>CAOKZL010000140.1:0-600000 GCA_948472985.1 Iguana delicatissima | reverse complement strand
AAGGCAGATTAATTTTTTCTTCTTCTATTGATCCACACATAAAGAGATACATCTCAGTATTCTGTGAAGAGATGTTTCACTGTTAAAATGCCTGACATGTTTCAGCCAATAGAAATTTTCAGGCCTTCCCTAAGGTTTCAGAAATGTCTGCAAACCAGTTTCCAATAGTCTCTGTGAGAACTTACTGACAAGTCCCCTTTAAGCTCAATCAGAGAGGGTTTCATCAGAAAGAAGGGCTGAAAAATATACACAAGCTGAAATGTACCAGGCATTTTAATAAGAAAATATCACTCCATAGCATCATCAGAAAAGCTTCTCTCATACATAAGATCTGTTAGATGCTGTGCGCTTTGCTGTTTTCTTTTTTCTATTTACTCCCTGATTTGCACTTTGTCAGGTGTGTCAAAATGCTGCCTATTAATGTTAACAACATATTTGCACTAACTTAATCCTCCCTATATTAGCAGCCAAGCCAGGCAAATTGGGGAAATGGTAGGAAGACAAGATGGCAACAAAAACCCTGAGTGATTTCACTTTCCTTAAGGAATTCATTCCACCCAGCATTTGCCTAAATGTTGTCACAATCAATAACTAAACAATTAAAGATGCCAATGTCTGGGATATTTTACATGCTTCTCTGAGCAGTATAGCCATTTCCAGCTGAACTTTTAAGAAGTGTGGGGTAAAAACAAGACCATTTAACCACCTTTCTATGTTGTTGATCACTGCTTTAGCTCAGTTGTATCTGCTATAAAGGCATTCTTCCTCCCAATATTTCAGAGGGTTTTCTTTCTTTTTCTTCCCCCCTCCCTGTCACCCACAGATCTGTGCAGAGAGAGAGGATCGAGAGAAAAATAATGAATCATAACAATTTAGGAAGGTGTGCATATAGTGTCATTATACAGATAAGTCACTAGGTGGCACTGGATTTAATTGTATCTAGGTGAAGTCACTTATTAATTTTATCTATTCTGTTCTTTTTTAAGGAGAGGCAATAATGTTCCTGTGTAGCTTCCCAAACAGTATGTCTTATAAGCCTTCCATGATACAGGCATCCTAATAGGCTGGAGCCCTTTTGGCCTGTGTTTACTACCTGCACTTGTAACTACACCAGATCCTAAAAGCTGCCTCTTGTGGACGGAGTTAGTGATGAATGAAAGTATTCACTGATACCCATTCAGATATGAAAAGGAAAATCAGTCTCAAGACTTGCTTACAAAAACAAAAGGACTGTTCTGATAAGATAACGATGCTGCAACTCTACACAGAAATGGATAGCTAAAGAAAGGAAAAGTGGATGTAGGCAATCCATTCCAATTTAAAAACATTCACCAACAAAGGACTGCAGAAATTTGGGCTGCCCTTCAGTTGAATCTTTTGTATACCTCTAAATCTTAGAAAAATAAATTTCACTGAGAAGTTTCACCTATTGCAGAAGCAGCCTCAAACCATGTGAACATGTGAGTTCTAGTAATTATGATGTTAAAAATTGAACTGCCTTGTTTGGTATATAGGTTCTCCCATTTCATAATGCATGATTGTCAGTTGCATAGGGATGTGGGGGTGATGGGGGCAATTCACCCCGAGTGGCAATGTTTCTGGGGCATAGCCATGACCCCGCACACTCTGGCCACGCTTCTGCATGCCTTGGCCATGCCCCCATACACCGCAGCCACACCCCCGCACACAGCGGCCATGCCTCTCACACCATAGCCACACTCCCTTCCCCCCTCCACACACTCAAAGCTCTGCCACTGATGATTGCATTAAGAAACAAGCACCATTTGCTCAGGAACTTGTCTAGTTCAGAATATTAAACAAATTTCTGCACGTGGGCAGTCAACATGCAGTTGATCAAGAGGTAGGGCCAGATCTTTTTCTTTGTTTATATGAGATACTGGTAACAAATTGCTTTTTTGAAACACTTGCTAATTGGTGTGAATTACCTTTTGAGACTGAGAGCCTGTGTAGTTTAGTGGTTTGAACTTTGGACCACTACCCTGGAGACCAAGGTTTAATTGCTTGCTCAGCAGTGAGTGACCTTGGGTGCATCACACACATACATGCACACACACACACACACACACACACACACAGCCTCCAGAAAACCCTGTGATAGGTTCACCATAGAGTTGCCACAAGTTGGAAGTCACATAACAACAACAACAAACCTTTTGAGACCATCAAACAAGATCTAGCAAACATCTTTCCTCTGTGAGTCAACCAACAACTTTGATCATTTTTTGAAGTCCAACTTGTGCAGTTCTGCATTTTGTGGGGCTGGTTTCTACCACGAGTGGTGCAACAGGCAGACAATACAAAGGTATGGCTCATAATGGCTTCTGTGTCAGTTGGGTGGTGAATCTACATCAATTTTTTTTTGTCTGAATTCCAAAGGAGACCTCCATGGTGTTGAACTCTATCCCAAAAATAACTCATTTCAAGTCTACACTAAAAGCAAGAGCAGATTCACCATCTTGGTGATATGGAAACCACCAGGTACAGAGCTGGTGAAATCAAACTTAATTTCCAGGTAGATCATTTAGATGGATATATCTGGAGTATATCTCTTCTAGTCCCAATATTATACTACTGAAAAAGAAAGAATGTTTGTTAAAAGTTTGTAAATGCAGCACTATGCAGAAGTGTTCACCCTTCTAACTCCTTTTTCACTTCCATATTTTGTTGTGTTGTAACAATTAAATCCATTTCAGTTTCAGGTTGCAACACAACAAAATGTGGAAAAATGGAACATATTCAACTCAAACCCAGGAGACTTAAAAAAAATCAATAGGCCAAATATGCAAAGCAGCCAGTTTTGAATTCCTATTGCTTTCTAGGACCCCTAAGTGAAAGGCCTCCTTGGAATCAATTTGGAACTCCTTGGAATTGGTCAATTAATATTTGTTCTATAAATAATGTTCTAATGGGCTAGACCCTGATATAAGCAGGTACAACTGGGCTGGTAGAAATGGACTTCTAGAGAGCTCTCATGATTGCCCGTTTCCCAAGACACCTAAAAAATGATACACAAATACAGTGGACCGTGCTTAACAGACTGAGCTGTGGCATGGGAAAGGATCCTTGAAAACCAAGCAAAGGCACCTTTTGTGCACAGAATGTTCCTATCAATGCAAAGTAGATCCTGGACTCTTCCTATTATAAAGCAGTCATTTCAAGGATTATAATGTTGTGCACCAGAAGTGCTACCCTGTTACCCACATGTAGGAACTGTAACTACATTTTAATAAGTCTACAGTGCAGACCTTCTGCTAAATTCCTTAAGATATACTAAAGATCTATGTCCAGTATGATGGATATGATAGGCTGTGACAGAGGGCCTATTTGTATGGCAGCAGTCAAGAAAGCACAAACAATCATTAGCACTGTTGGTAAGAGGACAGGATGATGATATGACTCTGGGCCAAGAATGTCAGAGCAGCTGCCCATTTTGGAGTATTTGCATTTGTGATAAAAGGAAAGAAGTTCTGGTACACCAACACTAACGTGGAAAAATGGACTACTATAGAGACAAACAATGCCAATAATCTTCTGATGGGCCAAATAAAAATGGCTGTTTATTGCTGCCAATTAGCTTTGAGTGCCTGTCAGACTATTCATCTGGGAAAACCTGGACTATGGCCTTTTCTGGAGTTCAAAGTGGTATGCTGCTGTCACTTTTTATATACAAGGGAAGCATAATGAATAAATGTAAATAATAACCTTTTAACAAATACATGGTTGAAGAACACGTTTTGACAAAAAGCATTAAAAGTTGGCATTGAGTGTGTTGTAATAATACTTGGCAAGGAGAAAAATGATGACTGTTGTGGCAACCATCATTGGTCCAGTTCAGAATTGTCTTGGATCGGCTCCACCATTAGACAGAGCCAGGCAGCTGACTGAAGTGGGAGTAAAACATTGTGGGAGGACATAGAAGAGGGCCTTCTCTTTGATAAAGCTCCTATTATGGAATGACCTCCCTTTAGAGGCCTGACTGGCACCAACACTCATGTCATTCTGGCACCAAACCAAAATGTAGCTTTTTATTTTTATTTGGACCTGATTGATTTGCACTTGTACTATGGATGGGGCTTTAAAAAAAAATTTAAGTCATTTTAAATGATGTGGTTTTAACAGATAGATGATTTAATATATTTTTAGACTTTTAAAATGTTGAAATACATTCTTTTAAACTGATTTTGTTGTTAAGCTGCTCTGAGATTTTCAGATATAACTTTAGATATAGGGCAGCATTTAAATATTTAAATACATATGTACACATTGGGGGACTGAAAGTGACACCACAAGGTTAGAGAGCAGAAATATGTGTGTTGCATGACTGGTCCTATGTCTTCTAAATCAGCAATTTTCTTTCAAATGTGATTGAAGATACCATCCCATTGTCAGCACCAAATTAAGATTCAACTACCAGTCCTCTTAGTTACTAGGCACAAACACATGCAGGGTATATTGTGCTTTGTCTCAGGCAAAAAACCCTCTTGGCCCAGCCCTGGATAAGTAGAATATCCATTTGGTAGCATATTTGACAATGTGCCCATCCAACTGCATTATGATACTCATACAGGTCACAATGAAGTGCTTGTATGTACCTTGTGGTGTGTATGAGAATGCATATCCCTACCTAAGGCAGCACAAATTGTTACCATTTGCTATTTGTGAATTAGTCTAGGAGCAAAAGTTCAAGGTATGATGTTGAGTGCCTCTAAATACACTAAAGGCACCAGATCTCATCTGCTGTTGTAAGCTAAGCAGGGTCAGCTCTTGTTAATACTTGAATGAGAGACAGCCAATGAATACCAGGTACAATAGGCTTCTGTTTCAGAGTAAAGAACTGGCAAAACCACCTCTGAGTATTCCTTGCCTAAGAATACCGTATGAAATTCATGGGGTCACCATAAGTTAGCAAGCAACACATAATATTCTGTGTTTCAGAACTGACATGATTTATAAGTGACTTCCATTCTCGCTTATGCTTACAAGAATATTTTACAGTCTAAATTGTCTTCACTAGTCCTAAGCCCTTTCCCCTTCTATCCACAGTAGCAATGAAGGAGAGATTTTTAATAAATGGCTGCTCTATGGACCGTTGTTAAGTCTGAAAACCTTACAGCCCTTACCAGCTCAAATTTTCCAGAGAAATAGAGTTTGTCAAAGCTTTTGGAACCTTGGATCTGGAAACTTCAGTAAAGTTTAACTCTCAAAAGAGCTTTGAATATCAGATTCTTGAAATGAGATTTTCTTGTCTGTAGGGTTTAAAGGTATTGTATGAATAATGAGAACCAGCATGATATAATGGTATAATTGAGTATTGAACTAGGATTCCAGGAGACCAGAGTTCAAACCTTGGGCAAGCCACACTCTCTCAGCCTCAGTGGAAGACAATAGCAAATCTCCTCTGAATAAACCTTGCCAAGAAGACTCCATGATAACGTTGCCTTAGGATCATCATAAGTCAGAAACAACTTGAAGGCACCCAGTACCACAGACAACAGGCCCTGATAGTAGTATTCTCTTTCATTCTAACATTCCTGTGGAAAGGGCATTTTTGAAAAGAGAAGACAGCAGAATATTTTTAATGGGGTAATGTTAGTGGAAAGGTTGGGATAGTGGGTTGGCAAAGACTACAGTTCTCCGTAACACCATGGAAAAAATGAAAGCTCATTCCAAATCAACCAGTGGAGAGACAGGAATTTTAATTTATCTCTAGTTCAAGGATGTCACTAGTAGCACTTTACTCAAAACAGTAGGGGGGGTGACCCTCTTCATGTTTACAGTTTCTCCCTTGAACCAATACCATTAATCACTGTTCCACTGTCAGAACGATAAGGGGAAAAATTAATTCTAACTGCATACCTCCCAACTGTCCCTATTCAGCAAGGGTAGTCCCAGTTCATCCTCTGTTGTTCCACATTTTCAGCTGTTTTTCCCTTTCCTCCACAAATTTTCCCATTTGTCCTCAGATTGAATTCATTTGCTGCGAACAAAATTCTAAGTCCAAAAGTTCACAATGGCAGTCACTTATCTTAGCAGCAGGGAAAGTAGGGGGGAGGGAATCTTGGCCTTCCCAGTAAGCTCAGGCAAATAAAAGCAGCAGCAGCCTCTCCTAGCTTGTGTGTTCTTCCTCGTTAATAACTTTTGCCATCTTGACCACACTTTGATGTTGCTTGGCCACATGTGTCCCAATTTTTAACTCAAAGGAGAAACTTAAACTAAACATGGAGAGGTGATAGATTTCAAAGTTACCACACCATGGGAGTAGCTGAGAGAGGGACAAGCTGGGCAAGCCCACATCCCACCCAGTCCGGGATCTGGAAGAACAGGAAGCACTATCAAGTAGTACCACACTGAGCCAGGTGACAGGATTGAAGCACTAAAGGAGGCGCTTAACAGATTTTTTCTGGAACTGTATAAAGCAGTTTTGCAACGGTTGGGGACAGGCTAGCAGCTGGGTAATGACAACATCATGCAGTAGCACGAGTCCTTGGCCCTTTCCACATCCTATTTCTTCTCGGTGCTGGGGTGTGGTGCTCACATGAGCAGCCTCTTCTGAGAGGCCCTTGCATCCAGGTTTCTTCAGCTCCACACGAGCTTCCTGCTCGTGCGAGGCTGCACTTCCTTTCGCAGTGCAGCCTGGGACCGAACCGGCTCCTGAGGCTCCGCATGCCAGGCAAGTGCAAATTACTATGCTGGTTCTTTTGTAAGTTTATGTGGCAGTAAATCCTATTGAAATAAATAAGTTTTGCTTCTAGGGAGACATACATATGATTGCATTTTGATTTTCATCACCCTGTTCCCCCCTTTTTTTGCCTCATATGTTTAATAATGAAAATGTAATAAATGTATTTTTCCCCTAATGGTGCAGTTTTAAAAATAGATCTGTATAGAACAATTGTGACCTGTTTTTTGTTTGTTTGTCTTTAAAAAAAAGCTTTAGTATTTTTCTGTAAACAAATTACAGCACAAAATTGGGAAACATAGAATAAAATACAAATTAAAAATGAATGTTAAAATGTAGTAATAGAAAATAATGTAAAAATCTAAACATTAATAAGGTAACAACATGGAAAATTTCAGCAAAGTCACACAAGAATTGCCATGTCATAGCCATAATATGGAAGTATTATAATGAAAAACTACATAAAAATTATAAAACTAAAAATGTTTTGACCAATATTAGCTGGTTGCCATTCTGCTTGTGTTACTGTTGGATTTTTTAAAAAAAAAAATCTGGGAAGGAACCTGATGCTGATAAAAGTAGCGCTGTTCAGTGCCAATTTTTTCAACTTTTTGGCTGAACATTTAATGCCCAGAGGAGCTTCTTAGTATTTGAATAGTCACACATGAGGATATTGTGGCTTTCAGTTTGCTGTAGCTGTTTGGTCTCTGTAGCAAAATAGACTCCATGAATTTAAGGAAGACTTAAGTCATAACACACTTCATTTTTACATTTCTGTTGTGGTTTGGTCTATCATTTTAGATGTGATTTTAGTGCGACTCTGCTTTATTTTCAGTAATACATTTTCAGGCCCTTTCTACACGGGGGATGGGGGAACGGGGCAGCGCACGCAGGGACGGATCTTACCTGAAAACGGGTTGCTCCGTCCCTGCGGGGAGCGCGCGTTCGCCGCTCCACACGCTGGTGAGTTTCGGCGGTGTTCGGCGGCTCCCAAAATGGCGGCCGGCGACTTCCGGTGGCGCTCCGCCAATCAGGGCAGCGCGCCAGCCGGAAGCCCGCCCCTGGGCAGACGCTAGCGCGTCCCTGCAGTTTCACACGGGGCGCTGCAATGGGTTAGTGCGCTCGCGTTTCGTAAAAACCTCATAAAATGTGGTTTTTAAAAAACGCGCTGCGCCACCCCTTGCGGCCGCGCTAGCGCGGTTTGAGGTGTGGAACCTCCACTATTCAAACCGCTCTAGCGCGCTCCACGGTGTGGACGACCTCTGGATGAGTCGCCTTAAGCCGTTTTTTTTCCCCGTGTGGAAAGGGCCTCAGTGTTTAGAATTTTACACAATTTTTACACCATTAAATTGGCACATTCCTTTTTTTTGCGAGATGTCTTATCCTTTGCCTCTGGTTGTTTGACTGTTTTCTTTTGGAGTTTATTTCCTGATTGTTTTCATTTTCCTGTGGAAAATTAACTTCCACTGTAACAGTAGCCTGTGTGACCCCATTGTAATGGTGATCCTGATAATTGGGAAATGGTGGCTTACAGAATAAAATAAAATAAAATCACACATAGTTAAAAGGAGATATAAAGTTAAGTTTAAAATAATATTAAAAATTAACTGTTTCTAGAATTAGAACTATGTAAAACATATAATTTACATTGCATCATTTAGAACCATAGATCAAAAACAGTACGGCACCAAAAGAGAAAACAATCATATAAAACCATATAACCATATAAAACAATCAGTTTCCAAGTATCTGCTGGAATAGAAAGGTTTTCAGCTAACAATGAATGAACATCAAGAAGTGACCCAGGCTAGCCACCCTAGGAATGGAATTCCAGTCTAGGAGCAGCAACAGAGAAATCTCTCTTCTGCATTTGCACCAAATGTGCCTATAAAGCTAGTGTGACTAAGGGCCTTTCCACACTATACTGTTATAGTGCTATTATTCCACTTTCAACATCTTGTGGAGTTCTGGGGTTTGTAGTTTACAGAGGCCAAAGAGCTCTCTGGCTGAGAATTCTAAAGGCCTCTCCCTAAACTGGAAACTCCAGGATTCCACAGTATGTTGAAAGTAGAATAATAGCACTATAATAGTGTAGTGCAGAAAGCCACTTAGAGAAATGGCTCACCTAAAGATCGTAGACAGTCTCCTGGGGGAAGATACTGTCCTTCAGCATAGGTTCCAGCTGTCTGGATTTGGCAAGGACAGTCCTAATTAATCTTCTGTTGTTCCACTTTTTCAGCTGCTTTTAAAATGTACATGTTTCTCTCTGTTTCATTCACTTTCCTCCTTTGTCCTCTGTTTACTTGGGTAAAAGTACACTACTGCAACCTTTCCCTACTTGTCTGTTGTTCCTCATTTGTAACTTTTGTCATCATTCCATCACACTCTGATGCTGCTTGGCCATACATGCAGCATAGTGTAGTAAACTGAGCCCTTGGACTACAACTCCAGAGTCCAGGGTTCTGTTCCCCATTCGGCCATGGAAACCCACTGGGTGGCCTTGGGTGCATCACATACACTCAGCCTCAGAAAACCCCATGATAGGTTCACCTTAGGATCACTATAACTTATGGAAATAAGTTGAAGGCACACAACAAGTATACTTCAGGCAATCAAGACCTGAACCCTTCAATTATACATACAGAGGTAAAATGTCCATTGGACATGTTATTAATAATGGATGGGATTACTATTTGTATACATATACAAGTGAGTAAAAGCTTAATCTCTGACTTATGCTTTCAGAACTGTTTCTCCAACAATCTTTTTAAAAAGGCTATATATTCATGACGATGATGATGAATGGTTAAAAGAGATGAGGGTGTCTGAATTTGAAGGCTGCAGTGATGCATTTAATAAATATATTTAATAAAAAGACCTGGAGCTTTTACTGTTTGAGCCTTGGATCCACTACAACACTGTATCTGATGGAGGAGATGGATGCCTGAAGTTCTGAGAATGTCTCTGAGAAATTCATGTCACTTCTACCCCTGGAATGTGTACAAAATATTTGAATGAATATAATGTATAAAGAATGTTGTCAAATTATGAATGTACTGCCAGGAAGGAAGGAAGGAAGGAAGGAAGGAAGGAAGGAAGGAAGGAAGGAAGGAAGGAGGCCTTATTTATTTATTTTTGGCTTGGAAAGCAAGATATAAAAATAGCTTCTGAGACCTGGAAACACTGAGAGACAGAGGAAGATATCTGTCCTGCTCCAGCACTTGAGAGAGCATGAAGCCACTTCATGAAACAGAGGGCAAAGGGGAAGGAAAGGCCTTCATTTCCCCACCACACATGCTCGCAGCGGCTGCCCAGAGATCTTGCACATTTCTGCATGACAAGGGGGAAACAGGTGCACAGCTTTGCAGTCACCATGCAGCTACTTTGAGGTGGCAGCTCCACCTCCTTTGCCTTATTTACAGAGAGACCATATGCTAGATCTAAAAGGAGCAACCATTCAAAAAATGATCCTGCTTCTGGAGGGGAGTTGAGAGAGCAGCGGCTGATGTGAACCGGAGCAATGTGGCAGCTGCAGGGCATAAAAGTGATGGGGCCGAGGGGTTGCTGGGCTCAGCATGAAGTCAAGCGGGGGTGCTGCATCCGACCTGGAGGAGCTGGAGAGTGGCAGCAGCGAGAGCAGCTCAGGAAAATCCCTGCCTTCCTCCGGTACTCAAAGCAAACGCAAGCGCAAGAGCCCTCGGCTGAGTGGCCTGAGCAAGCAGAGGCAAGCTGCCAATGCCCGGGAGAGAGACCGGACCCACAGCGTGAATACAGCTTTCACTGCCCTCCGCACACTTATCCCAACCGAGCCTGCAGATCGCAAACTGTCCAAGATAGAGACCTTACGCCTGGCCTCAAGCTACATCTCACACCTGGCTAACATGCTGCTCTTACAGCAGCAGCAGCAACAACAACAACAAAGTGGAAGCTTGGGAGACGAACCTATGCTGGTGAGGCAGCCCTGCCTGCAATACCAGGCTCTCCTGCAGGGCGGCAGCACTACAGCAACGCCAAGACCAATCTGCACCTTCTGTCTGAGCAACCAGAGGAAATTGGTAAGGCCACCGTCTGGCATTCATTGACTCCAAGGCTGAGGCCTTTGTGGAATGAAGTGGGTTTCATGGTACCTTTAGGGAGGGACAGTCCTTTCACAGCAACTTAACCCTACTGTATTGCAGATCCGGATTTGGCTGCTTTGCAGATGTAGGAAGCAGCACTTGAGTTGGCTTAAGTGAGAAACTGGGTCACATGGGTGGGACTTGGGATAGGATTCAGTCTACATTTTAACAGCATGCCTAGTATCAGGCCAATGATGAGTCCGCAGGCTGTACTTGTCTGTTTTTGATCATCATCATCATTTGAAAGCTCTTTGCCTAAGCAAAGCATGAAAAGATACACGTTTTTTGTCAGTCTAGCTTAGGTAAATAGCTATATTAAAAAGCAGCATTTTGTTTTCTTTTGTAGCTAGAAAAACAAAAGAAGAAGAATAGTTTGTATTTCTTCCTTGTTCCTTGGCTTCTTACCAATGTCATCTGCCATGTTCCTTAGATTTCCAGGCCTTTTGTGTATCATTCTTTTATCTCATTGTACCTGTAAGGGTTTTTTATCCCACATCTCCTGTCTCAAGAGATTTTGGGTTTGTCTTTTTTTAAAAAAAAAAATTTGTCTGGTCTGTCTCCTAGTTTACACTGAATAGGAAGAAAAGGTAAAAATGTTTCATTGGCAAACTCAGACAGTAAATGTTTGAAACATAAAGCCTTGAATTTTCTGGCTCTATGGTATTACAATCATGATCCAACCAAGCCAAAGTCTGTAAGGTGAAACATCAGCTTGGTTTCATGCCTAGGCTGGCAACTGTAGCAAAGTGAGACATGAATGTATGCTGTCTATGCACTGCTGTTTTGTAATGGGTACCTTTATCCTATTTGCAGCACAGAGAAAGGGAGAAACACTTGTCTCTTTAAAAGCTTTATGGACATTGATTCTGCCGAGAACCTTGCACAAGGGCTGGACTGGTTATAGCACAGTTGTAGGTAATGTCTTTGAACTCCATACAAAAATGTTTATGCTGAAATTGTGCCAAGAGGGAGAGAAATAAAGCAACCCTGAGTTGGACTTTGTTTTCCATTGCAGCAGGCTTATTTGAGGGGCTTTTTGCAGATGAAACTGAACACGGTGGGGAAAGTTGCACCTGGCATTGGGAGCTATTTTTGTGTGAGAAATGCTAAAGCTAAGCAGCCAAGCCCAGACACTGATGCCTCCTAAACCTAAAGTCACATGATGGAACTTGAGCTTTCAAACATCCAATGTCTCCTCTTCAAAGAGGCTTTCATAATGCAACAGACTGAAAGCCTTGAATGTAACAGTTAGGGCTGAGAGAGGTGAATACTAAAAAAGAGGTCCAAAGAGCTGAAAATGTGCTTTGAGGTCACTTCATTTAAATATACATGTGACAGAAACAAGGCAGTGAATCAGAAGTGGCGATGCTACAGCCATTTCATTGCCTGCTTCATCACTGTTGCTTCCTCTCAGTCATTTCCCCTGAGGTTGGAATTGATTGTAACTGTGAGTCACTTCCTTTTCCAGCAGCAACAGGAATAGGAAATGGTGAGACAAGTGATGCACAGAAGAGAAGGAGGCATTAGTCCAGAAAAGGGCTACTTACCTTTGCTTTCAGTAGTACTGCTGACACTTCCTGGTGGCAAAGAAAACTCTTTGGAAACCAGTTGTAAAGAAGGATTTTGAAGTACAGGTGGTCTTTATGGTTGCCAAAATCACAAGGAGAAGCTGTTGAAATATTTTCAGGATGGGGAGTAAGGAGAAGTGCATATATACAAAATATTATGTATAGACCTAGAAAATAGGCACATAGAAATATAAATACATAAAATAAGGAGGAAGGAAACCCATTTCTTTTTCAAATTGCTTAGCTGTTTTTAAAATGTTGAAATCATCCTCAAAACTTCTTATAAAATCCAGACGACAGGATAGTTTTCCCTTCAAGCAGACCAATAAACCAAGCTTGTGAAGATTATTTATCTCAAATGCAAACCTTCTACTGATTTTTTTTTTATTAAAGCCCCATGTTCTTCCTAACAATTTTAATCATGGATGCTTAGTAGATAGTTCACATTCACAAAGGAATTATTTGCTAATTGTACATGATTAAGGTATTGATCCTTTGCACACTTTCCTGGGACTGAGACCCAATAAACACAATGGCCTTTGAGCTAGTTTTACTGTAGGATAGTAGTGTATTTAACTGTTTGGCTGGTTCTATTTAGATGAAATTGGGGGAGGGAGAGTGGTGGCGTATTCCATTTTAAGGCTGTACAAAAAACAAGGTATGAGAGGTACAGACATGCAGAAGGGCAGGAGGGTACTCCATTCCTCCTCCTGCAGGAAGAAGCCATGATAAAAGGGAAACAATTAGCACAAGATATCCTCAACCAGAAGACACTCTGAGAATTTCTTTGCCCATTTCCAAAGGAAAAAACTTTGTCTGAAAGCTAATTATTTCCAATTCCAGAAAGGGGGTGGTGGTGGAAAGGGGTAAAGTTAACGGAACTTAACTGCCCATTCAAGACCAAAGCACCCTAAAACACATTGCACTGCAACAGGTTTGACTAAAAAATTTATATTGTTGCCAGAGTTTGAAAATGGCACAAAACGCAACAATAACCAAATTGCCTGCAATACATTGCTTTTGTGGGATTAGAATTTTTTTTTAGGTAACTTAACTTCAGGATGGTTCTTGTATGGTATGATGAGATAGCTTTACTCATTATGTTGTGTTTACTCAGAGATATTGCTCTTGAGTGGATCATTTAGGGAAATTTGGGGCTATTTTGTAAATGTCTTTTTTTAAAAAAAACAGATAATGAAAAAGCAACACACTATTAACAAGGAATGTAACAAGTTATTCTTTTTGTAACATACAATCAGAATGAGTTCTGGTTCCAACATGAGAAATGGGTCACTTTTAACATGTCACTCTCTGTGTCCTGATTATTGTTGGAGAAAGTGCATCTTTGCCTGTAACCCAACTACTGTGAGGACTACAGGAAAACAGAGGGCTGGCATCCAGCATCACCATTCCTTCTTGAAAACAGTTCCTGATGTTTAGAACTGGTGTTTCCCTCTTGACTAGAAAGCTGCTAGAAAAACATTTCTTCCCATCTCAGAACAAACAACTGGCTGTCAAATGTGGTGAAGTCAACAGAGTTATCAGCCTCTAACTAAAGAAATGAGTTCATGCACCCCTCCACTTGGCCATGAAGTTCAGTGGTTGACCTTGGGCCACTCATTGAGTAATCCTCCTCACATGGTTGTTGTAAGGACAAAAACAGAGATGAGGGCCACGTATACCACCTTGAGTTTCTTAGGATGAAGATGATACAGAAAGAGAGCAGAAAGACAAATAATATATCCCCTAAATCTAAGAGAGAGAGCCAGCATGGTATAGTGATTTGAGTGTTGAACTATGACCCTGAAGATCAGGGTTTGATTCCCCTCACAGCCATGGAAACCCACTGGGTGGCCTTGGGTGCATCACATACTGTCAGCCCCCAGAAAACTCCATGATAGGGTAGTCTTAGAGTCACCATATATCAGAAACTTCTTGACAGCACACAACAACAAATCTAAGAGGAAGCAGCAGCCACCAAAAGACTGTAGCAGAACAGCTATCAATTTGAGGCTATGCTACAGTCACACGTACATCCAAAAGTGATCTTTGAAGCACTTTGGGCATCTTTTAAATAGCTGTCTGAGCCTCTAGATCCAGGTCCACAGACAGAGCAAAAATCCTAGCTGATTTATAGCAAATAAAGGATGCTTCAATCTTCTCTACCTTAAAAAAAAACAAAAAACACCTTCTTATGCATACAAAACTAACATATGATGAAAGACAAAATGGTTTCCCTTGACATGCTAGCTTTCTATATGGAACAGTATTTACACTTTGATATCCCCCCTCATCTACATTATGAAATGGTGTTGACAAATCATAGATGACAAAATCACATAGGATTTCTGATAGTCTGCTTTAGAGTCTGATAACCGTCTAATACTTCACTGTTAGAACTGGTTCCTGCATTTCCTTCTGACTGGTTATACATTAAAAATTGGGCAGGTTCCTGCTTCTCTCTCACAAATATTTATGTCCACAACACATGCTTAATTGACTCTGCTGCAGATGGTGTGGAAAGCCATCATGAAATATAAACCCATATAATGAAACAAGTAAAGCAACCTGATGTCAGTTTCAAAGCAAACCCATCTTTGGCCATGTACATGTACCCATAGACTTGTGCCACAGCTCCCCTGTCAAATCAGCTCCACCAAATGGCTTTTGAGGGAGATGTAGCCAAACTGAGAAGTGCTTCCTAGCTTTGGCCTGAAACTTGAGCAGGGCCATCTAGTGACTCAGGCCAATTCTTGATATAGTGTGCGATCTTTCTAAATATGTTCACCACTGGAGCAAGGGGAGCTCCCAAGGGGTCTCTAAATTTGTCTGTGTTGCTAGGTTACTTCCAAGTTGTACTTGTACATTATGCGGGGGGGTGGGCATCTTATGACGGCTTGCGGTACAGACATTCAATCTTTATTCAGATGAAACCAAATATGTAAAAGGTCTATCATTTTTCTAGGTATAGGAAAAATGACAAAAACAAAGTGCTGTAAATTGTGCACTGTAAATACTTTGAAAATTATCAGCTAGAGTCTATACAGCAGGTATATGAGAATTTATGTCTTTCTGGGAGAGAAATGTATTGTGACAAAACTCTAGTTAAAACTAACTTCAGCTCCTAACCTCATGCTTCATATTTAAAAACGACTGGGAAAAATTAGTCAGGATTAACAATCCTGGAATTATGATTTCTTAGCGTTCCTAAACTTTTAATTATCTTTATAGTTATGTCATGAGTGAATCCACATTGAAATAATATTTGTGGCATTTATCAAAATTTAATTGGATCATTAACTTTACTAGCTGCTTGATGTAGTTCTCATAATGCTGTCATCCCATTATAGTCAAAGACCAACTCAAAGTAGGGCAGACATAATGCTAATTTTTTTTTCCTCAATGGAGTGGTTTCTGGACTAATCATGAGTACCCAAATTTCAATACCTCAAGAATAAATTAAATGTGTCTGTATATGTGACTTCAAGTCACATTTGGTGGCCTCATGAATTTCATAGGGTTTTCTTAGGCAAGGACTATTCAAAGGTGGTTTTGCCAATTCCTTACTCTTAAATATAGCCTAAAGCACCTGATATTCATTGGTGGTTTCCCATACAAGTATTAAGCAAAGCTGACCCTACTTAGTTTCCAAGATTAGATGGGATCTGGTGCCTTACAGCTATTAATTTATAGAATAACATGCAATACTATGCTAAATTGTACTTAAAACCTGCTACCAAGCTTGTAGGTGTATATTATATCCAGTTTAAACAAATATGAAATGCATTCCACTTCTCTTTCTAGGCTCAGAGTCAGTGCCCAGTTTTTGTTGTCTTTTTGCCCCATCCCCAGTCTCATTCCTGTCCCCATGATATTTCCCTCATCTTGTTAAACTAGACAGCTGTCTTATTCACCATCAGCAGACTCTGAAATTTTGCCCATCACCACAAACTTGCTCCCTGCAGAAAGAATGACAATATTGTGCTAATGATGAAAAAGTCACAGGCAGAACAATTCATCACCAATAAAAAAGGAGCCACAGACACACAATGGTCCATGATGTGGATCACAGTCTTATGTACTGATTTGTAGAATCATGTTCTGGCCACACACCTCACCATCGTGTGTTATGTTTCTGCAGTTTTCAAAACAATAATTATCCTACAGTTGTTCTGAACAGGATATCCATTTTCTAAAACAGCCAGGGATTCTGGTCTTAGGTACTATATGTTCAAAAAGAAAAAAAAGGGTAACTGCAACTTTTCCCATCATGTTTCAGGGAATGGGGGGAAATGTTTTCTACTATAGAGCTCTTAAAGCAAGATTGGGCAATTTCATGGAGAACAAAGACCAATTCTTGAATGTATGCTCAGATCATACCAGTATGCCATGACATGCCAGAAATGATATCACATCATTTCCAGTCCCCATTTTTGTCCAGTTTTATGTTTAAAAAAGAGGTGGCAGTTACTAGGTTTTAAGAGGGGGGAAGCATTGCATCTTTGAGCAGTTTTGGTGTGTTTGGGGACATTTCCACGGGGAAATCACCTGAAAATTTATTTGTATATTTATGGGAGGTGGGGTAGGGGAAGAATATGAAGGATCTAGAAGCTATGGGACATACCGGGAGGCTTTTAGAGCTGAAAAAGTGAGGTTTGGCATAGCATAAAGCCTGCAGGCTACATTTGCCCCACCTCTTCTTAAACCAATAGAAAGCCTTGACTCTTTGGGAAGATAGTGACCATGTGACTCAAAGCGGATTAAAGAGGCATGGGCATTCTTTGCTGTTGTAATTCTTGTTTGTTGCTGTTGCTCCCCCATGCAAAAAGATATAATTTCAGCATTTTTCTCCACTCTCTGTGAAAATACAAGGGTTTCTGCACAGTTTTGAGCACTGTTTGAAGATTAGGAAAAGACATTTGTGCCAAAATGTGCAAAATTTTTCTGTGCGGAACTAATGTCTTCAATGTGAGAAAACAGTATTCTTGTGCAAGAATCAGGGTGCTTTGTACAAAATTCAGGTTTTCCTTCAGACGAATACTGTTTATTATGGGGGGCGGGGAGCATATTCTCTGTGCAGAAAACCTGTGTATTTTAGCACAAAGAATTTTTCCCAAACAACATCTCAAAGCGCAAAGAATCTTGCTGCAGGGCATCTCAAAATTAGGAAACTTTTAAAAAAAAAAAAGGATGTGAATATTAATGAGAATTCCCTGCAACCTTAACATTAGGTGTTTGCAATTAGAACAATTATGGTTTAACCAAAAGATGTAGAAAGTTGTCTCGTAGCATGCTTGTCATTCGATTTCACGTGTGCTAGCCTTTCATGAACTATTACTTAAATTGCCCCTCCTGAAGAAATAACTTGTTTCATTTGCAATTCTTCCCACTGGGTTTTATAACTGAGAGCTACTGCCAAAAGCTGAGAGCCAGCAGGAAGCTGGGTTTGGCACTTGTCTCTTTTTGATTAGCAAAGATAATCAAAATCACTGACTGCATAACATTGGATCTCAATCAAGGGGTTATTATCTCTTACAGTGTATAATGAAGCAAGCCTTTAATCTTCAACAGGTTCGTCTAGATAAGGTTCCACAGTCCTCAAAGGGCTCTTCTGCTGGTGCGTACTCACACCCAAATTACTCCAGGCACTCATGATCCAAGCAACCCAGGATGCCCTTGACGCAGTGACACCACAGAGCTTGAGCAGTTGTTCATTAACCCACTAGAGTTGTTGCAAAGACAACAGCACATCTGATTTTGGATCACAGAACTTCAAGACTCTTTTTATCTTATTGGTATTGTTTGAGCCAAGGTCAACGGTACCATTCAGCAGAATCAGGAAGCCACCAGAGGCGGTAAATTTGGAGGGCTTCAAAAGGAAAAAAAATGGCTAGTTATGGATTTGTCATTATTGTGTTTTTACCACCAGGTAGAGTGTGAGATGCATATGAGATCTTAATAAAATAATTTGGTTAGTTTTGAAGGCTTGGGTACTATGTACCTTGTCTTCTGCAAAAGGAGGGGTTCTATATATTGCTCTGACTCAGGAGACACATTCTTTTTGGCCAGCCCTGGTTGAACTTTTTTCAGTGTTCTTCGGAATGACTGGGAATGCACAGTTATTTGTAGCAATTTAGGTACAATTTGGAGTTTTTAAGTGCTAACTCAGAGCTTTTGCATCTGTATTTGACTTAGTATTTCTGAATGTAGAGGTTGTTACTGCACAATAATCTGTATGTGTTGTGATCCTATGTACACATATTGACCAGAGTCCTGCTGAGGCCTTCTGCTTGGGTAGTTGGACTTTTTAACATCTTGGCTAAAGAGCTCCCTCAATTCTCCTCATGCAAGTGCTCCCCTATGTTGTATACAAAGTCCTCTACACTCCCAGGATGTCCTACAGATATAGTTCTGACATGTCCCCACTTTTCTGGATGCCTCAGCTCCTTCCCTAGTTCTGGAATATTATGCTGGTGTAGTAGTGTGCTCAGCCTGCTTTCAGTAGGATTCTAGCCATTATAATGCCATACAACATGTATTAATTTTAACATATATATATATATATATATATATGAAGATATAGGTGAGATTTTTATTTCATTTCATTTTTTATCAGAGTTCAACCAAATCTGTAAAATTCTAATAAGGAAGAAAACAAAATTAAAATATTTGTCCATATCCCAGAAGTGGGTAAGAACTATGTTTCATTTTTTAAATCAATATTTATCCAAAATTACAAAATTTAAATGTGTTTATGGTGGTGGGATGGAGGGGAAAAATGTAAATTTGCTCACCTTTTGTTCTGTGGCATCTGTTGCAAACTAGCTATCTCTCTCTAGTCACAGAGTCTTCAGTCCAAAGACAGAGTACCCCCATCTAAGAGCATAATCTTTAACAAACATCTTCCGCATAATCTCTCTTGTAATGAGTGAGAGCTGTTCAAAAGCATGTTCTCTTGATCGGAAAAAGTATCCAGATGGATTGTGCTCTAAAATGTTTAAATACACTTTGGTGCCATCACCATGCTTTTAAGCTGCCTTCTATAGAGCATTCCCCTGTGGAAAAAAGAACAGAAAGGTTCAGTTCTTTTCTGTGTAAACGTACATCATCGAGAATATTGTAGACTGAATGTACTGCTTCTCAAAGCCTTTTTAATGCATTTTGGTTTTCTCATTGTATGTTGTCTTTGAATAATGTTATTCAAAAGCTAATCAGGGATGGTTAAAAAAAATGTTTAGGAATAATATGGGAGCGCTACTGAAAATAGAACAACACAGAGAACGGTTTGAATCTAAGATCTATCTTTTCTGATGAAAGGGATTTATTGAAGGAAAGGACATCCATCCACCATTGGGGTAAGGGTCCCCTTCCTCATGCACTATATCTTACCTATTCAGCAAAGCTCCTCAAACCTCTGTATGAGATATCTCAGGGGTCAAAAGTGGATGCACCTTTCTCCAGTAAGGTGTATTCATGGATCCAACCCATCAGGGCACTATTACTGATAGAAGAATATCAGACACAATGTGTTGGATCCAAGACTTGCCTTTGTCTGCACCCTTCCCTTCCATGACATAGGCCTAAATCTAGATCCAACCCATTGCATTTTTATCAAAAAAATTTAAAGTTACATCCTGATTACTTCTTATGACTAGGAATGCCTATGTGTACTCCAATAAAAATAAAATATGTCTTTTATTATAATTTGAATTAATGTCTTTTGGTTGAGAAGTAATAATGATAACTGTGTAAAAGAGTCTAATTTGTCTACAAAAGACTGTGATTTCTCCTAAGATAGAGTGTATTTTTGTAAAATGTATTAACATTAAAATAATTGTTACATTGTGGGGGTTTTTTCCTGCTTATTAATTCATTCATGAAGATCCACACCCAAGCAATGAGATATGGAGGCTTATGTTCCCAGATAGATGATGGTGGATGATGTCATATACAGCTATACTTCCTGTTCCAATGCCATTACCACCACCACCTGTTAGGAGAAGGGTGGGATTTCAAATCATACATCAATCCTTTTCTTTCCATTAGTTTTGTGAGTAATGGAATGAGTTACAATTTACTGGCCTGGCTTCCAGAATCCATCTTCCAATTATCAGCCTAGGAAGAGGCCAGCCCCCTTCTTCTCCAGAATAAGGAACACAAGAACAGTGAACTGGGTTCTCCTCACCGTAGTAGAACCCTTAGCTGTTTTTATTTGGCCTGCTTTTCAGAGTCAGCTGTGTCTAAATGCCTGGCTCTAACAGAATCAGGCATCATGATAGCGCTCCCTTCACTGGCAATCAATCTTTTGACACCTTACCCCAAATAGCTGGATCTGAGGAAGGAGCCCTTACGTCCAGGCATTGAGTTTGGCCTGGTTTATGGAAAACAGTGCTTAACCCTTTGTGTGGCCACCCCTGCTCTCTATAGAGGTGATGACTGGTAGAGTCTGCATTTGTAATTTAGAAGGGCTTGATTGCATATAAGCTACCTTCATTTTCAGTCAAATGCCCAAATGGCAGGGCCAGGGCCATAAGATACAGCGCTGCTGCCATGAGGAAGTGAAAAAATAGGTCCTCACAAACAATGATGAAAGATTTCATGCAGTTAAAACCAAGGGGTACACTTCTTAGATTGAAACTGAAGACAGTGAAAAGTGGAGGAACTTAAAAAGACTCAGATGGAGCTTTAGACATCTACACCCAGATTTAGCTCTGGAGCATGTGTGTTTCTCCTTCTTGTTCCTGAAGAAGAACTTGAGCTACAAACTGGAGTGAGATCTGAAATAGGCAGAAGGTCCTGCTTTCTTGACCAGGCACTGGACGAAGAACAGGCTCTGGTTTGACTAACCCTGATACAAGACTTCAAAATCCAACAGTAAATGCCATTGAAAGAGTTGAATGTGTCTTAGGGAAAGTGACAGTAATAGGATTAAATAGTTATTTCAGTGACCTAAAGTCTCCTCATGTGTTATCTACCTGTCCTAATCACTCTGAGATACAGACTGATATTATCATTCCATATTTCTCTCTACCCTGAGGATTATCCTTGTAGTGGTTAGAGCTTCCCAGGTCAGTGGTTTAATTTAGGCTTTAAAGGAGCTACCCAAGGTGCCATATCTTATCCTAAAAATAAGGTCAGCACCTTGAAAGTTCCTTAAAGCAGTGGTTCTCAACCTGTGGGTCCCCAGATGTTTGTGGACTTCAGCTCCCAGAAGCCCTAGCCACTATGGTCAATGCTCAGGGCTTCTGGGAGCTGAAGTCCAAAAACATCTGGGGACCCACAGGTTGAGAACCACTGCTTTAAAGATATCCTGAACCTGAAATGGTTTCACTGTCCCATTAACATGGGATCCTCCAGCAGCCACTGCTTCAAGAAGACTCTAAATGCGAGAAGAAAAAAGAAGGCTTTCTTTTCTCAAAAGAAAATACAGTACTCAGGAATCTTCTGAATATTCTATTTCTCTGACCTTTCTTTTCCCACTCTAATGTCATTGACTTGTTTCACCTGAATTAATGTAATATAATATAACTTTACAGATATAGCAGTTGACAATCAAACTGTTGACAAAAACCAAAAGGAACTGTCTGACATCTGGCATTTTTTGGCCCGTTCCCTCTTTTCTACACTATTACTGCCAAATTTTGTCCCTTTGTACTTCCAAGGCCTTTAGTGAACAGAAGAGCTAGCCCTTTTCACCATCCACCAAGTTCATAACAAATTCTTTGAGTGAATCACTCACCAAGGATAAATTCATCCTTTATTTGCTAGATAAAAGTATTTCTTCTTTATACCGTAAATGAAAAGATGCTGCACAGCTCTTGTTGGCAAATAACTTGCATCATACAAAGCACTGCATCAATATGAGCTGCTGTGTTATACATTTTGTTGTTTATATATGTTGGATGTGAAAGAGACTACTACTATGACAGCCTGTTGATGGTATTGTTGTGTCATTTCTGACTTCTGATAGGTACAAAGGGGAACCTATCATGAGGTTTTCTGGGGGCTAAGGGTGTGTGATTCACCTAAGGTCACTCAGTTGGTTTCCATGACTGAGCAGAAATTGAACTCTGGTCTCCAGGGTTATAGTCCAACATTCAAACCACTAGACCACGCTGGCTCTCTTATACATATGAGATAAATAGATAGATAGATAGATAGATAGATAGATAGATAGATAGATAGATAGATAGATAGATAGGCAGGCAGGCAGGCAGGCAGGCAGGCAGGCAGGCAGGCAGGCAGGCAGCACACACACACACACACACACACAAATAGTAATACACTAAAAGCTGAGATCCAGTGAATACACTGGTAGTACATAAGTTCTCTACCAGCACATATACACCATCATTTAGGAGGTGATAGCAGTTTCCTTTGCCTTCCGGACTGTGTAACAGAAGCCAAGGGAAAACTCATGGGCACAGATTCATTCCCTAGTGACTGATCAGTGGCAGACTTGTTCTCAGTTGCATTCAGGCTGCTCTCAAGCACTGGAAATAAGCTCTCAAGCACTGGAAATAACATGTTCTGCCTCCAGTAGTCCCCACTGCCAGTTTGTGGTCAGAGGAACAGAGCTGTATTCAGAAGTTCTCTTACCAAGCCATACACCCCCACTCCTTGTTATGGTTTAATTGGAACATATTAATTGTCACAAAATATAAATTATATCCTGTTATGGCTGAACAGCCTGCTCGCAAAGAGGAACTGGCTGCACACATGCATTGTAAAACTAGGTCAGATCAGGACCTCGGGGCATGGCTATGTCATAGTCAAGGAAGCTCCAGGGATAATGGACTGGCAGATGTCCCTCAATGATTTGAAATAGCAGCACCCAAAACTGTTTCCACAGAATGACTGATTGATTGTCTTCAACCTTCTCCCTTTGCTCACTGAAGTTCTCCTTTTGTTTCTTCACCTGTCCCACCATTGAGGAGCTGTCACAATTCCCATCAGTTCGTTTGTCACCTAATGTTAAAGCCATTAGCTCATTCCAGACCCCACTGACTACTTTGCAAGAAAGCTGGTAACACTTTCCCCCTTAGGGTGGAAAAAGAATATTTAAATCCAGGCTCTGAGCTAGACAACTTGTAGGATACTGCTTTGGTATACTTCCCATCACCCTGTTTCACTGTTTCCTGTTTTGTTCTACCCTTGCACCCTTGGTCTCAGCCATACCACTTTGTTTCTTCACTTCTGAATAGGTAACTATCACCCATGTCACCCTAAACTCTTGCTATCCAAACTTTTCCTCCATTTTCCTCCAGATAGCCTTGTGTGATTGTGAGACTGCTTGAATCTTGTGTGCCTGTGATTGTTACCTCCCCCAAGAAAACAACTATTCTTTGTATCTCTGGCTGGTGTTCCTGCATTAGTACCAATATACACAGGTGTAAAAGATCCTGTTAGATTACCTTCTCTCTCTCTCTCTCTCTCTCGGGCCTCTTCATTGAGCTAATATTCCCCACTGTTTTGTGGAGCCACTGGCATCACAGGTGGACCTTGGAATCACCCATGTTTTGGGGTAACAGATCCCTGGCTGCTGTTATGCACATAAGCTGAGGTGTGTTGTGCAACAAGATACCTTCTTCTTCAACACCCTCCAAAACACGTACTCTGGCATAATTGAGGGTTATGCTGATTTTTGCTATCGAGAGCTTTCTGATCAATAAGTAATAATAATGTTGCTTTCATGATTATATTCCTCAAGCACACCATTCTCTGAGAATGCGAGAATTCAAGAACAATGGACATTCAGGTGCACAATTTTGTACAGGGGAGATCCCCTCTCACAGCAGATTTAGCCAAAGAACCATGTTTCCCTGAGGCAGATGGCATAGCACATGCCCTGTGAAAGCAGGATGTTTCTAACATGATTAGATTTATGATATCCACCCTTTCAAAGCTGGACTGAATTGCCACTTCTTGTTGCCTCTTTTATTTGTTCTGTACCACATTTTGGATTGGATCAGGCTCCAAAGATATAATAACCTGGACACATTTCTACTGCAAGTACACTAGTTTGGGATGTTTGGGGAAATTATTTACAACAGACATAGAACAAGTTTGTTCCATGTTAATTTCCCTAAATTATTTACAAAGATGAGTTCAGGGTTCTAGGCAGGTACAGGCAGATTTTTTCACAAGCTGAGAGAAATCCTTCTGCTTCATAAAAATGTGTGAATAACTTTTGCAAAATTCTCTGGGTTCTCAACAAAATAAATGTTTGGAAAGTGAACAGATCCATTTCAAAATATCTACTGAACTAGCAGAAGATGCTTACCTCTTCTCAAATAAGCATCAGTCTACAAACACAAAGAGAAAGAGAAAGAGAGAGACAACAGAAAAAAAAAATCCAAAAGATTCGCCTATCCTACTGGATTAGTTTCTAAGGGGGCATGGGGTCTGCAGATAGAAAGCAGAATTACTGAGCCCTCCTGAACTAATGGAAGTGCTTTCTGTACTCCCAGCAGGACCTCTGGGTCTAAACCCTTCTTTGTTTTCAGTACAAGAAAGTGCCAAAATGGTCTCTGTTGAAAAAAAATAGAACTGCGGTGTTGTTAAGATATCTTCAAGCCACCATTCTTTATCAAATACTATGCAGTAGTTATTGAACTGGTCTACCACCATGAGCAGCAATGCCAAAAGAAGAACTTTGCCTCAGGAAAAGGCCAGCCACTTGTCAAGTCTAGATGGGATCAGGTAGCTGTGCTTCTACCTGAAAGAGAGCTTTGAAGCTGAGCCTTCCTCAGAAAGAAACAATATGTCCAGAATGAAAAGCAGCAAACTTGGATGGGCTGTTGGCCAATAAAAGAACTGTAACAACCAAGATAAGCAAGCAACATGACACATGCTCTATTGGGATGAGCTATATCATTGGCAACTAAATGCCAATGATATGAGTGTGTGTCCATAACAGATTATCCCCAAACTTTTCCCACATATGAATATGTTAAGGTAAATGTAGATTTGGAAATCTCAGCAGAAAGAAAATAAAATGTCCTCCTTTTCCCACTCACTCAAATACAATCATCTCCAGTCTGACTGCCATTCAGAAGTGCCAGACTACATTGTAGTCTAAATCTTCTAGGTGACACTAGTTGGCTGCTCAAAGGGCTGTGCATGCATGCTGCCTGTCAGTTGCCTAGGGCCAAGGGAAGATAGTAATTACACAGTTCATTCATTGTGTACCTTGCAGCCAAGTCAAGAGTGATTTCTTCTTCTTCTTCTTCTTCTTCTTCTTCTTCTTCCCTATACATGCATTAGGAATGATTTTTGCTGAAAGCACAGGAAGTGGGGAGGAGCGACTTTGCTGTTTGCTGTCCAGACATGACACTTCACTTTGCACACTGTAATAAGGAAGGGTAAGCAATGGTTTCCATTGGCCACTAAGGATGAAGAAATGTGGTAATGTCAGAACTTGAGTGGAGAAAAGCCAGGAAAAAAAATGGTGCTATTTGGTTGACAAATTTGCTTTTAATATGACTTCTAAGCTGGTCCTAACAAGATCACTTTTTTTTTCTGGATAATCATGCATCTTGAGAGAAGATGTCAGCAGTCTGTGGCTGCAGTCCAATATCCCCCAATATAGTGTAAATATCCTCACATATAGGTATGCTACACAAACGCTCCATGCTGAATATCACCATTGTGCACCACAATGAATAGGTGCCATTGTGTAATGTTACTTGTCATGTTCTTTGTTTCCAGCATTCCTTGGATTCCCATTACACAGATGTTCTGGCAATCTGACTATGGTACGCATCATTTTGCATTTCTTTTCTGGCTACCATTTGCTCTTCCTGATGATCCAGAAGGACTCTTATTTATTACCAGAACTCAGCTTACATTCTGACTATCTCCTCAGCCCAATCCATTGAGCTTCTGCTGTCTCCATGTACTGATCCAAACCTCACTTTGACTTCAGCTGTCAACCCTCCCTTGGGATTTTTTTACATGCCAGGCACACTTGTTAGCCCTGTTGGGCACTTACAGACATAAACCAGGACACAGATAGTACTACAGGAGACCCCTGGCCTAATTTGATTTGGACAGAGAACTTCACTTAATTAAGATAGTTATTCATTCAGGTGATTTGCTTTTCTGTTTGCAAATGCTGTGTAAGTCTGTTCCTGTCACTTCTGTTCTCACCACTGGTTCTTTAATGTCTTCTCTGGAGTCACTTTTTCCTACCACTATTAAAATAGTTGAAATCACTTCTCATGTTGTGAAACCTGGGGCTTTACCAGAGAGTCTTATCAGCTTTTTGATTTCCCTAGAACATACAGTTTTCATATTTCAGGTCCCTCTTTGGATAAATATTCTGCGTATGTTGTGGCAGGATGTTCCTCCAATCTTTTTCATCTCTGGAAACTCACTGTGGGACTATGATTACCCGGAACAACCTTTGAGGTAAGTAATGAGTGTGCTGTGATGTCCTAGTTGTAGCAATGGCAACAATTCTTTCTTTCTCGGAGAAGTATATATTACCAATATCACTATGAAATGCACATACACGTATGAATGATTTTACAATATGCTCTTGTAATATCAGATCTTAATGTATGTCTCTCTCCTATTGTGTTGTTATCCTCAGGACATCAAACGTGATCCTCTGCCCTTCTTTTGTTGTTTGAGTGCATTTGTAAATGTTCTCAGTGTGGGAAAGATATGCAAAATGGAATAAGTTCTAAGTTGAATATATTCCAGCTGAAGTAGGTATTATATTTGAATTACAAATGCAAGAAATGGAACACTGATTTAAATGTCATGTAAAAACTAATTCACATTCAAATTCCCATTCAGTAAAGTGTAGGCATTTTATGACTAATTTTAGCATTTACATTTAAGTACGCATATACTAGGTCCTATTAGTTTTTACTATTGATTGAATAAGGATGGGCACAATTCAAGCAGATTTAAGCAATTTTAAGAACTCTGGATATAAATGGGAGAGATTTAAGTTCGCATTTAACAATCCCATAGAAGCTAATCAGATTTAAAAGTGCTCCCATTTTGACTGGATTGTAATCTAAAGAATTAACACAATTTCTTCTGACTTGCAGATATTTCTTTCTCTCTCTCTCCAACATACGGATTTGGAATGAAATGAGCAGTGAGATATGGTTGAATTACTATTATTGAACAATATAAATTTAGATTTGTTTTAACCTTCTGGAATTGAAGCTAAAATTTGTAGATACCTGAAATACTCTTAATGCTTCCACTCAGGGATGTAGCTAAAATGAGAACATTCCCTCGCTCTGTAAGAATTCTGCTCCCTCAAATGATATTTCAGTGTCTTAAAACATCAGTTGAGCATTTAGAAAAAGAGTTTAGGCATCCAAAGACAAAGGACTGGCACAGCTAGCAAGGGAATGTGAACGTGGCAAATGTAAGAGTTCTAGGTATGAACAGTTTCCACTGTATCAGTCTCTGTAATGCTAGAAATCTGGGGATTGAAGGAAAAAACATCATTGGAGGACTAACATTCATACTGGGAGGGGGGAATGCTTCTGCCTCCACTGCATAGTAGACATAGGCGTCTAAGATATTTGCTCGGCATTATATAGAATTAAAATACAAATCAAATCAAATACTGAAGTAATAAGAGACAGAAGACTGAAGTATTGTTGTGAACAGACTAGGATGTTCTAATAACTGTATTCTGGAGCTTCTGCTTCATATAGAGGTCTTCTGCTTCTGCCATAAGAGATCTCGCTGATGAGCAATCTTCAGCTATGTTTTTTTTTATATTAAGATTGGTGCTTGTTTGTTTGTTTTTCTTTCTAAATGGTCTCACTCTATTGAACTGTAACAGCAAACTAAATATTGCTCACAGGTCTACAAAGGTGTGACCCAGCAAAGGTCAGTAGTCCAACAGTTTGTTCAAGTATAGAAAGTTATAAATAGAGGGTGAAATGATAGTTCTATATAAACAGGTGAGGCATGCTGGCCTTCTAAGGTCATTACAGACAGGGCAAAACATAACCTATTGCCGACACAATGAAAAGTCAGTCAGTATGTGAACTGAGAATATCTAGTTCATACAACTTGGCAGATATCACGATGCATAATTTCCATGGAGATCTCATATATTTTGTTCTAAAAAGCACTGGGCTTGAGTCAATACATTTTTATCAGAATTTTTAATCAAATATAGTCAACCAGTCAGTTGAGTTATCTACCAGGAAAAATAAATCTTTTCATTGAGAAAAAAAATGTATTTCAAACAATAATAGACACATTTGAAACTTAAATTGTTTGACTCTACAGACAGCAGTCACCTAATTGGAAATTTCAAATCTAAGTTAGGAAAGGCACTTTGGGGCTGCAAAGATGCCTGAAGTGCACAAACACCTCCCTTGTGTGTAATTGTTTGACAAAGAATTGTTTGGGAATTTTGTAGGAGAAATATGAGGAACTGCATTTTGGTAGGAAATATAAAATGAGTGAAAATTTATGAGCAAGGTAGGAGTAGCAGTAGAAGTGAAAAAGACTGAAAGTGTAACATGAATCAGTGAAGTTAGGTGGTATCAAAAGAAAGCTAATAAAATATTAGTCTGCATCAAAACAACTGCAGTTCCAGATCAAGGGAAGTAACAATACCACTCTATGTTAATTTGATCAGACATCACCTACACTATTGTGTCCTAATTTTGGGCACCATAGATCATGAAGTTTATTGAAGCTGGAATGATTCCAGAGAAGGGTGACCAAGATGACAAAAGCTTTGGAAATATAGACCTGTGAGGAACGGTTGAAGGAATTAAATGTGTTTAGCCTGGAAAAGATTATAACTGAGAGGTGATATGATACGTGCCTTTAAGCTGCCTGTCAACTTATGGCAAACCTATAGGCAAGGAATACTGAGGTGGTTTTGACAGTTCCTTCCTCTGAAATATAGCCTACAGCACCTGTTTCTGTCGGTGGTCTCCTATCCAAGTAACAACCAGAGCTGATCCTACTTAGCTTCCAAGATCAGAAGGGTTCTAGTGCCTTTAGGCTATTTAGGCAACTAGCATTTAGCATTTATTTATTTCTATACCGCCTATCAACTAGTGTTATCTAAGCGGTTTACAATGTGTTTTAGCTAATTGCCCCCAACAAGCTGGGTACTCATTTTACCAACCTACGAAAGGATGGAAGGCTGAGTCAACCATGGAACCTGGCAGGATCGAACTCACAACCTTGTGGTTGCAGTACTGGCATTTAACCACTGCGCCACCAGGGCTCCCTGGTGATACGACAGCTGTCTTTAAATATCTGAAGGGTTGACATATAGCTAATGGAGTGAGTTTCTTTTCTGCTTCCCCAGAGGGTAGAACCTGAAGCAACAGATTCAAATTACAAGAAAAGACATTCCAACTAAAAATTAGGAAGAGTTGTTTGGCATGGGAATAGCCTGTCTTGGAAGCTGGTAGACTGTCCCTCAGCTAAAGTTTCTGAATGCTGATTAGATGGCCACTTCTCAGGGGTACTTTAGTAGTGAATTTTTGCATGGTAGGGGGTTGGTCCTTGCAGTGCCTTCCAATTCTACATTTACATTTGAAGGTGGGTGTTAGCATGAATCAGGGTGCTTCCCCACTAGGCATTCAGCATGAAATTATCATGCATCATTCATCCATTCTTAAAGTAAGTGAAAGAAGTATATAAATTCCATACAAAATTAATAGTATAGAAATATCCATGATCTGAACTATTATAATGTAATCATTCAATTTTTCCTCCCCTTACTAACAAAACAGTTAAGTAAACTTATGTGGTTGAAATCACAAGTGTGTAAGGAAACAAAGGAGGACCAGCTTTATATATGACTACAACTGCTACATGGTTACTTTAAACCAGACATAATAGTTTTCACATTTCTTTTCCCAGGTGTATTGGTCTATTTCAAGATATACATCTAAAGCCTTTTTTTTCCAAGGAGATAGGCATGTCAGTGTGTTTGCAATGTGTCAATGAGTATTCTAGGAGTGTCTTGGAAAGTAAACTATCTGAGCTTGATTTCTCATGCATTTAAGTCCAGATTCCCCTGAAGAAGTGGATTGGAATTCATGAAAGCTCATGCTCAAATAAATCAGAGTCTCAATGGTGCTGCTATATTTCCTTTCCCCCTGCCCCTGTCCATTTTATACCACATCTATGACTCTTAAGACATTTAAGAATACCAGGCAGGTAGGTAACATATACAGAAATTTTTTCAATGAAGAAATTGAAAATTGCTGTGCATAAGCTCCTCTCAGTTAGAAATCTGTAGAGGCAGTGAGGCTGAATATTTATCTGACAAAGCTCACAGACATATGACCACAAAATATCTGTGTGTGAATCATCCACATACACTGGACAGCCGGTGCTCTTTCGATGACCACAGCTTCTCTTTTTCAAAATGCTTCAAGGGATGGCTTCAGCTGTTCCTGTGTCTGAACTGAGTCCAAACTGAAATTACTTGGCTGGATATTGAGCACTTGGAAAAGTTAAGTTTTTTTTTTTTTTAAAAAAAGCAAACAAACTCCAGCTCCCAAAATCCCCCAGGAAGCACAGTCACCAGCTTTTCTAGGCTCTAGGTACATTGGTACAATCACCTGGACAGAAGTAACCCTGGCTTTTTGGTGGCACTCACCAAATAATAATTTGGAATCTATATGACAAAATGACATCCGTATAATCACCTGGACAAGGCTTCCTCTAGCTTTTTGGCTTCCTTTCCCCAAACGACAATTCACTGAACAGCTATTGGGTGTTGAACTCAGTCATTAGCATGATTATGAAATAACCAAAACCAAATCACCAAAATGGAAATCCAATTTTATTCTGCTTAACTTGCTATGAGCAATGTGAATCCTGGCTGCAGAAGAGAGGTGATCCCTATTAGCATCAATCCATCCTTGGTTGTCTGATAGTGAAGACACGGATAATGAAAAAATAAGACATTGAGACCCCATATTCTATCAGTGACTTTTTAGCTGTTAATTTTGCAGATTCTCCACCATGTTTTCTCCTGAGGGTACAATACACCACAATGAACATCTTGAAGCTTGCTTTTTTCCTTCAGTCTATGCCACATGTGTCAAACACAAGGCCCACAGGCCAAATCTGGCCCACCAGGCCATTTCACATGACTCTTGCACCTCTCCAGAGGCACAGAGAGGGTCAGAAGGGCTGAAAGAGGCACAGAGATACACTTATATAGTCTTATTACAGTACAATCAGACCTCTGAGGGCAACCATAATGTTGATGTGGCCCAAGATAAAATTGAATTTGACACCTCTGGTCTACTCACTTCCATCAAGGAAGAAAGCAAATAGCAAACCATTTACATGTAAATGTAATGGTCTTCAAAAAGAATGTTGAACTGTCCACACTTATTTATCCCCTTATTTAGTGATTCTTATTATAATAAAATAATGACAATAATTATCAGTACAGAAGAAAATTATTAATTCCACATCTGTGAAGTCTCCTTACCATCATATATTCCATTATCGTTGTTTCTTGTTGTTTATATGAGGAGAAGGAGAACAACAGATTAACATATATCAGTTAAAAACAGAATATCAATTAAAAACAATAGTTAAAATGCATAATATCACTTTAAAAGAATAAGTAATACAAATACCAAATTAAAATAGTCAATGCATTTTTCAAATTCATTGTTAAAATTCACAATTCAAAATAATCTGGATAAGCCTACCAGAAGAGACTGGTCTTTAATGCCATTTTAAATTTGAGCAGCATATTCAGCTGTCACATCTCTTCTGGCAGGTCATTCCACAATCTAGTGGCAACTGAAGAAAAAAATCCTCTGAGTGACCATTGCCAGTCTAGTCATTGAAGTAAATGTTTCCTAGAGGACCTGAGTGTGCAGGGAAGATTATATGGGAGGAGGAGATCCTCTAGGTAACCTGGACCCAAATTGTGTTGGGCTTTCAAGGAAATAGCCAACATTTTGTAATTTGCGCAGAACCTAATGGCAGCCAGTGAAGTGACTTTAATATTGATGTAATATGTTCACTCCTAGATGTACCATTAACCAATGTGGCTGCCACATTTTGCGTGAAATGAAGTTTCTAAACTTGGTACAGAGGTAGCCCAATGTACGGTTCAAAAGTCCAGCCTTGAGATTACCAGCTCGTGCACTACTATCTTTAGGTTCTTCAGCAATAGGAAGGGGTGCAGCTGGCATATCAGCCAAAGCTGATGGTAAGCACTCCTGGCCATCTCATCTATCTGAGCTGTTATTTGGAGAGATGGATCCAAAAGCACTCCTAGGATGTGAACACAGTCTTCCATGGGGAGTGTAACCCCATCCAGGACTCGTTGATTGACACCCCCCCCCAAACCCAGGTTAGGACCCTTTACAATAAACACCTCAGTCTTCTATAGATTCAGCTTCAGTTTCTTTTTCCTCATCCATGCTACTGCCTTCTCCAAGCATTCATTTAGAGAAGACACATTATCCTTAGCTGAAGCTGTTTTTGAAGACATGGAGAAATATATTTGGGTGTCATCAACATACTGATTGAAACCTGCCTCACATGTCCAGATGATCTCTCCCAGTAGTTTCATGCAGTCCTCACCCTCATTCTACTCCTAAAGTGGCTCTCCCACTGCCAGTAGTGCACCTGTCACAGCCAGCAGCCAGGTTTTATCTCCTTCCAAGGGTGGACAGGTAGTCCTCTAGTTTACCAGGCAATACTTGGGCCTGGTTCTGCCATGAGTACAGATGTTCAGAGGGAGGACTGGAGCAGAGCAGCAAGTGAGCAGGCAGGCAACAGGCATCAGACCTCTTTCCTGGGGTGATGGAGATGATAGTCTTTGTCTCCCTCCCATGTGTGAGTCCTCAATGTATGATAGAAGAAATTGCTTCACAGATTTGCTTCATTTTATAGCTTTGGCTCTACATGTATGTTCATCATTTGATTACTGCAATACCTTGAATGTGTGAAAAGGCTATTACAGTTCTATAATACCACAAGACACTCATAATGCTTCACATCACCACAAACACCACATTTTTTAACAGAGTCCATTTACCCATTCAGTTGCTTATCATCAAGGTGACATCAAGCAAGTGAAGAAATACTAAGTGAACAACATATGTCACTTATGAGTATATACGTTTGTTTTTTGATTCTGTCCACCTAATTCTCTTCTTCAGTCAGATCCATGTGGTTGGTTGGATCCAGATTTAGGTGCATGTACCAGAACTCCTTCCTCCCTAGGGCAGACCTTTCATCCACCCTTGAAATATACACAGAAGGTCTGAGTAGACTTCTTAATGGAGTGAAATTGAGAAATTCCCTATCTTCTTATCTGTAGGACAGCTTTGTGAAGATGCTCCACAAATAACCAAGATTCAGTGCTGAATTCACTAAGCTTTGTGTTGTGGCGTGGGGGTTGATGAAGACACTACCCAAATCAAATGGATTCCTCCTCTTGCACTAGAGTCCTTCCATCATTGAAAAACACATCATAAATCCATGACTTCTAGCACTGCATGACACTGTGATGCACTAATGTGAATGAAAATTGTTTCTGCTCTTCATGTATCAGAGCACTGTATGAAACGTATGGCTTTTTTGGCTTGGATTTTTATTTTTTAAAAAATGGACTTGCTTTTCTTTCCTGAAATAGTTCTGTTTTCTCTGAAAAAGAGAATGTGCTTTCCTTTCAGGCAGGCCATGCTTGAAAGAAAAATGATGATAAAAACATTCCTTTTTAATCAGATTGTGAATTTGAAGATGTGCCTATTCCTCCTCTTCTTTCTTTCCCCCAAGGTCCTGAGATGCATTACGGTCAGAAGAAAGCATGTCTTTAAAATTTATTCTGGTGGGACAAATGAAGCAAGATACAACCGCCTCTTTCCTTCTCTTGGTGCAATCGCAAAGAAATTGCTTGCACTGCTGCATTTTTCGACATTATTAAGGCGACCTGTTAAGATGAATAGGGAGTGAGAAAGAGAGACAAGCAAGCTATATAGAGATAGATGAAAGCAGAAGGGAGGTGGGAGAGAAAGATACATTGCAGAGCAAAATGATGAATTTTTGAAGACTTTCTACACACCTTGGATGGATGGACAGTGACATTTATCTCCTTCTAATATGCCTTACTCAATGTGTAGCCCAGTCCCTAATCAGCACATAGCAGCAATTTTCAGATACAAGACTCCCTCAAGTTTATACAGGGTGTTCTACTTCATTAGAAAATATCTGATTCTCCTGTCCAGTTGTATTTCTGTTATTCTGATGGACCCTAGAGACTAACATTAACCACAGTAGATGAAAGGTAGTTGAAGGGATCTGAGCTGTAGTCTTAATATAGAATTCCCAGGCTAGCACTTGCCTTCCAACAGATGCAAAAAGCGTGGGAGGAAATCAAACAGAAGGAAATGGCTGCTTTCTGTGCTTATCCAAAGCAAGAATGTATCCCAGGGGAAGCAGAAGAAGAAAGCAAAAGTTTTAGAAAGGATGCTCTCAGAAGGCCAAGTAAATCTTAAGGTGGGGGGAGAGAAAGTATAATAAGCAATGAAACCTGAGATGTGTGAAATCCACTAGAATCATCTTGATTGAACCACCTGAGAGATGAAGATTTAACCATCCATATTCAGGATCAACAGAATAGCACCAATGCCACAAGGAGAATGTCCACTTTGCTGAAGTTTGCATACATTTATATAATTGACCATGTACCAGTATATGCCAAATTAAAATTGAATGTTCATGAAATGGAATACAGAGAAAAACACTTTCATTATAAAACAGGTTTTCTTGGAAATAGCATGATCATTCCTATCATTTTCCATAGGCAGTAGGTCAATACTAGGGCTGTAAAGTTGAGTTTATAGTTTAGTACAAAAGAATGACCTGTGACCCTCAGCTTGATTTCATGCAGCCTTTGTCCTAATTTCAAAGGCCTTCTGCAAATTATCAGTTCAAGCTATAGGCTTCAGCCCTTCCTAGTACCAGCACACAGCCCTTGACAGATTATCCCTCTCCTTCATCGAGGGACCACCTGACATTTCAGTAAATTACATATATGTTTCTAATTTAGAGTATTATTTTTTTAATCATATTACATTAGTTGTTATATTAATTGTGTAAGACTGAGCGCTATCTTTTGTTGATGAAAATGTAAGTCCATATGTTTTCTTCAAGATGTCAAAAATGTGCTGATATTGAGATCGTGTGGGTGGGAAACACATGGCCTATGAGTGATATGTGCTCCCTCTGGCTGTTTTAGCCATACACACCCCAGCCAAACTGTACTGCCAAAATTCATTGTCAAATTGGGTTGCTACCTGAATATGACTGTGGCATGGAGGGTGGTAGTCCATAGTGGGTTTCAAAGTGGAAACTAGCCCCCAGATCTGCTGAAATTGCCCAAATGTGGTTATAAGCTAATATAATTTTGACTGAACCATTCACTTGTAAAATAGGTTTACTTATTGACATTCTTTATTTGGCTGATATATAAACATAAGAAGAATCAAGCCAGGGAAAACAAAAGGTCCATCTAGCCCATTGCACTGCTTCTCACAGTGACTAACCAGATATCTCTAGGAAACTAGAAGCAGAACATAAAGCATGGCTGCTGGTAGCCATTGATAGAGTTACACGATGCATAAATTTGTTTAAACCTCTTTTTAAATATTTATGAACTAGCAGCCACCACCTCATCTTAGAGCAATGAATTCCATAAATCAATTATGCATCTCATGAAATTTATTCTTTTTAAAAATATGCATATATCTGTCCAAAATTTACTACTGATTACTCTGATCTTCGTTTCATGCTCTGGTTCAAAAGACCCCTTGAAGTTTTTCACTTTGGACGTAGGAAGATACAATGTTTTATGAAACCAGAAGACAAGGTAAACAGGACAAGGAGACAGTGTGCAAGTGCATGGCTCATCTCTGATCCAGTCAATTACTCATTGGACCATTGTTGTTACATCTGAACTGAGACTAAGATTAGGAATGGCGTCATCTAATTAGAGCTCAGAAATGGGTTTTGGAGGTGGGGAGTAGAGACCCATAACCTTCAGAATTACCTAGCCAGAATGACCAGTGGCTGACAGATTTGGGGAATTGTCTAATGAACTAACTTTTCCAGCTGCACATCAGCTTATATTGAAAGACTTGACCAAAAGGACAAGGGTGGAATCCTTATATGACCACTTCATCCCAGTTCTAACTGGTAAAAAGAGCTGGCATCCTTTTGATTAGTCCCTACTAAAGCAGACCCATTCAATCATTTGTTGAAGGATAAGTCAACGCACAGGATTCATTGGCACTGGTCAAGTCAGCACCAAGAAGATTTATGTGAAAATGGTCCACAGTGAATACCTCAAGCATGCTTCAATACCTCACGCTTGAGGTATTGAAGCAAAAAAGAGATGCATGCTTCAGTAACCTCACTATGAAGAATACCACTGAAGGAAAGTTCACTGATGGAGAAGAGTAAGGAACATACAATGAGAGTCTTTCAAATTTTACCCCTACACTATGTTTTCTTCTACACAGAGGAACAAGTAATGACTATGTGACTGAAATTGTGCATTCTGAATCACCCCAGAAAGCCGCTGAGCACCTTGTCATTGTGGGAAGAATCCTACAAGTTATCTGAACATATAGTAGCCTAGTTCCGTCCATTATCAACCTCCCATAAAACAGCTTTTGTTGAAGCAAACTGGGAAAGAGTGCTCACAGTAGGATTTAAGGAAGTTATTACAAGCAAAATGTATGAAAAGTCAAATGGATGAACGGCCATCAATTGCACCTGACAAAAATATCCACAGGCACTGCGGCAATTCATATGCATTAATAGCTTGATGCCTGCTCTGTGACACTTCTAAATCTCATAATGTATGGAAAATGCAAATGTATGCAGGTAGGGTTTTAAAAGGCAAATCTTTAGGTAACACACAGGTTCCTTTGATCTTTGCAAGGCTTTTAAATTGTCAATGAGAGGCAACTACTTGAATGGCACTTATATGTTCAAATATTTGCAGGTAATTCTAATTCCTTCTCCAGAAAGCAGGACTTTGCATTCGTCAGTGATTTACAGTTCAAGAGGCTGTCTTTTAACTTGTTTGCATAATCAGATCAATCTTGACATTTTTTTAAAACCTCCGATTACTATTATTAGAATATGTGAGTTCATGATTTGTTCTAAGAGGCATATATTTGAGGATACTTTGATCTCTGAACTTCGGCAAGTGATTATAGAGGCTTTAGGTGAAAGTGAGCCCATTACACCAAAAAGATCCTCCGTGTTACATAAATGTTGTATTAGGTGTTTTAAGAGAAGCAGAGAAATGTAATGAGTTTTGTAAACAGGGAGATGATTATACCTCTTTGTCACTGAGAGTGTCACAATCCAAATTACAGCAACATATTCTCAAAGCTGCTGTCATGAGATCTGTGTAAAGTGTTCTAGCTCATCCTTCTTTCTAAAGCAACATTTCCCCCTACACAGCCAGACAGGTGTCAGATATATATAGAACAGCAAACAAAAAAGGTCCTTAAAGCTCCACTTCATAGTTTAAGACAGCAGTGGGCAAATTCTAAGGGAACAAAGCTAAGACCCACTGAGCTATAGGTCAGGCCTGCACGTCTAATGGTGTATGCGTGTGTGTGTCTGTCTGTCTATGTACCTTTTAGTCACCTGTAGACTTGTGGTGACCCCATGAATTTTATATGCCAGGTGCACCCTTTCCTAAAGCTGGATGACCTAAAGATTATAACCTCAAGACTGGACTTCTGCAATGCGATGTATATTGGGCTCCCTCTGTACCAATTTCAGAAATGTCAATTAGTGTAAAACCTGGCAGCCAGATTGCTTACTGGTATATCTAGGAGTGATCACATTACATCTATATTAAAATCACTACCAGTTAATTTCTGTGCAAGTGCAAAGTGTTGATTCTTATCTTTAAGACCTCATGTGATTTGAGTCCAGATTATTTATGAGATTTCCTTCTCTCATATAATCTGCCACATATACTTGGGTCTTCAGTGGGTCTTCAGCATTTACTTCATTCAGCAAAGACCGGGCTGACAATTTTTGACCAGAGAATTCTTTCATCAGCCACTTCAAAATTGTGGAATGACCTGCCAGAAGAGATCCAACAGCTGGATGTACTGTCTGTTTTCAAAACCGCATTAGAGACCAATTTCTTCTGGCCAGCCTAAGCAGATGGTTTTTAAACTATGAGTTCTGAAATTCTGAATTTTATATATATGCTTTTTTAACAGATATTACACTCTTTTTACCGATTATGTATTTTTAAATCGTGTTAATATTTTTAACTGTGTTATGTGTCTATTTATTGTTGTATTTTAATCTGTTGTTCCCTTCTTCAATCCACAGGGAGAGAAAGGTAAGGAAGAAGGAGAAGAAGAAGAGGAAGAGGAAGAAGAAGAAGGAGAAGGAGAGAAGGAGAAGAAATTATATTACTATTACTATTACTACTACTGCTACTACTATTGGGTTTTCTTAGGCAAGGAATACTCAGTGGTTGTTTTGCCATTTTCCTTCTCTGAAATATAGTCTACAACACTTGGTATTTGTTGATAGTCACCCATCCAAGCACTTCCAAGAGCAGACGGGATCTCATGCTTTTAGGGTATCTAGGCCTGATATATAATGGAGGCAGGACTAAAACACAAGCCCTTTCACACTGTACCATTATAGTACTTTAACTGCCATGGCTGCATGCTATGGAATCCTGGGATCTGTCGTTTATGCAGAGACACCAGAGGAGATCCCTGGCCAGCTGCATAAGGACGAGGGGGGGTGATTCACCCCAGGCAGCAATGTTTTTGGGGTGTCTTGGCCTGTAGCCATGCCTCTGCATGCCCTGGCCATGTCCCCTGCACCACAGCCATGCCCCCACAAACAGTGGCTGCACCCCTCGTGCTGTAGCCCCGACCCCTTCTGCCACCCGCCTCCACTCATTCCAAGTTCTGCCACTGTCCCTAGCTGAGAATTCTAAAGGCACCTTTCTAAATTGCCAATCCTGGGATCCCATAAAAATGTAGCCATGGCAACTAAAGTTGAATCACAGCACTATAATTATGTAGTGTGAATGAATGAATGAATGAATGAATGAATGAATGAATGAATAAAGCATTTCCATAGATTAACATCATGTTAAATTGTTATTAAATGTGTGTTTTATTATTTACTTTATTTTTTCCCTTTGTTTTCCCTTTATTTCCAGAAATTATTGGTATAGATATAAATATATAGATATAATTGCCACTGGCTGTGTCAAAGTAAGTTTCACGGGATGCATTGAGACTCCAAGGTAAATATGTACGGAAGTGCAGTCTTTGTGTGTTTAAAATGTAAGTTTGCTCCATTTACATTAATAAATATGCTTAATAGCAAGCCTCAATGACAAAAACATACTAAAGTGTTTGTCCATCATGCCAGTGCCTTTTCTTACACCAGATAAAATGTAGGCTCACCCCTTGGTGAACAATTGTGTAGAATACTGCTGAGAGTTTTTCCTGATATCTCTGTGAGAAAGTGAAGTCCAGGCTCCCTTTTTTGAAACAAAGCCCTAACTCATATGGATTGGGTTTGGAACACCCCTAAAGAGTTTGGTCCTGGCAAGGCCTCCAATAGCATGTTGGCTATTAATATCTCACCTTTTTAAAGTGTTTCTGTACTTTATTATTACCTCCACATATAATTCTGCATTCTACTCTCCAGGAATGCTTATTAAAGGATTACAGTGAGCTATTTCTTACTGCAACTTCTCATGCACAAATGCGAGGCCATGTGACATGCGCACACATTGACATTGACTCTAATGGGATATGACGCTTCACATTTTTTGTGGGGGTTCCTGAAACAGAACCCCCACATATACAGAGGGCACATTGTGTGTGACAGGACTGTAGGGTCACTTTTCCATTTTTTTAAATTAAGAGCACATAAACAACAACATTATATGACAATATACCAAATTAAAAATAAAAAACAACATAATACATATAAAAAAATTACTATGTAGTAAAACTACAAAGCTAACTAAACTACAATCTACTAAAAATAACTACAGATAATTAAAAAGTTGATTCTCATCCTAGCTGCAACCAGCTCATACTAAACAATTACACTTAACTATTAAATCCTTACTTATAACCAAAGTTATTCTTGGCACTAACAGTAATTATAACCTTGTCTATATATCCAAAAGGGAATTTATCTAGTTAATAAAAACAATTGTAATTCTTAGAAATCACTTGCTAGCATTATTCTATTATTTTAGATTATATTTATCCTAAATAATTACATCAAACCTCAAAGTCTAATTAAAAAAGAAAAATTAAAAACAGTAAATCTATTTCAATGCTTAATTATATTTATACTTGTAACATAAGTATTCTAATTATATTACATAACCAAGTAATAAGCAATCCTCAAAAATTGATAAATCTTAGATGTTATTACTAAAACCATTTATTGAGAACATTATAAATATCCTAAAACAGCAGCAAATTAAAATCCTCTATCATTTTCATATTGCACATCTCATGTAGCATTAAAAAATCAGAACTTAAAAGTGTAATAAAGTTAAAAACCTATCATCATCAATTCACTCTCATTTTTCTTTAAATAGTCAATCAGACATTTCCATTCAGAAAAGAATTTGCTTTTTGTTTGTCCCTCTAACTTATATGTAAGATTATCCATTTCAAGTGTTCCCGTCAGTCTGTTAAACTATTCTTCCATTGATGGGAATCTCCATTTCTAGGGTCACTTTTTCAACCCCACTGACTAATTATTCTTTCAAGCAAGTAAATTGCCCTTTGTTCTCATCTTCAAGGAATCAGAGCCAGAATTTATCTTCTGTTTCACATTCATGTACATGGAGCCTTAATATCACTGCAGTGGTAGGGAACATGAGTTTGGTTACTTTTGAATATTTTAGACATTGGTCAGTAGCAGGTGAAGCTTATACTCAGGAAAGTGGAGTTTACTCATTTGGAGAGCAGAATAACGCCTACAGAAGCCAAACTTGGAAGACCGGTTATGCAGCTTAGGGCAGCATGTCTTATACATTTTAAAGGAGGTGTCATTAGTGATGGAGGTGAGTCAAGGGCAACCTCTGTGGCATGAGGTGACCTCCTCATCAAAAAATAGGCCACCAGAAAGGAAAGATTTCTCTGCCGCATTATTTATTTTTATTCACAATTGCAAAACAGGAAATACTGTTCTGTAATTTGCAGAAACTCTGCAAGGAGGTCAATGGGATATGTTACAATAGACAGCAATTCTGTAAATAAGCTGCAGGAATCCATGGTGTGTCTATGGAGAGGGGTTGAAATTGTGGACATTGTCATGCTGGTGGCTGGTGGAGAGTAAGGGGACTGGAGAAATTCTTGGCTGTGTCCCTATAGCTAGAGGCAGAATGATTGGACGCTGGCTATGGAGCATACCTAGATGGGTCTCTGATCTCTATTCAAAAGAACTTCCACAAGAAAACTTGAGAGTCCTGGAGGGGATTGGTAGGGAGATGTAGTCCACTTTCATCTGTAGAATTCTTGCACTATGCCAGACAATGGTGGATCTCAGATACTATTTGTATGCACTAAACGTATGAATTTTCTTCTGTGGTAGAACTTTTCATGGCCAAGCTTGCTTGCTCTCACCACTCCCTTAGTCTCATTCTCCTAAAAGCACAAAACAGTTAACTGATAAATATCAAGCAGCACACTGAATAACACAGTGAATAATACACATTTTGATCCTAATAGAATGGAAAATGTTTTGCCAAAGCTTCCAGACAGAGTTGAAATACAATGCAGTCCCAGAGTGCATTTTATACAGAGGAAAGTTGGTTGTTTGAAAGGCATAATGTAAGTTCAGGATGTGTTTTTAATAGAAGAGATGGAGTGGGGCAATGGAGGGAGATCTGTTTTAGTGGAAGTGTTTTGCACCTATGATGACTTGATAGTAGGAATGTATAGCTGTCCATGTTTTAATCTTCAGAAACTGTTTCCCATGCTTTTGAGTGACAAGATTTATCAGTTAACTTTTTTTTCTTGCCTGGTATGTACAATCAAATAGTGCCCCAGAGATTCAAGTGTAATTTCTCCATTCGCTTTCTCTCTAAATGTTTTAAAGAGTACTTTCCCCATTAACTGTCTACTGCTAGATTTCAGGGCTGTAAGGCATCCATCGCACAAGGAAGGAAATTGGTCAATGATTTCAGTTTCCTGCGAACACCCACACAGATATGTGTGTATTTGCATGGACACCTACCCCCCGACAAACAAATGTAAGTTAGTACCAATTCCAGCATAAGTGTCTGTGGTTTTCTTACCACAAAAAGAGTATTTCTAAACTACCTTCCAAGAGAATATATAATTTCCAAGGTCAGCAATTAGGGAAGCCACAAAAGACTATTAACAAAATGAATTTAAAAATATGGTAACCACAATAAAGCATACTTCCAAATATGGCTGAACATGTGGGGTGCTTTCTCCAGCAGCATTACAAAGCATGGAGAACAAAATGGGTCATTGCAGCAAAGCAGAAATCCTCCAGACCTCCCTGAACCCGGCAGATGGAATTGGCCAATATCATATCCTTCAAAGCCAGCCCAAAGCCAATCCAGAAGGATATGGTAGCTGTTGGTACCGCTGAGAGGTACAGAAAAAAACAAATAGAATCACACTCTCCTAATCCATTCTCCAAGGCTAATGACTGAGACTATTTCTGTTCAAACCTGGCTTGAAATAGGATTGGAACTTTGCCAAACAATTAGTTACATCTATATCAACCTAGATTTGAAACAGAGTGGTGATTATCAGTCCACAGAATCTAAATTATGTTTTGAAAAGAGTCCTTACTACCACCAGTGTAAACATGAAAATGTCTAAACTACTTGTCGTGTCTAAATTAACCTCTGCCCCACCCACAACAGAACTTTAGCAGTTCTCAGATGAAGGTTCCAGAGTATAGGTAGTTGAAGTCAAGCCTCCAGAAGGTTTGCCATGTCACCAGATTGTACAAAATTATCATCATCATCATCATCATCATCATCATCATCATCATCATCACAGGACCACATGGTCTCCTAGCTGCATCTGTCCCCAACCCTTGTTTAAAAATGCTGTCCAAATCAGTGAGTACTGAAGCAAGGATACAATGATTTTACTGCACTGGACAAATATGTATATACAGATTATGAAAAGGGGGGCAAAGCAACCATGGATTTAGATAAAAAAAATTGCACGTGCTCATTTACGTGCATTTTCCCTACAGCAAATCTATCATTCAGGATTTTTTGACAAAATTTGTTCAAAGGAGCTTTGCCTTTTCCTTTCGCTAAGCCTGAGAGAAGGTGACTTACCAAAGGTCAACCAGTAGGTTTCCATGGCTCCTGGTCTCCCTAGCCCAACACTCTGATCACTAAACCATCCTGACCCCATTCCATAGTAGTAGTAGTAGTAGTAGTAGTAGTAATAATAATAATAATAATACCTTCAATAATAATAAGCCCTTCAAACAACCAGTACCTCTTGACAGAGGGCTGTCCTGACAACACTTCAGAAAATGGATTTGCATTTGTAAAGTAGGATGTATGGCACTCTATGTGCTTATTCCGGGGACCATGAGGCCTTACATTTTTAAGGCTTACCCATTTTTTTTATAAACATGAAAATGGAAAAGGTAGTGAGTAAAACAAATATGTATGCAAGCACATGCCATAAAAGGTATATTTATATGAAGTTAAGTTACATCATAGATATTCAATTTGTATGCACTATGTTGGAAGAATGAGTTTATCATCTCATGAGGTATTAAGAGTACCCTCGTTAGTTAAAGAAAAAGCATTTGATTTAACTCTTCACTCTCCTGTGCACCCAGACGTACTTCATCAAGTTTTAAGCTGCTAGTTATACCAAATATGCCACCAAATGGAGGGGGTGAACCAAGATGAACACTGATGTTTTGCAAGCAAATGTGAAGCCATCTGAAATCAGAAGTCACAGATCACATACAATGCTTCCCTGGATTCAAAAAACTTAACCTGGAAGCAGCCTTCAGTAATCAGAAGGCTGTGGGATATTTATTTTTACAGTGCAGTCCTATAGGTGTCAACTCCAACTCCCATTGAATTCAGTGAGACATAGTCCAGACCAGTTGGACTATGTCAGTAGGGTCTGTTCAGCAATGAGTTTTTATCCGAACTTCAAAGGAGCAATCTAAACTGCTAAACTTATTTTGTGGACAGAGCTTCATACTCTGGAAAGGTCTTTTAAAATTAAACTGATGCCATTTCCACGGTAGACTGTTATAACGCTATTGTACCACTCTCAACATCCTATGGAATCCTGGGGTTTGCAGTTTAGAGAGGGACCAGCTGGCCCCTCTCTAAACTGCAAACCCTAGGATTCCATAGGATGTTGAGAGTGGTATAATAGTGTTATAACAGTCTACTGTGGAAATGGCCCTGTCCCACTGACATGGAATCCACCAGCATCCACTTGTTGTTGTTGTGTGCTTTTAAGTCATCATGGCAACCCTAAGGCAACCCTATCATGGTGTTTTCTGGGGCTGTGTGTTTGTGTGAGACATGCCCAAGGTCACCTAGTGATTTTCCAAGGCCAAGCTGGGAATTCAACCCTGGTCTCCAGGGTCATAGTCCAGTGCTCAAACCACTACACTACCCTGGTTCACTTACCTTGACTAGTTCAACCTAAATGAGAATATCACTTTTAGTGTAGGTTATTCAGTACAGCTGTGATCATCTGTGTTATTTGCATTTTTTCTTGTAGTCTCCTGTTTTATCCCTGTGCTTTAAACTGCTTTGAATCCAAAAGCAGAAAAATGACAAATACATTTCCTCTCCTTCCTCCTTCCTATGAGACATAAAGCTACTAAAGGTATTGTATTGATGTGAAGCATAATCTCGATTTGTTTGCAAACTGCAAACATGTTCTTTCTTGTTTATCAATATTTTTCCATTTTTTCCTGTGGATTTTTTCATACATCAGAAATAAAGTTATGTTATATATAGGCCTTTAAGTTTGTTTGGGTTTTTCGTTTAAAGATTCAAAGTATGATACAAAACTTCCAGTAGATGGCAGCATAAATCTGCTTAGCTGATTATCTTTAAAATTCTACTGTGTCCAAAAACCGACCAAGGGAGAAAACAATAAAGTGACAGAACTGATTTGTGTACTACCATGCTTTCATATAATTAAACTGATTTTTTTTTCCGGGAGGGGGGAAGGGATAACATTAATTGAGTTGAGCTGCCAGGGAACTGAGAAAACATTACAGTGGAACAGAAAATGGAGTATGAAAAAAAATAAAGAAAATAATTGATACGTATCTAATGCCTTAGTCCAATATCTTTGGGTTCTGTTCTTAAACAATAAGCCATGCTTCAAATTTTTCAAGGACCACTGTTACTATCTCTTAGCATTTAGCAAAGGAATGGTATCCTTCTGTTTGTCATAATAAGTTAATTTTGTACCAACTCTTAGAAGTACAAAGAAGTTAAAATGTTACCATCATCCTTGAATTATTGCTTTGTAAATTCATATCATCTATTTACTGAAAAAACTTACGTTTGAATAATATTCTCCTTGATCATTTAGTTTTCTCCCAACCATATTCTCCTCCTTATATGAATTTTTATTCATTGATAATAGATATGTGTTTATCATGTGAAAATAAATGAATGTAATTTGCAATTAGTATGTTATATCCAGTTTGTATTTGAAAGTGAATGCTATTTGCAGTTAGTATGTTATATCCAGTATGTATTTGTCTTTGACATATAACATTGTTCTATTGCTGAGTACTGCTTTGCCAAATTTTTTGAAATGAATAAAATTTGGCACTAGACAGCTCTTCTATGGGAGATATGCAATGTTTTTGTTGATATGCAATAGTATTTGATATTCTATAGTATCTGAGAATTTTGAAGTGTTTAGTATTTGATCAGAATGTATTTTTGATGGCTGAAATGTAATGCTATTTGGCTTTCGAAGCAATTTATAATGTAACCCTTTTACATCATCTTATGTTTGCTCGTATATGTCAGGTTTTAAATGGTAAGGGTTTGGCGAAATTGGTAATGCTTGCCTCTACAACAGCAGAAACACCACTGATCTACTTATTCAGTGATAAGAAGTTGCAGGGTCAATGGTTACTGGGTTTTATTTACATTGGGTGAAAAATTGTTGGAAATTTCTTTCTTCTTTTTAAATATTTGCTCCATTTAAAAATGTATGTGAAGAACATGCAAACTGGCATTCCTAACTGGGGAAAAATCACTTCCAGAGAACCAGTTTGAGAATCCCTCTGGGATGGGATTGCCTAAAAAAAAAAATGACAACATTTTAAAGAAAAATGGCAATATTTGCATAAAATAAGCATAAGCTAAGTTAAATGAATATATGCAAATTTAACCAGAATTTCAAAAATTGCAGTCGTGTAGGGAGGAGGGGTGATGGGATGGTTCGCCCCCAGTGGCAATGTTTTTGGGGCATCCCAGCTTGTAGCCACACCCCCATGTGCCACAGCCATGCCCCCAAGCACTGTGACCATGCCACTGCACCATAGCCCCAACCTCTGCCCCCTCCACACACTCCAAGCTCCGCCACTGAAAAATTGAAGCAGATGGACAATGCAGTTGGTTCATCCATAGTGGGGAACATCACTGACCTGGTGAATTGGAGTTAGAATTGATTGCTATCATGCAGCAACACATAAAGAGTGGCCCTGGAGGCACTAGTGAACTGCAAAAGCTATTTTTGCATTCCCCAAACCCAAATGGATTGCCCATTTAAAAAAAGAAAGAAAGAAAGAAAGAAAGAAAGAAAGAAAGAAAGAAAGAAAGAAAGAAAGGAAGGAAGGAAGGAAGGAAGGAAGGAAGGAAGGAAGGAAGAAAGAAAGAAAGAAAGAAAGAAAGAAAGAAAGAAAGAAAGAAAGAAAGAAAGAAAGAAAGAAAGAAAGAAAGAAAGAAGCAGAAAGAAGAGGGGCCTTCTCACACTACACAATTATAGCACCATGATTCTGCTTTAATTCCATGGTTGCATCTTATGGATTCCTGGGCTTTGCAGTTTATGGAGGACAATTTAGAATTCTCAGTGAGAGGTCAGGATTCCACAGGATACAGTTAAACCAGAAGTAGACTTCTGTCTCCTTCCATTTTTGACAGTCTATACAGCTCTTGCTGGATCTGAGGAGCAGAAAATTGCTCCCTGCAGCCCTGCCATAGTTGCCAAACCCTGCTATGACAATTGCTGAGCTAAACTAGTTTTTTTAAAAAAGCCAAGAGTGGAATTCTATACACATACACTCTAAGCTCCAACTGAGATCAGTGGTTAAATGAATATGGGCTGGATTCCATCTTGAAAGGCAAAGTGACTATGAAAGACAATTTTTCCTATCACTACCCAAGTAGCTCTCTGTCTTTCTCTTGCTCTCCCTTTACCTTCTCCACTCTCAAAGCGGGTAGAATTCCTGACACTTTTCCCTGCTCTGTAAGCAGCTAAGGAAAGCACCCCTCTGCCATAACTTGTATTTATTCCTTTAAACTCCACCATCACCAACCCATTTCTCCCTAGAATATTGTTTTGTTTTGTTTTTCTCCATCAGAAATATCCTGCATCAATCTTCCTCAGCGTCTACCTGAGTTTTCAGGAAACTACCTCTTCTAATGTTATATTTTTTCTTGAATCTTTAGGTCAGCCCGCAAAACAGTGTGGAACACATTAAGCTTTGGCCATTTCTGCACTACACTGTTATAGTGCTATCATTCCACTTTGAACATCCTGTGGAATTCTGGAGTTTGTAATTTACTGAGGCCAAAGAGCTCTCTGGCTGAGAATTATAAATGCCCCTCCCTAAACTGCAAATCTCAGGATTCCACAGGATGTTCAAAGTGGAATGATAGCATTATTACAGTATAGTGCAGAAATGGCCTTTAACTAGAAGGCTGGTAAAAGATTAGAAGCAGGTGTAAAGTTTCAAAAACAGGGTTCTGGCAAATGTTGCATGTTGTCAAACTTGTATGTATAGAGAACTTCATCTGTTTGGTCCAAGTTGGTCTAATCATTATAGTCTTTCCAGAAATATATTGATTTGCTTCTCATTTCTAGCATATTGTGCCTGCACGTCAAGGACTTGATTATCTGCTGTGATTTCAATAAATCTTTAAATTTATATGCATCCATGAATAGTACTGTATCATGGTTACAGACTTTCTTCCTCTGGCGTGGCTAAGAAACTTCTTAGCCACCCTGGGGGGCGGGGAGAAAACAAGCATTCTCCATGCTGTATAGATGGGAAAAGTCAGGTTGAGTTCTCTATTACCTGAATTATCTTCATTATCTCTTGATTATTCCCAGCATATAGAATGCAAGGCCATCACATATCACCTCTCACACTGCAGAATTATAGCACTATGGCCCTTTCCGCAGCTTACCTGAGTCCAACGCGGGTGTGCGGGGATCACGTGAGCAGCCTCTTCCATGAGGCTCTTGTATCCCCGCTGCTTCTGCTCTGCAGGAGTGGCCGGCCGGCTGGCCAGGTGGTCAGCCAGCCAGCAGTGTGAGGGCTCCAATTCTTCTTTCCACAGCGCAGTTGGGTATTTTCCCAGGCTGTGCTGGGGGAGGAAATGTCAGACTCCGGAGGCTCTGCACGTATGGTAAGTGCGTGTGGGGCCCCGGAGTGATGCGCGATCACACACCATTTCCGGCTAAAAGCCAAAAATGAAATATTGTGCAATTGGCACCTGCTGGCCCCAGTAGCATTGCGCAATTGTGAGGACATTGTCTGAAACGCTCCTTGCAGTCACGCAACGCTCCAGAGGCCCTTTCACATGAGAAATGGCATGTGAAAAGGGCTTATGACTCCAATTCAACTTTGATGGAAACATTCTATAGAACCCTGGGATTTCCAGTTCAAGGAAGGGTATTTAGAATTCTCAAGTAGAGAGCTCTAGTGCCTCAGCAAACTATAATACCCAGGATTCCATGGCAGGGGGAGCATGAGAGCCAGTATGATGTAATGGTTTGAGCATTGGACTATGACCCTGAGAAAAGGGTCTCATTCTCCACTCGGCCACTGACACCCACTGAGTGACTTTGGGCACATCACATACTCTCAGACCTAAAAAACCCTGTGAAAGGTTCACCTTAGGGTTGCCATAAGTCAGAAATGACTTGAAAGCATGCAACAACAGTAACAACAAACTGGAAATCCCAGGAAGTTAGAATGAAATCACAGTGTCATAATTCTACAGAATGGGTCCAGACTGCTAACTCAGATACCAGCCTTTAGGCTCTTGTCATTCACCTTGATTTGACAAACTTTAAACCACTCCCTGGGTTAAGTAAATGAGGCTTGAAGATGACTTCAACAGTGAACATGCAGTGTTATATGCAGTTATATGTTGATTTGGGGTTTGTAATTGCAAGAGTCATTCCTTCCTATAACCCTTAAATAAAAAGTTTCCAAGCTGAGGTGTAGAATTGCAAACATCAAAAGTTTATTGGATAACAGAAGGTTCAAACAACAAGCATGTAGTCTGGCTTTCTACTTATTTGATGTGATAATTTGATGAAAATCAGTGCAACAACTTTCAACTGAACTCTTTCTTCATCTCTTCAGTGTTCTTTCTGCTTCTAACTAAATCTCTATTTTTTTTCTCATTCATATCTCTATCTCTAACTGGCCCTATCTGATAATTGAATAATCAGACATTTTCTTTTCTATTCTTTTCCCCACAGACCCCCTTCCCCCCTTTAGAGCATTCATAGAGTAGTGACAGAACTTTTTCAGGCTGGGCAGGCCTATATCTTCACAAAGGAATGCTAGGACCCTTTCTGCACATTACCGAATCCTGGTGGCATCCCACAGGGATCCTGGTAGAGCCTCTCCCAGGAGCGGAGCACAACACCAGCTGCCTGCAAGAATGGAGGAGGCACGATGGCCACACTTTTTCCTTCTGCAGTGCAGCCAGGCACTGTATCAGGCCGCGCTGGGGCAGGAAGCATAGCCATCATGCTTCCTGACCCTCCACAGCTCGGTAAGTGCGGGGGGTGGGTGGGTGGGAGGGCTGTGCAATCGCTGGTAATTGACGGGTAAAACCTATCAATGATTTGCAGTGTAATCGCACCACCTGGGGATGGGAGAACAATGGGACATGGATGACTTTGTGTATAAGCATTGTCCAGGTCCCGTCCTTCTCCGGTCCCCAATACGGAATGACAACATCCTGCGGAAAGGGCCTAGGACTCTTTGTCTTGTTTAAACTCTTTGGAGCAGTGCTACTTCATCTTACCTACGGATGGAAAGAATATTTGAAAACATTCAGAAAATGGATAAGCAACGCTTCTCAAGCATCAGGAAACCCTGATGAGAATACTTGACTTACAGGAAACCCTGCAATTCAGGACATATTCTGTGCATGAATAAATAAATAAATAAATATTTAAAGAAGAAATTGCACGTGGTTGTTTTGCAGAGAAAACAGCATTTTCTATGAAGAAAAAACTATTTCTCAGAAGAAAAAAATCATTCCTGCAAAGAAATGGCTGTTTCCTCTGTAGAAAATGCTGTTTTCTCTGCAAAAACACTATGTGTGAATTTTGCACAGAATAAGCCTTGAACAGCAAATAGCCTTCAAAAAATGTGTCATTTCCAAAGACTTTCACAGCAACAAGAAAATTGCTAAAATTACTCAATGCTTCCTTCAAGGAGAAAAATAGTGAAGAATGAAATTCCTACTTATAGCCCTTTGGGTAAATCTCTGATTTGTCCAGACTTTTTTCCCCCACCTCTGATTGCTGCAAGCTTTGAGGAAGAAGGAAAAACAACATTAGAGAGTTCTGTAAAAATTACTACTCTGGATAAGCCTCAAGAAATAAATGAGTAGCTGTATTAGCATCACTGATTGTTCTGTAGGCACATGGTCCCATCAATACTGCATTCTTTTGCTCCCTGCTTCACATTTGCAATCTAGATGCAAAAAGTCAAAATTATGTGGTCACATGTCTGAATTTCTATGACATCTATTTCTTATTTTATTTTATTTTAGTGATGAATTCTTATAAATCCTGCACTATATGCTGTTTCTTGGCTTACTGTTGGGTCATCTGGCAAAGAAGCAAATAGCCCGAAAGGCTTAGCCATTGCAGCTCACTTGATCATTGGCTTCTAAAAAGTCCATCTGCCATGCAACAAGAATTGTTACCAGCTGCTGTTTATGAAAAGTAATGGCAAACTCCCACCTGAAGCCAGAAGGTGGTTTATCACCACTATGCATAACTCTAAAAAGCCAAAATTCAGTGCAAGTATCCAACCAATGGTGTCAAAGTGCGTAACTTATTGAGAAGGTCATTTTGCTGAGGTTAATAACTTCAGTTAACTGCACAGACACAAGAAAAAAGGCCAGAAACTGCATGTTATTTCCCATGCTATATTCAATAGCGTTTACAAATGAGGGAGAAGTATTTTAAAGCCAAGAGTTGGATTCAAAAATATGAAATGAAGGAGCAAGTCACTTGTGAGAAATAGCTGAAAAGACTCATAAAACAATTTAGCACAGGATCGACTGAAACATTAATGTTTACTAAAAGTACTTTTCTGCAGAAGTGGGTACTCCCCAGAGAGAAAGACACACCCCAATATTGAATACCTTATGTTTTCCTGCCTATCCCCACTGCAGGTTTTCCCTCCTCTGGGATCCCATTGGATAGGACCTCAAAGGTTACAGTCTATCAGGTTCGCCTAAGAAGTCTTCCCTCAGTTTACATTTTCCCCTCCCCACTATTTAGTGCCCACTACTCTTATTTACAGTTTTCCTTAAAAGGAATGATCACGAGCGGCCCATGCCTTCTCCTTGTGTATCTTTGTTTCTCATGTTACATTCAAGATGTCTTATTAGCAGTTTCAAAGTACCCCTTTGTGTTCTGGTACGTCTCTATCAATCAGTTTACTCCTTACAGACAGCCTTGTCCTGTCTGGTATGTTGTTATCAACAAGGTCTGAAACACACCAGCCACCCTAAAGATCCAAGGTCTTTGAGGCCCTCTTTAGTTCTCTTACAATTTCTGGAAAGCAGTTTACTTAGACATAGTGTATTGCAGAGGCCAAAATACAAAATGTGCTGGAATATATATGTACATATATTTAAAATATGTGTTATACAAATGAGATAAAATATATGCTATTAATACATGTTATTAATACTGTATACCCAGTGCAGAAGCTAAAATATATTTTATTTCTCTCATCACTGATTTTCCCCATTTGCAATCCTGGTGGCGCCACTACCCTGTTGAAGGTGTCTGTTGATCCTCTAAAATAAGATTCCAAGTGATAATGTGAACAGAAACAGGAAAAAGATTATTCATTCCCTGTATTACATACATGTATGCACTGCCTGAGTAGAAATATGTTCCCTTTGCACGGTGGAATCTTTGTATCCAAGTCTAGATTTGTTAGTCCCCAGGGCTTTGAAGATATGCTTTAAAAGGCTGTGAACTTCCGGGTCTCAATGGCGCCGTGATCGGAGGGATAGCGCGAAGGCTCGTGCTTCATCTCCTTACCAAGCGGAATTGCCGAAATTCTAACGCAGCAGAAGTGCTCCCCCGGTAAAGGGGGCTCAGAGGGGCTCGACGGGGACCTCAAGATTCCTTTTCGGCTAGAGGACGATTGGACTTGAGTGTCGAGAGGAGAAGAGGTCGCAGAGCTATCCCGTCCGCTTGGCTAGCAGCTGCAACAGCAGCACAGCGGTGTCCGAGACCTTTTTTTTTAACCGGACTTGGATGATGACAATATAATTTAAGCGAGGTATTACTTAAGACCCAGTTGTTTATTTCTCTAAGGTTGGAGGATCGTACCATTGGTTGTTAGTTTGAGGACACAGGAACGAAGTGGGAGAGAGATGGGGAATCTACTGGACTATATCCCAAGAGGAAAATAATACAAAAAGAGCTAAGGTACCTGGAATATGCAATGAATAGGGCGCCGGAGCTCTTTGTTTAAAAGATATCACAACTTTAACTGAGGAAGTGAATGCGACGTGGGGTAAAAAGATAGCTTTTGGTGGGGAAGCGACGGAATTAACTGGCTGGCTGGAGTTCGTGGGGAGATTGAGGGACGTGAAGGGAAAACCCGAAACCGCTTGAACTCGCCAGCAGAAGATAAATGTAACAGCGATATTAATAGTATATAAACAAAAGGTTGGGACAGTTTTGCTGTTTCTAAAGACAAAAAGAGAATATATTTGGTGATGTTTTGGATTTTGAGAAATGGTTAGTCTGAGTATGTTGTATTTGGGGAATTCCCAAAGATCTTTGGGGGGAAAAGGCTGAGAAGGGATTGAGAAGTGAAGAAAAGCTTGATAATTTGACTTACAGTTTTTTTTTGAAGATACCGGACACTGGATAAATAGTGGGGAGGAAAAGAGATCGTTGTTGCAGTGAGTCAGGTTTGACTCGCGGGGGAAAGGGATAAACTTTAAAGTAGAGACTAAAAAAAAAATTTACAGACCTGTTTTAACTGGGCCTGGCAGGATTCAAAGACTAAAAAAGGGGACAAAAAAATTTTTCCCTTGAAGGGTAACTTTTGCTCTGAGGTGTTTCTTTTTTTTTTTTTTTTTTTCCCTCTCTACAGAATTATGTTGATAACTACTGATTTATATATAATGACTTATGTTGACTTTTGATTGCTATATTTTAAATGGAAAAATTCTCTGTTTGTTCATATATATGTATTGGACATTGAAGGTTATACTGTGGAAACGTGGGGGTAAAACAATTGTACAGTGATTTGTTATGATAGCTTATGACCTTGTACTAATTAAGCCAGAACAACATAAGTTAGTGCACCTGGAAGGTCAATTCATGATAAGAGAGGATGCTTGGTAGTCTTTGAAGGACATTTTCCAAAAAGAAGTGAAGTGGATTAAAGCGAAGAGAAGGTATAATAGTGCCATCTAGTGTAAGTTAATGGGAAAATACATTGTTTAAACAAATAAATAAATAAAAATGGCATCTGGAATAAGGAAAGGGACAAGAACTCAGACACAGACTCAAATACAGCTAACAGATTCATCAAGGAGGGTGTCGATAGATACGGGGCAATCCAATGACAGAGGTCTTGAAAAGGGAATAAGAAGTCTGAAAATGGAGATGAGAAAGGAAATGAAATAAAGTCAGATATAAGGAAGGAGCTAGATGGCATTGTGAAGAAAATGGATGTTATGAGTAAAGATTTAAATTGATTAAAACGGAGATGCAAGAGACAAAAAAAAAGAACAACACAATTAGAAAAAGACAGAGAGATGATGAGGGAATCACAAAGACAAGCAGACTTGAATGCATTACACCAGGAATTGAGATATCGAGATAGATGCATTAAACTTAGAGGTGTTCCGGAATCTTTAGGAAAAAACCGATGAAGTAGTTATTTTGGCATTGGCAAATTATATGGGCGTTGCAGAAGAAGAAGTTGAAAAGGAAATTGATCGGATTTCAGAGCTAATTCGAGAACTGCCAGGGAAAAGAATTGGCCACGAATTTGTAGTGAGCTTTATGAGAAAAAAGATATAAGGAAAGAATATTACAATTAAGTTATGAAAGACAATTGGTGATAGAAGGGAATATCATAAAAATATTTAAAGACATTCCTTATGAGTTTTGAAGAAAAGACAAGAGTTTAAATTTTTGACTAAATTTTTACAAAAGTATGGAACCCTCATATAAATGGGAAAGACTGGAAGGATTGACATACACATATAAACAACGAGGACATAAAATTACAAATATAGAGAGAGCTAAAGAAATATAGGGGAAAACTCATAGGAGATTTAGAGGTAAAAATCTCTCAGAAGAGTATGAAAAGAAGAGAGGAGGAACAGTCAACACAGGATGAGGCTTCGGATATGGGGAACAGAGAAAAAAAGGCTCGAGATGATGAGAGGGGTTCAATGGGGAGAAAGAAAGTTGCCCAGAATCTGGATCAGAAAGAGAAAAAGAAAGGGAAAAAAATGGGAAATGGAAAACCCCAAACAAAGACTGGAAATGGAAATTGAAGATTTATATCTTGAAGACGATGATATACAAGGGTAAATGACTAAAATGAAAGAGACAACAAAAAGGGTTTTTTCTTGGAATGTAAAAGGACTGAACGCAAATTTAAGAGGAGACAAATCTTTCACTATATAGAAAAAATAAAAGCAGACGTGATTTGTCTTCAAAAAACAAAATTAGAGAGAAGGATTCTAAATATTTAAAAAATCCCAAGCTGGGAAAAAATTATATCGCAGCCTCAGATAAAAAAAAAAAAAGGGGTCGCTTTATATAAAATCAGAAATATCCCTCTGAATTAAAATTTATAGATAAGAATGGACACTATCTGGGATTTAAAAATAAATTTTAGAATTGAAAGTTCTAATAATAGCGGTGTATTCCCCAAAGAACAGAAGAATGAATTTTATGAAAAACTGAGTCAGGAGATCTTGAAGTTTGGATGAGAACAATCAAAATAATTTTCTGATGAGGGGGGATATAAAAGGGGGTTTTAGACCCAAAAATAGATAGATTAGCCCCGAAAATACAAAGAAAATTTAAAGAAAATCAAGGAAAATTACCAAAATCCTTTTTTAAATTAGCTGAAATGCTGATGATACAAGATATTTGGAGAGGGCTTTATAAAAATTCGGAAGGAAAACACTTTTTATTCTGAGGCACATAAATCAATGTCTAGGATAGACATATTCATGATTTTTAAGAATTTATTACAAAGGGTGAAAGAGATGCAGATACTCCCAAGAACGTTGTCAGACCATAATCCAATTCAATTGGGAATTAAAGTCTATGAAGAAAAGAATAAGTTGGAGACTTAATGATAGTTTATTTCAGAATGAACGTTGTTTGGGAAAAAAAAAGGGAAAATTTAAATTTTTTTAAAAAACATAACGGAAATTGAAAATGAAAACAATTTAAAAATGCGGGAAAAGGGGGTTGTTAAAGGGGTTAAATGATTAAGTTAGGATCAGAATTGAAAAAGAAAGAGGGAAAAGTATCAAAAGCTATTGGATGAAATAAAGGCGCAAGAAGATAAATTAAAAAAATCCGCTTGATGAAAAAAAAGACAAAATTTTAAGATCTTACAAGAGCAAATCAATGCAGAAAACCAGGAAGAGATAAGGAGGAAGATACAATGGTTGAAACAAAAATATTTTGAACATGAGGATAAACCGGGGAAGTGGTTGGCATATAGGCTTAGAAAAAAAAGGGAAAGAAGATTGATTACAGAGATTAGTGATGGAAAGAAAATAACAACAAATCAACAAGAAATAAAGAAAATATTATAGTTATTACAAAAGTTTGTATAGTTTACAGAACTCGGAGAAGTCCCGTAAAAGAATAGAGGAGTATTTAGGATCCCAAAATATTCAAAAAATTAAAGAGGAACAGAAACAAATGTTGGAGGGGGGAAAATAACGGTTAGTGAAATAAAGGGAAACTATAAAAAAACAAGATATATCAAAAGCACCTGGTCCAGATGGTTTCTCTGCAATATATTTTAAAAAATTAAAGGAGTTGTTGATAAAACCCATGGAAAAATTATTTAATGATATTATAGAGAATGGAAAGCCGGATTCATGGAATGAAGCTAGTATTACATTGTTACCAAAAGAAGGGAGAGATGAGAAAAACCCAGGAAATTATCGACCAATTTCATTGCTGAATTTAGATTACAAGATTTTTGCGAGTATTTTAGCGGAAAGATTGAAAAAGGTTCTTAGGAAACTATAAAAACAGATCAAAATGGGTTTTTGCCAAACAGCCAAATTAAAGATAACATTAGAACTGCACTTAATATTGTTGAATTCTATGAAAGGCATAATGAAAAGAAATTAGCTATGATTTTTATTGACGCAAAAAGCTTTTGACAATATTAGATGGGACTTTATGATAGAAGTGGTTAAAAAGGTGGGAATAGGACAAAAGTTTTTGACTTGAATAAGAGAGATTTATAACGACCAGAAAGCCGCGTTAATTATTAATGGGGATAGAACAAACTATTTTGGGGTAAAAAAAGGAACGAGACAAGGATGTCCACTTTCGCTGCTGTTATTTATAAAAACTCTGGAAGTATTATTAAATGTAATAAGGGATGACCCTAAAATAACGGGATGTAAAGTAAGAGGTTATGAGCATAAAGTAAGGGGCATATGCAGATGATTTGATGGTAATATTGGAGAATCCCGAAAATAGCATTGATTTATTGATTAAAAAAATGGAACAATATGGAGAAGTTGCAGGGTTTAAAGTAAATAAAGATAAAACGAAAAATTTAAATAAGAATATGAGAAAAAAAGAGGAGGAAAATTTGATACAAAGAACAGGTTTTCATGTAAGAACAAAATAAATTTCTTGGAATATGGATTTCCAAGAAAAATAATCAACTTTTTGAGAATAATTATGGAACAGTATGGAAGGAGATAAAAAAAACGATGGAAATATGGAAACTGTTAAAATTATCACTAATGGGAAGAATTTCTGCTATAAAAATGAATGTGTTACCTAGATTACTTTTTCTATTTTAAAATTTACCAATTATTATAAATGACAAACCATTTAAAGATTGGAAGAGGGGTTTTTAGATTTATATGGGAGCAAAAGAAACCAAGAATAAAATGGAAGTTATTAACAGAAAGAAAAAAAAAAGGGGGTTTTGGACTACCTGATTTGAGATTATATCATAAAGCTTGTGGTCTTTTGGGATAAAGAACGGATAATGCTACAGGATGAAAAGCTACTAAGTTTAGAAGGGGCAGGAAAGCGACTGGGATGGCATTCCTATATGTATTATGAGAAATATAAGATAGATAAAGAATTCCAAAATCACTACTTGAGAAGGGCACTTTTGACAAACTGGTTAAAATTTAAAAAACATATTATGTAAGAATACCACAATGGATATCTCCACATGAGGCGCTTTTTGGTAGATGGAGAGATCCTCATGAGAGATGGATAAGATACAATAATATATTAAGTGAAAAGCATAATGAACTAGTGCTGAAATCCAGAGAAGAATTAGAATTGCTAGGGTTTAAATGTCATTGGTATTTGTACAGGCAAATGAAAGAAAGATACATCATGGATAAAAATACGGAAGGCATTGAATTAGAAATGAAAGAGGATTTATTTCGGAAGATAATTTTTGAATCACAGAAACAGACCCAAATTTTAAAGCTATATGATTTGTTATTAACAAAAGAATTAGAAACAGAGCAAGTAAAAGAGGCTATGGTGAAATGGACTAAAAATTTTGGATATGAGATTCAAATGGAACATTGGGAGAGTACCTGGAGAGAAGTAAAAAAGTTTAAACTCACAAAAAAACTGAAAGAAAATTATCTTAAAATGTTATATAGATGGCATTTGGATCCCATTAAATTAAGCAAAATATATAAGATAGAAAATAATAAGTGCCCCCGGAAGTGTAATAAGGATAACGGTACTTATTTTCACATATGGTGGACTTGTGATAAAAAACGCAAAAATTTTGGAAAAAGATTCATAGCGAAATGATATGTATCTTAAAAATTAATTTACCGTTTACACCAGAACTGTTTTTATTGAAAAAAGACTTATAAATAAGAAGAGGTTAAAAGAAAGTATTGGCAAGTTATACTTTATATGATTAAATTCAGCGGACTTTCTTTTTGCACAGAGATGGAAGAATAATGATACACCCCAAACAATTGATTGGTTGTTAAAAGTTGTAGAGATGAAAAATATGGATAAATTAACTGGGATGATTCAGGGAAAAATGCATGGAAAATTTGAAGAGAAATGGAGAAAACTTGAGGAGTACTTAGAAGGAATTAATTGACAGAAGGGAAGAGATTCTCCGAAATTAGAAGATAGACATATTCCTGTTAAGAACAAAGGTTGACAGTATGGAATGATAGGGAATTAAAGCGAAATGGACTAATAAAATAATGGAAATGTATATTGGGGTAACCATTATAAGGTAGTAAAGAAGAGAAATGGTTTATGATTTATGTAAAAAGAACTGGGGATAGGTGAACCTAGGAAGTGAAGTTGAGAAAAGAAGATGGAAAAGAAGATAAGAAGAATCTTCGTAGTAGAAACGACAATTTGGTTGAATGTAGATTGTATGGTTTGTATGATTGTTATTTTGTGTTTTAATTAATAAATTTTTTAAAAATAAAATAAAAAAAAGGCTGTGAAAGTAGCTGAAGTAGCAGCTTCTTCTACACATTATTTGTTTACTACTTGTTTAAGTTTCCATCTGAATTTTTCTGCACTACCCACCCAAGACAACTTACTCTAATAAAACAATGTTGCCATATGAATAAAAGCCCATGCATTAAAAGTCAGCCAAAAAAAGTACTCAGTAGCTGAAAGTACCAGCTGAGTCAAAACGCCAAGTAAAACTTAAAATTACCATCTGGCAGTAGCAAGAAATCAGTATGACTATGGCTGCATAAGATTGTATGAGAGACTGTACAAGACATTTCAGAGAGAAATACAGAAATTGTAAATCTATGCAGATCCAACATTACTAACACCGATGTTTATTAGGGTGTATCTACAATGCACAATTATAGAAGTTTTACAGCACTTTAACTGCCATGGCTCCATCCTATAGAATCCTGTGATCTGCAGTTTGGTAAGGCACTTGGAATTTTCAACAAGAGAGCTCTAGTCCACTTCTCAGAATTACAGGACTAGAACTCTCTGGTGGAAGATTCCCAGTATTTTGCTGAATGACAAATTCTACAATTTTGTAGAATGGAACCATAACCATTAAAGTGGAATGACGGTGCTGTAATTTCGTGTTGCAGCTACATCTTTAATGTTATTAGTAAAGGTGAGGTGAACATTCACAGATATTGATACAACAGTACATATATAACACTTTACTATACTCTACTTACTCACTAACAGTTTTGCCCTCAACTTTTACAAGGTTTGTATGCCAACATATGTCATAATGCCCTTGCTCTTCTGTCAGCTCTAGTTTCTCAAGATCGTAAAGCCCCAAAAACCTCCTGACAGTTTAGTTACCTGTCCAAACATCTTCTCCTTTCTTTCAGTTTCCTTCTCTAAGTCTTCTTCTGAGTCTAGCTGTTGTTGTTGTTGTTGTTGTTGTCTGATCTCAACATCAAAGAAGAAAAATCTTCCCAAACCGTTTAACAGTGTAGAAAAAAGAGAGTCCAAAAAGAGGCATGCCAAATTCCAACAGCTGTTACTAAAGGTAGATGCCAGTTTTCTATCACCACACCACACCAAGCTCAGCTTAACCTTTGTGATAATGTAGCCTGCTCAGGTTAAAAATAACCCAATTGCAATTTATTTCCCATCTTTCTTTCCTTTTAACATTATCTTTATAATAATAGCAGATACAAATCCCATTTAGAAACTAATCTAAAAGTGCAAATCCCTGAAAGTATTTTTTTTTAATTTGGATGAAGATTAATCAAATGTAAAGAATGCCCTTCTACAGGACTGCGGTAGATGATGCTATGAAAGTATAAGGCAATAACAAAACTTGGCTGAGCTCTTGTGTCTTGCCCAGAAGAAAATTCAGGGAAGAGAATGTAATCATAGCACTATGGTTCACATAAATCAATAAAATTAAAAGATCATTTCAGACATAAAAGGCTCTAGTCACACATTTTCTACCCCAACAAGCTCAAGATCCTAAATACTTTTAGGCCATTTCCACATAACATCACTATACTTTCATAGCAGCATGTTGTTTCTGGTTCAGGAGCCATGCTACTGCACAGTGTTGTCATTATCCAGCTGCTATTCCATCCCCAAGTGTTGCCAAACCACCATATTCTAATCCCAGAAAAAAAAACTGTTAAGAGCTTCCTTTAGAGTAGTGGTTCTCAACCTGTGGGTCCCCAGATGTTCGTGGACTTCAGCTCCCAGAAGCCCCAGCCACTATGGTCAATGCTCAGGGCTTCTGGGAGCTGAAGTCCACAAACATCTGGGGACCAGTCCCATCAGCTGGCTTACTGCAGAACTGTAACAGCACTCAATATCACTTCCTGTGATCACAGATCCACTAGTGGGCAGGCCAGCTTGTCCCACCCTCAGTGACTCCCACAGCTGATAATTTCGAAATCTATGGCCCTTTCCACATGACATTTTCCATGTGAAAGGGCGCCTGGAATGTCACACGAATGTGAGGAGCGATCTGCATGACGCACTCACAATCATGTGACACTCCAGGGGCCGGCAGGTGCTACTCATGGACCTTTTCATTTTCAGCTAGAAGCCAAAAATGGTGCGCAATCATGCGTTGCTCCAGGGCCCAGCGCACACTTGCCGTGCGTGTGGAGCCTCTGGAGCCACGGCAGTTGCGCTTCCTGCCCTACCGCAGCACAGGCTGCGCTGTGGAAGGAGGAGGCAGGGCTCCCATGCTACCTGCTTGGGAGCAGGCAGCTCATGCACAGCTGAAGCAGTGGGGACGCAAGAGCCTTTCTCTGGAGGCTGCTCGCGCGATCCCCACACCCCAGCGCCAAAAAAAGGTAAGATGCGGAAAGGGCCTAAGACCTTCCTCTTCATGTTTATTTTGAAGTTCTCCTTTGAGTTAAAACTTTTTTAAATACATTTTTAGGCATTATAGGATGAAAATACAATAGTGTACTGGTATGTTTAGTATGGCTTCCAAAGAAAAACAAAAACAAAAAAACCCGATCAATCGTGGCGGTGGAACGAGGTGAAGGTGGGAAAAGGGAGTGGACATTGTAGTGCAGAAGGAACAGTGATGGCAATACTGCTACTCATTGGCTGGAGGTGGGAGGCTGCAGAAAACAGCATTCCTAATTTGCTACCGTCCCGAGAGTGGAAATTTTGGAATTGTAATGGTATATCACGCTAATGGCATCTAGTGAGGAAATGGCCGTAGTGTAGCATAAATACATGCCAATATATAGCTATGCTGGGTCCCACAGTTACACAGCTCATCATGTAAAAGATGCCATGCCCTTGAGCATGCACAACTCTGCAAAGGTTGATTACCTTTCCCACTCATTAAATTCAAGGTGAGAGATAGGTTTTTGTGTCTGCTTGTGAAACAACTGGCTGCTCTAGGAACAGCACTTACACAAACTCTGGGAAATGGTGACCACAATACACTGCCCCAACCTACATCTGATTTTGCATCTTGTAATGTTTATGTGTGCGCTCATCATGTGAGTTCATCTGCAAGAGATTTCACATTCGCTTCAAAGTTGGCCATAGCTTTGCAAATACATGTGCATTGTCTGTGCAGAACAACCCCTGATATTGCAATGAATAGTGAAATCTATAGTCACTTAGTGTTCTGAATGCATGCTACAGTCATCTGTGATCACATTTACTACCCTTTGGATCACATTCACTACCTTCAAATTGAATTGAATCAAATACGATCAGAGTTTGGACAAAATCTCTGGATTATTTCTTAATTTCCAAAAATGTTTGAAACTGCATTTCTAGTCTAGATTGAGAGCAAGAGTGGTGCAGTGGTTTGAACACTGGACTAGAACTCTGCAAATAAACCAACTCTCAAAACAAACAGTGGCTAACAGTAGCAGGCACCATTCTCTGTCTTCTATAGCAGAACATCTAAGACATAAAGGATGGCAGCTTGGAGAAGCAGCCACCTAAGATACAGTCCAAAATATTCACTAGTATAACTATATTAATAGTGGAGACAAAAGTGGAGGTGGCAGCAAGGAAAGCAAGAAAAATGACATTGAGGAGACAGAAAACTGCTGGCTGCTATTTCCTGACTCTGGGTCGGTGTGACAGGCCTTTACTTCTCCCAGATTGGCGTGGCGGTTCCCCAATCTGATAAGGCACCCTGTCTTTACCACATAGCTTTGCCTTCCCTCTTATAACACCATCTTTGTGTAAAAGAGCGAAGATCTGCGACGTTTATTTAGAACCCCTTAACAGCCCTATGGTAGTGTGTTTTCTTCATTACTTTAAATTTACTATATAAAAGTCAAAGTTTGTCTGTGAGTTTGTCTGTCTGCAGCAGACACCTCATATGATTGTCCGTGTGAGGCAAGAAGCCCTCATATGATTGGCTGGCTGTGAAGATTCCATGGAATCCTGGGGTTGGCAGTTCAGGGAGGGGCCTTTAGAATTCTCAGCCAGAGCGCTCAGGCTGTTTGCTATGGAGATGAGGCCTAGCAGGGAGGGAGGAGGACAGTGTATTTCCCTCAGGAACCCAAACTCTGTATGTAAACAACTCTGAATACAGATTAGATTGGGGAATATGGGGAAGAGTTACAGGTACTGGAACAGGCCAGTTGCTATGGCGGCAATGCCTAGTAGCAAGGAGGAGGACAGCGTATTCCTTCAGGAATCCAACCACTGTATATTAGCAAGTCTGAATATAGATTGGATTCAGGAAAAGTTACAGATACTGGAGAAGACAGCTTGGTGAGTTCTTAAGAAGAAAATAAAATCCTGGGCAACATAGTTTGGGGAAATGAAAGACACAGGAGCCCTAATCTTTGTATTTCAACTCCATCTAATTCCTACAAAAAGGTAAGGTAATTCCTAAGGTATTTCTAACAAGTATTACCTATCAGAAAATAAAATCTCGGGCAATGCCGGGTAAATATGCTAGTACCAAATACAACTCAGCCGGTTAAGTATTTATAAAAATAAACTGTAACATTTATTAGGATAACATACAAAGTAAAGTATTAGAGTTCATATGCAAGTCTAAGTTAATACATTTATTCAATGTACTTTTAGACAGTTCCCTTATATCTTTATAGAGTCTGATAGAAAGCACAGGTATCATGTAGCAGCCCTTTGGCTACACTCCCGCCAAAACCTCGACTTCCAATCAAAGTCACATTCTTTGACCAGATTCTACTTAGGTTCAATTATTCTTCTGCCTCTCCTTAGGCTTCTACTGAGAATTAAACCTTCGCACACTGTCACCATCCCTGACTAACTGAGGGACTCTACTGCAGAGCTTCTTGCTAGGAATCTCAGTGAAGGACTCCCTTTATCAACTGGTATTCAGCTTTATATAACTATTTCTCTAAGCTACCAGCCGTTCCCACACACTAGTGGTCTGGGTTTCTCTCCAGAAGAGCTATTCTGGTCACCTGGCAACCTCCTTGAAGGTTGCTATGGCACTTCAGATAGCCACACCTCCAGAACTTCATCACAGGTGGGTTCCACACAGCCAAGGCACTGTGAGAGAGCGTGGCTTGGATAAACACCTCTTTCATAGCACAAGTAGTTGACCAAACTCCCCCTCCCCATGGTGTTTTGTGCCTATGGAGCCTGCCTCTTCCCAGAAGTGATTCGTAATAGACCTCCCTGTAACAGCAAAGACAAAGTAACACTGACATCATTTGTGTAACAGACATTACACAAGCAGTATGACTTTGTAGAATCTTGGTTAAAGTCAGCTCTTCTGCTACTATTTATTCTTACAGCAAAAAAGTAGTTTTTAAAACAGACTACCCAAATAATGAAAACTAAACATATAAGCCCAGCAAATAAATGATGAAATCCTTGCCCTTTCCATGAATTTAAAGGGAAGCGGATATGAAACAAATGAAATAACTGAAAGGCATAAGGGCATTTTTTTAAAACAAACACTATTACGTGTTTGATTCAGCATTTATGGCCGATGTTCCTTCCAAACCAGGAATTTGAATTCAAAGCAGGTTACAACAACCGTGATTAGACCATAAGACAAAGTCAACCATCTGGCATAATCCCAGTTGAAATAAAGCACTATGTCCAAGTTGTAAATTTATTAAGGGTGAGGATTCATTTAAACAGCAAAGAAAGACAAGCAACAGAAAAATGTGCTATCCAAGCTCCCACTTAACAGATGGATCCAACTCTGCTCCTGAATGAACATACACCCATAAAGAACGCTACTACAGATTTATAGCTAAATATGCACTCGACTATGCAGTTCCTCATATTTTGATTTTATCCTTTCAATCCAGAAAAAATAAAACCTATTTTACAGGAGGTATATTTTTGGTGGTGGTGGTGGTGATGCTGTTGTTGTTGTTGTCATCTTATGATGCTCCTGTCTATGAGAGACACTCTCTTCATCAGCCCTGCTCAGGTCTTGCAGGTTCAGGGCCATGGCTTCCTTAATTGTGTCTATCGATCTGTAAGATGGTCTTCCTCTTTTTTTTTTAATGCTTTCTGCCTTACCAACCATTATTGTCTTTTCCAGTGAGCCATATGTTTTCATGGTTTGTCAGTCTCAGTTTAGTCACCTTGGCTTTGAGGGAGAGTTCAGGCTTGATTTGTTATAATATACATTTGCTTATCTTTTTAGCCGTCCACAGTATACTTAGAACTCTTTTCTATCACCACATTGCAAATGAATTGATTTTCTTCCTATCAGCTTTTTTCACTGTCCAGCTTTCACAACCATACATAGAAAATTGGAAATATGACATGGACAATCCTAACTTTAGTATTCAATGTCTGCTTGAATCTTGTCTAATTCCTTCACAGCTGCCCTTAGTCTGCTTCTGATTTCTTGACTGCATTCTCCCTTCTGATTAATAATTGAGCCTAGTTATGGAAAATCTTGAACTATTTGGGTGTTTTTGTCATCTACTTTAAAGTCATATTAATCATATCCAGTCATTATTTTTGCTTTCTTAATGTTCAGCTGTAAATCTGCCTTCACACTTTCTCCCTTGACTTTCTTCAGTAATTGTTTCAGGTCTTTGTTATTTTATGCTAGTAATATGGTATCATCTGCATAGCTTAAATTGTTAATGTTTCTTTGTCCAGTTTTCACACCTCCTTCCTCTGAGTCTAGTCTTATCTTTTATACAATATATTCAGCATACAAGTTAAATGGATAGGATGATAAAATGCAGCCTTGTCTGATCACTTTACCACTTGGAAGCCAATTTCTCTGTATTCTGTCCTGTAGTAATCTCTTGTCTTGAGGACAGATTACACATCAGGATAATCAAATGTTGTGACACCCTCATTTCTTCAAGAATTATCCATAGTTTTCACGATCTATACATCAAAAGCTTTGCTAAAAAGCACAGGCTGATTTTCTTCTGACATTCTGTGGTGCACTCCATTATCCAAAGTATGTTTGCAATATGATCCCTAATGTCTCTTCCTTTCCTGAACCCAACTTGGACATCTAGCATTCCTATTTCCATATATGGTAAAAGTCATTGTTGTACAATTTTGAGCATCACTTTGTTTGCATGGGAGATTAATGCAACGGTTCTGTGTTTATCGCAATCCCTGGTGTCCTCTTACTTGGGGACTGGAATGTAAACTGACCATTTCCAGTTTGTTGATCATTCTTTTGTTTTCAATATTTGCTGACAGATTTTAGTTAGAACTAGAATAGATTCTGTCTCTGTAACTTGAAGCAGCTCTATTGGTATGCTATCTGTTCCTGGTGATTTATTTCTCCCAAATGTTCTGAGTGCAGTTTCCACACCACTTTCTAAAACTATAGGTTTATTTTCAAATGCTTCTTCCTTGAATGGATCTGTCATCCCTCCATATCTTTTCTATAGTTATTCAGTATATTGTTTCCATTAGCTTTTTCTTTCTACCTGGTTGTGTAACACTATTTGTATAGCATCTCTTGCTTTAAATTTATCTTTGATTTCTTCGATCTTGTAGAAGACATTTCTTGTACTTACTTTCTTGTTGTCTTCTTTCATTTCTCTGCACTGATTATTACATTAGCCAAATGGCCATTCTTGTAATGAGAAAACCCCATAGTTTATAGGAAGCACTGAGAAAAGGAAAAAAGCATGTCTTTTTGTGAACAGCTGTCATATCTGTTAGCTGAAGATGTTACCATGCCCCACAGAATTCATATCATCTTGCCCTACAGAAATGAATGCTAACTTTTCATTTCCTTCATTGGGAAAAACAGTATTGCATTGGGTAGAATCATTTAACTGTTATAATTTTGCAATCACTGATAACTGTTCCTTCTCAACCTGAATCAGGCCCATATTCATATACCCAATCTTCAAAATACCAATCCACTGAAATAGTGATCCTTGCCTTCCACCACACATACAGGTTGCCTCTTCTGTATCTTTCTATCTGATCTCATAGAGGGAGAGACTGTAGAAACCACTCTGATGGTTACAAGGTATTGTGATAACTCATTTCCCCTTCCAAAATCAAAACTTCTTCTCAGATCTCAACAGAGGCTTTCTGACAAATACTATAACTCCAGGGACGTGTTTCTAGAACCATGGGAACACAGTTCCAGTTCCATCATCTCTAATAGAGATTGCTTTGTAGAAACAAAAAGAAAGAGAAATTGTTGCCATCACTCTCAGGATGAGCAGCATAGGTACATTAGTGGAGAGTTATACCTTTCCAGCACTAAAATACAATTTTGTCACTTGAATACTGGGAGATTTACACCCCTTTGTCATATTCCTTTCTCATTCCCTTTTGTTTGGCCTAATAAAGGTATTAATCCTAATAAGAGATTTTGGTATGGAGACAGCTGAGAGCTTGTAATTCTGAAAACATTAAAACATGAATCCTCTTGATCATTCCTTGTTAGAGTAGATTGTTTTCTATCTATTGTTTTCAAGATAAACAAGGAAAAAACAGTGCTTATAACAAAAAACGTGAGGGAGAAAGAAGAGAAGGAACTTGAGCATTTAACAGGTTTTAATAAAGGTCAAAAAGCAAAATATCTGGGTGTCTGGATTACAAAAAGAAATAATGAACTATTTTCATAATTATGAAAAAATTATGAAAAAAAATGGAAAGAGACAATCAAGGATTTGGAGAAATGGACTAGAATGCGACTATCTTTGATGGGAAGAGTGGCAGTTCAAAAAAATGAACATACCTCCAAAGATGAATTACCTTTTCCAAAATCTTCCTGTCTTTACAAATACTAAGCCTTTTATACAATGGAAGAGAGATTTAATTAAATTTATATGGCAAGGGAAAAAACAAGAATAAAATGGAATATCATGACAGACTCAATAAGAAGAGGAGGGTTGGGTCTACTGGATTTACAGATATATTTCAAGGCAGCGGCATTTACTTGGATAAAAGACTGGATGAATCTTCAAAATTCGAGAATGTTGACATTAGAGGGAGCTGGTTTATGGATGGGTTGGCATGCCTATATGTTCTATGGGAAAGCTGCAGTTGACAAAGACTTTGTTCATCATTTTGTAAGAAAATCACTACTTAAAATATGGACTGACTACAAGAATAAGAACATTAGGCAACTACCTACATGAATCTTCCTTCAAGAAGCCTTCTCTGGAAGATGGTCCGATTCAGATAAGTGGCTGTGTTATGACAACATATTAGAAAAGACAAATCTGAATCTTTTTAAGATGAAATCAAGAGAAAAATTGGAATCAGAAGGAATAAAGTTAAACTGGTTCCCTTACAGAGAGTTAACTGAGAGATTCCAGATGGATGTGAAAACTTACGGAATAGAACAAAAAGAGCAAGGAAGCATGCTGAAGTTACTGCAGGAAAACCCGCCTCATTTATTATCACATGTATACCAGGAGATTTTAAATCAAGAAAGAGAAGATGAGATAGTCAAATCAGCAATGATATTGTGAGCTCAAAATGTCGGACATCCAATTCAATTAGAGCACTGGGAACAGAGCTGGCAACGGACGTGAAAATTTACTGCAGCTCAGAACCTAAAAGAGAACTATTACAAGCTTTTTCATAGATGTTACATGACACCAGAAAAATTAAAGAAGATATATAATACGGGAACAGGTCAGTGTTGTAAGTGTCAGGAGAATGTTGGAACACTATTTCATATGTGGTGGTTATGTCCTAAGGCTAAAAAATATTGGAATGATATACACAATATGATATGTAAAATATTGAGGGTTCAAATTGATAAGAAACCTGTACTTATTAAATATGACACATGTGTTAGATGGAACTGTTGCAAAAAAATATTGGCGAATAATGCTGTATATGATTACAACATCCCGTATTGAATATGCAAGGCTATGGAAAACTGAGCAGATACCTACAACAGAGCAATGATGGGCAACTTTTGTTGAAAATCAGAATGCAGATATAGTCTCTCAGAGATTAAAAGGAAAATCAGATGATGACATTAACAAAGAATGGCAAATTGTTCTGGAAATGGGTTGAATGTTGACAGGTAACAATTCTTAATTCATGGTAGCATGAGTGGTTAGAAGTAAAAATCAGTGGAATATCATGGAACATGTAAAGTAGGGTCAAAGAGCAGGATCTGTCTTGTATGTTAACAAATGTAATGCGATGCATAATGTTGATATGTCAATGAAATAACAATATTGGAATCCAGAGAGGAGTGGAAGATAGCGGTAATAGTTCGGTAAAATGTACAACGAGAAATGTTGTTTTATACGATGTAACCACAATAAAATTATTTTTTTAAAAAGGAAATCTATTGTTGAATGCTGAGTTAACACACAGGTAAATCCCATGGATTCAACAGGCCTACTTTAGTTGGACTAACCAGTCCAATTTCAATGTTAAATTTAAAAAAACAAAACAAAAATGGAACTGACTGTTCAGGAGGTTATGAGGTAAATAGAGTGCCCATGTTACAATTGCTTGACAGTAATTTAGGATTTTTTTTTCCAACGTAGTCCCCCACACATACTTTTATGGCTTCTTTTTTAGATCACAGAGAAGAGAAGAACATGTACTAGACATCTTTGGGAAAAGCACCATTAAAAGGTGACTTTCTAAGATACTAAAACAGCAATCAGAAGTCACAGTAAGAAATGACATTAAACAGGTATATCAATCATTACTACAACAATTAAGGGTGGTAATTCACACTAAGAACAGCAGTGAAGCTAGCAAAATCTTACCAACATACTGCTAAAAAAATAACAACAACGGTTGAGGCTTACTTAAATACTAAGTGATGTCAATACATCTACTATTTCCTTGGGACCCATGTAGCCTGAAATAGGGGAATTTCTAATTGTTGTAAAACTCAAAGAAGAGACGTATGCTTCAAATAAAATGTGTACATTTTTATAGTAGAAATGTCATTTTGCCAGTCTCTACCATCCACTGTGTACATAATAGCAAGAAACAAGGAGTCTCTGAAGAAGAAATAAAATCAAATGGGATTATTTAAGATGCTATTAGTGCAATGAGAGATTTTAAACTGTATCATTCTTGACATGATACCCTAACTTACCAAAAAAGATAATGTGCACATTCAATATATTTAGTGAGATTCAACTTTGTTCTGTTATGTGAAAACTAATTGGCTGTAAAAAGTCTGAAACTCTGTGGCTGTGACTGACTGCCTAGAAAAGATATTTATTAGCCTCTGACAAAGTTAGCATCTGCAAGCCTGCACTATTGGTGATGGTTCTTTCATCTTACATGCTTAGCATAAAATATAGGAAATCGCTACACTATATTGCACTGACTGTTAGAGTTTTCTAATGACCACCTAACAAATAACAGATGTACTTCCAAAAAAAAAACCCCCCGCAAAGTGAACTGTCATTAGTAACTCAGACACAACAAGGAAGTTGCTATGTTGTCCTCATAGCATGCTGCAATTTTGTCTGAAATTTTTCTGTTTTCCTCTTACTATGATAAACCATTGATAGACAACCTATTTGGGTTCATTAGCATGTTCATAAAGCTGAAAACAGATATACATATCACCAGGTAAAGTATGAATCACTCCCAAAAATTCCTATGGAGTCTCATCTAAACTAACTGCCATCACCTCGTTCAGGTGTTCATCATCATGTCTACATGAGAGAGTCACTGGGAAGGCAATGTAAGGTAATGGCATATGTCAGAGTGGGAGTCACAAGAGCCAAGTTCAGTTCCTCATTCAGACATGAAACCTACATGGTGGATGATAAAGTGGGAAATGGAGAACAATGTATGCCATCTTAGGCTCATTTGAGGGAACAAGCAAATAGAGAAATAAACAAGGGGGAAGTGAAACCATGCCTCCTGACCTCATCACGTCCACACTGACTGTCCTCCATTCTTCATGCATGGGGAGCATAGATGTAAAGGGCAGTCTCCGGTATGTACATTGATTTCTTCTATGATATGAAGCCCTGTACAGTTAGAGCTCCACGTCACACGGGGAGCCTGTGCAAATAGAGCAGACTCCCCTTTATAGATGTCCTCCCTCCACGCACAGATGTGCGTGATCAGAAGCAGCACAAATTTGGTGATGGTGCAGGCAGCAGGTGTGGTCCCAGTCTTCCTCTCACATGTTTGTGAGTCATGAGAGGGGAATGCCTGAATAGGGCTTGCCACATGGCAAAAGCTCATCTCTGTAATATCATTTTGGTAGTCAGAAAAGACATTCTTCCAGGGAACACATAGGATAATAATTTTATTTTTTTTTCTTTTGAGATACTCTATGCATGTGGATTAGGTCTTAAAAAATATAAAAACCAACACTGAACAAGCTACTTTTTCCAATGCATCCTTTTACAAATTTAAGTGTTTTTCTGTAATGCAATGTAAACTTCTAATAAGCAAAAAAGGGTGGAAGAAGGGAAATAGGAAGGGAAAGAAAAAGAAGAGGAGAAACAGAGAAAGAAGACATGTGACCAAATTCTCCTGCCCCCACCCAACTTATACACACAGAGAGACACACAGACACGGACATAGTATTAATCCTATGATTAAAACAAATACAAATTGCATACGTTAGGGCTAGATAGATCACTTCTATTTAGCTTCAGCCAGTATGACCAGAAATCAAGGATTTTGGCAGAGTTGTAGTCCAACAATATCAGGAGGCACCAGTTTGCCTTCTTCATAAGTCAGGGGTACGTATCTATCAGAGGCTATGTGGGTGCTTTGCCTCTTGGGGGACCATAGAAGGCCACACATCTCCACAGCTGCACCCCACATGTGAAAACATTTGTCCTCAAAAATGTCCTGTAGAGAGTATAGCAGACAATTTGGCTCTACTTTTCTATCTCTCTAGGCCATTTTTGGCCTCAAACAGATATTTTCCCCCAATAAAAAGTGATTGAGAAGTCAACAGCTGAGTTTAAAATCACCCAAGACCAAAAATGTGGCAAAATTACCTCCCACAGTCAATATGGTAAAAAATAAATTCTATGTTTTTTCCCCAAACAATAATGGGGTAATGTAAGGCCCAAAGGATTTATTTCCCTCCCCAATGCCATAAATGCAGGTGGAGTCAAACTAGCACTGTTTTAATGCTATCTCTGAGCCAGAACTATTTCTGAGCCTGTAATAAGTGGCTGGTGGCAGTGTGTTCAAACAGATGCTTCTGGGTCATTTTAAAAATTAGCTGCTTGTGTCACTTATTACAGAAGTATTTACAGGCCTTTATCAGACCATGCATAACAGTGGTCAGATCCTTGTCCTCCAGGGAAAGCCTTAAACCCTCTCTTAGGATGTCATTTGCTTATGAACAATGATAGATCTAGAAGCACAGCAAGACTATAATTTTTTCTTATGAGAGAAGTTATAAACAGGGAACCTTTAGCAGTGGCTGCTGGTTTCCACATGAGTGGAGCAGTGAATCCATTCTGACCTTTAAAGGAGCTATCCAAGGTGCTAAATCCAGTTCCCAAAGTGGGTTCAGTACTTTGGACAGGTCCTTTAAAAGTGAATTCTAAAACTCTGAGTGGATTCATCACTCCACCAACCTGGAAGCAACCAACTTTACAAAGTCTTTATGATTTTGCAGAGGACTCTTTCACACTACACAATGGTATCTCAATGATTCTACTTTAATTTCCAAGGCTGCATCCTATGGAAACGTAGGCTTGTATTTTGGTCAAGGGAATGAGAGAAGCTCACTGGCTGAAAATTCTAAATGCTCCTCCCTAAACTGCAAATCTCTAGATTCTGTAGAATGTTGCCGTGGCAATTAAGGCAGCCACGTAGTGTTATGCTTGTAAATAAATGACTCAATGATCCACATTGTGAATAAAGCGAATTCTACTTGTGTTTTCCTCTTTCAGCTTCCATTCCCCTCTCCCATTTAAATATTTCACATTTATTTTTCAGTGGAGGAAAGTTCTGAAGAAGAGCTAATATACCTTTTCTTGTCCCAGTGTCACTGCATATGGAACTTCACTTAATTTTATATGGAAACAATGTCCTGCATATCTATTATCGTATATTGAGCAGGCTGCAAAAGTTTAATTCACGATGAGTACACAGATCTAGTATTCACCTAACCCAGTCTGAAATCTTGTAGATCAGCATGATGTGGAATTGAACTAATAAATATTAAAAACTAGTCAGGATTTATGATCTGAATATGTTGGTTTCCATGAACAAACTTTTGAAAGAAATCCAAGTTATTACCAACAGGTGTTTCTGCTCAGTGTAACTATTTAAGAAAAGTTTTCCATACACAAAGAATAAGTTGAAGCAAACCTACAGTTTGATAAAGAAATATACATATAAGATTATCTGAAGTTTTAAATCTTCACACTTATCTCAAGCAGAGGTATCTCCAGCGATATGAGTGAGCAGCAGGGTATCAGTATAGCTTTCAAACCCTTTAATTTTGTCAGTTTGCATTTTACCTTTTACATTAATTAATTTCCTGCATATAATAGTATCAAAGTGCTTACAGTGAGTTTTGATGAATGATCCAGGGAGGGGAAAGCAGAAGCTCAGCAGGAACCAGTAACGAGCATGCCAGTCTAAGATCTCTTCTTGATGTCTACAGTCAAGCCAAACTGGTAATTTGTGACTTCCCTGCTGATAAACTACATCTTACAAGCTTGTATGTTCCTGGGGTGAGTGAAAACTTAATTGGCTCCAGTTTTATAGCAAAAGGAGTAAGATGAAGGCTTTGTCTTTTATGATGAGAGAACTGTGTCTTATTTCTACATGCAAGAAGGAAATTTAAAGATGACACGAAACTGAGTGAGCGACATGAAAAATCAGACTCTTTCACATGAGAACAGGGCTGGCTCAGCCAGCAGTCATCCCAGAATTACATCTGGACCTCTAAAAATTAATCATGGAGAAAGTAGGATAAGAGAATATAGACGTTTTGTGATGAAACATGCTCCATTCTTCATTTGAACAGAAATAATTACTACAAACACACACACATACTTTACAATTCTGCAGTAACCCTGGCACAGACTAAGACAAAGATCTAAATATTCAGCATCTGATGGGCTCTTCATCTCATCCAACACAACCATGCATAAAGACCCAAATTCAGTCCTCATCCCAAAGGCAGAGCTTGGGGTGTGTGGAGGGGAGGGTGGGAGGGGAGGGGAGGGGGCTGTAGTGTGTGGTGGTGTGGTCACGGCATGCAGGAGCATGGCCACAGCACACGGGGAGGTGGCTACGAGCCCGGACACACCAAAATTGTTGCCACCCAGGGCTAACTGCCTCCATCACCCACCTCCCACCCTGTCCCTATGCAACTGACCCTTCCATAGGCTGAGGTGGTGTAGACAAAGTATAGTCCACAAGACTGATTTTGCAGTCCTTAACTTCTTCTGACTCCCAAGACCACCCTTTTTCTGTTGCTAAACAGAGAGACATTGTCCTAGAAGGCTCCAAGATTAACAGTTCACCTTTTTAAGTAGGTTGTGCCTCTCGTCACATTGTTTTAACTGGAAAAAATACCCTTTTTTCAAAACAGAAATAGATTCTCAGTTTCATTTTCCTCTTCCAAGTTTTAATTTATTTTAGATCACTTTAAGTTTTGGCAGTTTTGAAAGTTTGTGCTGCCTTCTGAAGATCCTAGAGCAAAAAGATCACACAGACTCACGGTTCTGTGGTTCCCAGTTATCCATCTCTTGGCCAATTTGTAAAAGCTGCTACTTCCTAATTTGTGGAGGGGGGTATCTCCTTGCTTTAGAGTCAACATGGTGTAGTGGTTTGAGCATTGGATTATGACGCTGGAGAACAGGGTTTGACTTCCCACTCAGCCATGGAAATCCACTGGGTAACCTTGGAAACATTATGCACTCTCAGCTCCAGAAAACCCCATGATAGGTTCACCTTAGATTTGCCATAAGTGAGAAATGACTTGAAGGTACACAACACAACCCCTTCCCATGACAACTCAGGTCATGTGGCAGGGCCCCCCAAACCTTTCTGTAGCATTTCCAGGGGGGTGAAAGGGTTGTAGTGAGCAGAAAGGGGCAGAGAACCCTGTTTTTGCCAGTTCATCTGCCTAAGGCCCTTTCTGCAGCTTACTTAGGTCTGGGATCATCCCAGTATCATCCTGGCAGTGGCTTTGCTGGGGATGGGAGCACAGTTGCCAAAGCTCCCCTCTGCGCTGGCTCGCTCACTGCTGCAGGAAGTACGATGGTCGTGCCTCTTCCTGCCACAGCACAGCCAAGCACTTTTCCAGGCTGTGCTGGGGTAGGAAACACTTCCAATGTGCTTCCAGGGCCTCCAGAGGGAAGGTAAGTATGGGTGCACGGCAGGATGGTGGCATGATTGCAGGTCACTGATGCAGAAAACCCATCATTGATATACCCTGCAATCACACTGTCTGGGGACAGGACAACAATGATGTCATGCAGAACCGTTGTCACAGTCCTATCTTCCCATCCCTATGGTGAACTGGGAGGGTGGAGTGGAAAGGGCCTAAGTCTGGACTGAGAAAGGACAAATCTGTATGTTACGCATAATGTTAGGTCATATAGCTATATCTCCTATTTTATTTTATTGAATTACAGATGCAAGAGTTGCCATTCTGACCCCTGTGTGTTGAGAAGAGCTTATCTTTTTGCTCTCCAGGAAAATCAGAACAAAAATCAGCCCTGCTCTCATGAAGTTAGAATGCTTTACAAGAAGCTCCCATTGGTGCCAATAGGAAAGATCTTCCCTTCATGTTCCAAGCTTGTGCATATGTGTGTGTCTGTGATTTTTGTTGTGATTGTATTAAAGAAGAAAAAGAATGGTCTTCTTTATCCAAGCACTGTGCTGAAGCGATAAGGAATATGCCCCTTGTGCCTTTATTAATTAAAATGAAATTAACTAAAAGTGAAAGTGTGGTAGGTAGCTGTGTACACATTAAGTAAATGTCTAATTTGGCCCTAAAGATGAAGGAAAACATTGATCTGAGATCCCAAAGAGGTTTTTCTTATCCAAGTTTACAGGAAAGCTGCTTTTGAAAATAATAGTTACAGTTATAGTCCCCTATATGTTAAAAATGCCTCCAAAATTAGTTACCACTTTAAAAGTAAATATTTCCTCATTTATGAAAGTAATTAAACTGTTTTTTATTATTTATTTTGTTACTGCTGCTGCTGTTGTGTGCTTCAAATCATTTTTGACTGACAGTGATCATAAGGAAAACCTATTATGAGGTTTTCTGGGGCTGAGAGTGTGTGATATGCCCAAGGTCACCACAGGGTTTCCATGTCTGAGCAAAGAACTGAACCCTGGCTTCCAGGATCATAGTCCAATCCTCAGTACACCACGCTGGCTATCTTATTTGTTTATGTTTATACATTTCCTCCAGTTGGTTCAAGGTAGCATATACGGTTCTCATCTTCTCCATCTTATTCAGACAACAACCCTATGTGGTAGGTCACTCTGACAGACAGCAATAGGCTGAAGGCCTCCCAGTAAGTTTCATAGGCCAGTGAGGAACTTTTCCTGGATCTCTCAAGTCCCAGTCTAAGTTTGTATCTGTTATATCACATTATTGCTTTTTCAAAAAGACGAAGAAGAAGAAGAAGAAGAAGAAGAAGAAGAAGAAGAAGAAGAAGAAGAAGAAGAAAGCAAGAAAAGAAAGATAGAAAGATCTGAATATTATAGAATGCAGACCTATTATACAAAACAATCTCCTCCTGACTGCATCCCTGCTACCTCTGTACTCAGAACAGAGTATGAAATATCAACATAGGGAAAAGCTTGAGCTAATAGATGAACCATGTGTTTTTCCTTTTCCACCATTTAGTGACACCAGACACCTGCAACCACAAAGTTGAGTCTAAGGCCCTTTCTGCACGAGGTGAGTGAATCGCTCCGTGCCGTTACTTACTGCCTCTTCTTGGGTCCGAAGTAATGCAGACTTTCCCTTGAACCCTTCCGCAGGGCTCCTCCATTAGTGTAGGGCAAACCGGAGCAGTACGAGGTCTGTAGAGCCACACTGCTCCAGCTCAAAATGGCAGCTTCCTGTGGCTTCTGGCTCAAAATGGCAGCTTCCAGTGTCTTCGTGGGAGTGGACCAACCACGGACGCTGGCCACACCCACAGCCCGCTCTCCACCAATTGCAGGCTCGCATTGGTGCGAGTCTGCGCATCTGCACAGGTAAGTAGGAACGCAATGGCGCGTTCCAGAAAACGTAAAGACCTGATTTTTCCGATCTTTACTTAGCATGGGGGAGGACCACTTGGTGGCGGGTTGGATCAGACTGAGGTGTGGAACTAAGTTAAATAGTCCGCACCTAGTCCGATCCAAGGTGCGGACGACCTCCGTGCCAGGACGCCTTGGCCCATCTTAACTGCCTCATGCAGAAAGGGCCTAAATGTTACCGTGACATTGCAGAAGAAGGAGAGACCTTATCGTTCTCTATGTTCCCACTGTAATGTGAGCAAGATGTACTTCAGTTATTGGAAAAAGAAAATAACTATAAAGAATTAGTTATAATTAATTATTTCTAAGCTATGCTCAGGCTGCATGAATCAATGGGGTGTTCATAAAACGTCCTTCCCATGTGTTCAGTGGACAAGTGTGGGGAGGATGAGATTATTCTATCTATACCTTCCTCAATTCTGAGTCATGCAGTCTCTGTGCCCTTATCACTATGCATTTAACAGTGGTGAGAAAGAGCCCATGGTGCATATTGTTGTCTCTGGCCCTTTCCGCACGAGGCGAGTGAATTGCTCCTCTTGGCTTGAAGCAATGTGGACTGTCCGTTAAGCCCTTCCACAGGGCTCCTCTCTTTGTTCCAGGGCAATGCGGAGCAGTGAGAGGTCTTTAGATCCGCACTGGTGATGCTTACAAAATGGCAGCTTCCAGTTGTCTATGGGTCCAGACCAACCACTGAAGCTGGCCACGCCCACAGCCCACCCTCCGCTGATTGCAGGCTCGCATTGGTGTGAACCTGCGCATCTGCACAACTGAGCAGGAACGAAATGGCATGTTCCAGAAAATTGAAAGACCGTTTTTTTCCGGTCTTCACTGAGTGCACTGGAGGACCACTTGGGGGCGTTTTGGATTGGACTTAGATTCGTAACTAAGGTAAATAGTCCGAACCTAGTCTGATCCAAGACGCGGACAACCTCTGTGATAGGATGCCTCGGCCTGTCTTAACTTCCTCATGTGGAAAGGGCCTCTGTAGGGTCTTTGGTGAAAAGAGAAGCTGGGCAAACCCTGGACAGAACCAGCCAATCACAGCTCATGCAATGCTGGGAAGAGGGGAGTATGGAGCAAAAGCTGTAACCTAGAGGCTTACCTGCAAAAGAATTAGGGCAGTTAGAGATAGACTGAAGGCCAGTTAGGAAGAGAGGGACTGGCAAGATCTAGAAAGGGTTTAGAGATCTGGGAATGTGGAAGGAGTTCAGTGAGTACACATTTAACTTAACTGTTAAATAATAAAACGTTATGGGTATGTATATATGCATGTATTTATTTTTTAATTTATTTATTTGAGCATTTATATCCTGCCCTTTAGACAAAAAGGCACCCACAGCAGCTTACAAATTGTTAATTTGACAATCCCCTACTCTCCAGCTTACAATCTAAAATACACACAAAAAACAAGGAAAGGAGGGTGGCAGTGTGGAAGGGGATCAAGACCAGTAAAATCCAGCTGCTGTTCTCTTCTTCAGTCACCAGAGTAATGGCAATTGGTACAGAGAGAGAGCCTTCCCTCAGTTGCCAGAATCAAGGCACACTGATTCTGCTGCGCTTGCCTGCTGTTCTCTTTCTCTCCTTTTATTTTCTTGAACTGGGTCTGATTGTTTTCAGTTCAGATTGAAAGAGACAATTGGTCGAGTTTACCACATCCACCCACTGACCAACACAGCTAAAACAGCAGTCACCTTGAGGCCCAAGTATCAGCTTGAAGGAGAGATCCTAAGGTGAGTGATTAGAGCCCAAGGGCTGGAACTGTGAGGGTAGCCTGGATAGGGATTCCATCACATTTTTCTTGTTGCTGAGAAGTATTGCCTAATCTGGGCCCATGATTATGAGGAAGAGAATGCTTAGTGTCTATATACCTGCATGCACATTTTCCCATGCTGTCAGTACTGTCTGTACTGCATCTCCTTAGTAGCAACCCTCTACTATTTTTTCCAAAAACACTAAGGATCTTTCCCAGCTAACTGGATGTTGCTAGTTGGATCCTGATTTCACAAAATATGTGAAACTTAGGCCATTTCTGCCCAACACTGTTATAGTGCTCTTATTCCACTTTCAGCATCCTGTGGAATTCTGGGCTTTGTAGTTTACTGAGGCCAAAGAGCTCTCTGGCTGAGAATTCTAAAGGCCCCTCCCTAGACTGCAAACCCCAGAATTCCATCGGATGTTGAAAGTGGACTAACAACACTACAACAGTGTAGTGCGGAAATAGCCCTATACATATACACAAACATCCAAACTCATATTGCAGGGGGGGAGCCTTTTTTTATATATAATTAAGGGTTTTTTTCCTCCATATTGCTACTCAGTACAGATGGCAGTCGTGCCTAACGGTGATGCTGGACAATATTTGAAAAATATTTGAAAAAGGGCAACTCTATTTAATCCTTCCAGATGGCAATAATCACTCTATTTTTAGATATCCTGCCCCATAGACAAGTATCAATAAATTTTCTTTACTATTTGCTCAGGTAGTTTTCCCAATACTAAGCTTCAGCTGATTGTTCATTACCTTTCCTATACATCCTTTTTATTCTCTATTCTCTTTTCATGTTCATAGGAAGGCTTTGAATGCATTGATTACCATTATTGCAGCCATTCTACTTTTAATTAGAGACCTATTCTAACCACTTAATCTACAGCTGGGTCAGCATATCTAAGGAGAAGCCTGTGTTTTCAAAGGGTTTTATTTGGTAATAAAGTTTTGTCTGGTTGCATATTTGCTTTGCCTCCAGATCTCACATGCAATTCCCCTCTGCAAGAGCACCAAAGAGGCTTCTTATAAGCTCATAAATGATTAAGCATTACAATGTTGCATCATCTGTTTAAAGAACCTGAAAACACCAGCAGTTACAAAGGCAACGTACCGCACAGTGTTACAGAGGGGAAAGCAATTTTTGCCTTGCTGTGTGCATATTTTATGTGCAGCTTTTATGACTTTTTTATTTTAAATGACACATTCTCACATTGAAAAGATAAGGAGAATGCACTTGGTTTAGAATAAGTGATACATGAACCAAAATACTGAAGGATGGAACACATTTACAGTCATCTCTTAACTTTTGTGAAGATTTGGGGTGCAGAATCCTCACGAAAGTCAAAAAATAACTCCCCATTGCGATCCCTCTTCCATTCCTTTGCCTTTTGCCCTGCTGCACATGCCTCCTTCTCCACGACCAGCAAAATTCAAGGGAGCGGAAAAAGAAGAATAGGAGGGAAGGCATGTATGCACCCCATGAATAATCGAATTCACAAAGATCAAATCCACAAGTATGGAGAGAGGACTGTGTTCAGCTTTCCAGGGAGCCTTGTCTTCTTCCAGAATATTGTATTGCATTCCCTTTCCCAAAATATCAGTCAGCATTTTAGGGCTTTTAGTGGGATATTTTAGGTCCTCCCCTCCACCTTGGCAGAAAAGGCTTTTCTCCTAAAGGTTTTTTTGAAGACATCTTTTAGGTTTGAGGTTCAAACAAAGCTGGTTATTCCTTTTTATGCACAGATGATGCTGTTTTGGCTACATAAGGATCACACTGACTTCTGAATTTTGGAAACAAAATGATAGAACAGTGCAAGTTGATCTGAAGACATCTGTCACTGACAGACTATGCATAAGATATGTTTTTCTGTGCAGAAAACATGATTTTTCTGAGCAGATTTTTTTTTTTTACAGAATGCATCTCAGACTGCAAATAGTCTAAGGACTTTTTCACAACAGGAAGAAAAAAATGTTGCATTATTCATTCTTACACATGAGCATGAAGTCTGCAAAGATTTTCATTGCTACTATACATTGGTTACATCTTTCACTCTCTTTTGTCCTATATTCAAATGCCTGCCGATATTCTTCACTCTTCCCCATAGAAGAGCACAGTGGAAAGAGAATAATGAAACACTCTATCTAGATGTTGTTTTTTTAGCTACAGAGTCATTTTGAATATCATAAAACCTTTGTTGTTCTTTTGTAAATATTTAACAATGAAAAAGCACTAAACAGCAATATAATGAATGTATTACAGTTGTGTGACTTGTGGCAACAGGTGAAGAAGAAAGAGGGCTCAGGAGTGACACGATTTGTACAATCTTATTCCTGTGATCTGTGTGAGGGTACGTCTATGTCTCAGTGACAAGGGCATTGTAAAACTCTTACTAAAGAGTGTCATGTTCTATGAACAATCTCAGTAGAAGGAAAAACAGCCTGCTACAGAAGGTTTAGTTCAAGAGTGGGAACAATGTTGACCTTCAGATACAGTTGCCTGAAACTTCTAATATTCATCACCATTGGCTATGCTCACTAGAGCTGGGATGTGCAGTCCAACAACCTCTGGAAGGCCACATGGTCCCACCTTCTTCCTTTACTAAAGAGAAGAGGATATGTACATGGATCCATGCAGCACCAGCACTGTGAGGGAGGGTAGTATTTTGGTGCCCTCCCCAGAAGAGACAAATCTGCCTGGCATCCACTGTAGGAAGCTGGGCTGCATCTCATGATGGGGGCTGAACAAGAGCCTATTTAAGGCCTGCTCATCCTCCATGCACTCTCATTTGAATCTGTGCATTGTAGCCCCCCCCCCCCGTCAGTGCACTTATGAGACTTGTCTGCTTGCCTTGGAGCTTGGTAAGAATTTTCTCCTCATTTGCCCTTTTTTCCCCCATCCCATACTGTACTGAAGGGAATTGGGCGATTGGCTTTGGACAGTGTTGATAAATAGGTTGTCACCTGGCAGGTAGCCGGTGAGGAGATAATCTCCAGTGTGCACCTTTGGTATCCCCTTTGGGTGTAGGGTAACACTCTGTAAACACCTTTTTAAGGTCCTGAGACTCAGAGGTTGGGCAAGGAGGCTACCCTTGAGTTAACATAGGATCTGTGCTCTCAGATGTAGGATCCTGGGACTTCAAAGTGAGCTCAATGGGTTTACCTTCTAATTAAGGACAACCAGGGAACAACCTAAAATTACTAGATTGCCTTTGGGGCTCAGGCATTTTGCCCAAGGGAAGGCTGAGGAGGTGGTCACCATGGTGGCACCTGGCTTCAGCTGGATCCACATCAGGTTGCTCCCACCTTCTTGCTCTATTCCCAGGCCAACATAACATAAATAATTACAAAATGAATTTCAACAGAGAGAAGTGTAAGGTACTATGCTTGGGCAGAAAAAAAATGAAATGCACAGATATAAGATGGGTGAGACCTGGCTTGACCACAGTACATGTGAAAAGGATCTAGGATCTTAGTAGACTGCAAGCTGAACATGAGTCAGTGTTGTGAGGCAGTAGCTAAAAAACCCAATGGGATTCTGGGCAGCATCAATAGAAGTATAGTGTCTTGGTCAATGAAAGTGATAATACCACTCTATTCCATTTTGGTCAGACCTCACCTGGAATACTGTGTCCAGTTCTGGGTACCACAATTCAGAAGGGATATCGACAAGCTGGAATGTGTCCAGAGGAGGATGAGTGAAATGGTAGAAGTCCTGGAAACCATGCCCTGTGAGGAGCAGCTTAGGGAGCTGGTTATGTTTAGCCTAGAGAAGAGAAGGTTAAGTGGCAACATAATAGCTATGTTTAAACATTTGAAGGGATGTCATATGGAGGAAGTAACAAGTCTGTTTTCTGCTGCTCCAGAGATGAGGACATGGAGCAATGGCTTCAAACTTTTGGAAAAGAGATTCATCTGAACATTAGGAAGAACTTTCTGACAGTAATACACTGCCTCTGGGTGTGGTGGAGTCTCCTTCTTTGGAGGTTTTTCAACAGACGTTGGATGGCCATCTGTCAGGAATGCTTTGATTCCTTTTACAACAGGGGGTTGGACTTGATGGCCCTTATGGTCTCTTCCAACTCTATGATTCTATGATTCTAGATCAAATAAAGTGGCCCTCACTACCTCAATGTCATGTGTCTGGTCTCATTATTCTGGGGTGGGTAGCAAAGAGATTTTAAAGAGAGGAGATTTTATTGAGGTCAATATAAATAGCAAGTAATATACTGTCTGTGCTCAGTGTTCCCCACCCGCTATCCAAAGAGTTTTACAAACATTTTCTTTAAGTTAATCTCTGAAAGTATGAAGTTAGGCCAAATGTTGATCACGAGTGTGACAAATCTAATGCCATTTAAATTGCGAATGATCATGTGTAATAGGATAGAACTTCATTCACTAGTTTAAGTCCTATTGTTCTCCTAAAAGCCAATGGATGAAATTCAGCTTTGCCTTAATTTATGGCACATGAGATTTACATTTTAAAAAGTCTCCCTAACCAAATGCATCATCTCAAGTTAGCCTTTCTTATTTTTTTTTCCTCCTCTTTTCTTTCCACTAATATAATAGGCTTTTCAGTCTGGTTTCTTAGACATTGCTTGGAAATAAAGACCTCTCAACAATAAGCTGGCAGTGTTCGGCTCTGTCTTTACAGGTAATTCTGCTTGTGTGCAGCAGATAGCGCTCAAGATGTTTGTATTTACAAAACCAGAAGGGAGCATTATTGCTGCTGCTGCTCTACGGCTAGACTACTGTAAGACACATCAGTTTTTAATGGATCTAATGACACAGGACATTCTGTCAACTGCTCTGCTGTAATGGAACACAATATTACCCTTATGTTAACTCATTTTTTTAACAAAGATCTCCATACATTACATTGTTAGTTCATTACAATTAAACTAACAGCTATGGACATAAAATGTATATAACTGCTAAATTATAAATGGACAAATTTTATAGTGCTGAATGACATATTGTTATAAAAATTGAGTAGATGTGGCCTAGACTCCAAAGATGTGGCCAGGAATCCACACAGAGAGAAGAAGGAACTTGTTCAGTAAGATTTCTATCTGTCTTCCTTGTTCCTCTAAACATATCATGAATGCCTTCTGTAACCACTGTTTGAAAAACAATTTATTGGCTCACTTTTTTTAAAAAAAAAATGGTTTGTTTTTTAATGTTTTTGATACATTACAGTCCTCTTATTAAACATACATCCCACTTTTCATCCAAGGAGTTTAACATGGCAATCAGGTTTTCTGCCCACTGCCCTCAAATCTTTACAATCCTAAGGCAAATTAAGAGGCACAACCTGTCTCAAAACCATCTATGAGTAAATATCTGAACCTGAGTCTTTCTAATGCAATACTCTTCTATCCATAACAGCTCACTGTTCCTTATTGTCGGTTGTTTGGTTTAAAATAAAAATGAAGATTTTCTTCATATCACAGAAGTAACTCTTTGGTTCTCTGAATTCAGACCTATATCCCAATGTTGCTATTTTACTAGCATTAGCAATTGTGATTAATGGCACTGGTCAATAACTTTCCATTCTAAGGTAAAAAGGACTAATCAGCTCAAAGTGAGAAAGGTAACAGTTCTGATTATTATGGGTCAAATAATTCCATTTGGGTTGCATCCTTGTTCTGCGTATAGACCAGATGTCCCACAATTATAACCAGAACATTATTTTGTTTTGTAACAGTATTCCAGCACAGAAATTGTGATGGTTCCAAACAGTCTCGTAGATGTTCATTGTATTCATAAGTTCTATGATAGAGCTGTATCTTTACTCTCTTAAATGATTAAAATTATTGCTGTTTTAATCCTAGACCAATTTATTCATTCATCCGTTCATCACTATCATAACTCAGTATGGTGGCTTTTCAATCTATGTTAGCTCACAAGATAATTTTTGAGAGGATCTTTCTTCAAATGTAAAATTTATTTATTAAGAACTATATGAGTGAAAGGGCCAAAATGGTCATCACTCAATGCAGGAGGCACTTGGTTTTAAAAGAGGTCTCCCTGATTCTTACCTTTGACTTCACTGAAACAGCACCACCACTGCACATGTCATAGCTACCTGTCAGAATTTTAGTGCTATTTTTCATAAACCGTTGGAAATCACACATTTCTAAGCAAGTATGGAAGAATGCACACCATGCTGTTAGGCAGACTGAGGCTGAAGGAAGCAGAGTTACTGTTCCACACTTAATAGGCAAACTATATGAAAAATGATTTCCAGGTGCTGCAGCAGCAGCAGCAACAACATCTTGCTACCATCAGATTAGCTGTCATACCACATACAGTATGATTAAAATTGAAAAAAGTTGGATCCTACCAATTTCAATGCAGTCACATCAATAGAGCCCATGGAAGTCAATGAGAATTTTGAAAAATGTGATAGGGATGATGGAAAATTATGTTTGGGATACCGACACACACAGTCAATGAAAAAAAAAACTTCTTACTGATTTTATATAGCTTCTGAAAGAAATATGTTTCCTTTTCAAAAATGGCATTTCTGGAAAAGACTGTTTTTAGCATTGCAACAAGTCTGGGTGAGTGGGATATTGCATGTAGTTTCAGTAGAGATAAGAGGCATGAGTTGCATCTTGGTTTTAGAAAGATGATCACAGATAACAGACAATGCTCCTTAGCATATATTTCCCTGCTGGAATATTAGTCAAGACTTTTATCTAACATTAAACCAGTGCATATAAGCAATTCTCAAGTATCTAGCAGTCTTTCAATGCTGCATCCCCCAGTCCCCTCATTTTTTAAAAAAGAAAACTGATATCAAAGGCCAAGATCCTATCTGAATCCTATAAAGCTCTGCCAGTATACTTAAGCAGAAGGGGTCTCAAAGGGTACCTTTCCTCCAGCTGCAGAAAAGCAGCCAGACAGCACGTGGGAACAGCTCTGTGTCCTATCACCGGCTCTTTTGATGAGGAAGAGAGAGGAAACATACCCAGGCACTATCTGTTTGTCATTGTGCAGTGGAGGAGAGGGCATTGTAAAAGGAGATAATTGATGCCTCCTTGCACAACATCCAAGAGATTAATTAGTCTGGCATATCTCTCATGTTACTGTAGTGTAAGTCTCCAAAAGGATTCCATCCCAGTTTGCTACTGAAATTCAGTGAAAAATTACAAAAGCACAGATGGGCATCTGCCACTTGCATCACCCCTCTTTCCTCTGTACACTATGAGATCACACAGTTCTTTGGCATCCCCATTTCCGAACAATTGCCCCAAAATCTGGAAGACAAATATTTTTGTCCCTAAATGGCAAATAATGCCCCCCAAGCCACTTAAAGTGTTACTGGATGTTTCATCATACTCACAAATATTTTCAGCTTTGTTCTCTCCTTTCTCCAAGAAATTATCATATCACCTGGGCTGACCACGTCCTGTCTGAGGGGAAAAAATGCCTGTACAGGCCTTTATAAAGGTGAGGGCAGGCCAAAGTGATGGCAACATAGCCAACAGCACCTCCTAAAGACATGAGCTGGGGAGAGATTGCTACTAGCCGTTTGGGTCCAAAAATATTCTTTCCCCAGTTAGGAGGTACTTTGATTTTTGTGGACCACAAAAACAGCATTGGGACTCTGGGCAGCACACAGTGTGCACTTTACCCACCCTTGCACTAAATGCACTATAGTCAATTAGGAAAGAAATTTATACTGACTATTAAATTGACTTGCTGACTATTTAGTCCTTGAGATTGTCAATATCATGCTCAATAACGCATTAAAGTCAAGCACATTTCAAAACATTTAAAAATTTATAAATATAATAATAATTAAACAAGCAAGAGTGGGATTCTTTAATTGTTAATAATAATAGGGGATAATTTTATTTATTAATAATAGCTGGAGGCCAGTTTGGTAGTAACCTAGAATTACACACTCCTATTTCATATTGATGATCCCTGCACAGCCTCTAATTTAGGGACTACACAGGGACTATCACAGTCCCCCAATCTCCACTTACCAAAAAGCAGCCCTTGCAAAAACCAGAGGTCTGTTCCCCTGTCAATCCGGAAGCAGCTGGCTGACAGGTCTACCTCCTCCCTCCTGCAGGTGATCTCCAGTGTGAGGGGGAAATGCAACAGGGACTCTGCTTCTGTCTGTCACCAGAGGCATATTTAGGGTGGGGCAAGCCAGGTACGTGCCCTAGGTGCCAATGCCAGGGGGGCTCAAAAAAGCCATGCATGTGGGGAATGGGGGTAAGTGTAAGAAGGTAGGGGCGCAACTTGCATGCTTGCCCTAGGCACTGTTTACACTAGATACGCCATTGCCTGTTGCACCAGAGATTTTTCTTAAGAGGGACTGTCAGTCAGCTGCTTCTCAATTGTCAGGAGAAGGGATCCCCATCAATTTCAGCATCTGTTTCCTGGTAAATTGAGACTGGGAGGATCAGGACAGGATGCATGGCATAGCACAGTAACTAGGGTGTTTAAGTGTACATAAATCCCCAACAGGATTCTGGCCAAGAGAATCAATCCTTTCACATACTAATTTACAGTCTATGGGCCTTTCCTCACTACACTGTTATAGTGCTCTTATTCCACTTTCAACATCCTGTGGAATCCAGGGGTTTGCAGTTTAAGGGAGGGGCCTTTAGAATTCTCAGCCAGAAAGCTCTTTGGCCTCAGTAAACTACAAACCCCAGAATTCCACAGGAGGTTGAAAGTGGAATGATAGCACTATAACAGTTTAGTGTAGAAAGGCCATATGAGTGGGGAGATTTTACTTGTTAATAATCAAATTTAAAGGCAAAGGATTTTAAAAAAATGCAAAGGGAAGTCTATTTTTAATATGTGTTTTTTTTTTAAAAAAAAGCAGGTAGATTCTGTCCACTTCCAATTAGGTCAGAGCTCCAGTTCCTGTCCCATCTGGGTCAGTTTAGTATGATGCCTTACATGGCCTGGATTCTTAACACAAACTTGGTTTTGGAAGTCTTGATTTTGTCCCATCAAATTATCACCCACTTATTGGAAATACAATGGGTCCTCACTTACCCCGACATCCACACGCACAAATGCAATGTTGCCCAAAGTGCTATGTTCCATTATAGTCGACAGATGCAGTGGGCGTGCACCCATGCTGCCACAGGCACATGCACATCATGTCTATTGACTATAATGGGATGTGACACGTCTTTTTTTTTTTAATACACAGAGGGAACATTATACAACAAGGGGAGAGAGAGAAAACAATCAACCCAACTCAAGAGGATTAAACTTCCACACTATATTACATGAAGCAATGAGCTAAAACAAAAGGTAATAATTGTGATGATGGAGTAGAGCAATAAGTTCATTGAATTTCTTTTTTAAATTCTTCTTCTGCATACCAAAGGGCCTTGGGTTCAATCAAGCCATGTATTGTTTCAAGTGGGAAAACTGTAAAGGACATGACTGTTCCTTGCCTAACTGGCTATAGCCATACTTTACTGGGAACGAAGACGGGATGAGCTATAATCACCCAAGAAGCAAAGAACATGGATTCATATTTGGACCTCTCCACCTTCTGTCTTCATTCGTGACAAAGAGACCCATGAAATGGCGGTCCCCTCTGACTCATAAAAGCGGAATCAGTACGATATCTTCCTGGTCTTCCCATCTCCCATTCTTTCTTGACATTTGAAAGAAAATGCTGCAAAGCTCTTAGGAGAAATGAGGATGCTTGGAGCATAATGATTAAAGTGCAATGTATCTTATTTAAGAGACAGGGCCCATATTGTTATTTTGCCTCACTGTGATAATATCAGTGTAGGAAATACCAGTTAAATATAATGTATGTAACTGAGTGCAAGTGTTTTCTCTGTTTAAAGAAAAAGAACATAACGTGTGGCAAAGGTCCCCAGCTTGGCTTCATGAACTTTTGAAGCCTCTTACCAATTGTACTATAATTAAGTTCTCCATTAGAGACACACATTCATATTATAGTCCTGTCATTACTCTTCCTGATATTTTGCATGACAGATATAATTCTCAGGAATTCACAGGTATCGTTTTTTAAAGGTGACATGAGAAACTATCTTTAAATTCGCTGTATAGGGAGCCTTCCCTTCTTTTATTTGTATGCTTGTTGGGAAATGTAAAGAACCAAATTTAGATGAAGTGGGAGAAATGAAGTGACAGTCTCTTTTCACCCTTACATTGGGCCACAGCGAATAGTACCCAGTTCCAATATCCATATATGGGAAATCACAAACAGATATACCTAGCCTTCTGTCCAAACTATGCAGTCTCTGTGTGTCTACGTAAGGGTGCAACATTTGTTTGGAGCCAAATCCCTTTTGCACAGGCAATAACCCCCCCAAAACTGGGAAATCAGCTACTGAATTTGCCCCTATATAGGCATCAATCAAATCCCCTTGTCACAGCTAGTGGCTTCCATGTCAGCAGGAATTTTAGTTCAAACTTTCCGTTGAACTTTTCTGGAGGATACGGTTCAGCACCTTGAATATCATCTTTAAAGTTTAGACTAAAACCTGGAATGAACTCACTGCTTCACTGAGATGGAAGCCACAAGCTACAACTATTCCCCACTCTTTCTTCCATGTGTATTCATCCAGACATTCTTGTAACTTTTCCATTTTCTGGCTTTTACAGACAGTGAACAACACAAACTGTGATAAAAGTATACGTAGAAAGTGTTTTGTAGCTATAGGAAGAAAACTGAGTTGCTTCCAAAATTACAGGAACTGCCACTAAAAGTATTTTAAATATGAAGTTCACCCTGAAGTTGTAGTATTTTATGACCAATGCCACTTGCATAGGAAAAATAAGCGAATTGAATTGTGCTTCTGAGTAAATAGCAGATGTCTGTCTTATCTCAAATTTTAGAAATAGCCTTGCAACATCCAGAGGTCTGGGAACTAAATGGGAGTAGGCATACTCTCTCATTTTGGCTGTAACCATTAATTTGTATCACTCTAAGTAACCTTGTAAACTAACCCTTTTGTTCTCTTCTGTACACGTGTATGCCAGTCAATGATGTAATGGAAAGTTAACCGAAGATCTTTTTCTCCAGTGATGGGCGGGCTAAGTAAATGATTGATTGCTGACATAGAAGGCAAAAGGTATATAGTGATGCTACCTCAATTAATCGACACAACAGCTCTGAATTAACTGTTGCCCCTTGCGCAAGGTATTGTAATAAAGCTGGCTTTTTGATTTTTCCCTGAAACCTGGTTTTCGCCACTTTCTTGGCCGCTACAACCTGAAAGAATGTTTGGTGTACAAAGAGGCTGACATAACATGACACATGGACAAGAGAGGGAGGTGTACAACATAAGAAAAAGGGAATAGGGACATCGCTTCAGGTGTCAGCAGGAGAAACAGGATTCTTAGCAAGATTTAAAGGCTTGCATTTGACTATACTCAAGATGAAACTGCAAAACAACACTGTATTTAAACAAGAATTTGGTTTTTTCTAATTTATTTATAGTCCACAATCAAGGTAATTATGTCAACAATTGGCAAATGATAGCTTTAATAACAATTTAACTACGTAAGTTTCCCTGGTTGCTCTGATAGTCATACACTGTAGGGTTCATGGCTGACCATTGTCCCTCACAGGACAACTCCCCCTACCAGCTTCTACCCCAAACTGAAAAGTATTACCTTCAGAACTGAGAGAGCTTACATAGCCTGACACTTTTGGGCAGGGCTTCTGACCTTGTTTCTTAAAGATGCAGTACACAATAATTCCTGCTTCATACCTGAAATAGAATATAGCATGGGTTTACAGTAAACAGGATCCAGCATGATTGATCCCACCTTTAATTGCAAGAGAACTGTGCCAACTGGTTTTCTCCACCCTCTTGGCTTTTGTACCCACTCAGATTATCTTCCACCCTCATTCTGAAGAGATTTTAAGGTGTCGCTGCAACTAATCAAAGGGAAACAATAGTGGTCATTAGAGTTTTTCATAAAGCAAACAGTTTCACTGAGGAATTCAATTTCTTTGGTCAGGGAGACACTTTCTGAGGTACCACACCAGCAATATGCTGAATTCTTGTCTTAGTAAGAAGTCTTAACGTCCAATGCTTAGAGTCTGAAACACTTTGTCCTCAGGTCCTTAGGACATTCACACACTTCCTTTCTTGTCACAAATGGGATGAGCATATGTTTTCCAGATCATTTGGTTCTGAGAAGGGGCTACTCTTATTTCCTCCTGTTGTTGCACACTTCTTATTGTTGTGGAAAGATGTTTGTAACAGCACCAGCCCAGGAACCATCTTACCCCAACAAAATAACTGCTATTGGTCACCAATGGTGGAGTACAGAAGTCCCACTGCCTTTCTCAAAAATTAGTTAACATGTATTTGGCACATGTATATTCCACATTCTCTGGAGCCTCTTTCAGTATCTCTTTAGCTAAGGAGCAATTGGTACATAAATATTAACATCTCAAACAATGACTTCTGAAAATAATAGCATAAAAGAACTCACAGCTGATCCAACTATTTAATTGTGCTTCCCTTTCCTTTTTGTCTGGGAGCTGTTGCCCACACAACTCAATTACAAGCAACTGGCAGGTTGTACTTTGCTTTCCTTGAGCTAAAGAAAAACACTTCCAGACTATGGGTGCTCTTTGATGCAGCTTTACTACTGGAGTTGCAGGTTGCCTATACGATATCAATCAACTTTTATCTGCTCAGATGGGTATTCCACCTGTGACTCTTCCTGCAAAGAAATAACCTTGCATCAGTTATCCATGCTTTAATAACCTACAGTTTAGCCTAATTCAATACATTATGTGTGGGGCTGGCTACAAAACTGGTTTGGAAATAGCAGTAATTCAAACTATGTGTCCTAATGTCTACCTGTGATTATGTGTTATGTGAATACACAGACAAGAAAAAGTTTGTGAACCCCTTAGGATAATCACATAACTAATGTTATTAGATCTTAATGTAACATCTTATTAGAAAAAAAGAGCAACAGATAACTTGATTAAACTAATTACACACCAGCATGATGCACTTTAACATACGTTTATCCACAACTGATTCAATAGTCAACATCTATATGCATGGGGAAAAAAATCTGAGAACTTTTAGATTCAGTACCTGGTGGAATTCTCTTAAGCAGCAATGACTTTTGTTAATAGTCTCTCACATCAGTTTCAAGGAATTTTGTCCTTTTCCTTTTTACAGACCTGCTTTAGCTCTGTCCTATGTGAGGGCTTCCTTGCATGAAGAACTTGCTTCAGGTTCTTACACAATTCTACAATGGGTCCAGACTTTGACTAGACCATTGCAAAACACAGAATTTCACATTCTGCAACCATTCTTTGGTCCATCTGCTTGTATATTTAGGATCTTGGTCATTTTGCATGACTCACTTTAGGTTCAGGTTCAGCAGTGGCCTGGCATTCTCCTCTAGCATCCTTTGATATACTTCAGAATTCCTGGTTGTGCGGTGATGGTAAGACATTCAGGCCCTCATGCAGCAAAGCATCACATTTTCCATCATCACACTTGTCATTCTTCTGTTTGAACTATTTGGGGTTAATTTTGCTTGTTTTGTTTTTTAACCAAATGTTAAAATTTCTTATTTTGGCCAGAAAGTTTCACCTTTGACTTGTGTGTCTACAGAGCCTTGTTCCAGAAGTCCTGAGGATCATCTATTGATCTTCAGTGAACTTTGGATGGACAGCAATATTCTTTTCAGAGAGCAGCGGTTTCCCCATGGCTCCCATGAAAACTATTCTTGCTCAGTCTTTTCCTGGTAGTTGAATCATGAACGCTAACATCCAATGTGAGAGTGGCCTAAAGAACTTTAGATGTTACTCTGAGGTTCCTTGTCCACCCCTAGATCACAGACCAATTTGGAAAGATTTTAGTAGGAAGATGGCTTTCAGGTAGAATGACTGTGGTCCTGAACTGTTTCCATTTGTAGACTTTCTGGCAGAGAGTAGGCTGGTGGATCCCCAGACCCTCAGAAATGGTTTTGTAACTCTTTCTAGCCTGATAAGCAGCAATAGCTGCTTTTTAATGTCCTCAGAAATGTCTTTTGATTGCAGTCTGCTGTATTTCTATGCAACTATTGGTAAAGACCAAATTCATAAAATTTCTGATTGTTCAATATGGAATGGCCTCCCAAACTCATCCCCTGAAAACCTACTTAATTTCTTAAGCCCGTGATTCAAATTCTTCCCCTGGGCCGATAGAACCAGGGTTCACTTATTTTTAAACTTACCCTGAACCATACAGTTTGCTTAATTTATGCGTAATTTTATATCACAAGACATAGAACTGGTTAATGTAAAACCTCTTGTATATTTAGAAACAGACTGGAGCTGATTCACAAAGAATATAAGGACTATGGAATTTCCATAACTATCATCCAGATTGAGAAAATTCTCTATGCCACTGTAAATCGACCTGGAATTAGTTACACAGTGGAGCAGAAATTATTCGACTAGATAAATAAGTTTTCCAGAAGCATCTGCCTACTCATTGAAACCTAGATAAAATAGATGCTGGCCTAGATACATTTGGTCCTATTTGGAAGGAGTCTTCTATCTCTTTACTATAAGATTTTATTTTTGATACCAGTTTAGTAATTTTTTTTCAGTATTCATCAGCAGTGAGTATTTGCAAAGGGGGCAGTCTGAAATCATACAGAGTAATATATTTCACATAAGAAGGATGCCGCATTAATGCTGCATCAGCACTGTCAGTAAGACTGAAAACATCCCTCCAGTTATTACTAGAATGTAGATATTATTACTAGAATGTAGGAAGCAAAACAATACTTGAACTTCAGAGAAAGAAACTCAAAAAACTGGTAACATGCAACGTAGCCAATGGCTTAGAGAAAAGTAATGGGGAAAAAAATAGAATGGATAAATTTACAAATGCAACCCTCTTTCCATTTAATGAATGTTTATGGATAGTTAGACCAGAATCATATTCTTTGGCAACCACAGCTTATCTTTGATCTAGTGACAAGTAGCAGCACAGCACAATGCAAACATACAGATTCCTTTCTCTTTAAAGATTCTGTTCAGAGGTTGCTTCCCTTGTTGTTTTATTAATGTGCTTGCTCATACCTCTTAAGGCAGAACTAACTCTTGCTTAATCTAGTCCCATATTAATTCACTTGTCTACATTTCCTTGCAGCAGCAATTTGGACTTGTGCTTTCTCCTGATTTTCTCCCTATCCACACCAATGTCGGACAGCTATTAAGTCTTGAAAAGGCTTAAACCTTTAAAAAAGGAGGACAAGAAAATAAATTCCTTGATGAGAGAAAACACAAAGAGTTGCTCTAAGTGGCTGATATTTTGTTTAGAGTACTTCCAGCATCCATTCAGAACAGAAAAACATACGTGAATTCCACTCCACTAGGAATATTTTCCATTTTAAATAATAGCTTTGAAATACTGGGGATCAATGAACAAGCACATCACAAGACAGTGGACCAATTCAGTTTCTCTGCACAGATGTACTTAACTCTAGAGGATTAGATGTAGGAAAGGTTACATTCTAATTGAAAATCCACATGGATACTGAACTACTCTAGGCGCTACCAAGTATGTATTATGCTGCTCATAGATCTTCTCTGAAAAATCTACATAGATGCTGACATAATGTTCTCCACAGTGGAAAATAATTCTGAAACATTAATTGCAGCAAGGGTTTTCAAAAATCTCTTGCTGAAGGCCTACCTAGCCTTTCAAAAAATGGTTCCTTATTGTTCCAAAATGCTACAACGCTGTAGAGCTTTAAGAAAATGCATATTCTTTCTTATTTCAAATGAATTATGACTTATGATATATTGTTAACATTGGCAAGATTTAAATAATGATATTTCATGGGGCCAGTACCTTTGCTGGGTTTGGTTTCCTGGGGACCTACCGGTGCTTTGTAATACTGGGAGTTTATTTACAAATATGCAGATTGGTCCTAGGTTAAGGATCGAGTCATCCAGCTACATGGATACAACACTGATCAGCTTTAGCTAATATAAGCTAATAGGGCAGAATCATGGAAACTGCTGTCAACATCTAACACAACCTAAAGCACACCAACAGAAGACCCAAATTTTATTGCTCCCTCACCCTATTTCAAGGTGGGAGAAGGGAGGCAGCCATCACTTTCAGAACTCCCCGAAATCTTTAGCTCTGATCCTTCCTCAGATTCTGCCACACTGCTCCAAAACTAATCAGTTACTGGTTATAACTGTCCTGTTCTGTGCCTTCATATGTCTCATGTTTTCTTTATGTTTTTTTTTCCCTTTTCTCTGATGTATTTGTAGAATTTTAGTGTTTTATAAATTATTAATAAAGACTTTTTTTAAAAAAAAACAGTAAAACAAATTTGTTGTTATTGTTGCATGCCTTCAAATTGTTTCCAACTTATGGCAGCTCTAAGGCAACCATATCACGGGATTTTCTTGGCAAGATTTGTCTTCTTCTGAGGCTGAGTGTAACTTGCCCAAGGTCACCTGGTGTGTTTCTGTGGCAGAACAGGGATTAGAACTCTGGTCTCCAATACTCTAACCACTACACCACATTGGCTCTCAGGTGTAACTTAGACCTCCTTCTAAAAGGAGTGGGAGGCTGTAGGAGAGGAAAGAGGCATCTCTGACCATTTTCTTAGACATGAAAAGGACAGATACTTGGGTCTACCAGCACCAGTCTTCTGAACAAAAGTGTCCAACCAATTTGGCTCTTTTCAGCTCTTTTTATGGTTGCAGAACCATTAAACTGGAAGAAATCTTGAGAAACAATTTAGTTCAATTCCCACTCCCATAACTATTGAGGTAATCCTGTAATCTCCATCAACAAAAATAAGGTAATCTTGTGAAGGGGTAAGCAGTGAGCAGTCTACATGCCTGAAGGATCTCCTCCTCCCCCTTCCCCCCAATTCTTGAGATCCACCAAACCAGAACCTGGTGTAAAATGATGCACACTGAAGAGAGTTTTGATCCCTGCAATTTGCTTTGACTACCAGAACTGAATGAAGTTCATATTTCTTAAACACAAAAATCCATTATGTGGGTCCCCCCTTCACAAAGTTTCTTTGCAGTATAATTTAGAGTGGGGAAGAGGCGTTTTTCTTAATGCTTTTATGAAACAATTGCTAGTCAGAAATCCTTGCTGTTCTGCTGCAATCACCCAGACATTTACCAGTAGAAAAGTGATACAGTGAAACCCATACTCAGTATAGTGGTGCATGCCATTCTATTTCCACAACACATTCTAGCACACTGTTAAATATGATCATCAAAGAAGCAAGTTTTAGTGAGACTTAAAGTGACACTGGAAGATTGAGAAGCATCCAGATGCTTCATTTAAACTGGGCTTTAGACCTCTGCCCACATGACATAAGCAAATCTGCACACTGCCTATGTGGTCCCTAGACTGCTAACCAGGCCAAGCTACGGTCAACCCAGTTTTAAAAAGACACTAGGCTTATGCAGTCACACATTAGTTCTGCTTGTTCAGCCTTACTCTCTAGTAAGCAAACACAGGACTGAGTCATGAAAAGCAATCAGAGGACGTCCCCGCTATATTCGATGGAAGAAGCCAGTGTGCTATGTACAGGAATGCACTCTAAATCTCTCAAGTGTCCCTGATTAATATAACCCCCTATTGCTTCAGAGCAACAGGCATGCATATCTCAACTGTTTCACATGAATGATCGGCATCATATTGGTATCTTGGGGCAGCTATCAATAGACTAGAACTCCAGGAGGGTGCAGTGGCACTGATCATCTGCTACTGAAGGACAGCAGCCATTGGGAGATTTGGTCTTTGCCAAGCTGGCAGTAGCTTTCCTCTCTGTCTCCTCCTCCATGCTGTACGCATGAACTTCAACACCTACTGTCTGCCACCTCAAGTGGCCAGGTGGCACCATTAAACTGTGGCACTTCTGTTAAGAACTGGTTGTAAGAAATAGCTGTCTAGGTTTCTAGTTTTTCACTTCCTTTGGGAAGTGCAATAGTAGAGGGCTGTGATATACTGAGAAAGTGCAGATTATCAGGTGAACAAGATGTGGTTACTACCTCAGCCCACAGGTTTCCTTTGGTTGGTCTGCTAAGGAGTAGAGCATGAGAGGAATACATGTTACTTTTCTTGCATATCTCTTCTCTTGCTTTCTAGATGCAGCGTGGGGGATTGGATCTTGTGGAATTCACTGCCCTTAGAGAAAGACAGGAAAGGAGGTAGAGAAGCAGAGAACACAAGAGAGGGGACTCTGACATCTTGCCTCTCTTTCTGTGCTGCTAATTGTCTCCACACAGCAGCCAAAAAATGGAACACATGTGCAAAGCAAAGAAATATTCATCCTTTCATGTATTCACACATTTTCTTCTGATGTACTATTTGATGCCGCTCTCCTTACTGTGCCACGACAGGGGTGGAGGAGGGCTTGCTCATCTACTCTGCTGTCCCCAATGGACTAATCCTCCCCACCATATGGCAGAGACCTCGCCCACACTGCTGCTTCACCTAGAGCTGCGGTAGGAATCACGCAGCACTTCTGATGCAGTTTCATTGTACTCCTGGCAGCCCTAACTAAGCTTTGCTATCTATTGGTGTGGAATGCTGGAAGCTGCAGCGGATTCCTACCCCAAAGAGAGGGTGCTGTGATTAATCTTTCCACAAATCGCTGCCTTTCCACACTCAAAATGGCTTGACTGGAGACTATGACTCTCTCTCTTTCTCTCTCTCTCTGCCAAGGGTGGAAATCATGCATCTCTCCAGATGTTGTGAGCACCCCCCCCCTTATCACCAAGAGCTTTGCTAGGTAGGGCTGCTGGGAATTACAATCCAGCTGCATTGGTGGAGCCATTTGATTCCCAATCTAGCTCTAGAGGCTGGAGAGGCAGCTGCAGTCCAGCATTTCCAGGGCCCTGCTCTTGGCCATCAGGAGAGCCCAATTCTCCCTCCTTGCCATTCAAACACAGAGAAACAGAGGAAAAGGCAGAGACAGATGGGTAGCCCAAGACAAAAACCCACTTGCTCTATGTCCATGTAGCACAGGGAAAAACGATGTGTTGCTCTAAAGGCGAGAAAGGGGTCACCCAAGAGACGTGTTGCTGACAGGGTCCCCCTCACACACTCCCTCCCAGGCTCAAACTGCTTTTATTAGAGCAGAAACACTGCCTCCGAGAGCCAGAGAGGTGTACTGGCTCGAGCGTGGCACTACGGCCCTGGAGCCCGGGGCTCGATTCCCCGCTCAGCCATGGAAACCCCCTGGCTGTGACCCTGGGCGCGTCACACACTCTCAGCGCCAGAAAACCCTGTGTTAGGGTCGCCTTAGGGTCGCCATAAGCGGAAAACGACTTGAAGGCAGACGACAACAAATACTGCCTCCTGAGATGCTCCAGGAGGGGCAGCCGCCCTGCGTCCCCCACCCTCCCCCGCCGCCTCAACCCCTTTCCCGCCAAGCGTGAACAGAGCCGCCCACCCCCGCCAAGCGTCTCTCGCCAAGCAAGAGGGAAGCCCGCTGGGTCGCCTGACGAGCCCTAGCCGGCCCCTTCGCGCTCTGAGTGCGCGTGTGTTGCCAGAGAGAGCGAGAGAGAGTTGGCGCCACCCCCGCCGCCTCTCCTCCCGCGCGTGCTTTTCCCTCACAAGGAGCTCTCCCTCCGTTCGGGGCTCATCCGGGCAAACTGCGCGCCCCGACAGCCGGCGCTCCCCCTCCCGGCCTCCCGCCACCGACCCGCGCGGGCGAGGGGCCCCCGAGCGCCGCCTGACTGCCGCCGGGGCCGGCGGAGGGGGCGCCGAGAGAAGGCGGCTGGCGCTGGGCTCGGGTGCTTCGCCAGCCCGCCCGCTTCCCCGGGCGCGCACTTCGGCGGGGGAGTTCTCGGAGCAGAAGGCGACGACCGACGCCAGCCGCGGCGCGGAGTGAGATGTTCCTGGACTCAGCCCTGCCCGGCGAAGTGGAGATGAGCCAGAGCCGAGGAAGGGGACGCCTCTCGTAAGACTCCAGAGCCAGGATGGTGCGCCTGTGGCAGCCCCTGCCTCTCCTGGTGGTGCAGAGCTTTTTCCCGCTTGTAAGTCCGCTTGGGCAAACGGGGCGGGGGGTTCCATCATCATCATCATTATCATTATTTTCCTTTTTCCCGGTGGCTTTGTAGCATCTTTCTTGCGAGGCATTCGCTTCGTTGGATCGGTTCCCTTCCCTTCCTGCGCGCCCAGGTTTAGAAAGACATGGCAACTTTGAAATCATCCAAGAGGAGCTTAGCATAAGGGGGGGGGGGTTGAGGTATTTCTCCCCCCATCCCACAACCACTTCTCCTTTTGGCTAGGCGGTGGGTGCCCACAGACACCCCTGGGTTCCTCTGCTTGAGCGTGAGAGTTGGCTTGGTGATTTCTTTCGCTTCGCTGTGAATATTCGGTGGAAACTTTTGAAGCAGGCGGAGAAAGACGCGATCCTCCCCTCCCGTTTTAGATGGAAGCCCTTGCAGCTAGGAAGTGTGAACGGGTTGCTCTCTGAAGCTGCGGCGAGGGGAGGTCGGAAGCAAACGGTTGCGCTACAGAGTCCACTAAATCCAAAAGCTACTTGTCTAGACGAAGGGCCTGTGCTGTCCAACAGGTTGAGCATTCCGAGTTTGGGACTGAGGTTTAAGATCTTCTCTTTGTTCGAGTGATCTGTTGTTAGTCTAACCGAACCAATAAGCTCTTCGGAGAACTTGACCGGCAAAGGACCGATTGAACAACTATCTCCATATAGGACATGCCTGGGGGGGGGGGAGAGATACGCCTTTGCTTAACACTCCCAGAATTTTCAGTTACTAACAATGATGTTTTCCCCGATGAGATCTAATTTATTTCTACCGAGGTCGCTTTGTTATTCTGTTGTGGCAAACGAGGAGAGAAAATAAATGAAGAGGATGGCATAAGCATGACCCATAATCAAACCCAAATTATTTGTCACTTATAAAATAGGCTGCCTATGTTTCTTTAGCAGAAAGAATCTAAAGTGGTCTTGTTAAAGAAGAATAGGTGGTGTGATTGTGAAGGAGACTATTAGACAGTCTTGGCTTGTTTGTATTCAAATGTTTAGTACCTTTATTTTATTCCATGATATAGAGTCTTGTGGCATCTTTAAAACAAATCTAACACATTTGTAGTATGTAATCTTTTAGAGTGTCTATTCACTTTAGAGGTCTAGAATTAAGCAATTTGGATACAGCTTTAGAGTGAGTAGATTTTCATGTAAACATGGATTTTGTACGGTTATCAGCCCCTCACTCATGCTTTTACAGTTATGTGTGGCTCATGCAGTTTAACTCGTCTTTACTTCAAACTTTGGTTAATGGATATGCTACCAAATGAATGCATAGGACTTCAATCTACAGTTGTTCTGAGGTTTCACATGTATCACAAAAGTATCCTCTAAACATGAATTAGTGTTATCTATGGTTGTTGGTATCAAATGTAAATGAGTTTTTGGTAGGACTGTACGGTGTATTTAGAGGCCCATTCTAAATATGTTTATTTGGCAAAATTTTATGGGATTGTAGCCTGAAGCCAATGACAAAAAGTAGAGTGTTGAAGATAGGGATAATTTCAAGTGACATGGTGCCGCTAAGAAGAGTATGCATAGAATGCAGTTGTCTGAAACTCCAGTGAGAAATAAATGTTTTTAGACACTAAGTATATGAAATACTAGGATAAAAGGGGTAAAATCACTAATTTTTGAGATTTGCCCAGAAAAGGAGTACACACAATATTACAATTATATTTAATTGTGGCCCTTTTCAGGACTATATGTGCTGCGCACACTGCAACAGGATACAAAGTTTTGCTTTTGCCCATGGCTGCAATTCTAGCTTAAAAGTGTGTGTGTGTGTGTGTTGCTATAGTCAATGAGGAAATGTGTAATAAACCTTGAAGGGATTAGACTGCCTCCTTAAGAGCTGGATTCTAATATTACAGCATGAGTTGATTGATTAGTTTTTGAGGAAGCTTATGTCAAATTCTAATCTGTTTTTGGATTGTGCTTGTCTTGTAATGTTGTGGGGCTTTTTTTCCTTCTTTCTTTTTTATTTTTTATTTCTTGGTTGCTCCAGTATTTTATCATGGCAGTGAAGTGCCGAGCTGCAGCTTTGCGATAAGGCACACATTTTCTTGCATACCTCTTTCCTTTTTGAACAATAAAGGCCTGTTTACATTCTTAGAGCAGAGTTTCCAGCCAAACACCACGCAGGGGTTAAGGAGATGAATGGAAAGCAGTAAATGGATTACAGAGTTGCTGAGCAGGAAAAAGCCAAATTGAAATACTCTCCCCCTTCTTTTTAAAAAATCAACCAAATATGAAAGGCACTGATTAAAACTTCTGACAGGACATGATTTTGTTCCGCGTTTTCTGTTGTGAACATTGTTTCTGTGGCTTAACAATAATTTCTTCATGTGTGTTCCAATCACTTTGAAGGATCAAATAGTGTTTTTGCTGAGAAAACATACATGCAAAGAGACAAAGCAGTACCTGTTCTCACTGACACAGGATATAACAATTTGTCCAAGAGCAGTTGCTTTTCTGTATTTCTGGATGTTTACATCTCATGCAGCCATGGCCTAAAAGACATCCATTATGTATTCTTACTATGCATAATGAAGTACATGATCATTTTTATTTATTTAATAATTCATGAAGTAAAAAAGCAAAATAAGTTACATATTTTTTGATGTATCTGTGCTCAGAAGTAAGTTCTAACAACTCTACTGGTTCTTTGTCCCAGGTAAAGGGATAACAGATTGCAGTATTAAACACGTCTACTGAATTCAGTGAGGCTTAGTCCCAGATACATGAACATGATGTGACTCTGCTGTTAGAGTCTTGAGTGAACTGGGGCAAGTAAAGTGTCAAAAAATTATGCTTAATGTTTTATTGCTATGCTTGTGCCTGTCAGAGCTGTAGCCTCAGTAAGCTGTGACAAATAAGTTGAATCCTTTTGGATATAATTAAATGTGAAAATAATACTATTTAAATGTTAGTGATTAAGATCCTGCACAGCATAGAAGCTGCATGGTCATACTATTTACTGTTTAGTTTTGTTCTCATACTTTTCAGGGTCTAACGACCTCCAGGTGAATAATTAGTAGTTAGATGGTCAGATGACATTGGTGGTATGCAGAAACCTTGGGTGTTCAGATAGTCATCAGATAATATTCCATATACAATATGATAAACTAACTAAGCCAGATACCTTTCTTAAAAGAAAACTTCATGAAGTCTGTAGTCGCACAGTGTAAAGCTAAATGCACACACACAAAAAACATTATGAGTATTGTACTAGGGTCATTAGAAAGAAAGTAAAGTCTGAATTTGCCCTTAAATTGAAAAGTCGTATGTATTTATTTACTTAGTTTTGTATTTTAAGAGTTTACTGTATCTGTTTGCATTCCTATAGACAGACATCTGTTCAAGCTGAAGTAAGTTTTACAAAATTGTCCTGTTATTAGTGATTCGTTGAGGTTTTTTTCCCTATAAATAAATACATAAATAAATAAATAAATCATCTAGTTGCATAATAATATGATGTACAGTTTGTGTGTTGTGACAAAGTTTATACGCAATAATTTTTAAAATTCATATTTACCTACACTAAGATTGCGGTGAGGGTATAATTTCAGGAAACACTTATCTAATGGTAAGCCCTAATAAACAGACCTGCTTCTTAGTAAAGTACTCAAATGTGTAGATATACATAGGACTGAGTTGTCAGTGTATTCTATACATACAGGTAGGCGATGAGAAATGCACATTCTTTCCATGATAAAAAAATAGCACGGCACATCATGCATTATTTCTACAAATTGGATAGTGGATAGCCATAGAGAAATTAATTTGTCACAACTCATCATTGGTTAAACATCATGAAACTGACTGTATGGCAGAACAATAATGTTTTGCCCAGAAAATAATCACCTGGATTGTTACTGTCTAGAGATTAAAAAAGGGCGAAATGCTCTGTCCAATATTAAACCAGTAGCTACTATTGCTTTAAAAGTTTAAATTTAACTTTAATGGTTGCTCAGCTGTTCTGTTGTTGCAAGTTATTCAATTTCATATTAAGAATTAGGACAGAAGACTAAGGAGTGCTTTCTATAAGAGGATTTTATGACCAATTCCATAAGACACTGCTGTTAACACTGAATCAAGGCTATTTACCATATTCTTGCAAACAAATCCCATCATTTTTCTGACGTTTCTTCCAATTCCCCTTATCTTAGCTAAAATGCTCATTCCACAACAGGGTCTTAAAATAATGAGTCACAACATTAACACATTGAATACTAGCAAATAACATTTTAAATGCAAAAATACATAATACTGCATTCAAGATTGGATGCATTGCCTTTTTTAAAAAAATACATTACACATTTTGCATCCTTATTAGAAAGGAATGCTAGCCCAAGCTTGTAATAACAAGGAAGTTCTCAGACTGGTCTTGTTCTGAAAACATTGCATCAAGCTTTTTATCTCAAAAGTAATTGATGATATCTATAGTAAATAGAAGAACTGGTACATCTTTAAGACACATTTGTAAGTTAGTTGTATATGTTGCTATTTCGGTTAAGTCTGGCTTATTGTGGGAGGGCAAGTGTTTTCCTTAATTTTAATTAGTAATTGCTAAGTTTTAACTTTAATAAATTCTGGAGGTAACATTTTCTGTATTAACAAGTTGAGTGTACCATGTGTTTTTCTTTGTACTTTATTTTTGAAATTTTGTAATGGATATTTTTCTTTTTTTAATCTTCATCTTTTTTTTTCAAGTGCTAGCTAGCTTGAAATGGAATTATTTGTTCTGTATGGATAAAGCATAAAATTTACCATTCAGGTGTTTCACATACAAAAGTGGATTTGTAATAAAAACCAGATTTTTTTTTTTTTTAAAAAAAGGGCACATTTAAATATCTTTATGCTCAACAGCTTCTTCCCAGGGTTGTCTAAGGGCGTATAGATTTTTTTTAAGAAAAGCTGATAAAATATTTCTTTCCAGATAATACTACTTAAACATGGATAAAATTGTTGAGCAATGTTAAACACATTTGAGATTCAAAAATTTTGTTAATGTGTATGTTTAAAAGTGGAATACAGCAAGCTGTATATCTATGTGTGTGTGTATGTGTAAAATATACCAGGGTGTGGTTTTCCATTTCCTGTTCCATTCTTCTGAACCCATCTGTGTCTCTTCACCTACATACTGAACCAATGTGTGTTGTTTCTTCCCTCTCATTCCACTCATCATCCATTGCCACTGTTTCCTAGTGCTTCCAGATAACAAAAGAGAGGAGCAGCAACTAATATTCCCGTTCCCATCTCACTAGTGGAAAAGTTCTCCATCTTTTATGCATCTCCCCCTCCCCATTTATAGAAATCTAAATAGGCTGCTTTCCAGATCACTGCTAACAGGGCTTTTTCAAAGGCTGAATGATGGAAAGAAGCCCTATCTACCATGGTTCTGATTACAAGTAGATCTCCAGCTCTTTGAAGACCTTCTGCCCACATCCAGAGTGCCTGTCTACCATCTGAGAGACTTAATCTTCCATTCACTATTTTATTTTGTCTGTGAAGTTCTGACAAGTGCATTACTTACTCCTAAAGGGCAAATATTCCAAGGAAGGTGAAAAACATGTGCATCCTCAGCCAATCTGTATGGGATGGAAAAAAATTATTTCCTGGAGATCAACAGAGATTGGGTGGATAGTTGCTTGTGTTGCTTACTTGTCTGGATTCACATGATGAGGCTTTAAATAGATCACACCAAATCTTACACTTTTGGAGTTTGAAAATCTCAGTTCTCATAAGACTACGGGCCTTACGGCCTACTGCAGCTACTGGGGAGCTCACAGTCATTGCAACAGCTCCCCCATAGGACCCTCCGAAAAAGCAACTGGACTAAGCAAATGACGGAGGGCCACAGCTGCCTTCTTCCACTCCACACCCTTCCTGTCCATCATCAAAGCTTAGATTTTTCCAGGATGACTTGGCAAACAAACAAACAAACAGACTTGTCACAGGCTTTAGATCAAGCAGGTAGCTGCAAACAAGTGTAAAAATGCAGAAATAAATAAAGCTAAGGCTGCCTCTTTTTCCAAGATAAGGCATTCAGGTAGTAACTTTAGAAGGATAGAGGTATCTCCCTATAAATGGGTTTCCTAGCTAGTAGACATTGTTCAGACATCACATTTGTCCATTGTGTGTGTACCTGCGGCCCCCTCATTGGAGAGAAGGAAAAAATGAAAAAAAGAACTTCATAATTTTGTTATAGGGACAAAATGTTGAGTTATTCAATACAAGGAAAGACTCAGAAGCTGAGATGTAGTTAGTTGTAAATTCTACGCAGGCTTGCTTTGGCATTCAGCACAATGTATTTGGGTTGTAGCTCTTCCTGTGTTGTTAGATTACTTTTATTTATTCACTAAATTCATACTATTATCTGAGTGGCTTATAGAACAAACAACACAATAGAAGTACCACATACAATATATAAAGTGATCAAAATCTAGAAGAGGAACAAAGCATACAATTGTTTCAAAGACTTGTGTAAACCAAAAAAAAAAATTAACATTTTGTCTCTAAAATACTACAAAGATGGTTCTTGGAAGATTGTGCCAGAAGTAACAATGCCTGCTAAAAGGCCTTCTTCATATGTGTTACCTGCCTTTCGTCCTTTAGCGGGAGCACTCATAGCAAGATTTCTAATAAAGATCTTAGGTTTTTCTAGCTACATAATGGAAGAAGCAGTCTTTCAGATCCGTGTAGTTTAAGACTTTAAAGGTTGAACATGGCATTTTAAATTAGATTCCCAAAGAAACTGAGAACTAGTGTGGCTAACAGATCTTAGTGATTTATTCTGGACCAACAGCAGTTTCTGAACCATTTAAAAGGTGGTCCCATTTACAGTACTTTTCAGTAGTCTAAATGGGAGATTATCAGAGAAGGGTTTAACTGTCCTTGTGGCTACACTAACTTCAGATAATGTTGTAACTGGCACATCGATTGATTGATTGATTGATTGATTGATTGATTGGTTTGGTCTCCCAAAATGGGACTGACAGAGATCAGCTGAAGTACCCAGAAGGTCGGAGTCACTTAAACATTGGAGGGTGGTGTTGGTGTCAGTAAGCACCTTCAGAAAACAAACATGATCCTTTAGGAAGAGCATAATGCTATCTATAAGAAGCTGAGCAACATTCATCCATGTAGACAAACCAATGATCAAAAGTTGTTTTCTGTGCCTGAAGAAAAAAACAGCCTTCTTCCTGATTTTTTCCCCAGCTTTTTTTCCCAGGCTTTCTTATTTCTAAGAAAAGGACATTCAAGTAGGAGTGGAACTGCTACCAAGCAGTACCTCTTGCACCCAACCCAAGCAACCTGTCTGAAAAAATACTATACTTGATGGTAATGGATGCTGCTGGAAGGTCCATATGGATCAACAGAGTCTCACTGTTCCTTTCTTTCTCATGACAAAAATGAGCAAATGAATGAATCTCACAAGATGACATAGGCAGTTTCTATCCCCCAGCTAGGCCTGAAACCCAGCGGAATATGCACATTGTAATTTTCTTTGATATACCACTTTAACTATGTATATTATAGTAACTAGGAAGTATGGAATACAAAAGCTTGTATTCAAAGAATCATAAAATACCTTTTGTTAAGTTCAGATGATTTCAGGTTTGATCTTCGTTATGCAGCAAGCCACCTATGAAAGTGCAGGGCCTTTCTGTATCTGATACATGTCAGCAAATCTGCCATGTAAAGAAAGTCATCATCATCACCACCACCACCATCCACTCACTGGACATGCTTAAGTCCCTGTATATGAGTAAAGTAATTCTTTGGATACTAACCATAACCATATTAGTCCATCTAACCATTTATTCTTAATACGCAGTGTATAAAAGAAATAACTTGTCTATGTTCTTTTTCTTTAGCTTCTGGTTATTTGAGCTGTACTCCTCCTGCTCTAGACATTCTAGTTTTGGCTGTTATGACTAATAGCTCATGATAGGTCTATCCTCTATTAATTTGTCTAACCCTTTTTTAAAAAGCCATGTCTGATGGATGGTATTAACATAAGCTTTGGAAACATGTGCTTTATATTAACAATGCATTTCATGAAGAAATACTTTTTGCTAATTTCCCCTAAATCTACTGAAGCCCTGGTGTCTTTGAGAGAATGGTGATATTTTTGCCTTTTTATTTTACCAAAATTGTCTGTAAGTTTAATTATTAATTCATTGATTAATTAAGTAAACATCAGTTACCTAGACAAAGGTTCCTCTGTTCCATAGCTACAAGCTTAGTGTTTGGGAAGGCACTTAAACAGCTAATTGTGAATTGAAGTATATGCTCACTTCCTTGACTTCTGCTTGAAGACATGCCACATTTACAAATGACAACCTGTGTGTGATGTTCATTCTCACTTTGCTACACCATCTTTTCCGATGTAAGGAAGAAAACAGTCATATGTCAGGGTTCAGTTTTGTAGTACTGTTACAGGCTCATAACATGTTGGTGAGTCTAGCTCTTGGGAAACCCTTTCTCCAGCAACAGACTGAAAGTGTTGTATTATATTTTGGCTATAGGAGTAGGAGTTCACTGTTCTCTGTGAAGGATTTACACTATAAGTAATAAGGAAGAGGATTAAGTTGCATTGATGGCATATCTGTAAAGGATATGGTAAATGGCAATCCTTGATTCTTATTATGGGTCAGGTTTTGGGATTTTTTTTAAAGACTGTTCACTTCTGTTGCAGGAGACATAGAAATTCTGACTCATCCATCTAATAAGGATTGAAAAATAAGTAACACTTCATTAAGAGGGGAAATTGTAGGTATGTCTGATGTGTCTAATAGGGTTGGGGTATGACTAGATCTTAGTCTAAATAGCTATGGAACAGTCATGGCAGCAGGGACTTCCTCATAAAAGATATATTGATTATTTTGCCAATTCTTTTGAAGTCATCTTTTCTTTCCTATTCGGTGCCTTATAAAATCTGCCACACATAGGTTTCCACTTATAAGTATGCCATGGGGTAAATTATGTACTCAATGTGCTGCAGAGCTCAGCTGTTGGGAAGAATGGTGAAAATGAGCCAGTAAGTAGTGGCTTTAATAGGTGGAAAACCAAACAAGGCTTTTCCCCTTCTTTTTGGGCACTTGGTCAGTCTGTGCAGGTGAATTAGGATGAGAAATCTGAAGATATTAGAAGCAGCAGTTTTCCATTATTTGGGGCTGAAGGCTTTTTAGTCTGAGCTACTGCTTACCAGTGGTTTCTAAAGCTTTCTCTTGTAGGACCTGCAAATAAACTCCAAATTATGTGCTAAATGCAAACCTGTTCTCCATGTTTCCATCCTTATGTAGCCAAGTGGACGTGTACTAGAGGAAAGTACTAACAAGTACATGGAAACAGCAATATTTGAAGAAGTATGAAACACCTTTGGAAGGGAAAAAAAACTTTCAGGAGCCACTGCTCTCAATAGCTCCATGTGGAGCCTATTCATTCATATAGCATACCTATGACTATTGTGGGTAGTGACTGAAAATGGCGTGTATGTGTACCTGTGAAATGAGAGCATCTCCTGGAACACCAAACAGGAGCACTCAATATTTTGTTGCAGCTCCTACTTGCTAGAGAGATGGGATTATGTAAGTCATGAGGTAAGATCAGAATTTTACTGTTATCACCAAAAGAAGTCTTCATAGCCAAATTTTTTGAAACCCAGATGTTTGCACTGTCACTTGCCAGCTTTTTCCAGAACATTCAAAACCTCTACTCAGACAGCTGGCCATTATTAAAAAAAAAAAAACAGCTTTAGGAGACTAGTTGTTCTTCTGAAGCAATAAGAATTTAGAGGAAGGGGAGGAAGTATTAACTATATAACAGTGTACCATATCAATTTGATTAGAAGAATGAAAACTACATGATACTGTCAACAGCAACAGTGGGTTGGCAGCTCCCAAATCTATGAGGTGGTTGGTTCATTGCAGGTTTTGTCTAGCTTTAATAGAGTTGTCCAAAGTGCTGAATCTATTAGGAATAGCATTCAGAACCTTGGAGGGCCCATTTAAAGCCTGGATTAAAATCTGGAATGGATTTATTGCATCACTGATATGGAAGCTAACAGCTGCCACTGATCAAGAGAATCCAGTTCAGGTTTCTATATGATTTTCTGAGGGATGTGATTGTCATGTTTTCCCTGGAACATCCTGTAAGGGCCTCAATACATCTGTGTCCTTGTTCATCTCACCTATTCCTCACAGAGGATTGTTTTTTGATCCATTACTTTCCCCTATGAAAGAGCTATTCTGTGTCATCAACATAAAGAATTATATTCTTAAATACTGGAACTCCAAAACACATATCTCATAAACTAGCTAGGATATTCTAGTGGAACACATGTACACACCAGTGGAATATTATTCTAAAATGGTTGTGGATCCTGCAGTAGTTATGTGCACAACTACCTAGTTTTCCCACTCACTGTAGGATTTCTTGTTAGTTCCAAGAACCCATGTTTTGACAGATGGAAATCTTTTTCCAGTTTTGACATTCTGGTGCTTATTCAGGCAGAGGAGTCACAGCTGACAGAGAAGACTGTTTCCAAAGCAGAGTGCAATTACTGTGTGTGCTGTGGTATTCCAAGCCTGGAGACTATGAGGTCAAAACTGAAGCCTGTTCAACAAACAAAACTAATTTCTTCAGAATACATTTAAACCACACAATTGAATGTTCTCTTTATTTTGTAATTGTTTTCAGACTTTTCCCCCCTTACAATTCTTGATACAATCCTTTAAAAAAAAGTTGTATGAAGTTAAAAACTCAATGTGCTTGTGTGTTGTATATTAAATGGTTAGGGAACAAGGTGGGGATAAGCTATAGCTACTATATTCTCTCTACTAATCTCATTCCCAATTGACCTTTATCAGTATGAGCCATGTAATGTAGCAATAAAAATTAACTTACTTGCTGAAAAAAATGGCACACATGAATAGAGTGTTTCTTGGAAAACAGACGAAATAAATTACAACCTTTTCTTTAGAGCATTTATACCCAGTACATGTAATTACTACTGTTTATTAGGGAAAAAATTATGTAACTGTATGGTTGATTTACTTGACTGTGACTGGCTTAGCAACTTAATTGGCCTATAGAACAAACCTCAAGCAAGGCAAACCAAAAAATAATCACCAGATTCATTTGAGGATGACTAGAATCATTAAATGTTATGCTTCAATTCACTCAAGGTGTACAGTTGCTGTGTTCTGCTATGCCAGTTCACACTAAAATCAACAGGAGTGAAAAATAGTCTACACCTGTTGAAATTGAAATTTAGGCATAGGAATTAAACCATGTTAAAGGGAAATTCAAATATGTTTAGATCAGCAAATTAGGAGTTACATGAATATGATCAGGTTAAGAGTGCTTTTAGTCCCTGAAAGAAACATTCATGTAAAAAACACACCTGTTGCTGCTTTGCTGATGGCTGATTCATCAAATTTCTCAAAGATATATTTCATTTTATGGTCCATCCAGAAACTGTATTTAACATATAGGTTTTCACAGAATCGTAGAATCATAGAGTTGAAAAAGACCATAAGAGGCATCTAGTTCAATCCCCCTATAATGGAGGAACACACAACTAAAGCATTTCCAAGAAATGGCCATCCAACCTCTGTTTAAAGATCTCCAATGAAGGAGAATCTACCACCCTCTGAGGCAATGCACGCCATTTTTGAACAATTGTCATAATAAAGAAATTCTTTTCCTGTACTGTGAATTAATTGGTTTGTGTCTCAGGAAGCTTGCCCCTTTCTTATACATGATGTCCCTTCATTTGTTTAATGAGTAGATATTTTAAAAACAGATGTGTTTTTAGAATTATAGAAGAGACCACAATGGCCATCAAGTCCAACCCCTGCCATGCAGGAACACACACTCAAAGCACCCCCAGCAAATGCTCACCCATTCTCTGTTTAAAAACCTCCAAAGAAGATGACTCCATCATACTCCAAGGCAACATGTTCCACTGTTAAACTGCCCTTACCATCAGGAAGTTCTTCCTGATGTCTCTTTTCCTGTAGTTTGAATCCATCACACTGTGTTCCAGTTCTGGAGCATCAGAAAACAAGTTTTCTCTATCTTCAACATGACATTCCTTCAAATATTTAAACATGGCTGTCATGTCCCTCTTAACCTTCTTTTCATCAGGCTAAACATATCTAGCTCCCTAAGCTACTCCTCATAAGCCATAGTTTCCAGACTCTTTACCATTTTGGTTGCCTTCCTCTAAACAAGTTCCAGCTTGTCAGTGCTTTCTTTTACTACATAAACTTCTAATCAGGTACCCGTTATAGTAGCCAGGTGGATCACCAGATTCATAGGCATTTTGATGTCCAGATAGAATAACTACTGGGTGATTGATGCAGTTTTGCTTAGCTTCTTTGCTGTTGCAAACCAAGAGGCCAGCAATGAAAAGGTGGGAAATTGCAGAGGGAGTCTCATCTGACCAAAGAGGAATTATTGGTTTAGAATGGAAAGAAGTCTTGTTGGTCAAATGATCACCTTTTATATCACGAGTGAGGTCATGCACGAATAAGATATCTAAACATTTGCAACGGCACAGGCAAATAATAATTAATTGTTCTCAGTTAGTTGATTTTGAGCATTCATCCTTTGGTAGTGCCATCAATCTTGGCAAATGAAATTGCTTAATGTATCCCACAAGAGTCACTGCTACACATGACAAAAACATGAACCAGACAATACCTTTAGTGCCAGGAATAGAGAAATGCACTTAAGAATCAGGAGCTTATACCACTTATGCCTTAAATATTAAATATCAAAAGATCTCACTATGCTGTGTTCCATGGGAAAAAATAGTTTTAGAGGTCGTAGAATATTTCTGTATCCAAACTGCAAAACAGAGTTCTATCATCATGATGACAGATCATTATTCAAGGTCAAAATTACCACAGACACGTATGTAGTATGCCATTCTTGCCAGCTTACCCTTTCTGAAGGGATTAGTTACTGAAAGTGGGTGATAGCTCACTCATTTGAAACAGAACTGTACTTCCACAGTGATGAAATAAACACATGACTCTCCTTGTTGCTACAAAGGGGAAGGATTGATCATATCCTGACATCCAGCCAAGTCAGTTGTCTAGCTGTTTGTCCTGAAGAGACAATAGACAATAGAATACTGAAAAGGTCTGGATAGAATCTGGAAGGAAAGAAAGAAAGGTGTGAATGGAGCTGTTCCCTAATAATGTCCTCAATTAATCTACATCTGATATCTTGCATTTGCAGGGAAACCAAAATGTAAGACCAAATCTTGAGTTGTAAACACCACCAGCCTTGTAAATAAACACTGAAACTTTAGTTCTGCTGTTTGGGGGCTGGTTTCTGGTCACAACAGGCCAAAATAGATGTGGTATTTTTCATGCCAGAATCCATTTTAAATATATAACATGCACATGGCAAAGATGATCTAGGTAGCCATAGAAGGAGGTTTTATTATTTTTTACTTTGTGGCAGTTGATACAGACTGGATCCTGTGTGGCTTTTGACTTTCCAGAACTTTGCAGGCATAACCTAATTGTATTTGCAGGAAACTGAATGTTACCATCTCAGTTTTTGAAATAATATGACATTCTCTAATTTCTTAACTTTGACATTGTTTTCGGTTTTGTCAAATTCTTCCCTATCCAGCACGTATGTATCTTGTGCTTAAAACAATACATATACAAAAACCTTTTTAAAACACATTTAAATACTTTCTAAAAACTCCTAAAAGCAGTCAGACAACAATCCTAGAATCCAGTTTTAAAACTGTTAACAACAGCAGTTTCAAATACTGAATGCCGTGCAGAACAGCACTGTTTTGGCTGCCAATGAGAAGCTAAAAAGAGATGGGGCAGCCTCACTTCCTTGGCTAGAAAGTTCCAGTAAAGGCATTGCAACAGAAAAAGCCTTTTATGTGTATCCACCGACCTAACTTCATGAGGTGTTGGGACATGCAACAGGGCCTCCTCTGAAGAGCTCATATTTCTGACAGATTTGTGTGGGAGGAGGCCCTGGTCATTTAGGGTTTTGTAGGTCAATGCCAGTGCCTTGAAATGAGCTCAGAAACAAATTGGAAGCCAGTGCAGCTCTTCCAAGACCATTGTTATATAAATGCACACTTGACAGCAGTGCTGCATTTTGCATTAGCAGCATCTGAACAGTTTTCAAGGGCAGCCCCATGTAGAGTTCATTATAGGAGTTTAAATGCTGAGGGGAGGAAGGGACAACACATTAGAACATTGGATGAAGATCAATAAAATATCTTATTTGACTTACAAACTATGTTTCTTACAGGAATTCCACCGATGGAACATCCATATTTCCTTTAAACAGAGAAATATTTATTGCTCATAATATTTGCACTGATATCAAACAAAACAGAAAAAAAAGATAGGCAGGATGACAATGAAAACTATCAACAACATTTATACTAAGAAATATATTATCATGTAACTATCCATCTCCAAATCAGATAATGTGGCTCCTTTTATAGTAAGAATTCTAGTCACAGATTCCAGAATAATGTATAGTTTGATACTCAGATAGAAGATATTGGTATGTTTTTCCTAGAAGGAAGTTATCCATCACATGTGACACAATTTACCATAAACTACCAGTACATAAACCATTTATTTATTTGAATTAGACCCCATCATTCTAACAAACAAACAAAAAGGTGTTCAAAGGGGCTCTAGAAAAGGCCCTCAGAGTGATTAAAAAAAGATAGTCAATTATTTTTGGTATACATTTGGCAGATGTGTCCTAGGAAATGACTTGATAGGCCCATCCTAACTTAAAACATATTTTTTTATGATTTCTCCTCAATGTTTTTTCTAACAAATAAGAGTTTTAAAAACCACCTCTATGGTATGTGGAGTGAGACTCAGCAACCTATTATTCTGAATGTTCAAGAAGACAGTGCAAAATGGATACCAGGCCATGAGAAATTCCATATACTTTAGTGGCATGGCTGTCTCTAACACATTTTGGGATCTAAGCCAGGTAAATCTGGCCTAATACACTAGTGCTAAATACATGATTTTTTCCCCAGAAACTAGAACTACTACAGCTGAAGCCAAACAAGGTTGCTCCAGATAGCAACAGGGTGATACTTGATTATCTCCTGGGATTTTATGAAGGATTTTAACACAGTATTCAACAGGGTGAGCCTGCAGGCAGTATATAACCTTGTTGCTATGTCTCATTCTCAAATTTTGCAGATGGAGTCCAGACTGTTTGCTTCTCAGAGCTTCCTTCTGGCTTTTCTACCCACTCACCCCACTCTCTCAAATTGGCCAAAGGGCCAGATACTCTGTAGGGATTACTGTAGTGTATGAGTTCTCCACATGTCAGACATTTTAGCAATGTGTTTTGAGATTCAGATTTTGACAATGCAAGGTAATACAGTATTCTCTATCTGAATAACTGTGTTTGTTGCATGTTAAAATGTAGCTGCTCAACTTAAAAACAACTTTAAAATGTATGAGTGAAATAAAGTGCACTTAACACTGTGTGTTCATCTGTACCTCCAGAATGAAACTCTTCCATGTGGTATTATCCATGCTAGCACTGGGGAGAAAAGAACCTCTAGACTGAATACTTTGCAGAAATTTTTTTTTTTTAAAGTATGGTCAAGTTAGACTGGAGTACACTCAAACTTGGCTCAAGTACACTGACTGTTAAATTTCCAACCCACAGCCATTTGTGTTTTGCAATCGAATTTCAGCAGGGGTCTGCATTCTAACAAAATACAAGGAATCTAGAAGTCTGTTACAACACCTTTGTCTTTTAAAGGTCTTTTGGGGCTTATTATTTTAATCCTTGTGTAGACTGATTTATCATTTCAAACATCTGTCAGCTGTGCTTTGTCTGGTAATGGATAGTGATAGTGTTCCTGATTTTTCAGCAGCAGATGTTAGAGGTTCATTAGTTACTCTCTCAAAGGGTGCAGATAACTGTAATATTTTTCTTTGTTAATTATCTCTTATGTGTTAGAATAACGGAAGATCTAAATTTCACTCAGCTTCCTGCATACCAAAGCTATTAGGTATGCCATTAGTTTTAATCAAATAGTTCTAAATTCTTATTCCCAACTTCAAAAGACGAGACACATGGGTGAAAGGGAGACTTTAAATAGGGAACCAAAAACATTTTTTTCTGTGTGAAGTTTGTGGCTGCAGTGGGGAGTAGATTGTGGTAAACATAGAATCATAGAGTTGGAAGGGATCTCGGCGGCCATCCAGTCCAGGAAGACACATCAAAGCATTCCTAACAGATGACCATCCAGCTTCTGCTTAAAAACCTCCAAAGAAGGAGACTCTACCACACTCCGAGGCAACAGATTCCACTGCTGAACAGGTCTGACCGTCAGGAAGTTCTTCCTGAGGTTCAGGTGGAATCTCCTTTCCTGCAGCTTGAATCCATTGTTCCTTGTCCTAGTTCTGTATGTGGACTATTATTTGTGGCCGATGAACTGAAATAGTCAAGAACTTACACTTCTGTTACCTCAAACTGCTGGAAGCATGTTTGCTGAAAAACTGCCAGAACAGACACAAGATAACCCAATATATTTCTGCTTCCTTCTTGTTTTTCTGTAAAGTATGGATGACTCCATATTTAGGTGAAATTGACTGAACATGCCAGAAGAGCTGTAACACTTCAGCAGAAATAGACTTCTCAGCAGAAGAGGGGTCTCAAACCAGCAACCAGACTCCAGAAGTTTTCTCTCTGATTTTCCAGCACTTTTGTTCTCAATTAACCTGGCAGAATGGGATACATGGATCAAACTCACCTTGTAGGCCAAGGGGTAGGGACCTTTGGCCAGTAGCATCTAGTAGCTTCCATGCTGGTGAGTGGTAAACCAGTTCTGGGTTTAGTCTGAGCTTTAAAGGACCTATTCAAGGAGCTGCACATTGTTCCCCAAAGTGACTCAGCACCTTTAAAATTTCAGCTAAGTTCCTTGTCTAATTGGCATGGGAGCTACTGTTGCCTTTGGCTTTTCTGATGGATTGCACTATGTCCCCCATAATTCCTGACAGTTTTATCATACTGGGTTGTGTGCTAAACCAGCCCAAGTGCCAAATATTCCCAACCTGCACTCTTATCTTACTGTAAGAGAATGTCCACTGACCTTGTAGGCTACTCCATACCTTCTGGTCCTTATAACATCCTGAAATCTTAAGTCAGTTCCTTAGTCTGAGCAGCTCATCAGGAGAAAAAGCTGCTGGGTAGACTTTTTTACCTGGCATACCTTTATTGCTCCTTGTCTTCCTGCTCCAGAACCTGACTACTGACCTGCCTTCTTATTAAAGTATTAAGTATTGTTAAAATATTTCTTCCCCATCCTGTAGCAAAAAGATCTCAGGGCATCTTTGGCCAAGTTATCTGCTTCTGATCCTTTAAATTCTGGTCTGCTTGTCCAGGAACCAAGCCTCAAACTGTCACTGGCCCTATGGATATCTCCTAAGGCCTTTCCACACTACACTGTTACAGTGCTATTATTCCACTCTCAACGTCCTGTGGAATTCTGGGGCTTGTAGTTTACTGAGGCCAAAGAGCTCTCTGGCTGAGAATTCTAAATGCCCTCCCTAAACTGCAAACCCCAGGATTCCATAGGATGGTGAAAGGGAAATAATAGCACTGTTAACAGTGAGGAAAGGCCCATAGACTGTAAATTAGTACGTGAAAGCTGCAAATTCCAGGATTCCATAGGATGGTGAAAGGGGAATAATAGCACCATGACAGTGTAGTACAGAAATGCCCTTAGTTTGTTTGAGGCCATTGCATCAAATTATTTCCCATCCTCTCCCCAGTCCTGTGAGCCAAACAAGGAAGAAAATGTGGATGTGGGGCAAAGCAAAGAAAAGTACAGTTTGACTCTACCACACATACATTCCTTTTCATTTTAAAAAGAAAGCATTCCCTCCCCTTGTTTATATATGAATGGGACAGATCTGTAAATGAATGAATGTGGCTACAGTCAAATTAGGTTTGGCCCTGAGAGGTAATATTACACTTTGTTGAGGAATTAGCAATATCCACAAGAAGCTGTTTACTTTCCTCAGGAAATCTAAATCCTGTAACCTTCAAATAAGATACTAGTCTGGCTGCATGGTTGGTTGCAGCATAAGATTATAGTTTCATTCTTATATTTCAGCTCCAAGCTAGTTATTTTACAAATGAGTCAGACAATCCCACAGAGGTATTATACAAATAAAGTAGATTTAATAAAATGATTGAAAGCAGGTGTTTTGAAAAAGCATCAGATGTTTCAGCTTCCCCCTTCTCCACTGATGTTGGTTGGAATGGGAGGGATAAACAGCATCTCAGTTATAGAATTTCCCAGGGTCTGGACATGGAATCTAGAGAATAGAGCTAGCACAGTCTTGTCCTCTTAATTAAGGCCATTTGGCATCAAGGTGTCAAGTAGATCCAGAAGGTTTCTGCCTTCTAAAGCATGGTTAGATCATATTGAACAGGCTGTGCTTCTCAAACTTAAAATGCTTTCCATCAAGTTGTTCTAAAAAAATTTGGTGATATTTGCTGATTTATAGTTCTTGAATCTTATGCAAAGATTGGTGGTGTTCTTTTTCACATACTGCATGTTGCGTCTGGTGTTTGATCACATATGATACTGGTAGAATTGAAAGACATGTTTGTTTCATATTATAAATTTAGCTAGTGCATATGTTTTTGGAAGTTGTCCCACATAGATGTACAAAAGTGATGCAGCACATGGACACACAGTAATGTGGTTCAGTTGATATTTTTATTTCGGCTCTCACTAGCAGCTTCTTTAGAGTAGAGTAGCTGAGAATGAGCCAGTGTGTTGTCGTGGTTTGAGTGTTGGACTATGACTGGAGTCCAGGGTTCAAATACCCATTCAGTCATGGAAATCCACTGGGTGATCTTGGGCAAGTCACATTCTCTCAGCCTTAAGAGGAAGGCAAAGGCAAATTTCCTCTGAACAAATGTTGCCAAGAAACCTCATGATAGCTTCATCTTAGGGCCAACTAAGATGGCCCTAAGTCAGAAATGACTGGAAGGCGCAAAACAGCAATAAAACATGGAAGGCAGCAACAGGAAGCTTATTAATAGCTTTAGTAGACATGGTAAATTAGCTGTCAAGGGGCCATTTCTTTGATTACCAGATGATAATTGGGAGATGATGTGCAAAAATCAGCCACAAAAGGCACACAACTGTTTCCATTTTTTACTGACTCACTTCTGTAGAGGTGACTTTGTCCAGTGAATATTACTCCCTGATGGATGTTGCGTTCAGTGATAAGAGATAGATATCTTCCTTGAAGCAGGCGCTGTTACAGTTCCTGAGTTCTTCATTTATAGATGGTAGCATTATTAAGGGCTGGAGACCAGGGTTCGATTCCTGGCTCAGCCATAGAAACCTACTAGGTGACCTTGGGCGCCCATGATAGTTTGCCTTAGGGTTGCCATAAGTTGTAAATGGCTTGAAGGCACTCTCCAACAGCAGCATCATTACTGCATATATGTCTATACCTGAGTGCTGAACTATATTCAATTTTTTTTAAAAAAATGTTTGGAGTGGGAGGAATTCCCATTCACAAGTATGTATCAGTACCAAAGTTATTTTGGGAACTACAGCTCCCAGAAACCCTTACTCAACCACTGTACTGTAGTGGCTGGAAAATTCTGAGAGTTGTAGTCACAAAAAATGACTTATTTAAGCTCAGATCAGCATAAGAGAATGGTTTGGAAAGAAATAGTTGTGTTGCTGTTGGAGGAGTACAACTTCCAGGCCTCCTTCTCCTTTGCCTTCCTGATAAGTTAACATTGTGCAGCACTTGTACTTCATAAAGTGGACATTGAAAAAGTCAGGTAAGCTGGATGGTCAGCTCTACTGTTACAGTGAGGCAACAGACTTTGGGTGTCAAAAAAAGGACAGCAAATTATTAGTTGTTTAATATATTAATATTGTATTTTTACTGCTGGATGGTTGTAGGTGCTTGAGGGATTTTCTGCCTTCTGTGCCAAAATAACTTGGCTGCCTTTGGGTACTGTACATCCTGTCTTGTGTGTTTCTACCGTTTGCTACTCTGCCTCAAGCAGCAAAACGTCTTTGCCCAGCCCCGAGTAAATGGCTATTGCTGCGCAGGGCCCTGGGGTGGTCCTCTTTCTGCAGGGCTGGCTTATGCATTAGAAATGCCATGTGGAAACAATTTCTATTGCTAGCCATTGGCAGTAGGTAGCGGCTGGCAGGAACACAAAAGGCTTTACACAATGCACACAACCCACGTGGCCTGCTGCTCTGCACATTACAGTCTTTCCTGGGAAGCTGTTTAAAAGCAACTTAATATCATTGTGCAACCCACTCACCCCTACTGGGTTGTTCTTTGATAGGTGAATTGCCTTCTTCTCTACAGGACTCAACCTTCCAAACTGAGTAAACCTACAAATCTTTGTAGACAGCCAAGAAAAGAAGCTGCAATACTGTCATCAGTTTTATAGCCTTTTACACTGAATAGGAATCATATTTTCAAATCTCCACTCTTCCAGATTTTTTTAAGTTACCAAATTAATGCTATGAAAGCATAGCAGTAAGCAATCCTAGATATTTACTATAATATTCCTCGATCTTACAATTTAGACAAGGCCTTATTTAAACAACACCCTTGTTTAAATAAAGTACAACTGCTACCTCAGATGCTGTATACTCTGCAACAGATACATAGATACTTAAATGCACATAAATATTTCCACATCATTGTAATTTATTATTATTATTATGTGCTGTTATTTATGTGTTGTTTCCTGCTGAGTTTTGCTGTAAGTCAGTTTTGGTTACAGACTTAAGGAAAATTTGGTTACAAACTTGAGGAAAAGCAGAAAGAAAGAAATTTTTGGCAAGAGGAGCACTCAACATAACTGTGCTTCTGAATATTATAACACAGGGCAAAGGCATAGATCCGAAAATCTGTTTTGTACCTGCTAGAATCTAATCTAACTCCTCAAAATGTTCCTGAAGTCCATCTTAAGACAGTTGGAAACTACAGATTCTGGGGCTACAAGAATTTTATCTTACTGTTTTATTCCCATTTTGTTTAACATTCAGGATTCTGAAAACCTCAAAAGCTTGTTCACTACTTTGTGACATTTTGCTGGTTCCAGCAGCACAGGGATAGACAAGTGTCTTTATAGATGTGCTGAGGTTCTTTATTATAGACCCCTTCACTACTGGTTACGCTGTCTGGCATTGATGATGTCTAACAGCATGCGGAAGAGCAGCAGATCTCCGCTTCAGCAGAAATATTTCTTTATATTGACTCTTGATTTTTTTTTTTTTTAATAATTGGTCTACAGTTTATTTGTAGGCTGAATTTCTGAAAACAGATGAGCTAGTTGGATGGATAGACCCTATTCCTTGTTTGAAAGCGGGAGTTTCAGTTCTCCTTAGATCTGTGGTGACTGTAAAACTTCAGCTTGTCAACAGGTCTTGTTTGATTAAAGCTGTTACCTGTTGTGTTGTCAGATTGTCAGTATTTATGAACATCTCAAAATTCTGAAGGAGTTCAGAATCTTTTGTTCTTTCTTGCCCATATTGCTGAACAATTTTAGCAATCTTTAATTTAAAGTTGGTTGTGTATAAAGGAAAGTCGGGTGGTATTTGTGTTAGAAGTTTATGAAGATCATGCTAACTTTTGTTACTGTCCCTCCTCATAACCCACCTCATACTATATTCACTTGGGGTGGGGGGAGCCCACTTTGTTGCTAAAGCACATTTCCTAAATCTCTTTGAAGATTGTCTCTAAGCACAGAGGAGGCTCCTGAGGACTGGAACATCTGTGAACTTTCCTGCAGTTAGGAGTATATCAGCACTACAGCTTGTTCAAGCAACAGACCTAACCAAGAGATAATTACAATTTGAAATTAGTATTTTAATGAACTGATTTGAGCAAAGGTAAAATTAAACCTCCCAGGCGTAGGAGAAGTATGTAAGTATGTAAGAAGGACAAATCATTAAACTATAAAGTTCAGCAGACGGGTGGTCAGCGGGTGCTGGTTGGAAACAAGTGCTAACTGTGCTTGTTTCAATCAGCAACTAAAAAAAAGTAATTTGGGTACTGTCTAGGGAGGTGTTGAAGCATCTGCATGTGGATCATTATTTCTAGGGGGAAAATGAGATTTATAGGTGCTTCCTGGGGAGCAAGTGTTTAAAGGATAAATGGAAAATGTTCTCCATCATGCAGTTAACTAAGGCCTGGTTCAAATGTTCTTATTTGCTCTCTCTCTCTGACACTGGTGTAATCCTTTATCACCTTTATTTGGCTCGGGAAGAAAGAGAAGGGCATCTAGAAATACACAAAAAGGCTGGGGAGCCTTCTTCTAGTATTTTAGTCGTTACTATTCTTCCCACCTTTATCCTAAAATTGACAAATATGATCTCTAATTATTATTGTTATTGTCGTCGTCATCATCATCATCATCATCATATACCCTGTCCTTTTCCCAATACTGGGACTCAAGGTGGATTGGAAGTTATTAAAAACAGTTTAGATTAAAAACATACAAATACATAAGGGATGGAGAGAGAGAGAGAAAGAAAGAAAGAAAGAGAGAGAGAGAGAGAGAGTACATTTTAATAAGTATCTGTATAGTTATTTAAAATAATTAATCTATACAGTTAAAGGCATTCAAAATCCATTAAAAGACAAACTATTTTAAAAATGGACGAAACAGTGGACTATTAAAAGCTTGTCACAGTCCATTACTAAAGGCCCCATGGAATACAAATTTTTTCACTGGCCAGCGGCAGGAGAGTAAGGAAGCCTCCTTAGAGAAGGGTTCCAAAGTCTTGAGAGCAGCTACTGAGAAGGACCCCTCTGTTGTCCCCACCAAACATGCCTGAGAGGGTAGTGAGACAGAGAGAAGGGCCTCTCATAACGCTTGATTGGGTCCACATAAAGAGATACAATCTTTCAAATAGGCTGATGTGAACAATATAGGGTTCTGTAGCTCATAACTCAAAGTTTGAATTGTGCCTGGAAATGGGAGCTGTTGCAGCAAGGGAGTTTTATGCTCCCTCTAACTCAGCCCAGTTAACAATCTGGCTGCAGTTCTTTGGGCCAAATGAAGTTTCTGAGCATTTTACAAATGCATTTCCGTGTACAGTGCATTGCTGTAATCCAAACAGGATGTAACAAAGTCATTTGGCCCTATGGCCAGATCAAAAGCCTTTTTAAGGATTGGGATGACATAACTTGGGATATGTCCTAAGGAGGTCAGGGGTCCTCTGAATCACTCCAAAGTGAATCAGGAACAAAGAGGGGAGAGCTGGCAGAAAAATATTAATACAGTGTTTTCCAAACTCTGGTCCTTCAGGTGTTTTGGGCTTCAGCTCCCAGAATTACTGATCATTGGCCAAGGCAACTGGGACTTCGGGAGGTTGAAGTCCAAAATACCTGGAGTACTAGAGTTTGGGAATCACTGGGTTGACACATTGAAATAATAGTTGATATGCTCTAGTTTAAAACATTTATTTCAATTACAGTTATGCTGGAAGGAGGGGATTTTTAAAAATTAAGTTAATTTACATTACATTATCACACTAAAGACATTAACAGAATGAAAGTGTTAAAAAAACCCTGTGATTTTACTCCTTTGTCCTGTCCTTTTCTTGAGCTTTGGAAAGAAGGAAACAACAGGATAAATGTTTGAAAACCTCATTTCTACCCGTCTCACCAGGCCCTTCTACCTCATGCTTCCTATTTCTCCCTCCCTCATAATCTCTTTTTTTAACCTCATCCTTTATTTCTGCTTACTGATTCTCAAAATTTCTGAGGTTAAGCATTTCAGAATCTGGTTTACCAGGACACATGAAAATGTTTTCTGCAGGGTCTGGTATGGAATGCAGGGTGACCATCCTAATACAGAGGATATCATCACCATCCAAAATGTCCTTACTACTTGCTGGTCTAAAATCTTTTAAACTTGGAATTGACTAAAATCTTACCTCCAAAGATCAACTAAAAGAGACAAAGATTGCAATAGCCATTCGTACTCATTAAAACAGCTGCAGATGAAATTAATAATTAGACACAATGTGGTATAGTAGACTCTGGGAGACTAGGGGTTAGTTCCCTGTTCAGCCATGGAAACCCTGATCTTGGGTAAGTCACATTCTCTCATCCTCAGAACTATACAATGACAAACCCTCTCTGAACAAATCTGCCCGAGAAAATCCCACGATAAGTTTGGCTTAGGTTCATCATAAGACAGAAACAACTTGAAGACACACACCACACATCTGATGAATTAGACTTATGTCTAGAAAAGCTTATGCTACCAACTACTTTCTCACAGTCTCAAAGGTTCTGTGAGATTTCTTTGCATTCTGAGCCAGGCTAACATGGCCATGTCTTTGAATTCTAACAACAACACAGACATGCATGCATGATTTCTTAGCTAGTTCTATACTATTCTAAATCCCAATTTGAACAGAGTGAACTATATCTGAATTTATTGTTTCACTGAAGTCTTCTTTCAAATGCTTTGTGGGAGAAAAAGCATTACTGATAAAAAAAAATAGGTATTATTTATATTTCTACCCTATCTTTCTTCCTGTGAGCTCAGTGTGGAATGAATGTCTCTCCTCCTCCTCACTTCAATCCCCAATACAATCCTCTAAGGTAGAACAAGATGAGAGATAATGAGTAGCTAAAGATCACCCAAGGAATTTCAGTCCAACACTCTCACCATATTTTTATTTGACATCAATAAACGTATTTTCCCCTTTTTTGGTTCATAACCATCTTGGTTTAATATCTGAGATTATTGATTGGTTGTTGTCATTTTCAGGATAGCTAAATTAAACACACTTTAATTCATTCCTACAAACACATCTCAGTGAATGCTCCCCTTGTCTACGGTAAAACATAAATCATTCTTATGGTTTCAGAATAGAATTTTAATGAATTGAGATTTTGGACAGATGTGCTTTTCAGACAAGACAGATTTGGAAAGTAGAGCATAATTTTTTTCTGAAATTATGTTCCAGTAGTATTTGTGGTTGTTCTTGTTGTTCACCTTTAGTTCATGTGACCTTGAAATTTTTCTACAATTTATTGAAGTCATCTAGACTTTATAGGTATAAATGAACATCAAGTTTCAATAATATGGGTCTATTATTATTTTTAAATGGGACTGTTGGTTTAGATGGGAATTATTGTTTTTATTATCAGTAACTGGGACTCTGAAAGTCAAAAACTCTTATCATCTCAATGGAACTACTCTTGAGTCAAAGTGAATTGAGTATAGTGACCTAAACTATTTATTCCTAAACTCTGAGGCACTAACAAAAAGTACTTCCACAAAATTTTAAGAGAAGAAGGCTTTGAGTAAAGAATCACTTGGCTAATGCAAAATATATTGGTTGTTTAGTATTGCAGATTATATAAATACTTAACAATTAAATTAATAGCTTAATTCTTGCTGAAATTCCAACCTAACTCAATCACTGTACTTAACAGGTTTTAAAATTTGTTAGCAAATTCCCAATTTAATTTATAATCTGATTTATTTTAATTATAATCTCTGCAAAATAATAATACAACCCAGTTGTCTACAGAAAAAAACAAGGCTAGGGATGGAGAGAACAAAGTTCATTTTGTGACTGACAACTCTCACTCCTTAGTCAGAAAATACTTTTCCACTGTTCTATATTATCCAGTCACAGTGTTTTGAAAGGAAAATAGAAAATAGAAAGTACTTATTACATTTGGTGGTAATGGTGGGTGATTTGGTGGTGATGGTGGATCTGTGGGTGTAAATTCCTCACAATTTCATTATTACAGTCCTTTTCCCCTCCAGAGCTACCCTCTCCTATTTCTTTGCCTCTGGCCCTGGTATTCCCAGGGGGAAGAAAAAAGACAAGGTAAAGGACTTATCAATGTTTTCTCCTCAGACAGAGAAGAGAGGAGTTCTGGTGTTCTAGCTACTTCTGGTAACCATCTTTAGAAAGGAAGGACAGGAGGAAAGAGAGCAGCTGACCAATCATCAGCCATTACATAGCAGAATGTGCAGTTACTGTCAGAGAGGATGTGTCTCTAGCAGTGGGGGCTTTGCTCATCCAAAAGGGGGGAAAATACCCATTTTAAACACAAGCCTCACAGGCCTGGGGTGAGGAATGCCAGGGAATGGAAGGAGGAAAATGGGGAAGGGGAAGGAAAGCACATGCCTTGCAAATAATCAGATTTGCAAAGTCAAATCCATGAATGTGGAGGGAGGACTATATTGCTGTGACTCCCATGCACAGCCTACTGTAGTGGGTGGTCATCTGCATGGGGACATAGAGGTCCATTCTGCCAGCAAACACTGTTTCCATCAGGTTTGAGGGTGCTGGACCCTCAAAAGTTATGTACTTACATGTATCAAGTAGCTGATGAAGAATGCAGGCTGATTTGTATGTGTAGAAATAGAACTTTTTGTGCACAAACTGCTGTTTCCTGCATTTTAAAAAAATACTATTTTTTTTCTGAAATGTGAACATTCTTGTCAGTCCAAGATCCTCCTTGTCAGGGTTTCCCAAATATTCCCCCCCACTTTTTAATTTGTCCATCACTAGGTGGGTCTGAGAAAGCAGTGGCAGCAGTGGCCTCTAGGTCTTGAACTAAAGAGTTCTAAGTCATTTCACAGGAAAATCAAATCAGTTTAAATTAGCAGTACTGTCAGTTCACCAGAGCTCTCTACTTCACCAAAGTACAAATCCTAGGATCCTTTAGGATGAAGCCATGACAAATAGAGTGGTATCAAATGCTGCTGTAACTGTGCAGTGAAGGTACAATCTCAGATGTCCACCACTTTCCATCAATCAAAACACAGCATGGCTTGTTCGGCTTGAGGCAATCTGTCAGGGACGCCCTTTCTGCTGTTTTTTGTCTCAAATGGTGGTGGTGTGGGGAATGCACATTCTAGCATCTGTGTAGAGTCAATGGGGAGTCTTGCTATCTCCCCAGGTAGTGAGTCTCCCATGTTATGGCTGTCTTAGCTTTTATCCACTGTGTCTATAAGGTGAGAGGAATCATAGTTGTTCCTGCTTTGTTGCTCTGCCTCCTGGTTGGTCAATAATTATTCCCAAATTACTGGCAGATTTTAACATGAAGATGGGGGAACATGATACATTTGAGTTAGGGTACTCATTGACCTAAAAAAAAAAAGAATTATATGACTTCTGTTCATATTATCTACATATTTTTGTCTTGTCTGTTTTGGTAGCTTTGAGTAGTATTTTGTAAAGCTTTTTTTAAAAAAAAATTAAGTAAAAGCTTTGAGGAAGTTGAGCAAAGTTTGTAATGATCTCCCTTCTTCTTTCCTCAAGTTCCAGGTACCTATTAGTATTTATCAGCACTAGCAGCTTTTCAGAAAATGATATATTGCCTTGAAAAATATTAATATCAACAATTAGTATACTGATATATAGTTCACTTCTGTCATTCCTCATCCGCTTTCTGTCATTTTCCTATTATGCTGCTCTGACAATTCCCTAAAGATTCAGAAGAGATATGGCTTTAGGAGAAGTTGTACCACTAATCATTGATAGCTATGTTTTGTGTAGCAGAGATCTGCTTTCAGTTTTGTCAGCAGAGATGCGGGTGTGCTGAGTCTCCCTACAGAGGATGTAGTTCTTTATAAGATTCATCTACAAGCAGAAAATTTAATGGGCTGCAAGATTCAATCATGAGAGATTTCTTTTTCTTTTTTTACCCTTTCTTTCTTGCTGAAGCAGCTTCTCATTTTACTTAACTATAGGAGACAGGACAGAATTGTTAAAGCAATCCAATTATATAAGCTGTTGAACAAGGGATTTCTGGAAACTTTTTATTAGTGTGGTAAAACTGTAATAACTGAAGGTGCTTTACCAATTGCTGGGTATAATACAGAATTTGCAAATTTAAATAAGTCACCCAACTCATTCTAAGGGTTTTTCTGCACTACACTGTTATAGTGTGATTGTTCCACTTTCAACATCTGTGGAATTTTAGGGTTTATAGTTTACTGAAGCCAAAGAGCACTCTGGCTGAGAATTCTAAAAGCCCCTCCCTAAACTGCAAACCCCAGGATTCCATAGGATGTTGAAAGTGGAATAATAGCACTATAACAGTGTAGTGAGGAAAGGCCCTAAGACCGTGAGTAAAATCCTGTTTGCCACTTATTTTGCAGATAGGCCATTACTGAAAAATGAAATGGTGTTGATGCGCAAATGTTTGTTTGTTTGTTTTAACCATGAAAGAATTGTTGACACTGAACATTCTCATGTAACAGATTGTTATGCAAATAATTGAAAAATATAAACAAGAGTTCATAACTGCAGATTGTCTGGAAGTTGCTTGAAGCATCTAGATATAAAAGTGAAGTTGATACTGAACAGGGGACAGCAATGTGTTGTTCTTTCAAAAATTACTGCCAACTCAAAGGTAGATGAACCATCCCAAGACAGGAGAGCAGGATACCCAGGTATTTCCACTTAGAAGAGATGACCACGTGACTTTAAGGAAAAACCAATATACAACATGCCAATGTACTTACCTACATTTCTTGATTGATACTAGCTCCTGAGAAAAAGGGATCCCAATGTTAGAAGTACAACAAGGTTTAGCACTGAAATGTCAAGAATAGCTCAGAAGAATCTTCATTAAGATTACAGGTGGAAGTTTGAAGGGTGAGAGAGAAAACAGAAAAGTATTAAAAAAGAGATTGCGTTCAAAATATTTAAGTCTTTAGGATCAGGAGAATGGACTGATGGGATGGGTAGATTGTCTCATCAAGTGAAGGAGAACTGAACAAGATAGGGTATGGCCTGTGTTCATAGTTCACCCACTATTTTAACTCCCCCGCCCCCGCCCCAGCTGCTACCAAATTTGAGTGGTGCACCAGTGTGGTGTTTTAGATGCAGTATTGTGCTTCCAGCACCCTCCAAAAAGCATGAATGCATATTTCAAAACTATACAAAATATAAAAAGCATTGAAAACAACCAACTATTCAAACACATTTACAACAATCAAAAAGTAGCAGTAAGAATTAAAATGCAAAGAATCATAACAAACATTCCATAAATAAAACAATACATAAAACCTGCCTCCCTGTGCTCCTGTTACTGGGGAATGGGATAGATCTTGATGAAATCCACTCTTCCACTGTAGCCAAACTGTATCCCTTCCGCTATATCCTGTAGGCACATTAAATACCAAAAGCCAGATCTTATCCCACAGCAAGCTCATACCTCTTCCTTCAGACTGTGCTGCTGCTTCCATGCAGTATTCTTTATGAACCTAACATAATTATAATCAGCATAATTACCACCTTATCTGCCATATTAGAGATGGAAGTTGTTGTTTTCTCTCTGACAGCCATATGCTCCCATACAGCTCCTGGCCATTCACATCAGTCTGAGCAGGAAGTTTGAGGTAAAATGGGCAACTGTTTAATTTGCACTACGTGAGACATCCCACACTGTATATGTGCGCATACATACACATACACAGTCAGATCCAACATGCTTGCAGATTCTGGCGGCAGTCTGCCTTCCTAGAACTACAGGGTTTAGTTTCAATCTGATGTGGTCTTGATCCTCCTCTGTGAATGCATGTACCCTAATGCTGCATAAGTTTGAGTGCTGGCATTCTAGGATAGAGAACATGTTTTGTTTTGTGCGCCTGTTCATTGTTGCGCTAGTAGAAAGATCTTAGCAGGACAAAAGTATGACAAAAATGAGAACTTTTGAGAGCTACTCACAGCCCTTTTGCCAACTTAACAAGGTCAGAAGCTGACCTGGAAATATTGCTGAAGAGCTGTTCTAGAAAACATGGAAAGACTGAACTGAATGTGGAGTTTTCTGTGTAATTTTCAGTTAAGAGTGAGATGTTACTTAATTGCTAAAGTCCTTACAACATTCCTGATGGCAATCACATCTGCTGCGATAAAACCTATTGCACCCTTTGCCTTAGGAAAAACTCATTTAATTAACAGTAAAGTCCAAGCTCTACTTATTATGATGAATGATTAGAATCTATTCTAGTCTTACCAAAAGGGAATGTAGTGGAATATAGTGTCATAGGATAGATTATGCTGTATGTGTGTGATGGTACGTTTGTGTTTTAGTGTAACTGACAATGGCATTAGGTTTAATTGATCTTACCAAATTTGATTGTGTGACTGAAAATTTGGTATGATTCTTGAGTCATAAACTGTTTTAACATTTGATATGTTTAGTGGAATAGTTGAATTTCAGGCTGATAAAAAGGGCAGCAATTTCTCTGTTTCTTAATTTTGAGTTCTAATTGGTCTTTATTCCAGTGCTTATTCCAATTGCTTTATATTATTATACACAACAATAGATGGACACAAAAAGAAGTAAAATCAAGATTGTGGTCTGGTTAATATGTCTGAAGGTGAGGAGAATATTTCTTCTTGTGACTGAAATTATTTATTTTGTTAATCACTCAAAGATCTGGTTTACTTTATCCTGTGGTCTCAAACAGATGCATTATCATGGTCAGTGGCTGTGAACATGATCAATGTGATGTCCAGTTTGTTTGTTTGTTTGTTTGGAGCAAGAAGGAAATGTTATGCATGGCAGCAGTAAAATAAACATGACGTTTCACTCATTCACTAACTCATTTACTTGCCTTATGGATCTCTTTGCTTTGAAGCATCTGATTTACTCTTGTTCATAGACTGGAGGGAAATGACATACAAATATTCCTTATACTATTAGATTACTTGTCCATCTGTACTAATCTGACTGACAGTGGCCAATCTAAAGCAGAGGTCTTTCCCAGCTCTTCAGGTGATACCCAAGATCTTTTTTAAAACTGTTGGATCTGGGACCTTCTGCATGTCAAGCTGAATAGAGGCTCTCTCAGGGTGAATTGTAGGGAGATATGGATGTCTACAAGTCGTATTAGTCTGCAAAATTTATGTTAGATATCTGTCAAGTAACATACAGTCATCAATTTTTGTATGACAAAGTAAAGTTCCTCCAGCTCCAGAAACCACTGAGATGCATATATCTTCATCCTTTCTCAGAAAACCCTTTCCCCTTACAGGCAGGGTCGTAGGTGCTTCTGCAAAGGAAAATATGAAGCTCCTTCCCTTTCCCTTAGAGCCCCTCTGCCCCCCCCCAGCTTTAGAGAGGGTGTCTTTCACATCCCTGCTGAGAGGAACCGAGAACTGAACCTGCAGCTTTCCACATGCAATGCTTTGTTTTACTGAGTTACAGCTTGTCATCAGATCTCAGTACATTTCTCTTTATGTTCTCTGGTGGTCTGAAACTTTCTGCAGTCTCAAGGGGAGAAATGCAATCTTCAGGGGTACCTTCATCTATACTCCCTTTATATTAGAATATTCTCTGCCTTCAGAGGCCCAATTAGCATGAACCCTCAATGTCATCTGGTGATGATGGTGGCGGTGGTGGTGATGGTGATGATGATGGTGATGATGATGAAAGCATTTGAAACCTAATTGATTTTATCCAGTTTGTACATGTGCTATGGGTTTTAAATGACTTTAACTTTTAAATTATATCTGCTTTTGAATGATACAGGATTTAATTTATTTTTAGTCTTTTAAAATTATTTTATTGCATGCTGCCCTGAAGACCTTGTATATGAAGGCGATATAAATATTTTAATAAATAATGTATAAATAATTGTTTCCCAGGAGTAAAAAAAAAAATTAAGTCCTGCTATGTCCACTCACCTCCAAGCCTGGTTTCACTATATTGGGTTCTAGAACTCTAGAGGCATATAGGTTGACTTGGAACAATGACCAGGCTCTTTTGGTGGCTGAGACTGCAATCAACACACCCAGTGATTTTGTTATTTTCAGAACAGATGACACTTGCTACTAGAATGGGAATTTTGAATTTGGCTGCAATCTGGGTTAAGAAGTAGCATTTGATTAGATTAAAATAAATATCTGATACCTCTTAAGCTCTGTTGCAGAATGTGTGTGTTTCAGGTTCCATATTCTTCCAGTGTAGTTGTAGCAAATGCAGCTGTTAAAATGGTAAAAAGAAAGAAGGAAAGATCAGGAAGGGGGTGAATGGGGTGGGGTGGGGGGAAACAGACCTGTTTCTATAACAACTAGCTATTAAGTAATGAATTCATATAATGACCAGGTGGAACGGTCACTGAAATCTATGGCTTTGAAAGGAGAGGAAACACATAACGGTTGATTGGTGCCATACCAATGAGAAAGGCCTCACTGTATGATCTCTCACCAATGTGCAGGTAGTTAAAAGAGCCACTGGTGGAGTCATTTCATTAGCGGGAGAACATTTAGCTAGAATCTTGCACAACTTAGCTTGGTTACGCAAGAGGCATTCAGTATGGCAGTACTGTTGTAAGATACCTTAATTGTTTTATCATGTAAAGACAGGCTAAAAGTATTTTCCCTTAGTATTTATATTCTTTCCTTCTTTCTCTTTTTAAATAGATATGCTGTGAAGCTAAGCAAATCATACGTGCCACAGATTTACTAGACTGGGAGGACAAAGATGCTACAGATACTCTGGTTGATAACATAGTCCATTCAAGGATCATCAATCCTTTACGCCTCTTTGTTAAGTCATCGCCAGGACTGAAACATGGGCAAATGTCATATTCAGACAGCATAGACAACTTTTGGGATTGGTTATCCAACATCACTGAAGTTCAGGAGTCTCTTCAACGAACTAAACGCAGACCAATTGTAAAAACTGGGAAATTCAAGAAAATGTTTGGATGGGGTGACTTCCATTCTAACATCAAAACTGTGAAGCTGAATCTTCTCATAACAGGGAAAATTGTTGACCATGGCAATGGAACCTTCAGCGTTTATTTCCGGCATAATTCAACAGGACTTGGAAATGTTTCTGTGAGCCTGGTGCCACCTTCTAAAGTGGTAGAGTTTGAACCTTCACCTCAATCGGCTTTAGAGACCAAGGAATCCAAGTCTTTCAACTGTCGAATTGAATATGAGAAAACAGACAGGGCTAAGAAAACTGCCTTGTGTAACTTTGACCCTTCAAAGATCTGCTACCAAGAGCAGACGCAAAGCCATGTATCCTGGTTGTGTTCTAAACCATTTAAAGTCATCTGTATTTACATTGCTTTTTACAGTGTTGACTACAAACTGGTGCAAAAGGTTTGCCCTGACTACAACTACCACAGCGAGACACCCTATTTATCTTCTGGATGATACACTCTATTCTGTTTTCAAGGACTGTTAAATCAGAATATTGATAACCTGTCTGAAATACTGCTTTAAATGTCTTAAGGCAGTGTTTCCCAATCAGGTTAAAATAAACACATTTCTTCCCCTGAAAACAATCCTCTGTCATGGGCTGGTTCACCCACGTATGTTCTGCACTTGATGACTACAACATCAAGTAGCAATGTGCATGTTGTCAATGAACCATCCCAGATCAAGCTGCATAGACAGAACTTTCACAGCAGTTCAGAGACACATGTCTTTTAGCAGAGTCAGTTCAGCCACTTAGCTGCAGTTCAACATGATGAGTAATCAAGGTTGTGCCTGTGTACCAACTCTGAGTCTGTGCTGTGATCATAAATATTTCCACATTCATGTACCCAAATATCATTTTTAAAAAATACATTTAATTACTGGGTATATTGGGGGAAAACTGTCCCAATCAGTTGTAGGGGAAAAGCAACCACAAGCAATATACAGATAAGAATCAGAGAACAAACTCACATGTAAGCAACATGTACTATTCAACTTATCTGAAAACTTGCTGCCAAAAAAAAAAAACTAATAGCAGCTAAGTGTTCAGTGTGGAAGGAGGCAGGCTTCATTGGCGTTACAGGAAATTTGGACTAGAACTGCTATTGAATGCAGACGTGTCAAGGCAAATATTTAGGGCTTTGCAGAAATGACAATAAAATGGAGATATGTAGGAACTTAATGGAGAATTAAACACTAATGTAAACATAAGGGGAAAAAAAGATTAATGTGAAGGGGGTTGCACATTACGACAGTGGCCATGAATTCTGCCTAAAGTTTAGGCAAAAGTTCAGTAGCAATTGAATATTACAGTGAAATTCTGTGAGGTTTGCATAGTCTGTACATGAATGAATCATTCACAAGAGCTATACCACTTATTTAATGCTTGCTATTTAACTAAACTCCAGCAGAATTGAGCCCAGCTAATGTAGTATGGGTGTCTCATTTGCACACCTCTGAAGCCATGTTTATATCAGTTCCTGAAATATATTTGTATAATTGTTACAAGAGCAGTGGCTGGCACCATCCACAGAGTTTGAACGTGCATTCTAGGCTTATTGCCACACTCTTAGATGAAGATTTGCAATAAGTGAAAAAGATTAAAAACAGGGTCCTAATTAAAGACATTTGTTAAAAGATCCACTTAATGCTATAAGTTGCTCTAGTTAAACAGGGTTATCCTTAAAGTCTGTTGCTAACACAGTGAAGTGAACCCTTCCTAGGCTCTCAAGAGGTTTTTGCCATAGTAAAAATGCATTAATCCCTAGGATTTTCGGGTCTCTGAAGGAAACAGTTCTCATTAAATGCAGTATATTGTAAAGCAATTTTCAGTGAGACAGCCGAGCTGTGGAGATCATCCCTTTTTGTGAAATGGGAATCATATTCAGACACATGACTTCTAGGGACATCTACACTCACCCGGTGTGGAATGGGAGGAAATTCTCTTGAATAAGAAATCTGAGAACTGATATGTCAATTGTAAACTTGTGTTTATCTAACCAAAATTTCAGGGTTTTTGTATATGTCTTCTGATATTGTTTATTTTTTTTAAAGAAAGAATATGCTTTCGATGTACAAATATTAATTATTTTATTTTACTGAAGTACATCTGTAGGAATATAAATGCATATATGACCCTTCTTCCATTCTGGAACTATAGGCTGCATATGTGGTGTACCCTCTTGATATCCATCCAGGCATTGATTAGTAAGATATCTGTCATCCACCCTCAGACCACACTGTTGGATGATTTTTTTTTATTATTTATGAAGCCAGTGGGTGGCTAATTTACCACAGAATAGAAAGCTACAGGTGGAAGATCCAGTGAAAAATCCAGTGAAGGATTCATAGATGTCTTAAAATTTTAGCATGAATGATTATTGAATCAGGGTAAAAGCCAACCATGTCTGCCTGCCGGTGAAACAGACATAATTGGTGAATTCCCAGTCCCCCTGCAGCCCTATGCATATATCCCAAAATCTGATCCAAAGGACTGAAGGATCTTCTGCACAGATATAGATGTGCACATAAGGAGGCAGTAGAAGGAATGTATTTTGGTATAAGAAGAAGTCTTTTCATATGACAGAGGGGATGGCCCTCAGAAAAGAGCCACCATAGCGTAGTACTTTGAGCATTGGAGTACAACCCTGTAGTTCGATCCCCCACTCAGCCTTGGAAACACACTGGTGAACTGGGCATGTCACATACTCTCAACCCCAGAAAGCCCTGTGTTAGGATCACTATAAGCTGGAAATGACTTGAAGCTGCGTAACAACACGAACATAGCCCTAAGTATTAGATTTCTGTGAAAGAGAACTGAAAAATGTAAGTAATCTTTAAAACATGCTGTTGTCTGGAGTTGAAAGATCACAAAAAATAGGTTATTAACAAGTACAGATCTATGAACTTTGTGCATTTTGGGATTATATGTAGCCCAAGTATGCACATATTAAAATCACTTAACTCTAGAAAGGCCATCAGCAGGGTTTGCAGTTATCCATTGTGGCAAGTAATAAATGAAGCATTTCCACTAGTACTGAGTGAAACCACAAGTGGGTTCTAAAGGGTTTCTGTATTAGCCTTCCTCTTCTAGCCAAGATGACTGGTATGCCAGGAGCTATGGTTCCGTCTACCCTCATTTACTTCTTGTTAACAATGCACATTTGCAAAATGCACACCAAGAGAAAGCAACTCTGCCATTGGAAACTCACTGATATTTTGCCATCAATATTTGGGAGACCAGATTACATCCCCTAGAACCAAACCTCCTTCCATAAATCAAGTAAAGAAAGGAAGAAGGAATTCTTAGTGTGAGAGACTCCCAGATTGCTCCTTCCTGACACTCATGCATCCTGTCTTACCTCATCCAAACCACCACCATTTTTTTTACATGCATATATATGTTCCTGTGTCTCTGCTGGTATGTGACCAGGATCTCTTAAATTCCTTGTACAAAAGAGTTTCAGGCAGTAGATTAACACTTAAAAAGAACAATAACGGGGTACAAGATTTTTCCCCCAAACATTTTCAGTCTGGTATTTAATCACCCTAAAGGCACCAGATCCCATCTTATATTGGAAGCTAAGCAGAGTCAGCCCCAGTTAATACTTAGATGGAAAACTCTCAATGAATGCCAGGTGCTGTAGGCTATATTTCAGAGGAGGGAACTGGCAAAACCACCTCTGAGCATTTCCTGCCTAAGAAAACTCTGTTAATGGGATCTCCGTAAGTCAACAGATGACCTGAAGGTACATGCTTCTTTTTACACAAACATATTTACATTACAGTTCTCTCAGATACATATGTAGCACACCATAACTATTTCCAGACCTCCCTTAGCTTACTGTTTTATGAGTCTCCTCCCAGCTAGTTTCTACCCCTTTCTAAATTTTTCTTAAAGAGCAAGCCCTTTTTTCCCCTCCCCCCGCCTTAGTTCCAGCCATCCCTTTCAATATTCTGTTGGTGCTGATTGGTTGATCCCAGAAGAAGATGGATGCTAATCCTGTCTGTCATACCTAGCTTTTCAATATAATGAATTGACAAGATAGATACCATTAAAACTAGATTTCTTTTTTAAAAAAATAACCATAACCAGATCTAAGAAGAGGTACAAAAAGAGGTGACTACCCACAGTATTCAGCATTAATAGTGGTTACACTACTTGTCCTCCATGTCTGTGTCACAGTTGGACTACCACTTGTCCAGAACTTAATAAGGCTTTTGGCAGGATTGACCCCTACAACCATTTTGTCTGTCTCTCACGATTTCCAGTGGGGGAAAGTTCCAGTTGGCCATTGGACCGGAACTTGCTGGCACAAAACACAAGATTATCCAGCTATCTATACATTTAGTCCACTCCTGACTCCAAAGCAGAGTATTCTCTTTCCTTCAGTTGCAGGAAATCTCCACCCAAATATCTTTTAATTAAAGAAAACAAATTGTGCTAGAAGTTTGCAGATGAGAAATGTGTTTTTTATTTGATTGGTCATAAATCTGAAGATTTGCACTCTAATTTTTCTCCTTTTGAGAACAGTTTGTCTGCATTAACATCTTTTCCATCTTTCCTTTCTGCCAAGATGACAAACCACTAAAATTCTAGTTCACATTTATGTCGTGTGTGCTCTAGATTTAGCTGTATATAAGCTAGGATTTACTGCTAAAATTTATGAGTTCAATACTGGGTGCTTTTGTAATTTAGTCGTAAGCCATTATTTTTGGACATGTATTTTTACCCAACACTATAGGCAGTTTAAAATACAGCTAAAAGTTATTTATTGTAGAGTATGTGGGAATTATAAATGTATATATACTTAGAAATGTATGTGTACAAGTACAAAATACCTGCGTACACTTATTTCTATGTAAATAAAGAGAATTTGTTAAATCTGTCATTTGCTTAGGCCAGATTTCCTTTTGACTGCAATTTTTCTCAGTGTAACTCTTTTGGATATGTTTACATTAAATATGGATTTTACATCTGCATTTTATCATAATTTAGGGTAAAGCTGCCAACCTGTTAAAAGGTTTTGGCTACAATCCTATTACCCACTTAACTGAGAGTGAGCCTCATTGAACTGAATGATGCTTACTTCTGAAAAGAATGTACAGAATCTATTCATGTCTGTTCTGAAATGCTGTTATGTTTTTATAGGACATACTTCCAGGTAAGTGAATATGGGACTGCAGACTTACAGGGCAATTTATCAATGTATGCTTAGAAAATAAACCTGATTCAGGTCTGCACAGAGAACACTCCAGGGTAAAAATTTGTGGTGAAATCATACAAGCATGAAATATACAAGATTCACACTTGCACAGTTTACTTCACAGTGGGTAAGATCCTTCTGCACAGAGTAAATCTTTCATTGATTGTACTGTGCCAAGTCTTGTATTGCATGGAAAAGTTACAGAATTGAATGCACATCCAAATACAGAACAAAATGCAAAACCAGTCTGCATTCAGAATGGCACCCCATGCACACTTCCTCTTTCACAACTCTGAACCAAATACAGATGTTCCACATTCAACAAAAGTGTTCAACTGCTTCCATAAGGGAACTTGAGTGTGCATAAGACAGCAACAACATTCCAGCCATAGTGTGCGTAGATTTGTGTTTTCAGCTTCCAGTACAAATACTAGAAAATATTGGTCAGAAATCTGTCTGTGAAATAACTGTAGTTTACACTGTGTGGCCTCATGGTGTACAGAAGCTGTTTACTTTGACTTTCAAGAGTGGGAATTCATTTCATGTAACGTTTATTTGTGCAAGAACAGGCTGCATCATTAAGTACTAATAGCATATGGTCTTAATGTAGTGAAAAGGTTTCTTAAGCTGTAGCAGAGAAGGAAGAATAGGAAGGAATAACATTAGGCATGGGGACAATGTCTCTTACAGCTATGAGATGCTTTATTCTTTTTAATTACCCAGAATGTAATGGGACATCCCTTGATGGCATAGCCATGCTTTCCACTGCAGCTACTCAAAACAAAACTACTTCAAATGTCTGGGAAACCCCCCAGAGCTATTTTTGGAGTGGTATTGAGGCTAGCAGTGGGTGGAAAGAGGGAAAGAAAGTCCTGCTGTGCTGGTGCTGCTGCAAAATGTCTTGGGCTAGTCCAAAAAGAACCTAGAAGCAGATAACTCTGTCAAATAGTGATGCCTAAGACTTACACCCAGGTTGAAAACAGACTATGTCATCTTTTCCCAGCCCTCTGAATATATGGTATTCTTAACTCACTCTATACTAAATTTGCATTGCCTAAGCCATCATTGATCTGTCAGATGATTTGTTGTGATTGTTGCATCTCACATTAGGAGTTTTAATTGCACTTTCTGTTTCAAGCTTCTTCATCGTTGCCTTTTTTTTATTACCAATACTTCATAGGGTTAAATTGTGTGGATAAGATGCAGCCCATAAGCCCCAGGCAGCAATCTAATTTTGTAGCCTCCAAGGGTCAAAACATACTTTGGGGGAAAATTTGCCCCCAGATACTCTCTAGGGAGTGCAGAGGGAATTTTCTCGAGGTTCTTGGCCAGTCACTTCCTGTTGTTAAAAAGGAACTCTCCTGGGCCTAAAATGGCACAGGGGAGCCTAAAACATGGTGATAATTTTCCTCCTACCCTTTAGATTTTTGTGGGGGGAGTACAGTCTGCAATGGTCTTCTGGGGGCTCAGGCACCCCCCTAGCCTCCCACCATAGTCCACCTCTGTGCTAAACATTTACTGGATCCTGTAGTGCTTTGACACCATCAGAAGCTCCAAATTAGTTTATAACACTGCCTTCAATTCTAATCTCTTAGTTTGTCCTTGTGGCTTTGATTCATGATTTGATCACCTTAGATGCAAAACCAGTGTATCATATTTTTGTGCTTCTTTCCTTAAAGCAAGATGGTGTTCACTCTTTCATCATAAGTAAAGGCAATTAAGCTTTGGTTACCTTATCTTAGCAATTTCACATAAGCTGGGGATCTCCCTGAAATGTGATATGCTGTAATTGGTTTCAAATTAGAAATCAGGTATTTATAATATGAGATTTAGAGGAGAGGTAATTCCTCTGAATTTCATTTAAAGGCAAAAGTTGGGAATGAGAAGCATATTTCTTTTTTTAAAAAAAGTGATATGTAAGATACACTGTGATGAGTAGATTCTACAGTTTACCTGCTATCTAATGGGTGCTTACTGAAGACTAATATTAAGACTTCACTCATGAAGCATGTAATACAATTGTCAAATTAAGCTTTAGGAAACTGTGTGTGAAGGTGTGGTTGCACAATCAGTGCTTTCTTTGCAGATTTTATATACAAAAATTTCAAAGCCAACGATGGCCCCAGTTCATAAGTGTGAAGAGAGGACACAATCTCCATATGATGGATCCAGCATGTCTCACACTTATCACTTTTGCAAATGCCTGATTTACACAGGGCTAAAGGTCAAATAATATATGGAAGGAAATGTGAAGTTTCTGCTATTACAATATTCTCCTTCAAGGTGAGCAATTCAAATTTATATGCCTGAGCAATCAAACTAGCAAAGAATGCCTGTGTTGACTTTATACTGACTCACTGAAAAACCAAAATAGTCTGTTTGCAACATGTGGAGTGAGGCAAGCTTATGCTAGAGAAAACAGACTTTTTTCACCTCTTAAAAGACTTCCACTTGCTGTGATGTGCTACTTGTTCTCACTGTAAGAAGGAGCTGGCTGCTGCACAAAGAAGGGTTTCCATGTGGAGCATATAGTTGAAATGGCCCATTATTGCTACCATGAAAGAGGACAAGCTTGTTCAATCAAGCGGATATTATTGTTTACCTTTTTAATGAGTAAATTGTGAGTAATGCTCCCAAAAAGCAAAGGAGAGCAAATTTCAAGCTCACAGGAGTTCCTATGTTTGTTTTGATTTTATAAAAGACCCCTACAGTTCAATGACTAGATCACAATGCAAAATGGTGTCTCATGGGCTACACTGAATACAATGAAGCAGCCTACATATCTAAATCTGAATCTGAAGACTAAACTTCATATCACATGACATATACAACATCCATCTCACTCTTAGTGTTTTTCTCTAAATAGGCATGTGTGGGTCTTAGCTGGATTGGGACCTCATGTATGGCTGTAGGAAGCTTAAAGCTCATCCCTCAGTCATTTGCCTTAAATTCTCCACACACACACACAGATGGGGCAAAAAGGGTTCTGAGAGTTGTAGTTCAAAAAAGTAACTTTTCCAAGCTCTAGTGTCAGTAAGGACAAATTAATGGTTATATAACATGTATACTACAAGTGAATGCATGTTTACTCGGACAAGTTTGGCTATGAAGGTCTACTTTAATGTAGACATGCATAGGACTGCAGCCTTCAGTAAAGAAGCTTTTGTAATTATAATCCACTTCCTGAGATGCAATGAAGCACCTAAACTTCCTCAGATAGTTTGACCAGGCTCCATTTATCTCTCGACTGTATTTTCCAAGGATCTTATGTACACGTTTATGTGTGTGTATGTGTACATGCCTTCAAGTTCCCTGTTGATTTATGGTGGACCCATGAATTTCATAGTTTTCCTAGGCAAGGAGTACTCAGAAGTGGTTTTCTGTTATGTGGAATATAGCCTCCAGAACCTGCTATCCATTGGCAGTGCCCTAACCAACAATTAAGCAGGCCTGGTCCTCTTTATTTTCCAGGATCAGACAGGATCTGGTGCCCGAGGGCATTTAAGCTCCATGGATGTTATTAAGACACTTAAGAACTTCATCTGGATAAGATTATATTGTTAGCCAAAATCTGACAAGATTATTCAGTTCCAAAGAATGATAGAGAGATATGGAAGGCAGATAAATACTCAGCAAACCTTTAAAAAGAAAGAAAAAAAAAGAATAGAAAACAAGTTAGTCTTGGCTCTAGAGAAGAATGTGAAGGTCAAAGCAAACTAACAGAATAACTTCAAGACTTCAATCTGATGGTCTCTTGGAAGGTTTCCAACTTGTTTCATCCTTGTACAGTAATCAAGATGGCTTTAATTTAAAAAAAAAAACCCTCCTCAAATGCAAATCACCTCACAGTAAAGTACATTCAATGGATTGTTTATGTCTTTGTCAATCAGTCCATCTTGAGGAGTATCCATGCTATACAGTTATAGAAGTTTGACTGCCAAGGCTGTGTTCCACAGAATCTTGAGATTTGTACTTTGGTGAGGTATTTGAAATTCACTGTACTCAAAAGCTCTAGGACTGTAGTTCATTAGTGTGGATTAGAACTTTCTGGCAGAGAATTCAAAGTACATCAACAAATAAGAAATCCCAGGATTCCACAAGATACAGTCATGGCACTTAAAGTGGCATCAAGCTGTTACAGTTCTGCAGTGTGGATCAACCCTTGTATGGGAAAGAGAAGAGGGGGCAAATTATATTAATTCTGTACAGAAATGGGAGATTTATGGACAGTATATTTTGGGCGAATAACATAAGCAATTACATAAAGTGAAAACATTGGTCATTGTGGTCTTGTAGATGGCGCATAGTTTTCAGAGAAACATAAGGACATTACCCCCCAATAAAGTCTACCATCTCATGAAATTTTCCTTCAGTCTCCAGCCATCTGCACAGCAGAGAGTGAAACACTTAAAAATTGTTCAAAATTAGAACTCTTATATTTGCCATGTTTGCCTTCTATTAGTAACTTTCCTTGCCCCCTTTTGTTTGGATGCTTAAATTCCATTTCTAAATGTGCAATTGAAGTTTTCAGTTGCTGCAGTGTTAGAAATTTGGGGACTGAAGGAACTTTTCATGGAGTGGAGACAGAATAAATTATTACTAGGGAGGGACAATGTCCTAATTTTGCTCCCTGCCCTGCTTAGCTACATCCCTGTGACTTGCCCTGAAAGTGAGAACTGTTCTGGGACCTGGACACCTTCACCCAAATGTCCTAGGGAAGTTTGGATCTCCCCTTCTTAGAGCCAAAGGGGAGGTCCTACTTCTCAAGGAGATATCTGACGTGAGATGCTGCCTGTCAGCTTCCACAGGAACCTGTAAAAGCCTTTCCTGCTTTGATGTCGGAGCTCCAATAGAGGTAGAGACAAAGGATTGACTTGTCGAGAATGGACTGGAAGGGAGGTTGTGGCGCTGCAGGATCCAAAGCCCTACCACCCAATCTACAAAGACACTCCAACACTGGGAAAAGGGGTTATGCTAGCCTTGGTGCTGCCATACATAATCTCCCTCCCAGTATTTCCAAAGGGAGATGAGACGTTAGTTAAAAACAGAACAAAACAAGGACAAAAATAAAGAAGACAATCACCACCCTTCTTCCTGTCTGCCCTGCCACTGCAAGCCAGACCAGGTTTTGGGTCCAGTGGTCCCTTCGTCATTTTCTGATATCCCTGACCCCACCAGTAGTATTGCTCCATAAAGCAGGGTTTTGAAACAATGTTCGGTATTTCAACAACACCCCTCACATCATGTTGCTCCAATCTGATTAACATTTAAGAAACAACCAGAATCTCATTTCAGTTTGGCTCTCTGTTCCCCATTGCATTAAGTTTCTTATTTTAACACCAATTGCATTTCCATTTTATGATTTGGATTTGCATAGTTATCATTCGCCAATGTGCTATCTTTAATTACATAACATGTACCCTCCCCACTGCATTATTAACAAAAGTGCTTTAATTAAATGGCTCTCGGAATATTGCTCCATCATTAATTCCACACGCTCCTGCCTCTGCATATTTAGATCCCTTTCTCATAGTCTGGGAAGCTTTTATTTTGATTTTGATTTCAGGTGTGAAAGAATTCCAAAGTGGGGCTTTTACAGGTGAAGGGGAAAAGACCCTTAAGAACACAGAAAGCATCCGCAGAACAGATAGCCCTCAAATTCCTTTGTTTTTACTTTGCATTATTTGTCTTCAATCAACTTACAATCACCGAGACTTTGGAATATGACCCTTGTAGGTGTAGGTGTCTTGTCCATGTGGTAGGATGAATCCCAAACTCAAGAGACATCCTCTCCCGGCTTATTTTGAACCTCCAATTCTGAGAACAGAACAGATACTATTATTACTCTATAAAGCCATATCTTTTTAAACAACAGTGTCTGAAATCCTGTTAGGGATTTATGTAATTGTAAACTTACTTGTGATCACGTAGAGGTGATTTATGACACTGCACAATGCTGACATTCTCAAGAAGGGAGCAGAGATGTAGCTTTGTCTCTTTGAGTACTAGACAAATGGAGCCAACAGCATCACTGTTTCACCAGTAGTCTCATTGCGCAAGGGGCATCAGAGTGGCAGAGGAATCAATGGGCAACAGAACACTACGGGATTCATTGCATAGTAGGAACTCCCCTTGCACTGGATGCCTTGAGGCACATCATTGCATTTCACTAGAAGTGTTGTGCATCCTTCCTGGAACGTAGGTATGACATTACAAAGTTATGAAGTGTAGCTTCTGATACAGGATCTCAGCCTATATTTTAGCACTTATTATGGTTGCACCCAGATTTACTCAGAGAAGACCTCACTTAGATTTTAGCTGTACTTGGAAATTGTTGTGAGCCACATTGGGTTCCATATCAGGAGAAAGGTGGGATAGCAATCAATGAGGATTTACTACTAGAGTTGGTCAGTATAGTGTAATGTATCAAATGGTAGTTTTGCACAAATGGAAAGCACCTCTGCAGCTCCTTGTCTCCTCTACATGGATTGAATGAGCTCCCCATAGAAACTCAACAAAAACCCTACCTTTCTCTGAAAGAATCTGGCAAATCTGTGACAGGCAGGTTGTTCTGATTCTCAAGGATTCTCCCATTCATTTCAATGGAAGATTCAACTGAGTTTGTTTATAGGCCTTTCTGTGGAAATGACTGTGACTGCTCGCATGTTCTCTGCACGGGTTGCTGGTCACTTCCACGTCAGTGGAGCAGTGAATCCAGTCTGGTTTTTAGTCTGAACTTTAAAAGAGCCTATCCAGTCTGCTGAAGCCAAGTTTCCCCAAATAGATCCAACTTCTTTAAAGTTTGTATTAAAATCCAGAACACCATGCACTGTGCCACCGAAATGGAACCCACTAACTGCCAATTATTCATGCTCTGCATGAGAGCAGGAGCCAGAATCTGCTGTCCCCTGGTAGAGCTAGTGGTATGGTCTTGCTTCCCTTCTCTTCTTCCCTCTGAGGCTGCCAAGGGAGAGCTGATGGAAGGAAGAGTTTGATGCAGCTGGCTTCTTGACAATCTACTAGTGGCCCAGCCTGAATTCTCTCCCTTCCCTCAGTTTGATAACAATACCTACTGCCAAATGCTTTAGCTCAATGAATTCAGAGTTGTACAATGTGGACTTCCTACTTTTTATCATGGGGTTTGACATGATAAATCTTTGCCCATTTCATTTGGTGAGACAAATGTGTTACCTGCTTATTGCAGTTATTTCCTCAGGTGGCTGCTGCTTCAGCCACTAATTTAACCTAACATTTCTTCCTGGGATAATTTATCCCAGCATGTCAGGAATTATATGGTGAATGTAATGATGGAGTCAGTCTTGTGAAGATAATGTTGCTGGATCCACACTGTTCTCATGGTGAATGCATAAACACTTTTGCCTACCTTTGTAGCATCCCTGAAGAGGAAAAAAAGAAATCTCAGAAAAGAACACCTGCTGTTCGGCCAATCGTGAATATTTTTGCAAAAACTCCCTTCCCTTTGCCTTCAATTCAGCCCTTGTTTCCTCCCTGAAGAAAAATATTCTGTATTTTTAATAGAACACAACTAATTACAATATGTGTTCCTACTTCAAACCTTACTGTCTACATAAAACATCAGGCCATAATGAAGATAATTGAAAGTATGACTTTCATCAATATTTAATTAGCGTTTGGCGCTAACTCATTATTTCGGTACAAATTTGACATCTCACTGCTCAGCTTTGCACATATTTCATTCTGCACGGGTCTTTTATTGGTGGGGCATAAGCAAATCTAGACATGTGCGCACCTTCCCTGAGGCTTAGAGGACACACTGTATGAACTACGGAGAGTATGATTGACATTTTAATCTACTGTAGAATATGAAAGCATAATGTAGAGAATGCTGAAAAAAAATGCATTCCGTTTTGGAACTACAGAAATATACCTCTCTAACCAAATGTTCTCGGCACACGTTTGTATCTTTGTGATTATGGAGCTTGATTAACTATTGAAATGACAAATTATTTATGGAACTTTGACTTGCTCAGCAAATTATGAGACAAATATACTTGATAGACACTGCAATCAATAAAAGTTACATTTTTCCAGCCAATTTTAAAGATAACTATCAGAAGTATTGCAGAGCTCTACATGCCAGAAAAGATGGGGTGTAGAATCGGTAAGGGAGAATGTCACTTAAATATGCTGCAGGGAGGAAATAAGGAAGAGAAGGGACTGTAGGGATATATACACACTTGTCCGTTTGCATACATATTTGACAAAATTATATGTGAAGTAACATCCGTGTAAATTTCATTGGGCCTTATGAAGGTACTGTCTATAGCTCATTGTTTTTTTAAAAAATCCAGTGAACTCTGTAAAAATGTTTAGTATTTATGCCAACAGAGTATAGTGGGCTAGTTCACTGAGTTTCTGGCTATAAAAAAGGGAGAAATGACTCTGAATGCTTATCGTTAGGCCAAAAGAAAATCTTGTGTTTTTTAGTTATTTCAAGAAACCCACCAAAGTGTCTAGAAAAGATGAGGATAAAGCATGAGAAGCTGTCTGTTTATCAAAATATTAGACTCTATTTTACCGATCAGTAAATATTTTCTAACCTCACTAGTTCACGCCACAGCACTGGTGGTGCTTTAGTTTACAGCATCATCATAGAGACTTCTTTCCTAGCCAAAGAAGCAAAAGAAACTTTGATTTTATCACAAAAACTTTGTTTCTTTCTGTGGTTTTACCTTCACATTCCATATGATTTAAATCTTACTTTTTATGCAGGTAACATCTGAATTCACCAAGCTGTCTATTTATCAAAATATGAGCCCCTTTTTGACTAATCGATAAACATTTCCCATCCTCACCAGTTCATGCCACAGCATTGGTGCTTTAATTTCCAACACCATCATAGGGTTTTTTTTCCCAACCAAAAAGGCAAAAGTAACTTTCATTTTATTGCACATACCTTGTTTTCTTTCTGTGGTTTTACCTTCACATTCCATTTGAATTATGTCTTTCCTTTTATGCAGGTAACATCTGAATTCATTAATGAAAAAGCTGGACTTAGATTTATTTATCTAACTTTTGAGAGGTTGCCCCAGAAACAGACAATTTACAGCCACCACAGCCAGCACTTAACAAACAGAACAGCAGGAATGAAGCAAATGCTGGTACACTGCAATTCACAGCGTTCCTCAGCTCTGGCAATCCTGGCTAGTGTTGCTGGAACTTGCAATCCAGCAATTCCTGGTGGGCCACACATAAGAGTTCAGAACAAAGATTTCTGAAATATCCCTGAGATGTCTGCCTTCCAAGAAGCCCACCTGACTCTGAGCCAATAGCCATCTGTGCAGTTTTTCTTAGAGTGAACAAAGCTGTGCGGGAAAACACCTCTCACGGTTCCTCAGTCAAAAACCTGAGTTCTCCCTAAGTTTCCCTGTCCCCTGTTTCTTTTTTGCCACTTCCTCTTCCAAAGAATGAGTGTGGAGCATCAGTTTTGTCATTAATTAGAGCAAAGGTGGACACATGTCATACCTCAGTGGTTATGCTGCCTGGACAGCCAACTGAGCAGGAACATGTATCACCAAGTTATATAGTTCCTTTGTTATAGTATTTTTTTTTTAAAAAAATGGAAGTCTGTACATTAAATATATTACCATATGCAACACTTTGTGCAATTCGGTGTTACCCTTTATTTTATTTTATTTTTTTGAAGGGTTTTTTTAAATACTTATTATCATATGGGAAGATGCTATAGACTCAGAGGAAGGAAGCATAAAAATGGACTGACAGCTATGCAGAAAAAACTAGATTACTAGCATGGAACAGAAAAGACTTGGAATGACTACTGATGAAAGTTAAGGGAGAAAGTATAAAAGCTGGGTTACAATTGAATGTGAAGGAAATAAATAAATATAATATAATATAATATAATATAATATAATATAATAAATATAATATAAATATAATTTCTGCAACTTGGCTCAGCCATTAGTCAAAATGGAGACCAGGGTCATGAAATCAGAAGAAATCTAAGACTTGGAAAGGCAATGATGAAAGAACTAGAGAAGACCCTCAGGTGTAAGGCCTCATAATTAAATACCAAATCAGAATCATTTGTGCCATTGCATTTCTGATTTCTATGTACACTTGTGGAATATGGACAATGAAGAATGCCGATAGGAAGAGAATCAACTCATTTGAAATACAGTGCTGAAGGAAATGCAGTGGGCCACCAAAAAAGATAAATACAGGTACATCTCACTTAACAAAGTAGATGTGTTTCTATGCATTACTATTTTCACTTAAAATAGGGTATCAGAGGCAGAAATAACTTGGAAAGAATAGGGGCAGATTTTTGCACTATGAAAGGAAGAGAAGGTTCCATCATGTTTCAACAAACTATTTATTCAAAACTAACAAAATGTGAAATGAAATAACCAGTTCAGGTAAGCACTGCATAAATGAATAAAAAGATTTGGAACCTTCTGGAGATCAGCTGAAAAGGTTTCTTCCAAAATGCATCCAGTTATGATTTTTTCTTCTTCCATCATTTTGGTCACCAGACTTCTAAACCTATGCTTATTTAACATGCTGGGGTGTGCTGGTGAACAGCATTCCGGGAGGAGCCACTTTCTCCTTTCGTCTCTGTTTTGCTGTGTGTCCATGCTTATAGGCAGGCAGACACAGCTACAGTAGCACTGGCTACGGTAAAATCCCATTCATTCCCTGGTCAAACATTTTTGCATTGTTTAGTGCAGTGGTTCTCAACCTGTGGGTCCCCAGATGTTTGTGGACTTCAGCTCCCAGAAGCCCTGAGCATTGACCATAGTGGCTGGGGCTTCTGGGAGCTGAAGTCCACAAACATCTGGGGACCCACAGGTTGAGAACCACTGGTTTAGTGTGCAGACATAGTTCCGCACACTAAAGAACAACCCTATAATGAAGGCAACCTGGCAAAAAAGTCTAGCAATGTTTCTTCAGTTTGCTTTCACTATCCCACTAATATAAATGCTGCTAAAAACTTCCAGCTAAGTAGAAGTCAAGGGGGGAAAATGGGGCTATGTGGGCATAAACATCTTTGTAAACAGGAATTTATTTAGGTGAGGATTTGTTAACTGAGGTACACCTGTGAATGGGTCCTAAGGCAAACTAAGCCTGAATTCACACTTGAAGTCAGAATTACTAAACTGAGGCTATTGTACTTTGGGCCTATAGGAAGACTAAGCTCATTGGAAAAGATGATAATGCCTGATAAAGCAGAAGACCACAGTGGGGAAAAAAAGGCAGGGAGGGGAGATACAACATTGTGGATAGATTGACTCATTAAAGGAAATCACACCCCTGAGTTTGCAAGGCCTGTGCCAGGTTGTTGATAGGGCTTCTTGGAGAACCCTCATTAATAAGGTTGTCATAGGTCAAAGCCTACTTGACAGCAAATAACAACTGAGTGGATATTCCATTAACCAGTTTGTCACCAACCATTTGTATGGTTTTTGATCTCATATGGTGAATACAAACTGTTCTAGATTAACTCTCAGAGGCAAAATTGTGCAGAGGAGCATCTGCATTTTGATCATCCTGAGGCCTGAAGCCATAAACACCAGTCCATAGAAAGCTGCCATCTCAGGTTCCACTGAAACTCCGGGGCTAAATTACAAGCAGTCCTGTTGTTCTCCATGGGGCTTCAGTAATCAGCCCAACTATTTCTGTACTGGATATTCCCTTTCCTCTTTTCTCTCTGCTACACATACATACTTCCCCTCCAACCAACATTTCTAATTTCTAGTCTAGTAAGAGTATACACTGGTCTTTATCTTATATTGTCACAATAAAAACACCAGGGATGGGGACGGGGAGCAAAGGTTATGTTATGGAGGAAAGAGGTTTTCTTTTTTTTAAAAAAAATACTATGTTAAAGTGATTTCATACTCTATTTACAGTTCACAAGTGTTCAGTGGAGTGTTCCATTTGTGTTCTCTACAACACCCATCACAAATAAATTTGATTATTGCTGTGTTGAGGAGCACAAAGTCAGGTAGCATTAATAAAATGGCTCATGTTTGCTCTTGTAATTGCTCCCTTTGTAAGGTAATGGCAAAGTCTGTCCACATAAAGCTGATAGCGCTCCTATTGTTGGAGCCAGTTGAGGCAGATGGATGTTATTGCTTTCCCTCTCCTAATCCAGCAACTGTAACCAGCATTTTGTTTTTGAAATAAAAAGTGAAGCATTTTTTTTTAAAAAAAATAGGATGCTTTAGCACAATACAAAAACATGAAGGAGCTCTCTGCAAAATCTGTCTGGAATGAGCTCTGCTAGGAAACAAACAAACAAATGTGCAATCACCTTCAGTCCAGTATTGCGTGGGAAGATTTATCTATCCATTTCTTCAAACTGAGATCAAGAAGAAACCATTGCATGTCTCTACAGACGACTTCCTAGAGACTGGATCGAGACTGCAAATTTACTTTTTGAAATAATTACAGTTACTATTAAATAAGGCATAAATTTTACAAGTAACAGCCAAGATCCTGCATTGTCATGGCAGATCATGAAGCTTCCAGATGTAGCTACAGACCTTCCCTCACCCCTACACATTTGGCTTACCTGGTTTCTGCCTGTGCTCCTCCCTCCAACAACTCATTCAGTGGTCAGGGAAAGACAGGTGGAGGATGAAGGGCACCCAGAGAACCTGCTGGCTCCATCCCTGCAGGTGGTATCAAGAAAAAGACATCATCCTCTTGGACCTCTGTAGGACTACCTGCGGGCAGCTGCAAGATCACAGCAATCTGTCAATCTACTCTCACATCCTCCCCTGTCCACCGAGGTTTAGGAGGTTATGTAGAAGGCTCAGGAAAGGAGTCATAGCAGATGGAGGTATTGAATTTATCCACCTGCCATAATCCCAAAAATATATGCAATCCACGTGTCATTAACAGGGTGCCAGCCATTATTTCCCATTCTTGAAAAGTAATCCGGATTAGTTACTTTCGGAAAAAGACATCTGAGGACACTGAGGAAGATGGCAAATGTTGAAATATGTTTGCCTTTTTAAAGGGTTTTCTTGATTGATAGTGCTTGTCATCGGACTCCTATTACTATTAAGATACATATCTGGTAATCTTCACTTCCATAGGGTTTCATGTGTTTCCTGCTACACCTGTAGCCACAAAGTATCATATGTATTATTTATTTATAACACCTTTTGCTTACATTTTTGATTGGATTTATGGAAATTTCTCTGATGTCCATATTTGTTATTTACATTATATAAACATTTTCTTAGCAGTTTTACTTATCTAAGATGTTTTGGTGCCTGACTGTGGAGGTGACTTCTAGAGCTCTCCTGCTCCTCTCACAACAACCCCGTCAGGCTGAAAGAGAGAGTGTGTGTGTGTGGGGGGGGGGCAGTCCTGCACTGGGTTTCATAACAGATTTTCACAGGGGTTTGATCTGGTCCACTGGGACCCTGCTTGTTTTCTTTTGAGTCTATCTCACAAGCATTATTAAAAAACAAAAGCTACCCACTATTAAATTATGTTACATTGCCACTATTAAGAGACACTATTTACATTTTTCACACTAAGGCACCATTTTGGGCCATCTTTGGTACTATACAATATCTTGCATGTGGAATGAAATCATATCCCCACAAATCAATCAATTATCAATCATTGTTGATATCATCTCTGTGAAAAGAGGTGGCCTTTAGGTTTGTTAAATGCAATGAATAAAATAAAAATAATTTTATTTCAATCTATACCAAATTACCAAGAGATTGCCCGATGTATCCTACTTTCTGCCTGGCTCTGAATTGTTCTGCACATGGATAGTTCATTGGTTTTTAGCCTAATTATCTGGAGAAATAAGTCATCATTCCTTTACAAAGAAAAATGGAACTAGGACTAAATTTTCAATTTAGATTCAGTCTCAGGTAGGATGTTAATAAGAAGAGTGTGTTTAGTTAGGGAAAAGGTTGTCCTTGAAAATCTTCTGAGTATTATTAGAGAAGTGTGCATCTAAAATATTTTGATCTTAAAAAAAGGAAATTTGACTTGCCCTGACAACAAATCTGCATGTTTCAGACATACTATAGCTTGAATATGCAAATTAAAATAACGTACTAATTATTATTGGACATTCCTTAACAAAAGAGTAGAACTAATTGGAGAAATAATCTGGGAAAATTGAGCTACATGACAGAAGACATTAAGATTAATCAAGCTTCCGTTCTCTAATTTTGTCAGCTTGTCAAAAGTAGGAGTCTGCTATTAATACCTAAACAAATGAAAATTATTTCATTCCCCCTCTTCTGCAACACTCCCCCAGCAACAATTTTTAAGTCCTCTTAAATATTTACTTGCTAATTAACTATTTCAGCAGAATATTTTTTCCTGTGTCATACTTACCCATGCAAATATGTTTTAAGAAGTGGCTACAAATATTTCCTTAAAAAATGTATGCTAGAGTACTCAAAATATTCTTGATTAGCAGGTGATACACATGGACTTGAAACGGCATTCTAGTTTAATGGAACAAAGCCTGAAGAACAGATACTTTCATATGCTGCAGTGTTTTTGGACTGTACTAGAAACATCTAGTTTTAGATCTAGGAAATGTATGGAAGGCTGCAGCCAAAGAATCTCAAGTTTTAATTTATGCTTGCAACAGAAATGATCTATCTGTTGATATGTTTGGAAAGCCATGAGGAGAATTCTAATCTAGTTGTCTCTGCTTGACATACTGGTCTTCTATCTAGTCCATGAGCTGGAAACTTGTAGCCCTCTATGCATTTGCTGGAATGAAACTGGTTGGCTATGCTGCTTAGGTCTAATGGGAGTTGCAGTTTGACAACATTTAGAGAACTACAAATTGCCCTTTGCTAACGCAATCTGGATTTCATAGCCTCAATTCACCGACAAGGCAAAAGCAATTTAAAGCTCCATCCCCTACTGCCTCAGAAGAGATAGCATGCCAGAATGGCAGGACAGTTTGTAACAAAACTGTAAAGATGTGCAGATACATTCCAATTAATTAGAGTTCTTAAATATTAATTCAACAAATCAGACTCCAGATCTACTAGGAAATGCAGTGTCATCCTCACTAACTGAAATACTTCAAATCTTTTCCAGAAACATTTAGCATCTTAAACAGATATCCATTCATATTAATGCCTAAATTGGAAGATAACACCTTGTTAAATATGAATGAAATTCCATAATATTTATGAATTGCGATGCACGAAAGGACACACTGAAGTTGCTCGAACTGAAAGCACTCAAGCAGTCACATTCGGGCTCTTGCTTTCTCCAGATCTGTTGCAGCGCTCTTAACTTTAGGGCACAAGTATTTCTGCAGTTTTCTTTTTTTATTATTAATTATTTAATTAAACATATACATTTTTAAAATACATGTACATAACATCTATATTATTTTAACAGTCTGACAACATACAACTCCCGAGCATCTATGTCCCTTCCCTTCCCTTCCCTTCCCTTCCCTTCCCTTCCCTTCCCTTCCCTTCCCTTCCCAACATTCTTAACCCTCCCACCCTTCTCCTTTCTTTTACACCCTATAGTATCTATTAATCCCACCACCAAATTCTAAACATATATTCCCCTACAAAACCTATCTTCTAAAAAAACAAAAATAAAACAAAAAACTACCAACCCCTCTATCCCTCCTTTCCGAAACTCAGGTAATTCATGATTCCTTATCTATAATTTTCTTCATTTAAACTGTTTATGTTTCACATATATTCATCAACATGTTTCAACATATTCGACCTATTTTCAGCATGTATCTCATTAATTCATTACACCTTTTCTTCTTTTTCTCTTTCCTTTTCTTGACCATTGTTACATTTTTAACAAATAATATTTCTCTGCTTCTAAGACTCCTTATCAATTTCAATCTCTCATTCTTTTACTTGAATCACTTAAATCACTTAAATCACTAAATTACTTAAATCATATTTTTATCTCACAAAAGTTATCGCCTTCTCCCCCAGCAATCTTCCCACAACGGGAGTACCATTTTCCATGCTTCCAGTATATTTCTGCAGTTTTCAAAGGCTCCCTTCCTCACTGTTTTGTTTTCCAAGTTTTGTTTTGAAATGTAGATTTACAGGTGTGTGATGAATGCTCTACCTGCAGCCCTTTAGCTGGCAAACATTACTCCCTACCAAATAGTAATCTGCTCTGAAACAAAGGAACAGTCATTAGATAAGTAAGACAATACTTATCAATGCATGAGTTACGCTGTTTGCAAAACATCATTAAAAGGGGCCCACCAAAAGATGTCTGAGGATCACCCTTCTCAATATCATATGCTGTCATACACTGTCAAAGTCTCAGATGATCTTGATAGAATGTCTATGTGGAACCACTTTCTTCCAAGCTCTTCTCCATGCTCACTTCTTCTTTGAGGGCCTTGGCTTCACTTCTCATTCGCACTCCCCATTTCCAGCAAACAAAATCCATTCTATGTTTAACTGCATTTGCTCATATTCATCCACTGCTGTCCCTCTGTTTGTATCCTCCATTCCTCTTGAATGTCCGGGGCTGATGACAGGATGTCTCAGAGGTCTCTCCTCCATAGGGTCACCAGAAGTCAAAGTTGACTTGATGGCAGGTAACAACAACAAGCCATGTGCTGTAGAAATATTTACTTATTTACAGCATTTATCTACTGCCTCTCAACCACCTAGGGCCCCCAAGATGATACACAGTGTGCTTAGTTTAAAATATTAAACACTTACATGAAAAATATGATGAGACTAAAAGCTCCACCTTAAAAAATATCCTTAAAACTACATACAATAAAAACAGCCAGCACTGCAGCCCCTACTTTAAAGAACCAAAGGTCGAGTTAAATAGAATAGTCTTAAGTGTCCTCCTAACACTCAGAAAAGATGAACCCAGCTTGGCCAAGCTTATAAGGGAGTTCTACAGTTGGGGTATTCTTACAGAGATGATTTTGTCCTGTGTACATACCAGCCTAGCTTCCCATGGTGTTTGGAAACCCAACAGGGCCTCCAATGAGCATCTTAGATTTTGAGCATCCTCATATGGGAGACAGTGGTCTTCCCACTGTCTATTTAGAACTTTATGGGTCTTGAATTCAGTTTGGAAACCAATTGAAAACCGGGGTAGTTTTTGTAAGAGTGATGTCTGAACACTGCATTTTGTACTAGCTGTACTTTTGAACACTTTTCAAGGGCAGCCCAGTGTAGATCACATTACAGTAGTCCAACTGGGAGGTAATTAAGGCATAAAACACTGTGACTTGACCTATCTCCCCACCTCAGGAAACAGCACAGCTGTCACACCAACCAGAATTAGACAAAGACATTTAACAACAACAACAGCTAACTGATCTTCCAGAAACAAGAGCACCTCCAATCTATGAACATGATCAGAGGGAATACAACCCCATTCAGAATAGGCTGTAATCTGAAGCTCACATTAATTTTCCTATTGACCAGTGGAACTTCTGTCTCACCTGGATTGAGCCTCAGTTTATGCACTAACACCCAAGCCTTTATTGCATCCAGACAGTGGTTCAGGGCTTCAATAGGCTCCTTGACATCAGTTGTAATACATGGATAGAACTGGATACCATCAGCATACTGATGACAGCCAGTCCCAGAACTCATAGAATCATAGAGCTGGAAGAGACCACAAAGGCTATCCAGTCCAGCCCCCTGCCATGCAGGAACACACATCAAAGCCTTCCCAACAGAAGGCCATCCAGCCTCTGCTTAAAAGCCTCCAAAGAAGGAGACTCCACCACACTCTGAGGCAGCATATTCCACTGCCGGACAGCTCTGACCATCAGGAAGTTCTTCCTGAGGTCCAGGTGGAATCTCCTTTCCTTCAGCTTGAATCCATTGCTCCTTGTCCTAGTCTCTGGAGCAGCAGAAAACAAGCCCGCTCCCTCCTCGATATGACATCCCTTCAAATATTTAAACATGGCTATTATGTCCTCTCTTAACCTTCTTTTCATCAGGCTGAACGTACCCAGGTCCCTAAGCCTTTCTTCATAGGGCATGGCTTCCAGACCCTTCCCCATTTTGGTCTCTCTCCTCTGGACACATTCCAGCTTGTCCATATCCTTTTTTAATTGAGGTGCCCAGAACTGGACACAATATTCCAAATGAGGCCTAACCAATGCAGAATAGAGTGGTACCATTACCTCCCAGTGACTTTCCCCAGTGTCTTCATGTAGTTCTTGAAAACAGACTAATGGCTAATTAGTATGTAATAGCTGATATACCAGTTTTTAATTTGACAGGGTTGCATTGAGAAAAGGCTAGGTGGAACTCCGCTGAAAGGACTGGAAATTTCTAGCTCCTTTTGCCACTTCTGGCTCTTACTCCCCCCCCATCGTCACCCCCATCCATTCCTCTGGAATGATATGGGATGGGGCTTGAGGAACCAAAGAAAGAAAGCTAAATTTTCAGCAAGACTGCCTTGTACAAGCAGAAGTGATTTCCTGCTGCCTCAAAACTGCTCTGCCTCTATGATGTCAGATACTGCTGGGAGCAAAGAGGCATCAATGCTTGTATACAGTGGTTGGTAAGAGAGAGGACAATGAAGAGATAGCCAGTTCCTGCAGTTCCTTCCCCTCTGTATTTCCTTGGGACAGATGTACTTCAGCCTTTTACTTCCTTCTTACCTGCTAAAGTCACTTTCCTTGTTCCTTTTGTCTGGGAAGGAATCAGCCATAGGTAAAAGGGAGCAGCCAGTCCTAATAATGGTTGCTAGCCACACATGACAGCCACACTTTTCAGTTCCTGTAACCAAGCACAAGTCAAGTGCTGTTGTCTATTTCCTTTCTTATCCCCAAGATGGATTTCCTTGAAACAATAAATACATCCCCTCCTCTTTTTTCCCTTCACAAGAGCTTTCTGAGTAATTAATTCCCATTTCTAGCATAAGGTCAATACTGCACTAGTAGCCCTCTGCATAATACACTTGTCAAATATTGCTAATGCCTAATTGTAGTAACGTGCTACTGTTACAGGACAGGCTGGCTGTGGTTTGTAGAAAAAAACTAACCATTCTTCAGATGAAAGTTGCATGAACCATGAAAGGTGATTAGAGGCTTGAGTACAGAATTCTCTCCTGCTGATTGGAATGTCCTCTGTTGTGGAGTATGGGGTGGGGAGATGAGTTTGGGCAATTGCCCTTCCCTAGAAAATCTGCTCTGGCACATTAGGAGCAGCCTCTGGAACAGTTCTGAAAAGTAATTACAATTAATTTCAGAACATCCAAAAATATAATTAGAGCTCCAAGCCACCCTCACACAGAAGTTAATGTTACAGATGCAATCTTAAAGTACATTTCAACGTTCCCATTTCTCAAAGGTACCTAAAATAGGTACCTCTGATAGATCCTCTTTCAGGCAGGCCACACACTGGAGCTCCTGTCACTTACTTTGTTCCTTTACCCTTAAAACTTCTCCCTGAGTCAGGTTCTCAGACCTCAAGGTGACGTCTATACTGAACAATAAAGTATGTTGATTCTTGGGTTTAGTGTGGTAATGTGTGATGCGTCCTATTAATTATTAAATTAAAATATCCAGACAGAGAAAATAAAATAAAACCAGCAAAGATTTATTATAAAATGCATAATTTAGAAATATAACCTTACTCTGGCTCCACACACACAATACCGTTAACCCCTCAGTTTAAAATAATGTAGTTCTTCCTTTGCTCTTTTGGCACTTTCAGCCCCTCAAAACTGTTCAGATGTCTTCTATTTATTTCTGACTGGCCCTCTCTCTGTATCTAACTGGCCCTATCTGATCACTAGACCTCTGATTTTGCATTCTTTCTCCCATAACCCCCACCGATACAGCATTCCAAAGGCTATGGGTGGCTGTATTCTGGCTTGCTTAGCTCATCTCTTCTCATAACCTTTTAAGTTTTCTTTTTAAAAACTGGCTGGAATTGCCACAAGTCTCTGGCCTCTCTGGTACAAAACTCCTGTCTGCTTTACTTCTGCACTCACAAGAGAAGACAAAGCATACTGCAATTCATTCTTTTTCTCAGAATTTCATTGGCATTCTCTTCCCATTGTCATTCCATCTCACTTTGTGAGACTCACTTTGTACACTGTCTTTGTCCCTGATTGTGTATGTTGATGTTCTGCCCTTTGATGAAAAAAAACATTACAAACATCATCACCATATCATTTTCATCATCATGATGCTGTTTTTTTTATTGATGTGTGTTTTTTCATACACATTTTTCTTCCAAACAAATTTCTATCCAGATTTTTTCAAATGTATTAAAATAAGATTTTTCATTTATACATTTTTTCCAATATACTTATGCTTTTCTTTGCTCAGAATAGTTAATAGTTGGGTATCTTTGGGTTTCTGAGGCAAGATGGCCTTTGCCTACTGCTGTTCCAGGAAGGTGAGAAAATGGGAAATACAAATTTGACCAATTTCTATTCTATCCTTTGTATGTACAGAATTAACAGTATAATTCCCCCTCCCCAAAATAGCTGGAGGTCAGCAATAAAGTACTGAAGATAAATATAAAAGTTGTGGGGAAAAGACATGATTGCCTTGTGAAACCAATACGAAAATACGAAACAGAAATAAGAATCAATGGCCAACATCTCATACTGTCATGGCACTCACAGAAGCAGCATTGGTCACTGACAAGTGGGAGGGATGGAACTGTTCCTTCCTGCAGCAACCTATGCACCACCAATACCTGGAAAACCAGTTCCTGGGAAACTCTCCAGCAGTTTTCAGTGTCAGGGAAAAGTGTAGGGTTGAGGGGTTGAAAATCTATCTCAAAGCATTACAGTGAATTAGGCAAAGACAGCAAAACTGTGATGGTCGAGGAGACAACCTCCATGTTTGTTCTTAATCTGAAATCAAGCTGAACAAATCTTCCAGTTTTTCTGGGATGGTTGCCCTATTAACTAGGAAGGTGAAGCAGGTAAGATATTGTGACCTAAAGTTTTCAAGTCTCTTGTCTGTGTCTTCAGCTGAAATTAATTGTACCTTATCCAAATAACTAGCAGAAGTCAATTTGCTTCTTCACCGTAGTGTGTGTGTGTGTGTGTGTGTGTGTGTGTGTGTGTGTATTTGCTTCTTATAGGATTCTTGATACCACTTACCACAAACAACTACATAATTGTTAGCAATGGGATATCCCATTTATTTATCATGTATAGAACATGTTGGAAAAAAGGATATTTTGGGAACTAGATCTATCTGAATACTTAAATTACAAGCACTTTTCCATTATCTCTTGACGGAGATAAAATAGCAACACATAACACAGAAAAAAATGTTATTAGCACATCTGCTGAAGCTGCTCCACTGTATCTTAAATTATATGTAGTCTGCAGTAACAGTAAAAAGGTTAATGTAGAAAAGGCAACAAGGTACACATAAGATTTCTGTATAAGTAACAACTTTATTGTAACTTGATGTCCTGAAATGCAAAAATATTTTCAGCAACAAGGTACAAAAAGTATTTCACTGTTAACCTCAGGCGGATATAAAAGGCTGGATGGTTTCTGATGCAAGTGTTCTATCATGATAGGTAATGCGAGTAACTTTCAACTAAGACAAGGTTTAAGTTCTTCCAATGTTTTGATTCTAAAACAGGACTCAAAAAATAAACCTTCATTCTGACATTTCAAAATCCAGATTTTAACCTAAGAGTATGATTATAAATGTAAATCACAGCAAACACTGACAAAAATAATGAGAATCCATTCCAGGAAAAGTCCATTTGCTGCAAGCAGAAAGCAAGCAAATCAATGCAGTTGTGTTGTAAAACAAAACAACTAGTAATTCACAGGAAGTCTTAAGAAAAGCCAGTCAACCCAGTCAATAAAAAAAATTAAACTGGGGGTGGCGTGGGGAATAAGTATTAATTGCTTTAGGTGGTCATGTAACCTAAAACAAAACATCTCCAGCTGACAATCTTAATATTTTCTACAGGAACTTCACAGACACAGTTATTTGGTCTTGAACTTGAAAGGATATCCTCTTTTATAAAAGAAGGCAATGTGTGCACCATGCTTTGTGCTGCTCTCTCTGAAGTCATCAAGCACTCATTGCCATTCCATATTTAAATAATGGAAACAGGGGAAAAAATCCTACCAAAGCAATCCTAATCCCTTAATAACCCAAATCCTTTAATTTATCTCATTTTGAGTCCACAGGAATGCCTCTAATTGTTTTGGAGAAAAATTCAAAAATATTTTGGACCTGTAGTTTTTGAAGATGTCCAAGTTGAGGAAGATATACTTATTGTAATCCATATTCCCAACCTCCTTATTATCAGTCCTTCGGTCTAGCTTTCCAAGGAATTTTCGGAATTCCATCTTTTTATCTTCCATTTCGAAAAGGCACTATGCTTTCATACTTCAGCATGCAGTAAATGGACTGTCAATTGGGATGGGTTATTGAAGTTTCCTTCATTGAAAAACACTATCACATAAGTCATTTAAGTGGAACCTCTGCCACTTTTAACAGCAAACTGAGTCCTATTTTTCAGAAAATAAATCTTTGTTAAAAACCACACATCATTACAAACACATGCAGGGTGCTTCCTTCAGGGGAAAAGTTTGATGCTGATAGCTTATGGGTGTTTAAGGGGCAGAACTGGCAAGCCAAACATGGCACTTTGATAATTGTGCTGAAAAATCCTGTTAAGCGAGCTGTTGCCTGCCCTTGCAAAATGCCTAGCTTTCAGCTAGAAAATACATTTATAAATAAACCTTTTTTCTCCTGCATTACTGAAATTCACCCATCTATTTTCATGGAAAAAGGGAAAATACAAGCAGTCTGCCATTACACAGAGAAAGTTGTTCTTGCCAGCTCTTTTTGGAAGAGAAAGAACAATGCAAGTGGATCATTACAGAAAAGAAAGTGAATTAGAGTGCACCCAATGGACAAAATATTTCTTTTATTCTGTCTTGTATCTTTTCTAAATAGCCAATGGATAATCTAGTACGTCAACTGCCATGGTTGGCTATTAATGTCAGGTATGGGTTGCACTGGATAATCTTCGTAAGTGGATTTTTATAGAGAAATCGATATTCTTTCAGCAGTGTTTTGGCCATATTTTGGTACAAAGTTTGCTACTAAGCTTCCGTGAAACTTTAAACAAAATATTTAAGATGCTCCATTTGTTTTCTGTATGTAGTAAAAAGCTGAAATGGACAAGTCACTTTGCATGTTATAGCTGCAAGTTTCAAGCTGCAAAGTTGCTAGTTATGATTATTTGTTACACTGCAGCACAAGTTTCTCTGTCACGGAGTGGCACGCATTGTTATATTTCATCTCTGATAAGAACATTACAAGACTATAATTTGGATAAAGAGAAACTTTCAATAAATGTTAAAAGCATCCCTGGATAGAACTCCTCTGTACCACTTTGGTTCACTGAATAATGGTCAGGCCCACTGAAACAAGCAGGAGTGCAACTAAAACGGCCCTTTTTAATAGCAGTGCCTCAAGGACAGCAGTACAAAATTTATGCTGATTTCACTTGGAAGAACAAGTTCAGCCAAAACATAGGTGTGTTTCAGGTTCTAGCACTGTGCTGGCTTGGGAGCACTCCTCTTATCCCCAATTACTCTTTAAGAATGGTTTATTCAAATCAACATTGAAGAATAAATATGCTCAAGAGCTTTCTGCATATCAGCACTTCCTTGCTGAAAACAGAAAAGCCACACCCTTTGATAAGGTAAAGAAATTTATGGACTAATTATATGAATCAGATGGGCCAATTAAAATATTTGGCTGTAGAATTCAGAGGGATTCCCTTTTCTCACAGATAAATGCAACTCTTTCCCACACAACAGATATAGCACATCACTATTTTAAAAGGAAATTTCAAGGTAATAGGTCAAGAGACGTCTACAATGTGCACTGCTGCGGACAAATCCTCCCAATTGTAAACAATGCTAGCAAATATACTGGAAGTGGTGGCATTAAAGCTAAGGGTTGTATAATAAGAAACTGGCCTGTTACAAGCAGTTTACAAGTTGTTATATCCTTTTCACATTATGCAGAATTTCAATACCATCCACAATGCTAGTACAATAACAAATGCTAAAAACAGCCAAGTCAGTGCTTACAAATACTGACATTTCAGACTTCTACTCCTCCTGCTAAGTGTGTGTCTGTGCAACTTCCACTAGTGTGAACAGGCTTGTGCGTACACACACTAAAGGAACATAAGTAAGCCTGTCCTAAGTGTGAAAATAGAATGGATTCTAACATGAACACTTGAGATACTCACTTTGAATCAACATCTCTAAAGTCATGCTTTCCTTGTTTGCAGTAACAAAACTAAATCCCATGTGGCTGTGGGCATCTTAATGTATTTCAAAAGTTAGGCCACAATTACTGTACCATATTTATCAAAACCAAAATATATATGTACCACACAACATACAAAAGTTACACATTAAAAGTGCATACTGAGAATCCATAATTTGGCCCATTTCTGAAATTTACATTTGGTCATTCTTATGCATCCTTGACCTTCCATGTATTCCACTTGAGAAACAACTATTTACTCCTAAAACATCTCATTTATCCTCTCCCCATACTAGCTTTCACTCTGGTTCAGTCCATGGAAAACCCCAATGGATCATAAAGTAACACAGGCCAAAAGGGTTAGTGTGTTCCTTTTAATGCTTGATGGACATGCTCAGACATTAAGCAATCTGCAAATTCTCCCAAAAATACACTTCTGGGCCAAGACATTGCATATATCCCTCACTCACCTGAACCAATGAAAAATAAATTATATTCAGAGTAGTATATTGCCACAGCATGCCTGGCAGCACCCTTTGAAAGTAGGCAGATGCACTCTAAACACAGTACTTGGACTGGAGTGCTTGCTGGCCTTCAGTTCAAGTGCTTTAATGAGAGGCTAGCTGAAACCTTCCAGTTACCACAAGACCAAATGATAATCTTCATTTTGGGATTGGGGAGGGGAACAAAAAGAAAGAAAGAGAGAGAGAGAGAAGGAAGGGAAAGGGAAAGGGAAAGGGAAAGGGAAAGGGAAAGGGAAAGGGAAAGGGAAAGGGAAAGGGAAAGGGAAAGGGAAAGGGAAAGGGAAAGGGAAAGGAAGAGGAAAAGTAGGAAGATCCCTTTCAAGAGCAGTCTTCATTTATCAGCATTACTGCATTATGGAGCTAGTGCAATCCTACGTGGCCAAGTCAAAAAGACGAGGCACAATTAAAAAAAAAAAACACACCAAGGAAATCACAAATGAACTAGAGCAATTGACGTTAAGGCCTTTCAGTGAACTGGAGAGTTATCAGTCTAATTTAAAGCTGATTATTAAACCATATATTATCCATTCTCAAAAGCTTTCAGGTTCTGTTCAGTGGACAGGGTAAGCAAATTCTGACAGATGCTTTGTTAAAAAAACCCTCCAGACATGGATGAGGAGTCATTAATTTTCTATAGTTCATGGAAGATTTCAGGACTGTTTTAGTCGTTTGCGTGGAATGCCAAACTGTGGACACTGTGCAGATGCTAGTGCTCGGAAGGCCTCAGCTACTAAGTGTGGGTGAGAGTGAATCATTGACTTCCAGCCTGCTGTTTCCATTATATCTGTTGCTTGGCTGTAAAACAGAACAAAATGATAAAAATCAGTTTCTTATTTAGAAAAGTAACAATGCAACAACTTCCATGTCCATGTTAATTCTATTAAGTCTGATGGCACATACTCCCAGGGTATAATGTAAACCATGTATGATTAAGAGGTGGCCAATATCACCAATGGCTGTAACACAGTTAACACTTAGCTGGGAGTAAGACCCATTGAACTCAATGAGACTTCTAGGTAAAAATGTTCAAGACTGTATTGTTTAGGTCAATATTCCAGCTGTTTTGCAAGCAAGAGGATTCACTATAAAGGAGGACAACCTAATTGCTACAGTTCTTTGGATAATTATACCTCCCCCAATTTGAAGCTAATAGTGACCTAAATGGAATTTAAGAACAGAATTAGATGTTTAAATCCAGCCATCCTAATGCAGGAAGCTTCTGGTGTTACATAATTAAGCCTGGTCATGACTAAAAAAGCTATCTTTCAGACTTTGGTTTAAGGTTCCAGCAAATGGTCTCTACAGTTCTAGGTGGACATTACATGAATATCCCATAAGACTTGACTTAAGACATCACATTTGTTCATAGCAAATGGAACACATCTCCTATCAGTTTAAGTACTTTACATATTAGGAAATAATTGTCTCAGTTTATGAACAGTTTTACTTATATTTAAACATACTAAAATGGATAAAGAGGGAGAAATCAATAACAGAAACATTCTTCAACTCTACTGCAGCAGAAAGATGTAAGACAAATATATGACTACCCAGAGGGTGAACTGTTCTAATCACTGATATTCCGCATCATTTCTACCGTGATGAGCTATGGATTGAGTTAACCATGCTTGTTAATTAAACTATGATTTGCACAGCAGATGACCAAACTAACTTGGTTTTTTTTTCTATTTTGTTTTGTCATTTCCCCCTTCAGGGCAGGCAGTTCAAAAATTTAAAGAAGCTAGAATTTGGAACCCAACAACCAACAATGTATTTTGGTGGTGGTTTGCTGCTGGTTAACAAGTCATGGCTTGTAACCAGAGATGGCTGAATAATAAGAACAAGCCAGTTTCCAGCAAACCACACCAAAGCTTGTTGGGACATGTGAATGTGGCCAACATCAAGACAATGAACAGCTGATTGACTGCAGAAAACAATGAAGTGTGAATTATGTACGTACTTGCTGTTCCAGTTTTTCCCATCTTTACAACCAAGTTGCCTAAGAACACTGCACCTGCAGCATAAGAAAGTATCCAGATATTAATATTTTGTAGACTTTCCTTTAAAGGGCAAGGAATTTGTTTTAAAAAGCAAGCTAATTACATGCCTGTTAATAAAATCTATTGCTTGTGCTTTCAACTGTTCTGCACTGTGCAAATCTGCAAGAATCAGAATCTCTGCAACATTTTCTACTGAGAGGTTACTACACAGAGCTTCTTCACACATAATCTTCAGTCGTTCCAGTGCATACTAACAAGAGAGAGAGAGAGAGAGAGAGAATACTCATTGTTTATAGTTACTCTTTTCTATTATACTCTGAAAAGCAGACGTTTCTGATGCTCAGCAGGAATTCTGAAGTGCTTGGATCCTCACAAAAATGTGTCAGTTGCTTTAAACAAAAAGACTATGCAGTATCTCCCACCTACATATTCAGTGAATGGTTAAGCAGGGGTTGTTTTGTGGTGGCCACATACTTAGCATGTGTTTAAGGGTACTTTTCCCAATTTTAGCTGCAATAGGATGCAGTTCTTGGCCCAAGCTTTAAATAATAGCTATTAAGGATTTCACTTAAGCATCTCTGCACATTGCTTGTAGTGAAGAAGTTATTACACAGCCTGACCAGAACTCCTGGGAATTTCTCCTGCTTTGTAAACATGCTGAGAAATTCACAGGGAAGAACAGAAAGAATCACCAAGTTCTCCACATAGTTTCTCAGAACTTTACAGAACCGTCATATATCCAATTGCCTAAACCACGAGTGGAAGATTTGGGTTGGCTGGGTGGGTCAGGGGGGTCTCACTCGTCCCTCTCCCATCCACTAAGGCCATCACTGCTTGCCACTGTGCTTCCAACATTGGGTAGACGTGTGTTTGCAGGAATGCAAACTGGCTTCTAAACAAGCAGTACTCCAGTATGCCTTATTATAATGCAGCTGGGGGGTGGTACAGGAATCATTGTCTTTAGATACTTGTCATAAGCAATTTCAGTACAATTCCTAATTCTTATCTTTTCCAGAATCTTTCCATACTTTTATCAGAACGAAATTCTTTTTGGAATTTTGTTCAAATAATGTATAAAGCTCTCGTATGGTAAATTACATAAATAATAAATAAATAACTTACTTTATCTGCTGCTGCCAACAAACTGTCAGCCATTTTATCAAGGTTTGGAGCTTTCCCCGTATAAATGAATCTCATCATTTCTTTAAAAACTTCAGGGTCTACATCATTTATTTCTACACGATTCTGTTACACAGAACAGAACAGGGAAAAAAAATCTTGTTAAGATTTCTTATTTAATAATCATGGTCTGCTTACGCTACATAATTTCTAAGGTATCTTAACTATGTAATACCAGTGTTCTGATACAACATGACTGCAAGGCAGATTTGGTTCCCATTATAGTTACTAAGGATCCTTAAACCAAAACCAGTGTTGGCATATTTAAAATCTACTTGAATGTTAAGCAATCAGGGGCCCAGTTTTGGCTCTTTAATATGCAGTGGTTTAATTCCACGAATCTTCACAAACATTACAGTGAGCAATATCACTTACTGGGACAGATGAAATTAAAACTGCAATCCAGGGAATGATCTCCACTAAATATAATGGGAACTGATTTTGAGTACATATGCTTATTTAAGATATAGCTACCCTATCTAAATCTAAGATTTATTTCTTTGAATTTCTTAATATCATTTGGAGAGTTCTCTCCTCTATTTCTACCTGAAGAGATCAAACATATGTCTGAATTCAATATCAACCTTACTGAAATGCCTGTAAGAATGCTTTTTCCAAGATTAAATTCTAGTAAAGAAAATAACATTCTTTGCCCCATAATCTGTATGGCATCGTGGTTAAGTTCTTTTGTGAAAGCAGACATATTCATATTATGGACCAAGAGAAAGAACCAGGAATGTCGATTGTGGCCACATTAATTTTCCCTGCCCTTGAAATTAATGAGTCAGAACTTGCTCTGTGTCTGTTTGCCATCTTAAGGTGCAGTAGGCATGAACAAAAACCCTTTATGTGCTAGTGCCAAAATGCTAAAATGCCCTGTCATAACACACTCAACAGGTTGAATCACCTTGCAAGTACCTAAGTTTTATTTTCAATTTTATTTTTTGTTTTGTTTTGGTCAAAGATACAGCTTTGTTTAAGTGTTCATTTTCTGCACTGATAGATTCCTTTTACAGTGCATCTTCTTCTGGCATGACCTCTGCACGCATGAGTGCAAGGTCATGTGAAGAGCACTGTGTCCCATTATAGCCAATGGACACTGCAGGCTTGTTTGGGATGCATAAATGTTGTGTCCGTTGACTACAATGTGATGCAGCACTTGCATTTTCAGTTCTACACGGGGGTTCCTGGAATGGACCCACACACACACACACACACACACACACACACACACATATAGGGCAGGCACACTGTATACTACTTTGTTAGTCATCTTGAGTCTTTTCAGGAAGATGTCATGAAATTTTGAGAGATATGACACTATCTAGCAGAAGGCAAAAAACATGTAGGCTTGGAAATCCTCCTCCTGCTTTCATGCATATGGTATCAATTTCATATTTAATACATAATATCATTTGCCATGACATCCATAGATTCAACTGGATGTCTAATTCTGATGCTGAGTTTGTCATTTTGCCAATATGGGCATCATGGCAAACTATACATAGTACCTAAAAGGAAAGAAAGTGAGTATCCAGTTCATTTCCAACTCACTCTTCCTACCAGGTTAAAGAATCATCTTAATATAGTCAGTAAGTATTCTATTATCAAAAGAATGACCATCTTGAACGACGGCTGTCTTCAAATACAATATGGCTATACAACATTAGCTTAGACATCTGTACTTACCTACATTACTAATATTTTAAAGTTATCCTCCAACCATGGCTCTTGTGCAACTTTATCAACAAAAGCATACAATACAATTCAAAGGAAGGATGTCACTGCTGAAAACTCTCTAGATTTAATCAATTAAATCTGTATACCTTTGTATATGAATAAGAGCAGTTCTGAATAGCTCTCCCTATATTTATGCGTGCACAGGCAAGGCAGCAGGTACCATTTTAGAACAGGTGTTCCTCCTTGCGAGGGAGGAAGTAGAAATATTGAAATTTATGGCACAGAAGAAGACAAGCCAGATTGTGCCACACATCACTCTTGTTGCAAACACAGCCCCTCCTGTGAAAGCAGGAAGACAAACTGCCTTTTCTAATCTGGCACCCTATATAGCTCCAGTTGTTGTATTACCAATAACTACATTTTTGAAAACTGCCTGCTGTCTAGCAAAAAGTAGGGACATTTTTTTCTTCATATGATTTTTAATCATTTAACCTAGCCAATTAATTGGCTAGCTGCTGCTGCAGTCTTAATCTATGCAAAATCCTAGCATCTTATATGAACAACTCAGGAACTGATTATGTCAGATAACAACAGGCACTCACCTTTTTGCTTTCCTCCATTTCATGTTCAAACATTGCATTAAAAACAGGAGAACGAGCTGTAGTAAGGGACATAAGCATTAATATCGCACCATGACGATTGTAATTGGATTCAACGCATTATATAATACAGAAGTAGAAGGTACCTGCAAGAACAGATTTATGAGCTTTGAATTCCTGTCCTCCTACATAAAAACTGCAATCTGTAAATCTTGTTGTCTCCCAGAGATTTCCCAAATCTTCTGCTAGTCGACATTCAGGTACTTTTAATGTATTTGTACTGGACTGTCCTGATATATTCACTGAATCTTGGACCACACTCACCTAGAAAAACAGAACAAGGTCATATGCTAATAATCATAATGTTACAGCTTCTATAGTTACCAAAATACACCGATCAGCCCAAAAACAATGAAAAATCAAGTATTCACCATATACCATACTATACTGTGAGACAGTACAAAGGTAACAAAACACATAAGCTCACATGCACCCATTTGGCTGGCACAAGTTGAACAGTCTCTAGTATACTAAATGTAAATCAGAAGACTAAAGTCTGAGACAGACTTTTCTTTGAAATTCACATCCAATAAAACACAACAGCAACAGCAACATGCAAGCAACTGTTACGTCTTTCACGCTGAGTGGACCTTATCCTAGTTAGCGTGTTCAAAACACAGCAGATCTGAAAAGATACAGTTTTCAGCCTACAAACTATGTGAGAAAAACGTCTAGAACGCATGTTTTTATTAGTAATCTAGAAAAGGTTCACTCTGCTAAATTATTGTACTAGTGTGTGCAGATGAAGTCAGCTTAAAAAAGAATAGAATTTAAGTAGCCTAACCGAGTTCAAAAAGAAGTGGCTTTGGTAATGACAGACCACAAGACAAGAGTGAGTCCTAAGGTTATCAGAAGCATTCGGCAAGACAAGTTGGCCTCTCTTTTCTGAAGTCCACGTTGGGAAGAGATTCCATCTTCAGTGGCAGACTGCCTGTTTTTCATGTAGACAATATTGGTCCAATATTTGGCATCTCCAGTTAATAGGGTCAAGCAGTAAGTGATGTGAGCGGCTATGGCTAAGAACTAAAGAGCTACTGCCAATAAGGAGAGACCAGGGTTGTTTTGGCTAGACTGACTTGCTTTGTCTGGGGGACTGTCAGCACTATATTCCTGTGATAACACTCTTGGCCACCATGTCTCCCAAATGTATGGATAAGTAGTACCCAAAGTTAAGACACAAAGCTAGTGTTTTAGACATATCATAATTTATACCAAAGTATATTAGGATAGTGACCAATTCTGATGGGAGCTGGGTTTATTTTCCTAAGTCAAATCATCTAAACCACTGCAATGCAAAATATTTCACATGCACTCCTAACCTCCATCCTTATTAAGTATTCCCTTATAAAATTAGTTTGATTTAGAACACAGACTATTTGAATCAGGAATATTTTACAGAGTAGGAATCCTTCCAGTCCCAGATATGCGGTGCATCCACTTACAAACTGAATAATTGCATTCATAACAAATTCATCACACAGTTAATTTAGCCTGTCTATCTAACTAAAATAAGATGCAATTTGTTTGCACCATTTAGTCCCAGGGGCCACATTTCAATTATTCTCCCTACACAGCATAATGACACATAATTAACTTGTAATCTTGCCAAGAAAATTTTGTACACATTTCTTGTAAATACAAAGATCAAAGTAAACTTATTAGCACTTAGAGCATCTATCATCCCCCTAAGCCACTAATCAGTCCATGGCAGCAGTGATAACCTGCCCATGTCTATTTAACACTCACGGCACTAGGATTGTAACCTTCTTCACTAGATTTCATTTTTCAGTACCATAAGCAGTCTTACTGGATTTGACTAAGACAGTTTAGGTTACTGGCATAATTTATAGTGATTTACATATATTCTTCTTTAAGGCTAAAGATCTACTCCACCGGAGAATTTATATTCATTGGATTTTTCAGTTAATTTAAGTAATTTGCACTTACTCAATAATTTGAGAATAGTAAGGGTTACCACTATTTTGTGACATTATGTTTAAGAGTTGAATAATAATTTATTTGTAAATATCTGATGTTATCAAGGGATAACTGCAGCAGAAACTTTACCAATATATGTCAAGTTACCATGGTCTTTAAGGAAATAATTATGTCTATACTACTGAAATTTTGCTAACACTAGTGCTTAGCACTATATTCACTAACCAAGGGCATAAAAATTCAGTTCCCCAGTTGCCACTGGTGAATTTAGAAAGACAGCCTGCTCCAATTTCAATCACAGCAAGAGTTCTCCTTTTCTCATAGGCACGTTGCACTCTATGGCCAGGATCCAACAGTGTGCTTGTGCTTACAGAAGCAGTTCTGTCAGCAGGAAGGGAGGAGGGATTTGGGATGATTCGGGGGGGGGGAGAAAATCTGCTCTGCAAGCATATACAATGATACATTTCATCTTTTATTTCCTTTGCTACCAAGCATATCTATAGTCCAGTTCTTTATTATGATTATCACAGAGTACCAACCTAAGAAATAAACTACTAGCCTAGGGTCAGCTCTGAACGGCAAACTGAAAATGAATACCAGGTGCTGGAGACCATATTTTAGAGGAAAGAACCAGCAAAACAACTTCTGAGTATTCCTTGCCTAAAAAACCCTATGAAATTCATGGGGTTGGCATAAGTCGACAGGCAACTTGAAGGCACATATACACACACCCGTCTTAAACAAATATTTTACATCCAGTTCTCTTCTCTTCACACCATGTGCATTCTCTTCTGAGCACTGACCCTTTGAAGAACGTCAAAACCTAAAAGTTGACGGTTATGCATGATACAGCTACGTTCTATAAGGGTCAGGAGCTTATCCAGGTAGGATCTATAACAAGCAGTGCTGAAATAAGACAGCAGTAATTGGACATATTACACAGGTAAGTCTTCACTTGCCTTCTCTCTGTTAGCTACACAGAGGCCTGAATCCTACTGGTTAGTCTCAACTACAGTAAACTCACTGAATTAACTGGTGGACAGTATGTCAACAGATGGATAAATCCAATTGATTCAAAACATCTATTTTAGTTAGGACACCAAAAAGAATTCAGGCCATTATGACCAGAATCCTGTTTGCTAGCAGTATACTTGTGACAATATTCTGGGAATGTGGCTATCTGAAGTGCCAATGCAGCATGGAAGCTGGTCACTAGGCAACCAGAATAGCACAGGCGAGAAACCCAGCCCAGTAGTGTGTGGGAGTGGCTTGAGCCTGAAAGAAAACGTTATATGAAGCCAAGTACCTGTGGGTATTGGATTCCTTCAGTGAGAGTCCAGCAAGGAGCTAGGGAGCACAGTCCTTTAGTCCTTTACAGTTTATCTTTGTAAACACTAACTCGGCTGAGATGTATATAAAGTAATGCAGAAAACACACGCTACCATAAAATTATTAAGTGGTTCTAAAAAAACATTGAAAATTCTCACTCTTTTACACAAAGATGATGTTATTGGGGCAGGGGAGGGGGCAGAACCATGTGGTAAAGACGGGGCTCCTTATGAGATTGGGAATCATCACACCGATTTGGGAGAAGTATATCACAGTGCTAACATAAAAATCAATACTCAAGTGGCTTTACTCTTTCAGATGTTGCAATATAGTTCCTAGTGCAGCCAATCACTCTGCAAGCACACATACATCCCTCTCACATTTGGGATTTGAAAGGTAAGGAGTTAATTGACCATTTCACAATGGGTGAGCTCAAGATGATGGCACCCATTACACAGTTGACTGCACAATTCTAGGATCCACCATAACTATACTGGGATATAATTACACTGTTATAAAATTGTATAGATTCTTGGCCATAGCTGTGATGAATCCAGATTTCATGAATCTTGGAACTACAAATGCTATTGCCAGTTCCAAGGGGCAGGATCATGAGGCATCCCTCCTGATGCAGTTAGGCTGTAAATCCCAGGATCCCTAGCCATCACAGCCAATAGACAGACCCATGATTGTTACCATGGCATATACAATACTGGCCTCAATGAACTGATGATAACAATCAGCCTATAATAGATACTCTAAAAATAGAACAAACAGTTCTCTGACTCTTTATATAATTATTTCCAAGGCATATTTGACAGAAGTCCATGTGTGATTAAAAAAAATATATTAAAATTCAAGCGTATGGATCCCTGAAGGTGGATGTGAGAACATTCTGCACTCCAATACTTTGTGTCATTTTGAAATAGTCAAACTAGCATAATCCAAACCAGCTTTAAAGCCATCTGACTAGAGCTGTTATAGAAAGGGGAAAACTTCTCTCCTGTATCTGCTTTGGATAAAAAGGTTCACACCAAAGAAGGTGAACATCAAGAGTCATTCAATCACTCTAGAAACCTTTGGGCAACAAACATATCCCCAGGAAGTGTGCAGCCCATGGGAAATCACTGCCATTTTCCAGACATTTGAAGAATACGTTATTTCTTTCCAATTCCCACCGTCACTCCATTTCCACAAGACAAGTATCATTTTTATCCCAGGGCCACTCTGTAAAACTTTCCTTTCACTTCAAGCTAAGTAGCTACCCTCCAGAGTGGATTACTTATTTATAGAAAATTGATCTTGCATCAAATACCTAATAAAACCACTAAGCTCAAAGCTTTGATCACAGGATTTTCTTAACATAGGATAAACAGAACATTTAAGACATTGCTCAATTCTCATTCACAGCCATGGAAACCAATATTCTATTTTTAAAAGCAGTAGTTGATTACCTACCTCACAAAATAACGTAAGCTTATCATCTGGTAAAAGACCATTAGCTTCATCAAGTAAAAAGTCTCTTCGAATGAATTTTTTAAAACCCCAGTCTTTGCCTTGGACAAATCGATATGCTCTTTGGCTTTCTATTAGCAAATAAATAAAATAGCATATATTCAATTAAAACAGAGCCAAAGTTTTGAAATAATTACACATACACAAATAAATCCAAGAAGCAAATACAACTAAATTTAAGACAATCAACTGCTATAGCTGATGTATCTTTGTAAGTATTTGTTTTAAAGGACTATCCCAGATAATATTGCTCCAGTTTAACTAAAATTAGAAAGTGCTATGAGAAAACAAACAGAAAATTTACTGATACAACTATAGCACAAAAAAAAAAATCACAGGTTGCAATTGGAAAGCATATTTTTAAATGAAACTCAGGGTTGGGGGGAGGGATAATTTAACTTACATTAGCTTCAAGAACTTTGATTTTAAGATTCACTTTAAGGTTCATGTTGATTTTAAGAGACATTCTGGAGGATCATTCTTACTGCAGTCCTCACCAGTCAGAACAGCTATTCTAGAATACTGTTACCATCAGATTTTAATATAGCACAGGGAGCTTGAGGCAGAAAAAGAAACTAGGGGAAAAAAGGCATGTGAATCAAAGTCCCTGCACCTACTAATATGACTCTTCAGATTCTGGCTACTATACTTAGTTTTGTGGAATTGCTATATTCTTCTCGACATCATATAAAACAAAAGCCTTCTAGTGTCAGAGTTATGGTATACATTTTTGACTACCACAGTACGTTTCTGACTACCACAGGCATATTTCATGTGAAAGTCGTGTGTCTCTGGAAGCTTGCAAGTCATAGGGGAACACTCACATAGCTGGTAAGATTCAGTTAAACTAACCACTGACATGTTTTGCAAGTGCTCCCAATTCTGGCGTGTAGAGGACCACACCACACCATTTTCAACTCCTCGGGAGATCTGCAAGGACACTACAAGTCCCCTTAGACAGTATTTTATAAATACAAAAAAGCTGTCTTTTTTTACATGATTTTTTTAAAAAAGCTCAAAAATGTCTTTTGGCTTTTGAGGAAGACGGGGTCATGCCCAAGCAATAGGTGGGCACGAGGCTGCACTAGAGTTCCAAAAAGCCACATGTGACCTATGGGCCTCACAACTGCCACCACCGCACTACTGATGGAGGAGGGTTCTATACCTCTTAATGATAGAAAAACTGAACTAAGCATCTCTTAGTTGTCTGATCCTGTTCACAGAGCCTACAGTGAACGGACTCTGACTCTGTCTAGTCCTGAACCACAGAATGAACTGTACTTTATATGTTACAAAGCTGTCAACATCTGCTGCCACATATATACACAGCAAAAGAACAGAAGCCAAAGCCAGCTCTACTTCCCAGACTGGTATAGAACATTACTACTTTCTAACATCTTTAGGCTCATACAAATTTTATGCTTGCAGGAGAAAAAAAAATCAAATTACATTTGAAAGACAGAGCAGAAGAAGATGGGAATCATGCACAGAGATATAAAATTTTCAGAAATTTTGAAGCCACAAAGGATCCTTTTTTTTCCCAGAAAAAAAGGAAATGTTTAGAAAAAAATGTGAATTGTAATGTTACTCCTCCCTTGCAGAGTGAAAGTCATTTTGTTAATTTAGGAACATACATTTCATTTTGTATATACATAAGAAAAATATGTTTGACATTAAAAGTACAATTTGATCAGAATAAAAATATAAATTGAGCTTACTTTTTTAAATTTTATTTTTTGCTATAAAAGGAGCTACAATATCCTGAGGTGTAAGGAGCACCTGAACCACTGGCAACCTCCTTTATTTTACAAGTTTTGAGGAACAAGCAAATATCCCACCCCCACAAAAAAATAACAGACTCTCAACATTAGTGAAAAAGGAAAAAGTATTTTGTCTCCACTATTTCTCCATAGTGTCAAGCAGACATATAATGCACTCATTTCCACAAAGTGAACTGAGGAAAGGAAGCCACCACCATGGAAAATGGAGCAAGCTTGTTTTGCTCCAGAGACTAGGACACAGAATAATGGCTTCAAACTTCAGGAAAAGAGATTCCACTTAAACATTAGGAACAACTTCCTGACAGCAAAAGCAGTTTAACAGTGAATATGCTGATTCGGACTGGTGGAGTCTCCCTCTTTGAAGGTTTTTATACAGAGGCTGGATGGCCATCTGTTGGGAATGCTTTGTGTATTCCTGCATGCAGGAGGTTGGACTCAATAGCCCTTGTGGACTCTTCCAGTTCTATATGATTTTTATATCATAACATATATGCAGTCTTACATAAACATCTCCCTCATACATAGCTTTTGGAAATGATTTTGTAGTGGTAAATATGTGAACACCTTATCACAAACAGCTATAGAGGAATACTTATAAAATTATGTAAGGTACAGAGGACAAGTAGTCAAATTCACATTTCATTTTAAATAAATGCATTTCTTCTCCTTACTGTATCATTAACATCTTAACATCAGAGACAACTATTCTATCAAATCAAATAGTGCAAGAAATGTATATAGTATGCAATACCTTGCATAAAAATGAATTCATAAACAGTCATAGTTCACAACTTTTCACAAAAGGTCTGATTTGGAATGCGTAGGATGCTTCTAAAACAGTAAAAATGTGGAAAAATTGTGCAGGTGATGACTGATCCCTTGGGCAAGCTGAAGTGGGCAAAGCCAAAGTATTTATCCTTTAAACCAAAAGCTATTGATGTTGAACCATTTTCAAATGTACTTACCCATTGCTTTTGTTTCCTCTCTTTTCGCATTCAAAAGAGAAAATTTAAATTTTGCTCTCACTTCACTTTTTGGACAACTAACTAGAAGTAAATACAATGAAAGATAATCTTTGCTTTCATCATCTAACCCTTTAGGGTTTACTCTCAGGCACCTAGAATGAAGAATGTAAGAAGCAAGTCTTAGAGAAACTGATTATGCATCCATGATGTAAGCAGACTGAATAGTCTCATGTGTTTTTACACATGTAAAGAATTATTAACCAACCACATCCTATAAGGCTACACATAAAGGTTTCGATGAGCTGAATCAATAGTGTTTCCTATCCATTTCTGAGTCTCCTGAGGATAGAATGAAAATACTTATTTTGCTCTTTAAGCCAATGGTTCCCAAATTTGAGCTATCAGATGTTGAACTGCAGGTTCCAGAATTCCTGACCAGTGGCTATGCTTTAAGTTCAAGGATATGAACATCTGTGGTCTGAAGTTTGGAAACCACTGTTTTAGACAGTAACCACTAATTTTATTGCATTTGCATCCCATGGCGAGAAGCTCAGAATTAATGTGTACACCATTCTGTTCTACTGACAACTATCTCTTACCATTCAGGCTTTTGGAAGTTATCTTGCAGTCACAAAAATACAGTGTACAGTTAAAATAAGGTAATATGCAAAGTTATATAGTATCACAAAAGCATATGCCTGCATATCCGGAAGTTATATTATCTGGAAAAATTACAAGACAAAAAAAGCAGTAACAATTGTAGCAACGTACTAAAGTCTATCTACAGTTCCTCAAATCTTCTGACATAAAAGCCAAGGATAACAGAGGTAAAGACAACTCACATGAAACAGGTCACTCTCTATGTTTATAGGCCAAATGTACTTAGGTATCTTGGGCCTAAGTCCAACAAACCTATGCATCACACAACACTTAGCTACACAGGTCCCTACACTGTGACCAATAATCCCTAGCAATTTTTCCTGGCTCCAATAGCAAAGACTGCTTCAACAGTGGAGAAAATGTACAGTACCATAAATGTGATTTGATGATACAGGATGTATTCACATAATTTCAACAACTTATGCTCAAAGGGGGGAAAATGAAATCACATAATATAATCTTACCATTTCATTTTGTCATTTGGCCCTGATGAAAAAGTAGAACTCTTTAAAACTTCACCCATTTCTTCTCGACAGAAACTGAAGTTATTAATGGTCCACATATAAGAAAATTTTACAACTTTAACCTGAATAAGAGATGCAAACAATCACATATATTCATGAGGTTCACTTTAATTCAGCTTAATTTAAAAAAAAAAAGTTACCGAAGTAGTAGGTTCAACTACACATCTTAAGCTACTTAAATAAATAACTGTCTTGTAGAATTAAGGAGTCACTAAAATCTACGCTGGAAAAACTGTATGGAAATTAATGTTTCAGAATGACGTTCCATTAGCCCAGCCTTCTCCTTCAGATCCTCCAACTATATGCTGAGGGGAGTGGGGTTGTCTCCTCCTTTCCATGGATGACTTTCCATGCTTGGGACTATGCTTACCACAGAGAGGTGTCTCTAGAAGACTGGTATTCTACAAGGCTAACGTAATATGCCAGTAACAGTAAGCAGTAAGCACTTATGCACAATATGTAGTTTACCTGCGTATAACACCAGCTTTCAGCTATAGGCCCACTGGACATCTCTCCAGGTGGTGGTGGTGGAGTGGCAGTTCTTGACATCCCCACTTTATTGCAGATTTTTACAGTATAAATGCAGCAATTCCACCATCAGTATTCTTCCTACACATAAAAAGGTGAAAGCAAGCAAAATATTAGTATTATTTCAAAATATTTTACCATTAATATGTTTTTTTACTTTATATAAAAAAAATCCTTAAAATTACATTGGTATAGAGTCCTTGTAAGGGGAACATCAGTATAAAAATATTTCTAACAAATAACAAACAGTTTAAAGCAAAATTGAGATAAAGTACTGAAAAACAACAAGGGTAATTCCATGAAAGACCTACTGACAAATTTAAACATTTTTCTGTTGGGAATAAAGGATAATAGAGGGCTATCTATCAGCTTCTAGTATGATAGATCTTGCTACACTTAGTAGAAGCAACAGGATATAAATTGGCTGCCTCATAGTAAACTACTATTCGCCGCATGATCAATATTCAAGCCCCTATCAGCTTTAAGTTTGTATATGGGAGATTATTCAAAGCAATACATGGAAACACTACTAATCTGCATAATTTGTCCTGGAAATATATGTTTGGAACCTAGTTTACCCTCATGTCACTAGAAAGCTTTCTTATGTCCCTAAAAAAAGATTTCTGGGACCCAAAAAGGCATTTATATACCAGAAAGTACTAAGGCAAATATATACAAGAAGACATGGCACGTCTATGATAGTACTAAAAGACAAAGAAAATTCTTCACAACTAGCTGTTTCTGCCTTAATACTTTTACCTTAACTAGCTGTTTTTGCCATAAAACTTTTCAATCATATGAGATAATTGTAATAGTTGGATACAGACATAGTCCTGCTTAGAGCAGACACACTGAAATCACTGTGATGAGTTAGTTGTGAACTAACTTAGGTCCTACTGGTTTCAACCAGCTTGCTTCAAAATACGACTTAGTCTGGATCCAACACGGTGTATTTTAGCCCATTCACTGATACAACTATCAGTGATAGGGTGATGATCCTCTTTCCCCATGTGCCCACAAAACCAGGTCAAGTGGCAAAAGAGGCTGCAGGAAGAAAGACATTCCATCACATTAGTAGGTGGTCCAGTGCATGACACTGGTTATACATTTCAAGTTTCAGCCAGAATCCCCAAAGGTAAGTATCACACTCAAGCAGACTGAAATAACAGCTAGAGGGGTAAATATAAGAGCAGTATAATGTGGCATGGGGCTCTCAGAGAACCTGGACATGGGAACAAAGCATGATATAAGAAGGATTGACTTGAAACTACAGTCTCAGGAACAGTAATTACAAAACTAACTCTATTAGAAAGCAAGTAAAACTGAAAAATTCAACAACCTACTCTAGAAATGTGCTTATGAACTATATTAAAAATCCACATATTTTAAATTAATAAAAAAATGCTACTTGGAGGGGAAAAAAAATTTCTCCTGAAAGCTATCAACTCCTGAAAGAGACATGCGAGGGAATGAAATCATGACTCCTACATATGTGGAGAATCAATGAATCTTCTGTCTGGCCACATAAAAAGGAGCCTGCCAATTACACAAGAATGCTTCCCATTTCATGTATTGACAGCTATTTGGCCACTCAAATAAACCATTACTTGGCTGGCAGAACTCCACAGCTTGGAGGAAAGGAAACAACATCACCAATTATTCCTCCTCCTTGAAAAGCTGTTTCAAAGGCTTGAGAGACCTTCTGAAACAGTGCAGGAGTTGACTCAAGAGACTGCAAGAGACTGGCAAAAACTGCACCCCCATTTCTGACACTGGGAATGTCTGCTGGATCTTGGTCTTTTCCCATGCATGAAAGGAATATCATGGATCAACACTGACTCTTCTCTTCAAATACCATTTTCTGTCTCACTTTCTTTCACTAACTTCTTGTATCATATTAAAATCACATTCGCAGCAGCTGGATGCCATACACTTTCAGATGAAACCTTGTTTTTTGTGAAGAAGTTAAATCAATTTAAGTTCTTCTAATAAAAATGGATGGATGGCACTGCTTGCATATATAGGCTTTAAAAACAGTCAAAGTGAGTTACAGTATTGTTTAATTTCTTTGATCATGAGATTTGGAGTATTATACAAAATTCAACTTCAATTAATACCTGAAAAATATTCAGTACCTGTTGAATACCAGGTTAGTGAATGGAAAAACAAGTGCTATTCGGGCTTTTATTCTGGACGAGCATGCTGACCTGGCTTGTATTACAGAGACCTGGCTGGATGAGACTCAGGGGCTAATCTCTCTCAGCTCTGTCCACCAGGTTTTTCTGTGCAGCAGCAGGTGAGACCTGCAAGGCAAAGAGGTGGAGTTGCAGAGTCTGTCATGATTCCATCTCCCTGACCAGGTGTCCTATCCCACAGTCTGAAGATTTTGAGAGTGTATACCTAATGGTGGGTAACCAGGAAGATGGGTAATAAAGAGATAAGTAACAGAGTCTCTGTTGGTGTACTGTTGCACCCACCCCCAACTGCCCAACAGTCTCCTTTCCTGAGCTAAGGTGGGGAGGGATGTATCAGGGTTGGTGTTGTAGTCTGTGCAGCTACTAGTACTGAGGGACTTCAGTATCCACACTGAGACTGCCCTATCAAGAGTGGCTCAGGACGTCATGGCCTCCACGACAACCGCCGGTTTGTCCCAAGTGATATCTGGCCCTACTCATGCTGCAGGGCATACTCTGGACCTTGTTTTCTGTACTGGATGGGATGACAGTGATCTTGGTGTGGAGGAACTCTTTATAATTCCACTGTCATGAACAGGTTTGGTCAGGTTTAGACTCATAGGTATTCTGAACAGGGGTGGGAGACTGATTCTGTGGGGTTGGGAGACTGATCTGGATGGTCTGTTCCAGGAGGCTGATGGATGGATCTGGACAGATTCCTGATGACTCTTGGGGATTTTCCTGTCACCTCAAAAAGTGATTCTGTTAAAGCTCTGGCAGGCATCTGGAACAAGGAAAAGGCCAAGGTGGTGGACACAATTGCTCCTGAGCATTCCCTCTCATGGAGTGGAGCCAAACCAGCCCCTGGTTTTCCAGGGAGTTGGCAGTGATGAAGCAAGTGAGATGGAAACTAGAGCAATGGTGGTGGAAGATTTGAAGTGAACCTGATTGAATATGAGTTAGAGTCTACTTAAAGGCCTACTCCGTGACAGTGCAGGCAGTAAAAAAATATTTTTTGCTGCCCCCACTGCATCTGCAAGGAGTCATCCAGTAGAGTTGTTTTGGGTGGTCAAATGTCCATTACACACAGGTTCTCAAGTAGAAAATGCACACCACTAAACAGCTTGCTATGAACAATCCACATAACGCAAGTCATTCAGATCTGATCCTATTTGGTTGCAGTAGTTGGTACAATTCCAGTGGATGTACTTTTGGCTCCTGCTTGTCCAGTGTTATTGGATACTTTTCAATCTGTGCAGCTTGAGGATGTGGACAAGATCTTTGTAGAGGTGAGAGCCACAACATGCGTGCCGGACCCTTACCCTTCTTGGCTTATCAAATCGACCAGAAGGGGACTGGCTGAGTGGGTAAAGGGGGTAGTCAGTGCCTCCTTACAACAAGGCAGTATTCCAACTTGCCTAAAGGAAGCAATTTTAAGGCCTTTGTTGAAAAATCCCCCTATAAAAGATAACTATCAGCCAGTGTCCAACCTACCATTTCTGAGCAAGGTATTGGAGTGTGTGGTAGCCTCTCAACTCCAAGAGTTCTGAATGAAACAGATAATCTAGAACCATTTCAATCTGGTTTCAGCCCTGGCTATGGGAATAAGACAGCTTTGGTCACCTTGGTGGTTGACCTATGCATGGAACTGGACGGGGGGGGGGGGTGTCCCTGTTGGTTCTGCTGCTTTTCAGTGGCTTTCATTAACATCAGCCATTGTATTCTTCTTGACTAACTTGCTGGGATGGGACTCAGACTCACTGTTTTACAGTGACTCCATTCCTACCTGGAGGGGGGAATGAAGAAGGTGGTGCTGGGGAACACTGGTTCAATCCCCTGGCCACTGGCCTGCGGGGTTCCTCAGGGTTCTGTATCGTCCCCCATGCTATGTGACATATAAATGAAACTGCTGGAAGAGGTCATCTGGAGTATTTTGACATCAATATGCAGATGATACCCAACTCTACTTCTTTCCACCCCAAATCAAGGAGGCTGTTCTGGTCCTAAATCTGTGTCTGTCATCGGTAATGGACTGGATGAGGGCAAACAAACTGAAACTTAATCTAGACAAGACAGAGGTGCTCCTGGTCAGTCAGACTGTGACAGATGGGGTTATGTTGCCCCTAAAGACACAGGCTCACAGTCTAGGTGTACCCCTGGACTTAGCTTTGAATCAAGAGGACCAGGTTGCTGTGGTGGCCAGGAGTGTTTTTGCACACTTACAGCTTGTGTGCCAACTGTGCCCATTCCCTGATATGTCAGATCTGGCTACAGTGGTACATGTCTTAGTTATATCCTGTTTGGACTAATGTAACATGCTGTACTTCAGGCTGCCTTTGAAGAATATTCAGAAACTTCAGCTGGTTCATGGAGCTGCAGCCAGACTGTTAACTGGGACAGATTATGGAGACCACAACACAACCCTGTTGAAACAGCTCCACTGGCTGCCAGTTTGTATCTGGGCACAATTCAAAGTGCTGGTTATGACCTATAAAGTGCTGGTTATGACCTATTTGGCTCAAGCCCAGGCTACATAACAGACCATATATCCCTGTATGAACTGGCCCGGGCTCTGAAATCATCAGAAGAGGCCCTTCTTCAGTCCCACCACCATCACAGGCACGGATGAGGATGCAAAACAGGGCCTTCTCAGTGGCTCCCCCTTGAATCTGGAACTCCTTTCACATGGAGGCCAGAATGGCCTTCTCCTTGTTGTCTTTCCAGCAGCAGCTTAATCAAGAAGGCATCTTAATACAGAAAAGTTTTTACAAAAAGGGCTACAGATGGTATACTTTTTAAATTTTAATTGCTTCTTTTAATATTTTTTAGCTGTTTTAATTCTTTACAGTTGAATTCTATTTTAATATGTACTATTGATATGTACTATTGATGAGTTTTTAAAATATATTGTTTTAACGCAACTGAGGCAGGGAGATATAACTAACAAGTGTTAGGAAACAATGTTAGCAAACTCTGCTTCTATACCAATGAAATATTTGCTACTTTTCAAAATCAAAAGGAATATCCACAACCCCTAAAAGGCCAGAGTCTTTTTAAAATAAATCTTCCTAAGGAAGAGAATCAAGATTAGTTATGATGAACCACAATTACAAGTTATTATTCCATATCTGTCTTCTTGTCATGCTATAAAATGACTATTCTACCTGAAGCATCTGAGTTCCCCAGTCCCTGATATACTGAGTGGTTGGCAAACAATGTAGACTTAAGTTCCACATTAGTTTGGTGTTTTCATACTTCTAGTCAGGATTATTTTAACATTTAATTATTTAATTGTTTTAACATTTAAAACAACAGCCACTGTACTCTTGTCTCTGAGTTAAGATGGAGCGGTTATTGGTAATGTTCATAATGAGTGCAAGCAATTCAGAAATCAATATGTAAGCCCCACTGATTTTTGCAGGAAATTTAAACCCATGCTCAAATGGTCCTCAATTGAAATAACAATGATTTCTGTGTGTTTCATTGTGGCTGGATTGCACCAATGGATTGTGCCATTATGGCAGATAAGTCAGCTACAGGTGTCAACAGTTAAACTTTTAAATGAAAGCTCTGACAGTATGCATTTGAACATATGAAATCACTTAAAATTCAATGGGTACCTTGTGGTCTCTTGCAGTAGACATTAACCAGTAAAAGGTGTGCAACCTGGGAACCACAAAAAATATATCCTCCGTATGGGTTACCAGTGCTTAAGAAAACTTGCAGCTTCTGTTTGTGGCAAAGCCTCAAGGACCTGAACTAGTCTCAGGTGGTCTCTCTTCTTAATTCTTAAAATTTGTGCTAGCATTATTAATGCTTAGCAATCCCATTGTGGTATGAATTGTACAAGACTGATGTTTCTCACCTCAAGATCAAAGACAACATGCACCAGAAGCTAAGAAAAGCACAAGGTAACAGTGAGATTAAGATGAATAACTGTCAAAGTACTTCACAATTGCCTGCTACTGTCAAATTTTCTTTCATGGTTCACAGGACAGCACAGGGAGGCTTTTAAAGATAGATCTGATCTGAGGAGGTATGCAACAGCTGCTTTTCTGATGTTTGTGGTGAACTACTTCAATGAATCTACTGCCCTGGGAACAAGAAGCCTGTGAAGTTTGATCAAATGGGCATCTCTAGAAGAGCACAGGTTTGAACATATCAATGTTCATGATGAAACAGATCTATAGTAATGAGCACAAATCTTTGCAGTGGCATTAGGACAACAACCAGAACAAGTTGGTACTTCCTATATGTTTCTAAACAGCAATATAAAATACGGTGCTTCTAACTATAGCACACTTCGTGACAAAAATATCTAATAATGGAGGGAGAGGATACTAAAATCCTCAGCATAATATTTTCCATAATACTGCAGTCCCAGGGAGCCCCAGTTCACTCAGCAAGGAGGCATGAGAATCACATGGAGAATTCAGACGTTGCTTGGTGGCAACTTCCACCATGCCTTATTATTGGCTATGTTGGCTATAGCTGATGGAAGGGCCACACAATTCCTAGCTTGGACCTCTGGTATAATCCTAACCCAAGACTGTCATTAAAAATCCAGCTTGAGGGGAAAATCCTTGTCTATAAAATTCACATATACATTTTTGTCATCTGTTTCTCCATTCTAGGGACAGATCAACCAACCTCTAGCAATTAGGGATTGTATGTTTATAGATGTAGTAGACTTACATTTCTGCAGCATGAACAATAAGCACTTCTACCTTTCCAAAAGAAAAGTGGAGTGGATAATTTTCCAAGATGGGAAATTTTCCAAAGCAGAAATTTTTACAGTGCTACACTTCCCCAAGGAAAACATATAGATATTTATCCATAGTTATCCGAGCTGTTGTACTACAATTGTGTTATATGGGCTAAATACAGGGTATTCTAAGGAGACAAGTACTGACAAACCCTAGTGTTCAGGAGTAGACCCAGAAATGAATGCAGCATTACTTCCATTTTAAAAAGCTCTTGCTTCCCAGTAAGTGGCAAGTACAAACAGTCAAGAAAAATGTGATAAGGTGCCTGTGCCCACAGATCCACATAAATCCTTTAGTGAAATAGTATGTTTAACCAGCTGCACTGAATCAGCTTTTTCTCTACATGAAATGCAACTGATAAGCAGCACAAAGCGAGAATGAGTGAAGTTAAAGGTGCTACAGTTATACCTCAGCAAAAGAAAGCTAAACTACAGCTCTAGTTAGGTATTTGATCTTAAAATAATAGAGCTGGAAGAGACCGCAAGAGACAACCATTGAGTCCAACCCTCTGCCAGGCAGGAATACACAATTTTTTTTTAAAATAAAGTGTTCTTTTAGGCATAATCAATTTTGTTAAATATCAGAAAAATATATGTTATTCTCTTAATACTATTAAAAATTTTCTAATAAAACAATTTCCACATAAAGTTTTGAATGTGCTTGAACAGAATACTTAAAATAAATGTGCTAAATCAGATAACATTATTTAGAGGGCTAGCAAATTTTCATTGCTGCCTTTACTGGAAAACTCACATCATTGCTTTCTAAGTGGAAGAGAGAAGATGAGTCTAAGCAATCTGCTTCTGACCAAGCCCAATCAGAAATACAGATTTCCTGGAGTAGTTCAAGTACCATGAGCAGTTGAAGGCCACACCACAGTAATGAAGTGAAAGGGTAAAAAAAAAGCACTGAAGGAATGAGTGTCTCCATTCAGTTAAATCAGATAACTTTAAGTTCTTGAACTAAGATAAGACTAATCTGTAGACTGCTGAAAACAGAAGATAAGGACTACTGAAGGCTAAATATGATCTTCGATTAGGCTGCCCTTATTAACTTTTGCTTATAACTGTGTCTTAAAAGAGCTGTGAGAGATAGGACATGAATCTATCTCCTTTAATTTACAGTAAATGATTAATGCTGGGTGTGTTCTTTAAGGAACTTGAGAAATAAAAAAGAGAAGTCAGTTTATGCAGTTTAAAATAGTTGCGCATGAGATGTTGTCACTTTAATGTGTATAGAAATAACCAATAACCAGATATTTCTTGCCTTAAGAATCAATGCAATATCATTATTTGAATAGAGGAGGAGTGAAAAAAGACAGCAGGCTAAATTAATTAGGACATCTCTTCAATTAAAGAAATGGATCATATGGAAAGTGCAAGTGTTACACCTAAATCTAGTAAACTAATCAATATAGGTTGAGCTATGCAGTTTTGAGACTGTTACAAGAATGCACATGTGCAGTAGAACAGACTGGATTACAGTCTTTATGGGTGAGCATGAAGATGATCAGATTTCATGTGTCAAAATTAGTCCTGAGAAAGGAGGCAACAAAGGAGGCAAAAGTAATAAAAAAGTTGTGACCATGCACTCTGACCTCCCACAAGACAAGGGGAGGATAATGGCCAAATGTTAGTGATCAAGTCTGCTCCTCACGAAACCCCCGTTTCTTGTAGAGCCACGCAACTCCATTTCAATCTCAGTCTTCCCTATTTTTTCCTCTGGTGGAAAAAAAGTCTACATTTATAGTCATTTACAGCTTTTTCGCCAAGGCTTGTATATTTCTGAGCCCCTTTCATCTTAGTCATGCTGATGAAACTAAGGATCAGAAATGGTACTGTTGGACCATTGTTGGATCATCTGATGAATTTCACGACTAAGTGAGGATCTCAGTTTTTGTCTAACTATTACACAATAAATTTGATGCTCTTGTTCAGAACAGAAATAGTTGGCTATAACATTTAGGGAGAAAATATGCACTCCATATGCACAAAGGTTCATTATATAATAAAGCAGCATTAACAGTAATGAAAATAGAAATAATTTTTCATACATTATAAGACTTCTGGAAATTTCCATGGTTTTTAAGATAACCTTATATTGGAACTGATGACAATTAATGTGTCAGAGATGTACCAGGAGAGTATACAAGATATAGTAACAGCACAAAGAAATCCTCAAAAATGAAACCTTCAGAAATCAAACGTGGAGTTGTGTCCTTTTGTGTATGTCTATCATCTCTACTGAAATAGATGTCTTATTTCAGTTGCAGTATTCATCACCCCCACCACACCTCCAGAACCTGCCCATTTTCCCATTTTGATTTCTACTATTCTACCATTCACCAAAACATTCCAGCCATTAAATAAGTATAATCTTCAAGATTTTGGCACAACTAAAAGATAGTGGGAACATGAGTTATTGGTAAAAATGAATGCTTCTCTCAAGACACTTCATTGATCACAATTCCACTTGTGCTTAAGAAGTTTCTTTTGAAGATTATGTTTATATGGAAAGAAAATTATGAAGAAATGCCCACACATCTGAGGCCAGACCATCAATAATATTATGAAGTTAATTGTAAATGTGGTCCTTGATCAAAGTGGTATGTTATCAGAGAGTTATCAACAGGAGCATAAAAATTATCTATATAAACACATAATTTATTAGAATTAATTGAAATTAAGATCACTCTTTCATTAAACATTCAATTATCGCATTATTCTTAAATTACAGGGTCATTAATATCTGATTAATTATTTATATTTCTCTATAAACAAACTCTGAAATACTTTAATGTGATTTGTTGTTACCTGCCAACAAGTCAGCTTTGACTTACAGTGAGACCCCCAGTCATCAAAACCCTCTCTCAGAACTTCCAAATTTAGGGCCGTGACTTTTCTTATTAGTTGTAGTCTCCCTCTTCTCCTAGTGTCTGTCATTCTCAGATATGTTACAGTCTTTTGCACTGAGTCATGTTGTCTCATGATGTGTCCAAATTACAACAGTCTCAGTTTAGTAATTCTGGCAAATTACTAAAAGAGAGTTCATGTTGGATTTGTTTTAAGAGCCATTTATTTGTCTTTTTGCCCATCCATGATGTCTAAAGAATTCTCCTTTAGCACTACACTTCAAATGATTTGATTTACCGTATTTTCTGGCGTATAAGACGACTGGGCGTATAAGACGACCCCCAACTTTTCCAGTTAAAATATAGAGTTTGGGATATACTCGCCGTATAAGACTACCCCTCTTCCAACGCACACCAAATAAAAATTAAAAAAACATCAGATTTGATTTCAATTCAATTTTAATTCTACTTAAAATATATGTGTATATATATATATTATTGCGCATCTGTCATTAGGAATAATGCAATCCATGCTAAAAAGCGGGGAGGCAAGTAATATTCCTGGAGCGTTGCAAGGCACTCCCCTTTCCCAAACTCCTTGCAAAGTGGGTTTCATTGCAAGGGGCTCATGGTTACTGGGGTCCCCGCCTCCCGGTGTGATTTAATGCAAAACATATCGCAAAAGAGAAAACCCAAATCTGGTTTGGAGGTCTCTCTTTCCCCTTTCTCCTCCGCTCTCCCACTCCCCCCACTGGAAAAGCGAGCGAATGGGTGCTCCCAGCGAGTCAGACATGGCAGCGGCGGTGGCAGCAGGTGCCGATGTTGTGCAGAGGCAGAGAAAGGCAGGCGGGTAGCTGGAAAGAGCTGGAGCCCGGCGAGGGAGGAAGTGGCAGAGGAGCTGGAAAGGCCGCCCGGCTCCCGTTCTCAGAGGATTCGCCACTGAGAGCCCCTCCTCTCCTCCTCCCTCACCACCGCCGCTCTGGGAGGAGCCAGCAGCCGAGCGCCGGGCTCGCATCCTTGCGAAAGGGGCGGCCTCGCCAGCCCCGGGCACTCCCTGCCAGCCCCGCTGGACTTTTGAGCAAACTTGAGCCGCTTGCTCGCTCCCTCCCTCTCTCCCTCCCCCCTTTTAATACCCCTCCTCCTCCTCCTCCTTCTTTCCTGGGAGGATGTCCTCTAGGTAGTGCTGGGAGGCAGCAGCAGCAGCAGCGTCCTAGCCGAGCGAGCGAGCGAGCAAAGTTTTGGCGAGGCGGGCGCAGAGCGGCGCCCCTTTCCCTCGCTTCCCCGGGCCCCCTATCCTCCTCTGCCAGCGAGGGAGGGAGGGTGGGAGCAAGCGGTGCCCCCCCGCCTGCTCGGCCTCCTCAGCTCTCTCCCGCTTTCCCCTCGTTGGCCTCCTCCGCCTCCGCCGGGGCTGGTAAGGAAAGAAAATGTTTGCTCGAGCCGCCGCAGCTGCTTCCACCAAGGGAAGCAGAGGAGGAGAGGGAAGGGGGCAGCACCCCGCGCCCGGCTCTTTGGGGCTGGGGGGCCTGGGGGGCGAATGCCCAGAGGGGAGGAGGGCGGGGGAGGCCAGCGCCGGCCCTCGCCCTCCACATGCCCCGCCAGCCCGGAGGGAAGCCCTCCTTTCCCCCTCTCTGCCAACTTGGCCGGACTCTTCCCCACCTCCGCCCTCCCTCCCTCCCTCCCTCCCTCGCACGCGCACGGTGGCGGCGGTGCTGGTGTATCTGTATCATGCCCCCAGCTTCCACAGCACTCCCTGGCCTGGGAGCTGGGGGCGGAAGCGGGGAGGCAGTGCAACCGGCGCTCGCGCAACAAGCCTCTCCCAAAACGCTGCCGCTTCCCCCCGCCTCAGCGCTCCCTGGCCTGGGAGCTGTAGGCGGAGGTGGGGGCGGAAGTGGGGAGGCAGCGCGACCGGCGCTCGCGCAACAAGCCTCTCCCAAAACGCCGCCGCTCCCCCCGCCTCAGCGCTCCCCTGCCTGGGAGCTGTAGGCAGAGGTGGGGGCGGAAGCGGGGAGGCAGCGCGACCGGCGCTCGTGCGAGGGGGAAGAGTGGCTAGCGCAACAAGCCTCTCCCAAAACGCTGCCACTCCCCCCACCGCCTCAGCGCTCCCTGACCTGGGAGCTGTAGGCGGAGGTGGGGGCGGAAGTGGGGAGGCAGCACAACCGGCGCTCGTGCGGGGGGGAAGAGTGGCTAGCGCAACAAGCCTCTCCCAAAACGCCACCGCTTCCCCCCAGCGTCTTTAGGTAAGTGCGCAGCACCACCCTTGGTGCTTTCATATGGTCGCTGCATACGGTGGGGATGCGGCCACAGCCATTTTTGAGCTCCCCCCACCGTATGCAGCAACCGCAAAGATGACCCCCGGCGTATAAGACGACCCCCGACTTTTGAGAAGATTTTCTTGGGTTAAAAAGTGGCCTTATACGCCGGAAAATACGGTAGTTCCAGTAAACTTTTTTTCACTGTCCAACCTCCACCACGGAACATACAAATCAGAAATACTATGGTACAGATAATTGCAACTTTGGTATTTAATTACATATTCTTACATTTGAAATTCTCTACATTTGAAGATCGTACCTAACTTCTTCATATCTGCTTTTCCAAGTTCTTGGACATTTCTGCACTACACTGTTATAGTACGATTATTCCACTTTCAACATCCTATGGAATTCTGGGGTTTGTAGTTTACTTGAGGCCAAAAAGCTCTGTGGTTGAGAATTCTCAAACTAAAGGCCCCTCCCTAAATTGCAAATCCCAGGATTCCATAGGATGTTGAAAGTGGAACAATCGCACTATAACAGTGTAGTGCAGAAATGGCCCTAGTGTTCTTCTGACTTCTTGAAGATAGTCTTCATTTAGTTTAATGACTGAGTCCTTTCTTCAATGTTACAGTAATCCAAATGTGATGTAATTAAGGGATGGTCACTGTGGCCAATTCAGATCTTTCTAGAAACGGATGCAGCTGGCAAACTAGTTTTTAACTGTGCAAATGCACTTCTTAGCCCCTGCTGAAACCTGAGCATCTAGGCTCAGGAATGAGTCTACAAGTACACCCGAACTGTGAACCTGTGACTTCAACTCTGTCTTATCTGGATTAAGCTTCAATTTGTTTGCTCTCATCTAGTCCATTACTATCAACAGTCATAGGTATATAACAACAACAACAACAACAACACACTGTTATAGTGGTATTCATCTACAACAGCAACAAATTATTTAAAAACTAGTAACAAAGAAAAAATACAGCACAGTCCCCATTAAGAGATTGTTCTACACAATCAATTAGTCTACTACAGACCCTGAAGCCAGACTAAGGGCTCAGATTATGCCTTCCTGGAACAGATGACAAAACATTCACAGACATAATAGTAATGGCAGACTTTAACTATCCTGATAAAGTCAAACTTTGCCAAGAGTATCGGTCCAACAAATTTCTCACTTGTCTTGCAGACAATTTCATAGTCCAAAAGGTAGAAGAAACAAGGGAAACAGCTATTTTAGATCTGATCCTTACTAACAATGATGATCTGGTTAATGTGGTAGAGGTGACAGGAACTTAGATAGAAGTGAAAGTGTTCTCCCAGACTTTATTGTACAGTCAGCCCTCCACATTTGTGGCTTTCACTTTTTCCTGATTTGATTATTCACAGATTATTTGCTGTCACCTCTGCTGCCTTCCTATGTCATTTTAAATGGGGATTGCAAGCCTTGTGAGACTGAGAAACTGCACACAAGGCTTGTAAGTCTCTATTAAAAATGGTGTGGGGCAGCAGTGGAGGTGGCAGTCAGCCCCACCAGCCACCCACTTCTGCCTTGTGAAGGAACCCTGATGCCTCAAAGGAATCCATGGTGGGTCGAATATGGTGATGATATTTTTTGTGTGTGTTAAATATGGTTTGGAAGGGCCTAGAGTTATTCACATTTTTTCCACTTTCACAAGGAGGCCTGTGCCCATAACTCTAGCAAATGTGGAGGGATGACTGTACAGCAGAAAGGGAAACCAAACGTAGTCAGACACCCTTTCTAGACTTTAAGAAAGCTGATTTCAGTAAACTTAGGGAAATATTGGGAGTGATTCCATAGTCAAGAATACTAAAAGAAAAAGGAGTTCATGATGGATGGAGTTTCTTAAAAGTGAGTTACTGAAGTCATAACTTCAAACAATTCCAGTGAGGAGAAAAAATGGGAGGTATCATAAAAAATTAGGGATGGATGTCTAAATAACTTGTAATGGCGCTAAGATTTAAAGGGGCCATGTACAAAAAACAGAAAAAGGGGAAAATTAACAAGGAGGATTTCAAACAAATAGCCAACAAGTGTAGAGAGAAGGTCAGAAAAGCTAAAGTACAGAACAAACTCAGGATTACTAGAGAGATTAAAAACAATTAGAAGGGCTTTTTGGTTATGTCCTTAGCAAAAAGAAGAACAAGGAAATTGTAGGGCCTCTGCATGGAGAGAATGGTAAAGTACTAATGAGGGAGAGAGAAAGGTAGAACTACTCAACACCTTCTTTGCCTTGGTCTTCTTTCAAAAGGAAAACAATGCTTTGCCTGGGAAAAATCGAGCAGATGATGCAGTGGGGAAAATGCAGCACAGCACAGGTAAACAGGTAGTACAAGAATATCTGGCTACCCTATATGATTTCAAGTTGCCAGGCCCAGATGAACTACATCCAAGGGTATTGAAAGAACTGGCAGAAGTAATCTCAGAGCCACTGGTAGTCATCTTTAAGAATTCCCAGACAACAGGAGAAGTCTCAGCAGACTGGAGAAGGGCAAATATTGCACCCATCTTCAAAAAGCGGAAAAAAAGAGGACCCAAATGATTACCACCCAGTCATCCTGAAATTAATATTAACAACAACGTTTTATTTTTTACCTGCCTCTCCCCAAGACTCAAGATGTGGTGCAATATAAATTAAATACACTTAAAAACACATTGTAGATTAAAATACACTAAAAACACATAAAACCATTTAAAATACATCCATTTAAAATGCTGGAAAAGACAGGTCTTTAATGCTCTTTAAAATGTGGACGTTGTATTTTGCTGTCAAATATCTTCTGGCACGTCATTCCACAGTCTACAGACAATGGATGAGAAGGTCCTTTGGCTGACCATTGTCAGTCTAGTCCTAGTGGTTTAAGTAAACGCCGCCCAGAGTTCCTGAGTATACGGGGCAGATTGTATGGGAGGAGGCAATCCTGCAGGTAATTTGGATCCAAACTACATAGGGCTTTAAAGGTAATAACCAACACTTAGTACTTTGTCCAGAAACCAACTGGCAGCCAGTGAAGTGATTTTAATATTGGTGTGATATGGTCACTCCTTGATGTATCTGTAACCAATCTGGCTGCCATATTTTGGACCAGTTGGAGTTTCTAAACTTGGCACAAAGACAGCCAAATGTACAGCACATTGTACATTGTAAAATGGGGAAGATTCTAGAGCAAATTAAATAGACAGTCTGTATGTACTTAGAAAGGAACACCACCACGATCACTAAATGTCAACATGCGTTTCTCAAAAACAGGTCATGCCAGACTAATTTTATCTCTTGTCTGGACAATGTGGCTGATGAAGGGGATGCTGTGGATATAGCACATCTTGATTTCAGTAAGGCCTTTGACAAGGTCCCCCATGATATTCTTTCAAACAAGCTAGTAAAATGTGGGCTAGACAATGCTACTGTCAGCTGGATTTTTAACTGCTATGTAAGATATTATGCTATAAAGTACTGCTGTAAGGTATTATGCTTAAGCAGGAAAAAAAAATGAAACACACAAATATAGGATGGGGGACATCTGGCTAGACCATAGCACATGTGAAATGAATCTGGGAGTAAACATTATTCTAGGAGTCTTCATAGATCACAACCTGAACATGAGTCAGCAGTGTGATGTGGCAGCTAAAAAAAGCCAATGAGATTCTGGACTGCATCAACAGAAGTATAGTGTCTGGGCCAAGGAAAGTAACAGTACCACTCTATTCTGCTTTGGTCAGATAACACCTGGAATACTATGTCCAGTTCTGAGCAGCACAGCTCAGGAAAGACATTGACAAGTTGGAACATGTCCAGAGGAGGATAACCAAAAGGTAGAAGGCCTGGAAGCCATGCCACATGAGGAGCAGTTTGGGGAGTTGAGTATGTTTGGTCTGGAGAAGAGAAGGTTAAGAGGCAACATGACAGCTATGTTTAAATATTCGAAGGGATGTCATATGAAGGGATGTCATATGAAAACAGCAAGCCTGTTTTCTGCTGCTCCAGAGACTAGGACATGGAGCAATGGCTTTAAACCTCAGGAAAAGAGATTCCATCTAACATTTGGAAGAACTTCCTGATGGTAAGAGCATTTCAATAGTGGAACATACTGACCTGGAGTGTGGTGGAGTCTCCATATTTGGAGGTTTTTAAACAGAGGCTGGATGGCCATCTGTTGAGGATGCTTTCACGTTACATTTCTGCATGGCAGGCAGTTGGACTTGGTGACCCTTGTAGTCTCTTCCAGCTCTATGATTTCTACACTCAATGCTTGTTTAAAGAAAGAGATCTTTACCTGTTAGTGGAAGAAGAGCAGAGAGTGGGCTAGCCTAGCCTCATGTAGAATAGTATTCCACACCATGTGAGCAGCCACCAAGAAGGCCTCTCATGACTCCTTATCAGAAAGGTACAAGATTATGGTGGGAGAAAGAGAAAGCTTCCCCTAGGAATCTTAAAATCAGGTAAGCTCATACAGGGAGATATGGTCTTCAGCTGTAAGCTTTACAGCAATATTTAGGTCAGGATCACCACCGTAAACCATACCTAGAAATGGACAAGCAAAGCTAGTTCAACAGGGGAATTGTATGTTCACTGCAACTTTGGCCACAGCATTTTGAACTTAGTGCAGTTTCCACACATTTTCCAAATACAGCCACATACAGAGTATGTTACAGTACAGGGGGCCTTCAGCATCCACTAGGGTTTGGTTCCAGGACAATCCCCATCCCTGGATACCAAAATCCATAGATGCTCAAGTCTCATTATATGCAATGGCATAGTAAAATGGCATTCTGTTATATCAAATGGCAAAATCAAAGTTTGCTTTTTGGAATTTATTTTTTAATATTTTCAAGTTGTGGATCGTTGAATCTAGAGATACAGATTCCATGGATATAGAGGGCCAACCGTAGTCTAAACAGAATGTAATCTGGGCAAATGTCACTGTTGCCAGATCTGACATCTCCAGGAACAGGTGCAGCTGGTGTGTTAGTTTTAACTGAAAATGCACTCCTGACTACTGCTGAAAACAGGAAGTCCAGGCTCAGCAATGAGTCCAGGAAAACATCCAATCTATGTACATCATATCTTAAGGGAAGAGCAAGTCCTTCTAGCACAGCGAGAATTATTATGTCTTTATTTCCTTTTCAACTAACCAAGAGCACCTCTGTCTTATTTAGACGAAATTTCAATCTGTTCAACTGCACCCACTACATTACTGACAGTAGACACTGGAATAGTTTCCTTGGAACTACATGGAATGAAGAGACAGAACTGGAGGTCATCAGAACTGGTGACACCAAACCACAAATAACCTGTCCCAGTGGTCTTCAGACAACTCCCAGAACTCAGAAAAGACTTAAGAGTACACTTTTATGCAGCAACTGATATTGCAGTGTACAGCAGATCAGGAGAAAGAGCTATGTTTTTCAGGACTGTACATTAGAGCAAGAGAGTGAAACTCTCCACTCCAATGTTCCAAATTAGCCTGTGAACAACAGAAACTTGTACATCTCATACACAGAGATCATGATGAAGAGCATGTTCATCATACTCTGCTCCATACTAAGCAGGTGCATTATATTCAATTATCTTAAACACAGTATCACAGTAAAAGTGATTATGCCAAATTTTAAAATAAGCAAGAGAGCTAGAATTCTACTCCAATGACTCTAATTCTGGACTATACAGAACTTATTTTTTTTGTAAAAGAAGATGTGGATGTGTTTATTTTGTTTATATGCTTGCCCATTTATTGTGAAAATTCTATTTTTGTATAATATGAAGTTGTCTTCAAGTTTGATCAAGAAGCAGCTGAGACAATTTCTCAATTAAGGGTATATAATGTCCTGCCAGGGAGGCCATGAAAGGCTCGAAGGCTGCTCAGCCTGCCTCCTCTCCCACAATGGAGTAGAGACCTGACAGGAACCAAGACAAAGGAGGCTGGCTGGCTGGCTGGCTGGCTGGCTGGCTGGCTGGCTGGGCCTGCATGTTGCCTGTCATGTGGCTGCTCCACTGTGGGGAGGATGTGGGCTCAGCAGCTGAGTGATAGCACAGCTGACAGCCAGCAAGCCAGCTTTTGGTCATCCGCTGCTGCTGCTTCTGCTTTATTGTCATCGTCTTCTCCTTCTTCTCCACCTCCTCTCCTCTCCTTTCCAGAAGACAGCAGTCAAGCCTACTATCAGAAATGCTCAAACACCCCCCTTTTCTGCTCATCTCAGTTTCAGTAGCCATGGGCTGGACAGGGCTACTGTCAGGTGGATTTGTAACTGGTTGACTGACCGTACCCAAAGGGTGGTCACCAATGGCAAATTCTCATCCTGGAGAGAAGTGACTAGCGGGGTGCCACAGGGTTCTGTCCTGGGCCCGGTGCTGTTCAATATCTTCATTAATGACTTGGATGAAGGAATAGAGGGCACGCTGATCAAATTTGCAGATGACACCAAATTGGGAGGGGTTGCTAATACGCCTGATGACAGGATCAAAATTCAAAAGGACCTGGACAGATTGGAGAGCTGGGCCAAGGCTAACAAAATGAACCTCAACAGAGAGAAATGCACGGTCCTACACTTAGGCAGAAAAAATGGTATGCAGAAATATAGGATGGGGGACACGTGGCTGGCTAACAGTACGTGTGAAAGGGATCTAGGAGTCTTCATAGACCACAAGCTGAACATGAGTCAGCAGTGTGATGCGGCAGCCAAGAAGGCCAACGCAATTCTTGGTTGCATCAATAGGAGTATGGTGTCTAGATCGAGGGAGGTATTGGTACCACTCTATTCTGCATTGGTTAGACCCCATCTTGAATACTGTGTCCAGTTCTGGGCACCCCAATTCAAGAAGGATATGGATAAGCTGGAGCAGGTCCAGAGGAGGGCAACCAAAATGGTGAGGGGCCTGGAAGCCATGCCCTATGAGGACAGACTTAGAGAGCTGGGTATGTTTAGTCTGCAGAAGAGAAGGTTGAGAGGGGACATGATAGCCATGTTTAAATATTTGAAGGGATGTCATGTCGAGGAGGGAGTGGGCTTGTTTTCTCCTGCTCTTGAGACCAGGACAAGGAGCAATGGATGCAAGCTGCAGGAGGGGAGATTCCGCCTGAACCTCAGGAGGAATTTCCTGACAGTCAGGGCTGTCCGGTAGTGGAATGTGCTGCCACAGAGTGTGGTGGAGTCTCCTTCGTTGGAGGTTTTTAAGCGGAGGCTGGATGGCCACTTGTCGGGAGTGCTTTGAGGGTTTTCCTGCATGGCAGGGGGTTGGACTGGATGGCCCTTGTGGTCTCTTCCAACTCTACATTTCTATGATTCTATGATTCTATGATTCTATGATTCTGGTGAAGAAGGCAAAACAACAAAAAATAAAAAGGGGGTTGCTCAAGCATTTCTGATATACTGGATGGCGGGAGAGGGAAGAGCAAATGCTGGCTGGCTGAGCACTGCTGTTCAGTCCACTCCAGCCTTAAATTGGTGAGAAGAAGCAGGAAGCACAAAGTGTCTCTGCTCCCCCCACACACACACACTCCAGCACCTTTCAGAGAAGCGTGCATTTACTTATATCTCCCTTCTCTCCCAATTTGAAAACCCTTGATGCCCTTTAGGGTTTTAATCTTGAGTTAAGTCTTGAGGGTCCATGGCAAAAAAAGATATTTAAAGATATTTAGATATTTAAAGGGGGTCCTAGTAACGAAAAGGTTAAAAACCTCTGATCTAGAGAGCTTTGACACTGAATTCTTTACATTTAACTAAAGGAGGTGAGTAGGCATCTCAGGATTAAGATTAGAACTTAATTCAGCACAAGAAGCAAGAACAAAGGCACTTTGGCTTGAGTCACATTACAACCCTCCCTCCCCCATACCGAATACGGTGAAAAGAGTACCTTATTGCAGAGTCCCACACATTTGACATTATATTCTAAATACTGATTATTAAGCTCTGCCTGCACTCTTTTATGTGTGTACTCAAGAAATATGAAAAGAACCTAATTACAAGAAGCAGAGTTCAAACAGGTTAACTGCAAGTTTATACATGCATGCTGCCTGAATGTTTATTTTAACTGAAAGAGAGGACAGGGCAATGCTCTGAACCTTGTTTACCTTCCACTTTAGTAGATCCATCTTTGAAATACAGATAAAAAGATCTAGCCAAGACAAGAAACCCAGTCTTATACATGATACTGTTAACTCCGTGCTGACCACAGGTGACTTTCAGCAGCCAGACAACTTGCCTATTCAGCAGCTCACCTCATCCCTAACTCTCAAGAGGCATTCTGGGGATCTAATGGGGCCAGGAAAAAGGTTTTCCATGAGACTCCTCTCCCAAGAGTTTCTTTGGACCCAGTCCAATCCCTTCTTTTGAAAGGTATGAACAACGGATATATTAATCACACCCAAGGCCTGTGATAGCCTGACCTTTCTGAAGTCAATGGGAGCATATCTCACTTTTTTTTTTTTTTTTTGGTGAGTGTGGTTGACATTTGGGCTAGCTACAAATTGTCAGATAGTACAATACTACCTATATCACTGAAAATAAAACTTCTAAAGAGAGTCAACACAGCTTTAAGTCCTTGGTAGGAGAAAAAAAAACCTCTTGTGGCTTCAACTGTATTTCAATCTTTCATCTATTATATAGCCAGTATTTCAGTTCCTCATCTGCTATATAAAAGACAAAGTTTGTGAGTTTGTCTGTGTCAGGCAGGTGAAGACCTCATATGATTGGCTGTGTCAGGCAAGAAGACCTCATTATGATTGGCTGCCTGTGAAGACTCTATGAAATCCTGGGATTGGCAGTTTAGGGAGGGGTCTTTAGAATTCTCAGCCAGAGAGCTCTTGGGCCTGGCTGGTTGCTACGGAGATGAGGCCTAGCAACAAGAAGGAAGAGGGCAGTGTATTCCCTCAGAAACTGAACCTCTGTATATTAACACTCTGAATACAGACTGGATTGGGGAATATGAGGAAAAGTTACAGGTACTAGACAAGACAGATTGGGGAATAAGAGACACAGGATCTGAAATCTGTGTATTTCAACCACATCTAATTCCTAAAGTAAGGTAAAGTAATTCCTGAAGTATTTCTAACAAGTGTTACCTATGAGAAAATAAAATCTCGGGCAACACCGAATATATACGCTAGTTTATTATACAGCCAGATGTAGCCCAACATAAGTCTTTGTCAGTGGCACATACAACTCTCCAAACTATCCAAAGTCTCCAAGAAGAGAGGAACAGTGTAACAATGCTAATATCTCTCCTTCACTCTCCACGAACTCTCCTTTTGTGACATTTCTTTCCAGTGAGTGATATCTGTTGCCATCACCAATTGCTACACTATTCTACTACCAGGGTAGAGAAGCTGGTACACCAAACCTTTGACTCTTAACTCTTTGTAACGAACCTGATGGGGAGGGGGAGTCCTGACAACAGAGCCTCCTTGGCAACCGAGAGTGTTTAAGCTGATTGGCTGGTGAAATGGAACCTTGGATAGCCCAGGGGAGGGGCTGGTGGAAAGAGGAAAATAACGGATTTTAACTGTCTGGAGGGTGTTTGAAGGAGGAGAGGGTGATTTGTGGTGTGTTTGGAGAGGTTGGAGATTTGAAGAGCTCTGTGGGAGAGAGAACTGAGAAACTGGGCATATGAGAGATAGGAATGAATTGAAAGAGAAAGAAGAATGGTGTGCTGTTCATAAACATTGAGATAAAAGGCACATTTAAAGCAACAGTGTTACAATAAATGTTTGAAGTTCTGTGTTCCTTAAAACATTGTCACAGAGTCTTATTTTGAATCCTGGAACGTACCTGCTGCCAAAAATAACATCTTGACCTTAGTGCCAACAGTACCACAGTCCTGGAAAATGTAAATCATTGCCGATCCTTACATCTGGGAGAAGGGCAGATTTAGGGAAGGCAGTAAAGGGGGAGAGTCCTGAACGGAAGAAGCCAAGGGGGTAGAAAAGAGAGAGGAAGAGACTGCGTTCTCAGAGAGGGAGAACTGAGGCAGACCCATTTGTCCCGGCCCTGGCTTGGTGCAGAGATCTCCCTGGCTGTTCAGGTCTGATTACAAAGAAGTGTCAGGCTGGGCAGGCCTTGAGTGTGGCACTGACGGGAGCTAGTGGTCCCCCCCCACGTGTAACACTCTTCTATTTTTCTACTGTCTGACTCCAACTCCTTGATAAATGACAGATGCACATTAATTAGTAATAACAAGCACAGTGTAGTCATGGTGTAGTGCAGTGATACTTAACCTGGGGTTCAGAAAACCCTGTGGGTTTGCAGAGCCCTCACATGGAATCTGCAAAGCCCTACTGCTGGACACTAACAATAGCAGCAACAGGGATGTGGCAGTGTGTGTGTGGGATGTGCGTGCAGGTGTTGAAACTGCTCCCAGATTTGCAAACGAAGAAGCAGTTTGGGCATATGCACACATATCCGTGCTGATGCATCCCTGACAAAAGGGACATGGTGGCAGGCCTGTGTATGTGCCTAAACTATGACTCTGGAGAACAGGGTTTTAATCTTCACTCAGCCAGTAGGTTTCCTTGGCAAGTCACATTCTCTCAGCCTCAGAGAAAGGCAAAGGCAACAAATCTTGCCAAGAAAACTCTCATGACAGGTTTCCCCAAGGGTTGTCATAAGTCAGTTTTCAAAGGGAAGAGACATGATGGCTAGAAAGAACCTCCCCCTGACAGTGGTACTTTGTCACTGTGTGCTTTCAAGTCACTTCTAACATATAGCAACCCTAAAGCGAACCTATCACGGGGTTTGTTTGGCAAAATTTGTTCGGAAGGGGTGTACCTTCGCCTTCCTCTGAGGCTGAGAGAATGTGACTTGCCCAAAGTCACCCAGTGTCTGAGTGAGGATTTTAATCCTAGTCTCCAGCAGCCTTTAATAAATATTTAAAAATTTAAATATTTGAATATTTAAATCTAAATTTAAATCTTGAGTTAAGTCTTAGGGTCCTTGGCAAAAAATTATATTTGCAGGGGGTCCCTGGTAAAGAAAAGGTTAAGAACCACTGGTGTAGTGGCTTGAGCATTGGACTACAATGCTGGACACCAGGGTTCAACTACCTGCTCGGCCATGGAAACCTCTGGGTGACCTTGGGCATGTCACATACTCTCAGCCCCAGAAAACCTTGTCATAGGTTAGCCTTAAGGTCGCCATAAGTTGAAAAGGAGTTGAAGGCATCCAACAACAAAATGGTGTCACAAAGTGTTTCATCACCACCACATAAGGCTACTTAGATTGATGGAACATAAACTACATTCAAGTTTATGAACAAGAAATCTTTCCTAAATTTCTGAGAACATAAATACGCAACTAACAAGACACTTAATACATTTTTAAAATATATAGTGAACTCTCCACTTCTGTGAAGATTGAGGACATGAGATCCGGATGAAAGTCGGAAAACGCAAGTAAAAATAACACACAAATGCTTTTTAAAAAACAAAACAAGAAAACTTGTCTAGGAATCTCTAAGTCCTCCAGAGCAATCCTACAGTCCACTTTCAGTGGAAGTAGACCACAGAGTCAAGCTGGAGGACCTAGCAATACCTGAAAAGTGTTCTCTCTAGGAACCTCTAGGTCTTCTAGTGTGATTATGTGATCTAACTAAAGCAGAAGTGGACCATGGAATCACACTGAAGGATCTAGAGATTCCTAGAGAGAAAGTATTTCTTCCATGGTAGGGACAAATAAAGTAATTAAAAAAAAATACATAAAATAAAATAACCTGCAAATAATCAAATCCACGAGTGTTGAACCTGTGAAAGAGGAGGCCCACTGTAAGTATAGAATGATATGTTTTACCACATATTGGTACAGCATTGTAGGTTTTTATTTTGAAGCCAGACTATATTTCTACTGACTCCAGTGCCATGCAAAATTGGTTCCAACTCTCTCACAGCTCTGTTTATTATTATGAAATCCAGCTGGCATTAGAATTAGCCTTTGATGTTTTCATTTGCCGTGGTGAGTGTGCCACCACCTCCAGCAAGTATGACAAGCTCTCACTCTCCTCTTCTCACTGGAGCTACAGAAGTAGTAAGGGAAAGTCTGACAGCTTGCGTCTTTCCCAACTCCAAGGTTGGGAGGAAGCACTGTTTGACACTGTGTTCCAGACCCAGTCAGAGACTTTCAATAACAGACACCCCTTCTCACAAAACAAAAAACTGCCACATGATGATAAAATATGGTTTGGTCATGCATGCTTAAAAATCAGATCCACCCCTTGTCTTTCAGTCTCCCTCCTTCAGTTGAGTTTGAATGGGCATGACTGACTTATGCTGTTGTCTCTCCTTGCTTGTAGATCCACTTCTTCACTTGTATTCAAAACTGAATTCAATGTTACATAAATACCCTTCTGTTTGTGCAGGAGTATTTGCTTGTGCAGGAATTTCCCTTCCCTTTCCCCTTCTTTCCCTTGCAGATTCTTCCTCCCACCATCTGCCCAAATCTTACAGATCTCTCAACTCTTTGGGGACTACAGGAGACAAGGGAGATTTGACCTTCTATTACCCAGTTTGATAAAACCACTTCTATCTGGGTTTTAACTTTCTAAAACATAGCCCAAATCTACACCTGTAGATATTTTCTTAAACAAACAAGATAAAGTGTGAATACCATAAATCAGTTTACAAAACATAAACAATACAAGTGCACATGTCAGAGAGCTGCGACAGTTTCAAAATCCTTATTGAGTCTGTTCTGTGTCAAATTAGAGCTGGCATCTACAGAACAGTTTAAACGGCCCAACATACAGTAGGTCCTTCACATTCGCGAGGGATAGGGACAGAAAACCCTCACAAATGTCAAAAAAATCACAAATAGGCGAGCGTCCTCTCTCCAAGCTCCTGCCTGCTGCAGGGAACCGATGGGCCTCCTCTAGAGAGCCCATGCGAGGAGAGGCCCCGAGGTGTGCAAGGAGGCTGCGATTGCTGCCCTGCATGCTCCTGGGCTTTTACTGGAGCGCTCGTGCAAGCGGAGTGCCTGGGGTGTGCATGGAGGCAGCAATCACCAGCCCTGCACAATCCTGTAGGCCTTCTCTGGAGTGCCCACACAAGCGCAGGCCCCAGAGCATGCAGGGAATAGGCAACTGCCAGCCTTGCATGCCTCTGCAGGCCTTTTCAGGAGTGGCTGCCCAAGCGCAGGCCCCAGGGTGTGCGAGTAGGCAGCGATCACCAGCCCTGCACAATCCTGTGGGCCTTCACTGGAGCCTGCATGAGCGCAGGCCCCAGGGCATGCAGGGAATAGGCGATTGCCAGCCCTGCACACCTTGTAGGCCTTCTCCAGAACACCAGTCCCAGTGCAGGGAGGCAGCGACTGTCGGCCCTTCAGGCCTGGTCCAGAGTGCCCGCATGAGCGGAGGCCCCAGGGCACACAAGGAACGGGTGATCACTGGCTCTGCACAGTCCTGCCCTGCACGCTCCTGCTGCCCATGAGGGCTGCCAGGAGGGAGTGCAGCGAAGGGATGATCTTTCCTCCTCCATGCTCCTGCCAAAAGGCCAGGGAGTGTGAGGGGGAGAATGGCGGGGGGCAGCAGGCCCTTCCACAAATAATCAAATCTGCGAAAGTGAAACCCGCAAATGTGGAGAGAAAACTGCAATTACATCTGTAAGTGCAAACCTGAGAACAGTTCCTGTGCTTATGGCTAAATAAATTTGCAGTTACCTCCAAAAAGGAAACTTGCATGGAGGATATGACTAGACAAAGCAAGTATATGAGCCTCCAACTGAATCTGAGGCCTCTGGGAACAATCCTGTTCTGAAATCTACTGAATATAGCTTCTGCTGCAAAAGTATTCTTTATATAATTAATTCGTTCTGAATGAGTATCACCAGGCTCAATTCTTCTAAGGTTTTAAGCATATAGTAAATGTTTTCAGCTACAGATAATTGTTAGTATTGATCTTTCTTACAGACTCATTTAGTTTTCAGTTTCAGAAGTATTTATATGCTATACTAATTGACTGTTGAATTATATTTTAGCCCTGTAGCTTACCCTTAACCTAACAGAGATCCCATAATAGTCTAAGAGCATGACAATTAATAAAGCATCCTAGATATGCAGCCCACAAGAAGAGGTGGCAACTGGCAATTGCCTCAGGACCACAGAGCCAGCTGCAAATGCACTAAGCATTAAAATTCACCAATTTGAGGTGAATCTTTTTTTCACACCAAACAGTAAGCACTTCCTTTTTACATTGGGAGGATGTGCACTTTCTCCTCATGATGTAGCACAAGGCAATGCAATTTAGCATACTTGGCATATATTAATAGTATTAATTATAAGTTAATTAATGACAGCAAGAGATCCAGGTCTTCCTGCCAAAGAGGAGGAGACACATAATTTGGAGCAAACAGAATGATTCACTGACTACAATGTGACTGCAGCATTATAAACAGCTATAGCACTACATCAGCAATAAATTTCCTGTGTAGGAAAGGAAGGTCATAACCTATTAATTTGGGCCAAACAGACCAGCATACTGGTTCCAAACAAATCACAACGAAGCACTATAATGTACCTTCCTGGGAAATTCATTTAGGACTGGGGGTAACTGATAGTCATTATTTGACTATCAGACTGAACCAATACGTGATCTACACTTCATCTGAAGTTCAATACATTTCCAATCACTATCCGTGTTAATAGCTATTTCTCACAGACTTACACACAATTACTGGCTTGGAAAACAAAAGTATTTTAAGATGTTATTCATATCTATACTATGATTCAGGGATCTTCTACATGAATTTCAACCACTTAACTTTTGCTCTACTAACCTTCCCTAACGTGTGAACTGAACTACTGAACCACACCCTCTACCACTGCCAGCCTGTAACTGTCCCAAGGTCAGTCAGCCAGAACCATGACCAAGTTTGATATGAACACAAGGGACTTCACAGTGTTAGGGTATTTCTGCTCAAAGTCTACTGCTGCATCATAAAAGATTACCACTTTGAATGGTACTTAACGGAAAGCGCTTCTCTTTCCAATTCCATATTTTTCAAAAGTAATATAAGAAAGTATGACACTTTGAAAGAGCCAGCATGGTGTAGTGGTTTGAGTGTTGAACTACAACTCAAGGACACCAAGGTTGAATCTCTGTTGTATCACAGAAACTCACTAGGCAACCCTGATCAAGTCCTACTCGCTCAACCTAACAGAAAGGCAAGGACAAACATCTTCTAAATACATAGTGCCAAAAAAGCCTGCAACAAGGTTGCCTTAGGGATGCCACAAATTGGAGACAACTTAAAAGCACAACAACAATGGTACATATTGGTCAAGATCCAGTACGATCACTGGTGAAGAACCTTTGTTGCTGGTCTTCTCCTTCTCCCCCGCATGAAACCTCAGGAGATCCATCTATCCCCAATTAGTGGCCAGTGATAGTAAAAGAATCCCAGGCGCAATCCAGCAGCAGTTTTGCAGCCAAGTGAAAGAAAGAGCCATTACCAGTGAAGGAGGTGCAGAAAAGTAAGCTAGAGTCAGGGAGATGTGAGTTTCTTCTCTTTTCAGTTGCAAAACTGTGCATATAATGTACCCAGGATCCTCATGCCTCTGCTAGCCATGGGGGGCCATCCCTATATTTTCAACTGAAGCTGCACATAATGGCAGGGGAGTTGTTGCACAAGAGTTACCATGTGTCTCCTGGAATCATCTTAAAAGTACATAAATTGGATAAATGGGAGATTAGGCCAATCTATGTCTCCAACAGAAAGCCAGTGTAGTGTGGCGGTATGAGCACTGAACTATGACCCTGGAGACCAAGGTTTGATTCTTATTGGGCCATGGAAGCTCACCAGGTGACCTTGGGCACATCACACACTCTCAACTCCAGAAAACTCCATGATAGGTTCACCTTAGAGTCGCCAAAAGTTGGAAATGACATGTCACCAACATGGTTTTAGCTAAGATTTACATATTAAACTGGCCACAATTACCTACCAGTAACAATTCCTTGGAGAAAGTTGCTCAAGGATTCCTCCAGGAGATGACACAAAGCCCTTTGGCTTTTTGTATTTTAGATTTATATAGCAATATCAATATACAACATAGAGACATAACTGCAGACACGACAACAAACTCTTCTTAGTTTACTGTGACCACAAGAAGAATCACAAGACATCAGATTTAGAATCTGGCCAGCAGTTCACAGCCAAACAACGGATATGGCATGAACAGAATCACAATGTCAAATTATTAGGAATGCATCAGCCTTGAACTTCTTAAATACCCGGATTTACAATACTTACTGAACTGGGGGATAGATATGAACGTGTGTTGTACAAGAACTGCAACTTCAGAAAAAAGAAGACAAAGTTGGTTGCCTGTTTACCAAAATGCACCAAAGGACATGTTCGCCTGACAGCAGAAATATGGGTGCAAGAGCAATCACTGCTGCCGTACCTTTTGTCAGACAGAAATAAAGAAAGCAACAGATGGACAATCTGTGTACAAGTTCACACAAAGGCAGCTTCTTGATGAAAGAATGAAGGGTACTTTGTTGCCATGGCACAAAGGCAGGGACTCTCCTGCTACCAAGCATCATTACCTTCCAGTGTATTTCATTTGCAAAAACTGTTGTCAATACTGCAAAATAACTGAAATGCTGCTGTCTTTATCACAGAACTAAAAAAGTTGTTACTCTTAGCTGGGCATACAGTCAGCCCTCTACATTTGCTAGGTCTAGGGGTACAGGACCCTCGCAAAAGTGGAAGAATCGCAAATATCAAAATGGGTTCGTGCATGTCTGCGGGAAGGAGTCTAAGGCACGGTGGGGAGAATGTGCACCAGAGTTCAAACCAGGTCAGGGAAAGGAGAGGGAAAGGGGGTAGGTCGGCATGATGGCTCTATACCTCCTCTCTCTCTTCCCATCTCCTTGCTTGGGTGTGGGGGGCATTGGGAGAGGGTTTGTGGGGCTGAGAAATCAGGCTGCAAAGCCACCCTTAGCTAGCCAGGCAGCAGCAGGTGGAGGAGGAAGAGGAAGACCAGAGGCAGGTTTTCAAAGGGCTGTGCAGCCTGATTGGAGCTGCCAAGAGGGAAGGTCCTTCTGAAAAAGAAGTGGGGGGGGGAGGCAGGGGATGAAGAAATTTGCAAATAATCACATCCATGATTATTCAAACCCACAAATCCAGAGGACCAACTGTATTCAGTTCCAGAAGATGCTAAACTCATAGACACCGAACACCACTAGTAGCAATGGAGACTCTAGCTTTGTGTGGTTGTTGGAAGAACTTCTCCATCAACACTAACTACACACTTTAAAACTGTTCTGAACTATGCTAGCTCATATGCATCGGTATTAATCAAGTCATGTAAAAAACAAATGTTAAGACTAATATTTCCCTCATAAGCTTAACGTAAACAACTGAACTTGCAGGCCAGAAAAACTGTGGCCTGTCATTCCAGCCCAGGAGCCACCCTTCTGCTGTCAGGAACCCTCACACTCTCCCAAGCCTTTGATTTCCATTCCAGGAAAAGATTATGCTAGACACACAGACCCCCTAGGGAACATCATTTCAACCTCAAGGGTTTTCACCACTATTCCTCATATTTTGTACCAGTCAACAAGGTTAACATGATTTATTTAAAAGATTTCTGTGTCATCTTTAATATCAACATCAATGCTTAAAACAGCAAAACAAGACAAATTACTAGCCTTGTAACCAGAGTATTTCGAAATCATACTAAAAACTAACACTAAAATTTCTGTGGCTCACTTCATTTTCTTCCAAAATCCATGTTATGCTTTATTTGTAGTTTGCACTGATTTCAATGAAGCCCAGTCATATCAATAGTGATTCTAAAGTCTCATGACTACCTGTGGAACTTCCTGGCAGCTGCTGCTGTTTTCTAAGGCGCACATTTGGACTGTGTTTTTGGTGCATCCTTGTAACTGGGGGGGGGGGAGGCGACAGCAAAGAAAGGGCCTGGAAACTAAGAAAGCACCTGACCAATGAATTTCATTCTAGAGAGATCTCAAGTACTGCATATTGCTGTTTTTAAAAAAAAATATCAATTTCCAAAGTATTTCATTCTAGCAATTTAAAAAAGAGAGGCAGTGGAGAAACTAAAAGGGAGGAAATATAAAGGCATTGTTTCATTGTAAAACAAGGGAGTATTTAAAAAGAAAGAAGAGAAAAATAAAATCACAAAGACATCAGGCATTTCTTACAGCACACATCCACGAAAAATTTAAATTATGAAAGCAAGCTGGCCTGCCCTTTTGGCCTTTCTTCTGAGAAGGGCGGGCCTGCTTGGGAAAAGGGGGCTCTTAGCTGCTGACACTCAACTCCAGCCCCACTCTTTCTTTCTGGCGGCACAGAGGAAGTGCTCCACTGGCTTCACTGCCACCCTGCAGGTTTGTGGGGAGAGTAAGAAAGGAAAACCTCAATGAATGGAAGGAGAGGCCAGAAGGGGAAAGGTAGGCGCCTGAACGTCAATTGCCACCCACCCTGCGAAACAAGAGGGAGATGGGTGAACTGCTGAAGATGGGAAGAGCACTAGTAGTATCACTGCTATTCTTATTATTAATATGATTATCAACACGGACAACTGCAATAATAAATAAGTATCACATGCACACTGCTAACAGGCATCACGTACCCGAGCGCGGCACTGGAGGCCAGTCTCATACTGACGGTGCAGGAAACAAGGGGGTGCGTGGGGGGAGGGGTTCCGCTACGCCGTGGCCCCCCCGATCAGCGAGGGGGGAGGAGGAGGAGAGGGGGACTGAGGCGGAAGCGTCGAGTCTGGGCAGAGCTGTGGGCGGCGGGGCCGCATTTCTTTCTCTCGCCCCCCCCCCACAACACCTCCTCCGCTCCGGTGAGGTGGAAAGACAAGAATTCCACCGGGTTCTCCTTCGCGCTCTGGGGCCGCAGGGCCCCTCCCGGCCCCCGTACACAGGAATAGGAAGGGGGAAGAGCGCGCGAAGAGAATTCCCCCAGCAACGGCCACGGGGGCGGCGGAGGCTGCAGCTGCTTGTTGCTGTTACCGCTGCTACCGCCGCTTCCTCATTTCCGGGAGCGACGCAGCGCTCGTCTGTGGCCCTCACTGATGGCGTGAACCAAGCGGAGGGGGGAGGGGGGAGGGGGGAGGAGGAGGAGGAGGCGGCGGCTGGCGGCGGCGGAAGCGTCGCGTCCGTGCGGAGCTGGCGGCGGCGGAGCCCAGTTCAGGCCGTTCCCGCGCTGGATTGTTGCAGCGCTATTATTCCACTTTCAACATCCTATGGAATCCTGGGGTTTGCAGTTTACGGAGGCCCCTCCCTAAACTGAAACCCCAGGATTCCATAGGATGTTGAAAGTGGAATAATAGCGCTGCCACAATCCAGTGCGGGGGCGGCCTCCGTCACGACAAGCAGCCGCCGCTTCCTCCTCCTCCGTCCCTCAGGAGGGGAAGCCTGGGCTAGAATCCCGCTTGCCTCTTCCTCGTAGGCGGCGGCGGCTGCTGCTACCACCGGGGGATCTGCCTGAGACCCCGTAGGGCAAAAACGGGAAGGAAATGTCTCGAAAGAATAAAGCCGGCGGCGACCGCAGCAGCACTTTTGGTGTCGGCGCCCCAGCTGCCGGGCCCGGGAGTGTCGCGCCGCGGCTTGTTTGGGCGACGTGAGGAGGGAGCGAGAAGAGAGTAGCAGCACACAGGCAGCCCGGGGTGGCCTCAGGCCCTGAGGTTTTCCGGGCGAAAATGTGAGGCTTGGGGGCGGCCCCTGGTCCCGCCGCGGAGAAGCGTTTTTTTCCTGTCTGGAAATCAAGTCTTAGCTGGAGGGGCTGTTCCCATATCAAGGAGGAATGGAGAAATTATTCTTTCATATCAGTTTAGGGAGAGCGGGCGAGGAACATTTAAGCTAACCTAACTGCTTCTAGCCAGAAGGTGGATGCCCAGCAGAGTGGAGGGTGAGCCCACCACAACGAGGCAGGGAGGGAACTAAGCAAGTCCCTGGAGGCCCCGTAGCAAGACCTCAATTAAGACTTGCCAGTTTTAGCCCGCTACTGCTGCCCTGGCGGAACTGGAAATGTGCACGCAGCCCTTTCCTCTTGCCCATAGCTGAGCGTCCTGAACTAGAGAATATCCACCCTCCTCTGTCTGGAAAATTGTAGACTTGGTCAGGCCTGCCTGGCATCCCTCAATAATATTAAATACTATTGAAACGTTTTGTCAGTCTGTTTGGAATTGCTCCTAAAGTGGCAAAACATCTGAACAACAGATGTTAATTGTCTTTTTGGCAGTCACTAGTGTCCATACACTCTCAGTCACCAAGTTGCAAATAAGTTTATTTTCCCCTGTATCAGCTTTATTCACTTTTCAGTTTTCACATGCATATAAAGAAGTCGAAAATTCTATGGCATGGATGCACCTGACTTTGGTGTTAAATTATATATCCTTAAGCTTGAGGAGGTTATGTAGTCATTCCACAGTTGCCCTTCCAAGACTTAGTTTGCTTCTGATTTCCTGACTAAAGCCTCCATTTTTCGTAATGACTGGGCTAAGGTATAGCAAATATTCTATGTCTTCTGTTACCTACTTAAAGTTATGTAAATCTTCTATGGCTATGTTTGTTTTCTTAGTACTCAGCTGTAACCCTGTTTTGGTACTTTCTTAACTTTCAATGGTAGTCAATCCAAGTTTTTGCTATTTTCAGCAATTAGTATGATGTTATCTACATATCTTAAATTTTTGATGTTCCTCCCTCCAGTTTTCACACCTTCTTCCTTCAAGTCCAGTCCAACTGTCAGTGTATCTTCTGTGTATAAATTAAATAAGCAAGTGATAAATTGCATTCTTATCCTGTTGTCACCAGGAAGCCCTTCTGTTTTTCCATAGTCTGCCCTGATAATGGCCTCTTGCCCAGAGTATAGATTACACATCAGGATACTCAAATGTTTTGGCACCCTGTTTCTTTTAGATGATGCTTTGTTCTTCATGATCTGTACAGCCAAATGCTTTGTTATTATCTATAAAGGTCGGGGTGCTTTTCTTGGGAAATTTTTGATGTACTTGGTTATCCAATGTATGTTTGTAATATGGTACCTAATGTGTCTTCCTTTTCTGATTCCAGTTTGGATATCTGCCTTTCCTTACATGGCAGAAAGTCTTTGTTGTAAAATCATGGGAAACACTTTGCTTGCATGGAAAATTAGTACACTGCCTGATTGTTATTGGTTGATGACTTGAATATGTATTGAGTGTTTCAAATCTATGAGCTGTTTTCCAGATTTTTGTTAGAATTTGGATTGATCCTAATCATCTAGCTTAAAATGACTCTATTGGTCAATTTCCAGTTTAGAGTGATATTAAAGCCTCAGGTTATATAACATATTTATACAGTTGTGAGAGTGGAATAGAATGTAATAGAATCTGGAAAAATGCAAACCATATCCATTGCCCCGAATTTTCAAAAGGCTAGGCAAGGTGATACAGGTCTTCCAGAAAACTCAGATGACAACTCTGTCCCCACATCTACGCTGGGAGCAATATTACAGGGTTCATTAACATCACTAATAATATCAGAGGAGCATTTATTTGCTCTTTTTGCAGTGTGATATTCACCATCCTATGCCAGCAATGCCCCCCTACACTCTACATTGGACAAACAAGACAGTTTTTACACAAGAGGATAAACAGGGAAACATCTGACATTAGAAACAGAAATACACCAAAGCTAATGACAGAACATTTTAACGTTTCTGAACAATATAGTAAGGGATCTGTGGGTCATAGTCCTCGATCAAGGAAATTACAAAATAAAACTAAAATGTGAAACAGCTGTATTGAATTATATTCACAAATTCCAGTCTGTTAACAGATATATGAATAAAGAGAATGGCTTCATGGTGAACTACTTACATTAATACAAGAGTTCTTGCTGCTGGGAGAGCCAGCTTGGTTTACTGGTTTGAATATTGGACTATGACTCTGGAGACCAGATTTCAAATCACTGTTCTGCCGTGGACACACACTGGGTGATCTTGGGCAAGTCACACTCTCTCAGCCTCAGAGGAAGGCAAAGGCAAGCCACCTCTAAACAAATCTTGACAAGAAAACCCTGTGATAGGTTTGCCTTAGGGTTGACATTAGTTGGCAATGACTTAAAGGCACAGAACAATAATCTTGCTACAGCACATATAACAAAAGGAATCTTCTCAGAGAGAGTTTTGAACTCGTCAACACTTAATGAACCACTGTAAAGGTCTGAAAGACCTGCATCATCTCACCAACCTTTTGAAAATTTAGGGCAGAGGTCATGATTTACATCTTTCTGGATCCCATTACATTCTATTGCACTCTCACAACTATCTACATGTGCTTTAGAACCTGAAACTTTAATATCACTTTGTACTGCCTCTAAAGAAGTAGGCTAATATCCATGAAAGTTCTTGCTAAAATAAAAAGCAGTTAGTCTTAAAGGGGCTGCCACAATATCCCCCCCCCTTTTAATGTCTTCTTGGATGTTATTCCTGCTTTACAAAATGTATGAGAACTGAGAGGGTACTTTAGTGGCAAAAAAAAGGGGGGGAGCAGAGAAAACAGGGAGTTGCCAGCAATAATGGATGTGGGTATACTTAATGAAAATTACAGGGGAAGGGGTGTAATCTGAAAAGAAAAATGGTTAGTGGGGAAGAGTTAAGCATTCCATCTGTGTTTGTTGCATAGCCTCTACCATCTGCTTCCATTGTTTAAAAACCTTTAGGAGAAAGCTACAATGCACCTCTGGCATCTTTGTGTACTATGTACACAGTGTGTAATGTGCCTTCAAAATGAAAAGAGAAATGGACAGTAAAAACATAAAAAAAAAGAATAGAAAGAAAAATGGAAAGAAAGAAAACCTCAGAATGCACAGTAGTGAGGAATTCTACTAGATTTCAGCCATTGCATTTGTTCTTCTAACCCACAACTGTTATATCACTCCTTCCTCAACTCTAATAGCCCTTAGCCCTTATCTAATAGCCCTTATCTAACATAATCTTTTCCCCTGAGCCAGTAGCTTCTCAGAACTTAATAGTTCTGAGCATGTTAGAAATTGAAGCTCTACTGGGGAAAAATATATTACCAAAGACAGTGAAAATCTGAAGTAGACCTTCTAATTTCTTTCCCTCCCTTTTATCTCCAAGAAAAAAAAGGCACTTTACAGAAATGTCTAAAATATTATTTTGTTGAAAAGAACATCTAAATGTGTTTTTTGGAGATATTCTCCTAGAGTTATGAATAAGTTTGCCACATTTCTAATTGAATGCTCTGTCTGATCTCTGAAGGGGCGGAGAAGTGCAGAAAATTTCTCATCATGTTGTCTCCTTTGTGGTCATTCAGAATGATAGGATGTAGGACTTAAAAGCTCCCAAGCCTTATACATTGCCACATTCTCATGTGAATGCAAAGGATTTAACATGGTTGTATAGGTTAATGATATCCCCTCATCCCCACTCCCAGCTGAATTTTTAAAAGTTTAAGTATATTTGTTTGCACAAGAGATGAAAACATGGGATAGCGAGGCTGAATGCTGTGTGAAATAGGATCCAGAAAACAAGATAGCTGTGAAAGTACACAGTTTGCATAACAGAAACATATTTTATAGAAACAAAACAGCAGTGAACAAATTCTCTTCAGAGTTCTTAATTGAGTATGTATGAACTAGAAAAGAACATGATTTCAGCATACCCTATTTGCTGGCATATAAGACTCACTTTTTTTCCTGAAAAATATTGTTTGAAAATGGAGTGCATCTTATACGCCAGTGCATCTTCTATGCCAGCAAATAGTATTTGCCAGCATATAAATGGGGTACATCTTATATGCTGGTGTGTCTTATACACCAGCAAGTACAGTATCTTAGATCTGGTCTAGACATGCAACAGAATGACTTGGGATCTTCAGATTGAGATCACTGTACTCATTTCTGAATAATCACTTCTGAGCTATACCCTCCAACTGTCTGGATTTGGCAGGAACAGTTCCAGTTAATCCTCTGTTGTCCTCAAATGTCCCAGTTTCTCTCTTCTTTCCCCACTTTCCCCCTTTGTCCTGAGCTTACTTCCATTGCTGCAAACTGAGTTCAGAGTACAAAAGTAGTTTGCATTCAGTTAACTCAGAAATAGAGAGAGGAGAGGAGGGGATGAAACGTTTTCCTTCCCTTCCCCCAGGCAAAAGCAAACTGCTGCAACTTCTCCTAGCTTCTCCTAGCTGCTTTCTTCGTTATTAATAATGTATGCCATCCTGTCCACACTCTGATGTTGCTTGGCAACACGTTTCCCAATTTTTGTCTTGTGAAATATAGGAGCGTATGAGAATTCCCTGCAAGGAGAAAACCAAAGCAACAGGAAAAGAGGGCCAGGTTTACCAGTTTTTGCTATTATGTGGAGGCAAAATAAATAAAAACAAAAGTAGTTGCATGATTCATAAGCTGAAACAACAATTTTGTGTTATCTCTAAAATGTGGGAAGTATGATAAGCAATATAATTCTTCAGTACTCTTTATTGTGCCGGGTGGTACCAAAATTAATGCATGAAGGAAAAAACAAAAGATTTAAAAAGTATGAAGGGGTACAGCCCACTGTACCATTTCCGGATTCTACCATCTCATTTTCTTCTAAGATATTCTAAGCAGTTATGAGCCAACAATTTTTTTTTCAGAATGGCCATGGTTATTAATGTCAAGTATTCTGAATGTTAGTGTGGTATGTCTAAGGTGTTTTTCTGGTGGACAGAGAAAAAAGGTCAATTTGCCCTTAGTAGCGCAGCTGCAAGATTGTTATGCCTGTCCTATCTACCGTAGTTTCCTGTCCCATGGGAAATCTCTGAGCATGGGAACTGTGTGTATATAACAGATCACACAGTGTATGTTTGGGAGTGGCCAACTCTGGTTAAAAGCTTACATCACATAATGAAAGGCTCTCTTTTGCTTTTTTTGTCTTTTGCCTATGTTTTTCTGATTTTGCTGGACTTGTTCGTGCTTCATGACAAAGTTACCTGAAGCGCCATCCTTATCATGTATTCTGCTATGCTTCAATAAACTATAACTTAACTTAAATGCACTTTGCGTGGCTGTTTTTCAGTCTGAGGCAACTGGCAATGGTTCAACACTGCTTCTTGTTTTTGCACTCTGCACATGCTCTACGGCCCACACCTCAGCTCCCTGACAGTTAAATTGTACCTATCTCTAAAGAAGCAGATAAAAATAAATAACTGTATAATATACATCTGTTGTGAGAAGAATGTACGGAAGAACCAGCTTGGTGCAGTGGTCTGAGCATTGGACTGTGACTGGAGGCCGGGATTTGAATCTCCACTTGGCCATGAAAATTCGTTCAGCCATGGAAGTCACACTCTCAACCTCAGGGAAAGGTGAAAGCAAGTTACCTCTAGCAAATCTTGCCAAGAAAACCTGGTGATAGGTTGGCCTTAGGATGCGAAGACACACAGCAGCTGTATATTTCTGCTTCTTTTCAATGATGTGGAGATGTTTTGCCTTATTTGATAAACATCTGAAAATTCCAGCAAAATCTAATCCAGGTTGCATAAACCTGACATGTGACCCTATAGACAATAGTGTTTTGGCCAATTGTAGACTTTCACTTTTGATGTTATATGCAGAAGTATGTTTCAATCTGTCCAAATAAAATCTGTGTTTGGGAAATAGGCTGTTTTGAATACTGCTTTATAACTGCATGCATCTTTCTCTGTCATAACCTTATTTGTCAACCAAACAACCTCTTATATAGTTGTTTCAGGAGTCCTATCAATTTGTGCAGTAAACACCTACCTCACGCTTGAAAGAGTTTACTGTTTGGTTGCTGTGTATTCTCTTATGCAGAGATCTTCAATAACAGATGTCAAACTGCAGTGGTGTCAACATCAATTTCCTTTCTAAAATCAGTGCTTGAGCTTAGCACTTTTTAAAATTTCAGGTCCCTCAAGATTCTTCTGATTATGTTCTAGATTGTATCCACACCCTGTTCTAGATAGCTCCCCACCATCTGTAACAGATGTTCTACAGGTTTCAGCAGGTCTACCAGTTTTCAAATAACAGATTCATAATACTTACCAAAATCACAAGTTATGGCAGTTTCTTAGACTTTGGTTCTATTCTCTAGACGGGTTCTTGAATTCCTTTCTGTTTATTGCATTCAGAGCTGACCAAAGATGTTTGTCTCATCACCTGTCCCATATTCCAGCGGGCAGCTGCCAGGGATAACATTGAATCTTTGGTCACCCCTGGAGGCAACATACCTTGCAACTCCTCATTCCCCCCAGAAAACAAACAAACAAACTCTGATAACAAACAAACTGAGAACTCATGGGGGACAATTCTGCCAAAAAAAATTACCATCAGAGGCCTTTGTTGCAACAGGAAGTAAACAAACATGTTTCTGCTTTAAAAAAAAGCCCCTCTGGGCCTAAAATGACTGAGGGAAAGACAACACTATGTCAAAATTGCCCCCATGCCCTCTAGTGGACATTTGGGGTCCATTTGAAAAAATGTTTCGGGCCTTGTAAGGCCTTGGGATCTCAAAAACAGCCTTGGGATTTGGTGTTGCTGGTGGACATGTAGCCCTTGGCTTCCGATGTCTACACCTCTGATCTGCCATATACAAAAGTTGACTTAATCAGTGGCTGAACTTCAGTGCTGGCTGCCTCTACCTCATCTGAGAGCAACAGGCTCGCTTAGGGGAAGCAGGGCAAGGTTTTATCGTAAACTAGCGTATATACCCGGCATTGCCCAGGATTTTATTTTCTCATAGGTGATACTGGTTAGAAAAATTTGAGATCCTGTGTCTCTAATTCCCCAAACTGTCTTGTCCAGTACCTGTAACTTTTCCCCATAAACCCCAATCCAATGTGTTTTCATACATACAGAGGTTGGGTTCCTGAGGGAATACACTGCCTTTCTCCTTGCTGCTAGGCCTCATCTCCATAGCAACAGCCTATTCAAGAGAGAGATAGTTGACTGAGGCCCAAGAGCTCTCTGGCTGAAAATTCTAAAGGCCCCTCCCTAAACTACAAACCCCAAGATTCTATAGAATCTTCTTAGGCGGCCAATCATATGAGGTCCTTGCCTGACACAGCCAATCATATGAGGTCTTCACCTGACATGGACAAACTTTGACTTATATATATTAGATAAGACAGACCTGTCTTCACTTCATTTAATACCTTGCTACAATTCCCGCCTGCATCCCTAAATATCTGCTGCCTGATACAGTTGAATCTATTAGTACAGCCTAGTTTGACTGCTGTGATCTACCAGAGGGGTTTATAAAGTCCCAGTTCTGCTGGCCGTATCGAAAGACTATTCATAAACATGTGTTTTCTGAAAATTCATGGTTTGCTGTTTATGGTGGCAATTATAATACAGAGATGTACCTTTTGAAGAACATGCATCATTGGTGAGTCCTGATTTAGAATTTCACCTGCTTCGCCTTGGAGGTGCAGGAGACAGTACTTGCCACTTGCTTGTGTGGCGTTTCTTTAACAATCCTTCATGTGAATTGTGCCACCAACACAAGTTTACAATTTCCTGAGTTGGCCAAGCCAACTGGATTAGCTCAGTTTTCTTCTGGCAAGGAAGAAAGAGAGTAAATTGGTATAATTTAACAGGCAGGCAGGCAGACTCTGCCAAGTATATAATCCCGGGCTGACACTAAAGTGTGAATCAGGAGCTGTGTGTCATCAAATGCTGTTTCTTCAGTCCTTTACACCTTCACACCTTCAGACTTCCTGCACTTCCCCTTTTCTGAAAAAACCAGCAACAGTGATAGGATTACATCTCCTGGAAGTTTTCAGGAGAGGCTATGCATTTTTAAAAATAGGTTGCATCATCCTTTCTCCCACTGTTTGATGTAAAGCATATGCGTTTTCCAAAGGAAAAATGGAATTCTGGCCAGTTCAAGTTTTTTGTTTATGACTTTAGGCATTTTTGGGCAGTTCATGTGGCCTCCAGAGGATCCCACAGGCAGATACAGATGTAGCTGCAGATATAGATATATTGGACTATGGAGTTGAACTCTTCAGAATACATGATATAAAGCCAAACAGAATGAAAAGAGTTTCAAAGGGCAAATAGTGGATCCCCTTTAGTAACTGTTCTGGATCATGAGATTCCACATCAGATTTTGCCTCATATAACTTTTTAGCAGAGCTATAACTTCCTCCTTTAGATTGCAACTCCTTTGGTTCTCATTCAAACTCAGTGCTATTTCATGTGAGAAACATTTTGAAATCATCATATTTTAAAACTTTCCAGTGATTAAGGGAAGGAAAGTGTTATTGAAATGATTTCATTCAATATATAGCTGAACAGTTTAATTTCAGTGACTTGCAGTAAAGTTGGGATGAGCTGGAAATTGAAGAGGGAAGCCTCTATTAAATAAATGGAACATAAAGAAGGTTAATCACAGAAAACCTTATAGCCTTTTATTGAGCTCTGGAAGAAATTTCTCTATATACCTTTGAATCTAAAACTAGAGCATATTTCCAATATGAAAATGTTGCAGATCTATTGTTACCACCGTGTACTGGCCTGGCCTTTGGTGAACCAAAGATATCATTTTGATATCATAATTTGTCCCTACTCTGCCACCAGCCAAGTGTTTGTGAGGCCTGCCGAACAAGCACAAAGCTAGGCATGGCTACTACTTGCTGCTCTCACCAAACCAAGCCACATATTGCCAGTTCTGCTTTAGGGGACCTCCCGAAACAAACACCTTCACTACATATGCACGCTACCACAAAGGGACCCTCTGCCCTGAGAGGACACCCCGGTGAGCTAGGTACTCAACTGCCGAGCTAGCCGCATCTACATACCAGCTATACTATTGTCAATTCGGACTTTAACCTTAATCATGCAAATTCTGACCTTTCGGAGGCTTTGTCTCCAACCCAAAACTCATTGTTTTCATCCCAAGACCCGACTAGCCTGCAGTTGTTCTTTCCCCTATAAAAATCCCCCGCTCTGAGAGCTCTTCGGAACTCTCGCTGGAACGTTTCTGGATCTTTTGCTGGATCGCCCGAACTTCACTTTGCCTTGCTGCCACTCAGTTCAGCAGATTCCTCTCGGCTGCCACACCGGGTTTCTACTTCTTCAATCAGGCTTCTCCAGGACTGCAGGACAGGTGGCATATCACCCATTCCCCTCAAATTCTAATTCCCTTATCTAGTTAGGAGTGTGTTTGTGCTTTTCTTTAATAACTGTTCAATAAATCTAATTGTTGTTTGAACTATTTACCTCCTCACTGACCTGACGCTGTAGACATAGAGTAAAAGATCCTGCTGCGTTGCCCTGCCTCTCATTAGCCAAGAGAGTGCTCCAGCTAGTTTCCCCATCTTTGCTTAGGTTTGGTTTGTTGTTTGGGCACCCCTCCCGGGACCCCCAATTCACAGGGTAACACTATGATTTAACTATTATGGAACACCTTTTAAATTCAGAGGGGGGGCATTTTAGAATAGTATCCCTAGAACACTAATGGAGACAAGAATTCTAAAACAGAAAGTATGTTATAATCAGTTCTGGAAAAGGCCCCTCCCTAAACTGCAAACCCCAGGATTCCATGCAATGTTGAAAGTGGAATAACAGTACTATAACAGTCTAATGCGGAAATGGCCAGTATTTAAGGTTGCAATTCATACATACTTTATCAGTGAATGAACTCAGTAAGACTTGATGTTAATAGAAATGTGTAGGATTGAATTGCTAGTTCTTGTTTCCTGAATAATTCTTAACAGAATTTTCAAAAGGGATTTCTAACTGAAATTAGGATCCTCTTTAACAACATGAACAAAATTTATTTTTGCAAACCATTTTATGCACTTTCTGTTCTACATAAAACATTTTAACCTGGTGCAAAATAGGCCGTGGGCACGCACCTACCCTGTGTGTGTGTGTGTGTGTGTGTGTGTGTGGGAGAGAGAGAGAGAGAGTGAGATCTTTATTGATATTTTTTAAAAAAAAAACCCTTAAAATTCTACAAACGCTTGGGAAAAATCAAGTATAAAGCATAAAAATTAGGGATGTGCCAACCGAATTCTCGAATCCTACAATCCTTGAATCTTAGGCTAGGATTAGAGATTTGCAGATCTGAATCCCTGGCCAAAATAGGCAAATCGAATCTTTCGAATTCACACCTCCTCCCACCCCCACCGGTGCGATAGGGCCCACAGCCTGGGGAGGAGGTGCTGGGGAGCACGGTCCTGCATTCCCCGCTCTATTCTTGCCTGCGACCACCACGATTGGGCCCACGGGGGGGGAGGGGAGGGGGAGGACGAGCCCATGCTCCTCGCTCTATTCCCTCCTGCTGCCTTCATGATTGGGCCCACGGTGGGCAGGAGGAAGTGGCAGGGAGCACAATGTCATACTCCCCACTCTTGCTGCCCACCAGCAGCAGCAAATTCCCAGGGCCGGCAGCAGAAGGTTGTGGGGAGGATGATCTGGTGCTCCCCGTTCTTTAGCTGCTTGCCCCCGGTGTGATCCTCCCAAGGGCTGGCAACAGAAGGTTGTGGGGAGCACAATCTGGCACTTCCTGCTCTTTTGCCACCCTCCCCTGGCATGATCCTGCCCAGGGCTGGGAACAGAAGGTTGTGCGAAGAGTGATCTTGTGCTCCCCGCTCTTCTCTTGCCTCCTCCGTGGGGAGGATTCAAAAGATTCGAGATTTGTGAGATTCGTGGATTTGCAGAACCTTCCAGGGTTTCGTATCCAGATTCAGAAAATTCGGGATTCGTCCCGTCCCTAATAAGAATATGAAATTATTAATTTTTTTTAATTCTCTTTTTATTGATCCATTGAAACAAAAAGAAAATAAAAAAGAAGAGAACTTCAAACAACGAATATATCCGTAAACAATTGTAAAACAAAAAAGCCAATTTCATGTACAACGATAATAAAAAGAAAAAAAGAAAAAATGAATAACAAAATCATAACTTGCAACATAATTTTTTTATTATATTTATTCCACAAACCATTATAAAAATAACAAATAAAATAACATCTCTTCAAGAATCCACTCAAATAATTTTCAATACATTTCTGTTACAATTGTCCTTTTCTGTGTATTTTATACCTCGTTATTTACCTTCTATTACTTCTTAACTTCCCCTAGCATCAATTTTTTCTTGTAACTCTCAAGTTTCTCTTTCATTACCAACTCACCACAATCTTTTTGGCCGTCTCTATTCCTTTCCTCTCTCCTTTGTCCGTTGTCCTTTTTTTATTGTCAGAACTTTACTTTATTTTCTATTAAGTTCATATCTATGTTATAAGAAAATACTTTTCCACTTGGCTCCATTCTTCTTCATTAGCTCCTTGATTTCTTCCTTGTATCAACCTCGTTAATTTGTCCATTTCTCTATATTCCATCACTTTAACTTTCCATTCCTCTATTTTGGGAGTTTGATTATTTTTCCACATTCTGGCAAGTATTGTTCTGGCTGCCGTAATCATATAAAGAATTATTCTCCAGAATTTTCTTCTTATTTCTTTATCTACTGCCTGTATTATATTCAACAGAAATATTTTTGGCATCAGTGGAATGTTTGTTTGTAATACTTCTGATATTATCTCTTGAATTTTTTTCCAAAAGGTTTTCGCTTTGTCACAAGTCCACCAAACATGATAATAAGTTCCGTTTTCTCTTCCACATTTCCAACATTTATTCTCTTTTGTTTTGTATATCTTATTTAATTTTGCTGGGTCTAGATGCCATCTGTATAACATCTTCAAATGATTCTCCTTTAGATTCTGGGCTGCAGTAAATTCTTGTGTTTCTGACCAACTTCTCTCCCAGTATTCTAATTGAATCTCATGCCCTATATTTTGTGCCCAAGTAATCATCGTAGGTTTTATTTGTTCAGTTTCGAGATCTCTCTCCAAAAGTAATTTATATAATTTTGAAGTCAGTTGTTTCTGTGATTCAAATATTATTTTTTCAAACATTTTTTCATTTCTTTCTGGTTCAAATCCTTCCAATCTTCTGTCCATTTTGTATCTTTCTTTAAGTTGTCTATATAGAAACCATTGACACTTGAAGCCTTCATTTTCTAATTCTTCTCTTGTTTTCATTCTAATTTATTAATCGTTGTTGCTCTTTGTCAGTTTGTTTTGTGTGGCGGGCGCCTTTTCCCCTCGGCATTGCCTCAGCCATGGGCGCTGGGCTGGGCCCGGCCCCTTTCAAGAGGGAGGGAGGGAGGGAAGGCCTGCCTCCACCTCCACCTCCACCCCCGGCCTCTTGTGCTGCTCAACCCCGCCTGGGCCCCATTACCTGAGGCAGGTGCTCTGGCTCCTGGCGGGGTTCGCGGGTGCCTGTGCCTGGTGGGGCTCCCTCTGCCTTGGCTGCAGGCGCCCAACTCGGGCAGGCTTGGCCCATGGAGATGCGGTGGGGCAGGCGGCGGCCACAGGAGGGCGGAGCAGGGCTCTTCTCCACAGGAGGGAGCCTGCTTGCTGTTGCCCTCTGCCGCCGCCTCTCTGCGCCAGCCAACCAATCGGCCCTCCTTCCATCTCCATCTCCGTCCCCATCCCCGAGCCGCGTTTACCTCGCACTGGCAGCTCCCTGCGCCCTTCCACCGGAGGTGTTGAGCTTAGATATGTGGAGCTGATGGGCCGCGGCAGCCTTTCCCCTCCCACAGGAAAGGGAGCCACAGTTCTGCCCGGCCTCCCCGTCACCACGCCGCCCACCCCGGGGTCGCTGGGAAGCATGGCCTACCTGCCCTTGCAGCCAGCCGAGAGGGGCCTGCTAGGCCACGGCGGCCTTTCCCCACCCATAGGGAAGGGAGCCGCGGTTCCAGCCGGCCTCCCCGTCACCACACCGCCCGTCCCGGGGTCACTGGGAAGCACGGCCTACCTGCCCTCACAGCCAACCGAGAGGGGTCTGCTAGGCCGCGGCAGCCTTTCCCCACCCTCGGGGAAGAGAGCTGTGGTTCTGCCCGGCCTCCCCGTTGCCATGCTGTCTGCCCTGGGGTCACTGGGAAGCACGGCCGCTACCTATCTGACAGCCAGCCGAGAGGGGCCCGATGGGCGATGGCTCATCCCCCAGTGTCCGTGCCTCACTCCAGGGGGGAGAAAGAGGGAAGAGTGAATGCAAGAGCCCACATGGGCCATCCACTCCTCCCCTTCTTCCCCGCCCGCCCGCCAGTTCCACAGGGGGTGGAGGAGGAAAAGATGGCGCCGAGGAGGAGGTGGCCCAAGTGAGAAAGGCCGCTGGCGGCAGTGACGAGGGGGAGCGGCGACCCCCATGAAAGAATCATGCGACCCCCCCTGTGGGTCGCGACCCCCAGGTTGAGAACCGCTGTTCTAAACCTTTGTCTTATTCATTTAACCCAATCATGGCTGCTTTCCCCCAACTGGACTCCCAAAGAGGGGAGATTAAATTCCACTCTTCATTAAATTATTTCATGGATTTGTCTGATTGTATAGTTGTCAATTTGCCTAACTCACTGAAATCATATAACTTCCATAGCCACTTTTCAATATCTGGGGCTTCTTTTTGTTTCCACTTTTTTGCAAATACCAATCTAGCTGCTGTAACCATATAAATCATCATTTTTCATAATGAATTATTTTGAAAATATTTGACATCAAATATATTTAACAAATATATTTCAGGATTCATTGGAAAGTTAATTTGAAGAGTTTTAGTAATATAATCATGCACATTCCTCCAATACTTCTTTGCTATAGCGCAGCTCCAGCAAAGGTACTACAGAGTTTCCTTTTCAGAGCATTTCCAGCATGTGTTTTTAGTATTCTTACTTATTTTAGCCATTTGTACTGGTGTATAATACCATCTGAAATAAATTTTATAATAATTCTCTTTTAAGCTGGCACTTTTTAAAAAAATTTGTATATCTTCCCACGAATTCTCCCAACTTTCCAATGAAATTGGGCATCCAATATTTTGTGCCCATTTTACCATGTTATCTTTGACAACTTCCTGTTCCATCTGTAAGGTTAATAACATTTTGTATATTTTACCAACGAGGTGGTCTATACCAGGTTTTATCAAACTCTCTTTCCATAGACTATTCCAGTTGTTTTTAAGTTCATTTTAAATCTTTCCACCAGTTGCCTCTGCAAAAGCCAGTATGTAGTAAACCCATACTTTAACATTTCCTCTTTGTTTTTCCAAACTACTTTATCACCCTGAATCTTTACCAAGTCTTTGTACGTTATCCAATGTTCAATTGGGGCCTTTCTCTCCTATAAAAAGCTTCATGTGTTGACACCCATAGTGGTAATTTTGAATAATTTTTTTTATATATATACAGAAGCCATGTTTTCAAAAGAGGTTTTCTTATAAACTGATTATTAAAATCTTTGTTCCCCTTTACCTTTTCGTACCACAAATGTGCATGCCAACCAAAGAATAGATCAGCCCCTCCAAAGTTAATCTCATTTTTTCTAGTTTAATCCAATCAATTAGCCAGCTGAGGCAACTAGTGTGATAGTACAATTTTAAGTCAGGCAGTCCTATTCCACCTCGTTCTGTCACGTCTTTCAATATTTTCCACTTTTTATATGGCTTTTTGACATTCCGAATGAATTTTGATAAGTTGTTTTTCCATTGGTTAAATGGTACATCGTTCATAATCATGGAGAGATTTTGAAACAAAAAAAATCATTCTAGCTAAGATATTCATTTTAATTGTCACAATTCTCCCTATCATTGACAAATCAAGTTTCGACTATTTTTGAAGATCTTCTTTTACATTTAACTAGGCTTTTTTGTAGTTGTTGTCATATAAATCAGTATTATTCTTAGTAATATTAATTCCAAGGTATTTTACTTTTTTTTGATATCTTAAACTGACATACTTTTTCAAGTTCTATTTCTTCTTGTTTTATCATATGCTTAGTTATCATTGTAGTCTTTTCTGCATTAACTTTAAATCCAGAAACATTGCCAAATTCTTGAAAAATAGGAATTAACTTATTTACACTTTGAATTGGATCATCAAGTGTAATTACTAAGCCATCAGCAAGGGCCCTGAGTTTAAATGTCTGATTTTGGATTCAGACACCCCTTATTTCTGGATCTTGTCTTATTTTAATATTCAATATCTGTATAACAATCAAAAAAATTAATGATGAGAGTGGGCATCCTTGTCTAGTTCCTTATTTAATATAGAACTTTTCTGTTTTTTCTCCATTTATTGATATGCTTGCCAACTGATAATTATATATCAATTTTATCCAATTAGTAAATTTCTCTCCCATATTCATTTTTTTCAAACCTTCCTCGTAAATCTCCATCTTACGTTGTCAAAGACTTTCTCTACATCTACAAAAATCAAACCCAGCTTTTTCTCATTATGCTTATGATAATGAACAATTATATTTATTATTATTCTCATATTATCCTTTATTGATCTGTCCAGGAGAAAACCATTCTGATCTTCAAATATCCAGTTATTTAGAATCTTTTTCAATCCTTCGGCAAGAATAGATGCAAATATTTTGTAGTCTATGTTTAATAATGATATTGCCCTGTAATACCTCACCTCTAGCTGATCTTTGCCTTTGATTCCCAAACTGATTATTGCATCTCCCCATGAGTCTGCTCTGTTTGTCAGTTCTAATCCATTTAACATCTTTTGTTAAGGGGTCAATTAATTGATCTTGAAAGATTTTATAATAATGTGCAGTGTATCCATCTGGACCTGGAGCTTTTCCGATTGTTAGGTTTTAATTGCATTCAATATTTCGACTTTTGTGATTGGCTTATTAAAAACCAACTTTTGTTCCTAATCAATTTGTATTGACTTTGTTTCTTCCAGGTATTTTTGGATATTATTTAGATGTTGTTCTGAATCGTCTTGGTCCTCAAATAATTTCTTAAAGTAGTCATAAAATGCTGACTTTATCTTCCTTGGGTGGCGGTGTATCTTTTCCCCTTCTTTGATTTCCAGAATCAATCTTTTCTCCTTTTCCTTTTTAAATCTATAAGCTAACCATTTTCCAACTTTATTAGAATGCTCAAAACATCTTTGTTGTGTATATTGCAACTTCTTCTCAATTTCTAAAGTATCTTCAGTAGATAGTTGTTTCTGTAGAATCTTGATATCCTTCTGTAATTTCAAATTTTTAGGCTCTTTCTTCAACTCTTCTTCTTTCCTCTTAAGTTCTTCCATAATTTTTTGGTGTTTTTCCTTCATCATTTTCTTCTTGTAGGCCTCTTGCTGGACAAAGAAACCTCTTATCACTGCCTTCCCTATGTCCCAAACTATATTTTCTGGTGTTCTTTTTCCAATATTTTCTTTTAAAAAATTATTTATTTCTAGCTTTGCTTCTTCCACTGTATTTTCATCTCTTAATAATTCATCTTTCAAAGTCCATTGGTATTTAATTTTTCCCTCTTGCATTATCATCATAACAGGATTATGATCTCATAGTATTCTTGGTAAAATCTCCATTTTCTCAATCTTTCTACATAATACTCGCCTCCCCTCTTCATATTTTTTAACAACTGGAAAAGAAAAAAGAACTTCCTTCTACCAAAAGTTAACGTATCTAGCATAATATATCAATTTTACATTCTGCTACATGGTTTTCTGTACAATAAATAACTGTGTTTTCTGATCTTAATGCTAAAAGCTACTTGCTATCTTAATTATATAGTATTAATCTTTGCTACTTAGAACTGAAAGTCTTTCACATGCTATGTAACATCACTTAATCCAAATGTTTATATGCCATTTCATAGTATACAATCATTTGCAGTTTGTTACCAAACCCAGTTTTCATTGTCTTATATCTGTAGCCATTCCATAAACTAATTTCAATTAACCCTCCTCCTTCCCTAATTTCCTTTCAAATTTGACTTTCCTCTTCCTTTGCATCCACTCTATCTGTGAATTCCTCCAACTTCTCAGATTCCTTTCCTTGCCTTTTATTATTATTTCTAAGTCCTTCCTACCTGCTGTTTTAAAATATTTGTCCTCAGACAGAGCACTTTTCTTTTTCAACTCTTTAGTCATGTCAGCTAACCTTTTCTTTAAATCAACTTGGTTTCATACAATCATCAATGTAAATTCATTACAATCAATGTCAGATTAATTTTTCCCTTGTCCCTATCCCCTTGAGCTATACTCCCGATCTCACAAACCAGAACTTCTTGGATCTCACCTCCCCCAGATAAAGCTAATCCCTCCATTAACTCAACTTGAATTTGATTTCCATCCTCCTTCCCTTCCCTGTTAGCCTCAAATCCCCTCTCCTGCCCACTTACATCTCCCCACAGTTCTAGATCTTGTTGATCTCATTCTTCAGATTCGTTATCAAATACCTCTTGAAGTTTGGCAATCTCTCTTGTCACAAAGAACATAGCTCCTCCTGAGAAAGTTTCTGGGGAGATTCCATGTTTCATTCAATTCAGCAGTTCAGTTCATCTCTCAACTAGCCAAACTAGCCAAATACAGCTAGCCAGTCAGTCTTATCAGCATCAAAGAGATAACACCTGCACTTTCTAACACTGTAATTTCTCCTTGTTAAAGTCCAATTCAGTCTTGTCAATAAGATGAAATTCAGTCTATCCATGAAACCATGTGCACTTAATTATTCTCTTTTAAACACATCAATCCCAGTCTTCTTATTTGTCCTGATCCTATAGGGTAGATATACTTACTTGACTCTTAGTTGCAAAAAGATGACTGAGGAGGCTGCCATTGTTGTTCCATTTCAATCAGAAGAATTCTTTGTTTTTGTATTTGCATGTATCATTTGTACTTTTATTTGTATTCAAGAATTCTTTGTATTGAATCAGAAGAATTCTTTGTATTTTTGCACTCCAGAGTTTTGTCTGAGAGTTTGTTCTTCTAAAAAAAGTAGGTTGCCAGCACAGGACATTCAGATCCTTAGATCAAAGCAGCTGCATTTCACAGCAAGCACAAAAGATGTTACACCCTCAAGCCTTCATATTCATTATGCATTTACTTGTGATCCAGGGCAAGTTTCTCCAGCCAGAGATCCCTCTGACCAGCACTTTTACCATGAAAGCTCTCCTCACTGTAGAGCTGCGGCAAGCAGCATCTGCCCGCTGCCCTGCCAAAAGTCACCCCCTAAAGAAGCATCTATCAAAATTGCATTCTGTTGTTTTGTGTCAGGGTGGTTGTAGTTATTGTGCTAGATGTGGTGTAATTCTGAGCTAATTTCATAATTGAAGAAAGTTACAAGTAACTTTAGTCACATTCTTCCCATTACAAAATAATATTTGATAAATCAGCAGTTGCCAAAACTGTTCAGGAGTTGAGACTTATTGTGCACAAAATTCACACATAGAATTTTTCTGGAGAAAACAGCATTTTCTGTGCAGAAATATTATTTTCTATTGTGAAAATGCTATTTCTTGTGCAGAAAATGCTTCATTTTGTGCTTAAGCTGTGAATTATGTTTTATAAGTCCTGAACAGTGATGATCTCATCAATCCAGGTTTCTCTTTGTCAGCTTCCAACAATTTGAAAAACATTTTTAAAACCATTTTATAATTATCTCTTAGTATTCCTTCCATCCCTAGTACTAGACCAGGAGTGGGGAAAATGCAGCCTGTTAGCTGGATGTGGCCCCCCAATCCACTTTAGTGGCCCTAAATAGATATACCAGTCCCCCATAGCTGCCAAATCTTCCTAAATATTTAAATTTGCTGGCATGATTTTCTGACAAACATCACCCCAAAATTACACCCTAACTCATCCAAGTGCACTTTAAAAACACCTTCTTCCCCAGAAACCCCAAATACTTTCTTTTCTCTATATCCAATCGAAAATGGCAATGAGGAATGATGGAAAGTCACTTCCAGTCGATATTTTGGCTGAGTGATAGAGTGAAAAAAAAGACATTGCAGTATGGTGTCAGGAGGTTGGATGTAATTGGCTCCTGTGCAGTTGCCTACCCACATTTTAGAGGGTTGCTTACATATGTACGCTATGCTGTCTGGTGGAATAGACAAAGCAATCCTTGTCTCAGTTTGTAAAACCATTCATCAGGTAGCATAGATTAAATAAGAAAAGGTGAAGGGAGCAGGTCTTAAATTATTATCTCAGCTTCTACCTAGATGAAGATTGCATTTTTGAGATTCTGGTTATTTTTATTATTTCTCTGTCAACTTTGTTACTGAGCCTGAACTCCCCCAATGTTAATTAGCAAGGAAATTTTATATACCAATCTCCCTGCCTTGTAATACTTCAGCAATATCAACTACATTTTAATCACAAGAATAAATAATCTAGTCCAATGAACACTGATGATGTGGAGAAAGGGAAGATATCTGTAGTGATATAGCATTAGATCTTCTGGAATACAAATCTGGAATTATCCTCCTGCATTTCAGAGTCTATGAGAAGTAAATTCATCCACAGCCCTTTCTGTTTTATTTATTGAGTATACACTGATGTATTTATTTATTGTATTTGTATTTGTATTTGTATTGTATTTGTTTATCAATTATTTACTTTTCTGCCCAAAAGATGGGTCTAAAATTGTCTTGATAAAGTTACAGTATGCCAAAATTTCCCACTCATAGAAATTCAGATTTTGATCTATATGGTTATATATGGTACCTTCTTGGTGCCTAATTGATTTTTATTGTGTTTGCCTATGATTGTGCAGTACAGGCCCAACACACGATAAAGAGTTGTGCTTCATATAAATCAGGGCTCTTTCATATTATGCAATTATGTTGTTCTACTTTAACTGCAAAGTCAACATCCTAAGGAATCCTGGGATTTGCAGTTTAGGGAGGAGTACTTAGAATTCTCACCAAGAAATCTAGCACTTTACCAAACCACAAATCCTAGGATTCCACAGGATTAAGCCATGGTAGTTAAAGTGAAATTATTTTGCTTTGATTGTGTAGTGTGATAGAGTCCCACAATCAAAACACCAGCGAAAGCTTCAGCACAAATACTGAAAAAAGTGGCATTCATGATTTTTCATAGGTAAATGATAAATTATAAAGCGTTTATAATTCCTCCTATAATTTCAATGTTGTCTGTCTGTCTGTCATGTGTCAGACTAGTTCAATTTGAGGAAGAAGGTTGACCCTAACCTATGACTGTTGGTGGGGGACAACTGTTTGTCATAAGGCCCTAATGACAGCACACATTGCAAAAAAAAATCATTAGTATATGTTCATAATATTCCACTATTATTACTAAATAGGGAGCAATAGTGAATGAGGTTCTCAAATCCCACTGCTAAGACACCAAATATGACAAAAATGCCACTTATCAGCAAATTTCTATTGCACTGAACATTAGATATAATCAATAGGCGATGTACTTTCACGTTAAGGAAATGGATATATCCTTAAATAACTGCATTTCCCCAAATAAAACCCATATGACCTTTCTTTAGCTTTTATGGACAGCCACAGAGGACGTGACTTGAAGTTCACCCTCTGGAAAGGGACCATGGTGAAAATCATGCACTCACTATGGAACTTTTATTTCTTAAGATGATGTTTTTCCTCAGGCAGGCTTATTTCAACTTGTCCTGAATCTTTCTTTTTAGTTAGTTAATTGTTGTTCAGGACATGGCCAAGAAGATGTCAGTCTGAAGTCTTACTCTTTCTAGAGGCCATCTGCCTTGTATGCTCACTTCAGACAGAAGCTGTCTTACAGTTACCGCAAGAGCCTTTCTTTTCTGGGTACTATAGCTCCTGTCTTCAGTGATCTCTGCCACATTTAACAAAGTAGATGTGTTCCTGAATGTTACTTCCTTAACAGAAAATTTGATACCAGACTCAGAAATAACATGGAAAGAATAGGGACAACCACAAAAAAGAAAAGCAATTCAACATGTTTCAGGAAACTTTTTATTCAAAACGATATAAAACAAACAAGTCAGGTAAGCTTTCCATAAATTGAAGAAGAAGAAGAAGAAGAAGAAGAAGAAGAAGAAGAAGAAGAGAGAAGAAGAAGAAGAAGAAGGCTACCATTTGAATTCTCTGTAGATCACTTAAACGCTCTTTCCAAAATGCATAGTCTACCTTGCTCCCCCACCAGATCACATATAGCATCTTGCCATAGCAATCTAAATTAGCACAGTTCTCTGATGCTTATAGCGAAGGGCTCAGGGGGAGTCACTGACCTGACCACAAAGGGGTAACCTTATATCCTAGTGAAGGGGCTTTGGGAATCTCCTTCAGCCATTTCCCATTAATCTGCTGTACGCTGCAAGTTACGTTTTAATTCCAATAAGCCTTAGTTAACTTAGCAACCCTAAAGGGTTAGTCTCCCCTCCAATCTATAGCTGCTGGTGGGGAGTCGATTCATCACTAAAGCGTCAAGCCTGTTGAGTGGGCTGACACCATGGGGAGGCTTTTCTCTTCCACTGACTGGGAAGAGTGGGATGGAGCCCACTTCTTACCAGGTGTGTGCAAAAATTTTCCCAAAAAGAAGCCTTGTCCTCAGAGGCTTCATTAATGTCAGTATGCCTGTAGTTATCTTCCAAGGCTCTGCTTCTTTAGCCTTCTCTGATCACCAGGCCATTCTGCATCAAGCAGCTAAAGCAGTTTGAAACTGCCCCTTTTACACAGTTTCATTCAGGAATCTCTGAGAAAGGGGTTACAGTTCCTCAGCACGTGCCAGCTCATCTGCTTGTAAGTATAAGCTAACAGAAGCCAACAGAATATTTGCAAATGACCTCTCAAAAGCTCAAAGTCTCAGTCCTCCTAATAAATAAGGTGATAGGTCTAACAGTGAACTGCTAAGGTCATGAGGTAATAATAGTAATGGCTTTACTGGCATTTGTCAAGCGGCCAACAGTTGCCTTCAGTCACCAAGTAACTAGAAGAAATCTCATTGGGAGGTAACCTTTTCACCTTTCTGTCAGAATCTTTACAGTTCTAAAAAATGCTTCACTGTAGAACACACATCCATATATTTAATACATTTTACCTCCAAGATCTGGTCATTTTAAAGGATTTGTAAGGGCTTCATTCTGTCCTCTTTCCTAAGAGGGAACAAAGGAAGTATGGAGGGAATATAGGGAAGACCATGGCCCTTTTCTCGCCCTACCTTATCCTGGCGGCATCCTGTGGGGATAACGGCAGAGGCTCTGCTGGAAGGGGAGTGTGATGCGGGCACTCCCCTCCACACCGGCTGCCTCCACAATCCAGGAGGTGCGATGGCCCCACCTCTTCCTGCCACAGCACAGCCACTGTGCTTTCCTGATCCCTTGCACACCAGGTAAGTGTTGGATGGTGGCACAATCATGGGTCATTGATGGGGAAAGCCCATCAATGATTTACTGGGGACAGGAGAAGGACGGGACCAGGAAAACATCATGTGTAACCATCATTGTGGTCCCGTCCTTCTCCCGTCCCCATTGCGGGATGACAACATCCTGTGAAAAGGGCCTATCTCTTCCCTTCCTATGGACTCAATAAATGATCTTCAGGCATAATTAAGTACATTGCTGATATACAATGCCAGTACATCACAGAAAATGCAAACATACACAGTTTCATGTTACCATGTTTTCTTTTGCCTTTGTTGTTCATAAGGTGCCTCCTTGTGGATACAGTCCTGTTGCATGAGGTTTGCCAGCTTGGATACAGGATGAGGTTCCTGTAACTTGCACCTGTAAACGGATTTATCAGGATAATAACACAGCTGTGTAAATACTGAGGCAGGAAACATTACCAAACCACCAAGGATCAATAAAGCATGTACTCTGCTATTGCTCTGATATGAGTGACAGTATTGCACATAAATGTGCACAAGACCTGGTCTCATTTACTGAATGGAAAAAGAGTGAGATCTTGCTGGCTGATCCCTGATCCCACTTCAATCTCCCCATTTCCATTAACCCTAACTTGGAATTTCACTCATCTAACCCAAAGTGATAGCAGATTTAATACGCATACAGCTGTATGCATAACCAACAGGAACTTGATTTGGGAATGCTTAGATGTTTACGTAGCTGCTTCATGAGGTGAGCCCCTCAGTTCTATCCTGCAACTTAGTATCTTTAGGTCCTGGACAGCACCTACCCATCTGGACTGGTTACTGAATCCTCTGGACTAACCTTTCTCAACCCTTTCAGCCTGGAGAAACCCTCAAATGACTTTCAAGTCTCAAGGAACCCTGCATAAAAATTATTGTATCTTCAGCTTTTTAAGAAGTGTGTGTGTGTGTGTGTGTGTGTGTGTGTGTGTGTGTGTGTGTGTGTTTTCAGTCAGGACCTCCTGTGGGACTCCTAGCAACCTTTTGTGGAACCCTAGGGTTCCAGGGCACACTGGCTGAGAAACCTTGCTCTGGACTAAAAGAATATTTTTTGTTCCAGCTCAGTTTGTTTAGTCAGTAAGTTCTTCTTGACCATTCATTTGTTTCTGTTTCTTTTGGTAGTCCATCTGCCCTGTCTTGCTCTACAGTCTTTCTGCCTCATTCAATCTTTGGTTCTGATTTATTCATTGGTCCTCACTATCTTTGTTAGTGGCCACTAGTGCACCTCACATTATTGACTGTTATAAACTGTACATTATCATTTAGTCAAAATGCATAATAAAAATGTATTCTATCCACCTTGTAAAAAGTTTACAATTTTTTTATCAGCATCTAATGATTTGGTCAAAACAGACATAGTCTTATATGCATACTGTAGTCTGAAGGTGTCCTTACACAGATCTAGTGTCACATTGAAGGGGAGCAGGAGAAATGCCTTCTGGTCCTCCTCCTTATCAGCAGTTCTGGTAGGTTTACCTGATGGCTGAGGTTAGTTCTAGTGCTCTGCCTGGTTAGCTGAATTTAGCTACATTTATAGCTTCCCATAATGCCCTTAACCTTAACACTACCCTGAGGCTATTACAATGGTAGGTAGACCAAGCCATCCAATACAGCTCAGAGTTCTAAGTGGAAAAGATTTTTTTTTTTTAAAGCGGAGATGGGGAGGCATCAGTTCCTTCCTGGTTGATGGAACCCAAGATATTGCCTTAAGATGCCACATAATAATGCAATCCCTGCATTGCATTACTGATTCTACTAAAAGTTCATTTGCAATATATTTTGAATAGGGATGTGAAAGTCTGTAAGCCTTGTTTTCAGCAAGTTTCTCAACTTCCTGCTGGTGTTCCCACTCTATCCATTTTTCGTGCCAGGCTATGCATTGTTCCCCATCCCTCTGCAAACATGGAAATTTGTACATATTCCACCTGCATTTTTTTAAGTTTACATTTTGCCTGCATTTTTCTAAGGTATACACTTTGTACGCCTTTAATAGACTATAGTAGGTTTCTGCACATTTTAATTAAGCACATGTTGCAGACACATGCATGATTTTGTGTGCATTTCTGCTTCTAAAAATGTATACATTTTATCTCCAAAATGTATAATCTTCATCTTCCATTCAGTAAATAAGATCAGGGCTTGTGTGTATTTGAACCAGTCTGAATTACTGAGGTGTATTTGAACCAGTCTGAATTTCTGATGTATTCATTCCATCGGGATGCATGAAATGGGTTTTTCCATGTAGAAAAAAACAAAGCCAACAATGTTCTTCACCTCTAATTTTAAGACCATCTTTTCCATATTTTGAGAAGTGGTAATGATTATTACAGAAATCCCATTCGTATCTTTACTCTTGAAAGACAATTAAGATAATTAATGTTAAAGCATTTATAAATATCTCCACTGTAGCTGAGTGAATGTAACTGAAATTCTTACTTTTTCTGCCTTTTTTTTTCAGTTCTTCAGCAGGGCTGCATATTAATTGCTTTTGGAAACACAGAGAGTTGTGAGCAGAATGCATCCAAAAATCCCTTGAATTAAAAGAGTTTCAGAGGTGAAAACACTGTAGACTGCCATCCAGTGCCGTCTACTATTTTTTATTAAAAGGTCTGAAACCACTCAACCAATGGGCAATTTGAAAGCCTACAAAATTATAGGATTTCATTTATGAAATATTGCTCAAGGGTCTTCAATCAGTCCCCCTTTCCATTTAGCTTAGCTAGCTGAATCCAAGTAAGCTAGTCCTTCTGTGTCCTCAGAGACAATAGCACCTTGGGGAGCAGTGACACTTTTGCTTGCTCTTCCTCAATACACAACCACTTCTCCTACAAGATATGCAATTTTCATAAATTGGACTTATTTATGAGTGGAGAACATGATCAGGATCATGCTGGCCAGAGAACATGTCCAGGGTTATGCTAACTGGAAAACTGTTCAAGGTCGTGAAAGGTCAGATAGGATTATGAAGAAAACCCTAACACTGATGGGTTTATATTAATCCCTTCACCATTTCACGCTCTTGGCATTTTTGAATACAAGGAAGGACAAACTGCCCAGATTAGTGAGCTTTCAGAGATTATCCTTTGACCTTACCCTTTAGAGATCTTCCCTAAACACCCTATCTTACCAAACATTAAGAGATTGTCATGAATCCCATCAATGTTTTGTCACTCCAGAGTAAAACAATGAGCCCATTCTGGACCCCTTTGTCAGTCCCATGGGGAAGCCATTACAGCTTTATCAATGTACTTCTTCAGAGTGTGAAACAGGGTATAAAAACCCTAGCTTCGACCCTAGATATTTGTAGTACATTGTACATAGTGCCCCCAATTTCTGTTCCCCTGTGCTGCCCTCAGATGCTGTCTGAGCCACTGTGCTGTGAATCCTTCTTCAGGACTGGTAATTATCACTCTTTCGACACAATCTCTCTCTATCCTTTCTTTCCTGGCTTTCTGGTAGCCTTGTATCGTTCTTAAGAGTGTCTGATTTTTTGTGTGTTTGTCAAATCAAATACTTTGTTAACTTTAACTGGAGTCCTCTCTACAGTTAGTACTGGTATATGTAGGTGAAACGATCCTCCCATTACCCTTCTCTCACTGGCATCCTTTGAACTGTAATTCCTCCGAATTCTAAGGCGACCCCAACATCCCCCACTTCTCAGGGTAACACCAAAACATCCACGAAGTCAGCTGCTGGACAGTAGTCTCAGTCTGCTAAAAATGCTTTAAAAATTACACAATTTTTGATAGGAACTAATTCACATGGTACATTGAGGACATCTTTCTAACTGTCTGGTATAACTCAAGTCTCAGCTATGGAAATCCTTTTCCCATTCTTGTATATTGAATAAAGTGATATAATGAGGAAATTAAACATGGTGGAAGATTCGGGTAGCTATTTTACCTGACTAGCCACATGGCTAGTCCTGTCCTGTACCTCTGTCCAGTCATGTAATCATATGATATCCCTAGTTACCCTTTGAGAAATGTCTTCTGTCTCTTTAGTCTAAGAGAAAGGTTATATAGGCTAGCATTATGATCATATACTGAATTGATTACAAAAGCATTCAAGATTGTGCATTGCATTGCTGTTCTTTTATCACAGAGATTGCAGCTATGTGACCAAAGATGCAATTATAAATGTAGGTTGTGAAACAGTAAAATTTTGCATAATAAAATCTTATTTTTATGGTGAAGGCATAAAATACAGCCTAATGAAATTATGTTTTTATATATGAAAACATAAACTGTGTTCTTAGAGTCAAACTGAAATTAAGTTTCCAATACCTTTTATATGTGGCAAAAGAAAAACAAAAGGATTCAAAGTTCTCCAAAAGAATCTGTTGATTGAATTGTACATTGCAATAATGTATAACCACAGCCATCCCCCATAGACGATTCCTCCATACAGCATCGAAAATCTATCTTTCTAGTTATCCCAGACTTCAAGTGGCCTACACAAACAACCCTTTCCTCATTTTCCAAGTGGAATATTCATGCTTGGACATGTAAAGTGAAAGGTCATCTAGAAATATGCCCTCCACCTATTAGGATGCCCTTTTCTTTTGGTGAACTGGGGACTCTAGAAATAATAAACAGTAAGGAAATCCTTGAGCTGTTCAGTGGTGGAACTGACTGCCTCAGATGGTGGTGGTGGATGCTCCTTCTTTGAAAGTCTTTAAATGGCCATCTTTGAAGAGTGCTTTAGTTGAGCATGGCAAAGGAGTGGATTAGATAGCTTTTGTGGTCATTACTAACTCTATTATTCCGTGAAAGAAATGTATTTTGTAACTGCTCAGACAGTTTCATCTTTTATTCTTTTCTGTGTCAAAGAATTGCGATCTACAGATGCATTTGATTTCTGATCAAAAAGACATGACACATGCCTTGCCTATGCTAAGATGAGGGGAGGATTAGGAACGGGACTGTTTTGTATATGTACTTTTAAGAGACATGGTTAATGATTATGTTGGTATTAGTATACTTTTATCTTATCCATGCATACACAGAACCACCAGGGGATGTATCAGCTACAATAAAACAGCTAACAAGAATTGAAGTTGCTTCTTCAAAATGCATTTTTAAAAATCCTCTTGTTATTTATAATACATTGGCCCTATTACAATTAATAATGATCTGTTTGAATTTCCATTAAACCACTATCAGTGGTTTTATAACTCAGGCATAAAATTTCACTCTAGGCTGAAACTTGTTATCCAGGGTCTCAGCCCAGAAGCAGTGTTTTTTTAAAAAAACACAACCACAGCAATTTGTTTCATTAAACAATATGCCTTTAACTGGAAGCCTTTCATTTTCAATTAATTTCAGGATGTGTGATGTGTATTCCCTCAATCTGGCAGTACAAAAAACAATCAATTGGGAAGCAAGTGGCTTGTACATAAGAGCTGTGGGGGGAGGGTGATGGGCAGGAGGAGAGCTATTGAAAGCAACTGGTGGTCATAGGGTTGCTGTTCAAGCCAGTTTAGAGAGAAATTGTGTGTTAATCCCAAGCTGAATCTTCCTAAAATGGAGCCACACTTCTTCCTAAATCCTTACAAAGGCTGTGTAGCTACTGTTTTAAAGTTTTCATTTATTTCAACAGGAGAGAATTAATACATTTAACTTCTTCATTGAAATCAGTGGGACAGCCACTTAACTTTGACTGGATCACATCTCAGGAAGGATAATCATTTTGGAAGGATTATGCATTCCCCAAAACTGAGAAGTAGAGAACACTTTTGGAGGCTGTTTGATTTTTTTTTTTTAAGAGTGCAAGTCTGCCTTAGAGAAGCTGTTAGAATATTGGACTAAGAGTCCTTTCACACTACACAGTTACAGCACTGTCATTCCACTTTAGCTATCATGTTTCCATCCTATAGAATCCTGGAATTCATAGTTTCTTGAGGAATTTAGAATTCTCAGCCAGAGAATTCTAGTGATTCAACCAGCTGCAAGTCTGTAGCACCTTACCTTATCTCATTTCCCTGTGGCCATGATCCTGGCACTGCCTTTGCTTGGAAGGGAGTGCAACGGGAACACTCCCCTCTGCACTGGACTGTTTCCCCGTGGAAGGGAGTTCAAGGGACATGCCTTTTCTTTCCACCATGCAGCTGGGCTCTTCCCATGCTGCGCGAGGGCAAGAAGCCCCTCAATCACACTTCCAGCCCTTCAGCATGGCAGGTAAGTGTGGCAGCATCACGCAATTGGGGGGTCATTGATGGAGAAAATCCACCAATAATTTACCCCACAATCACACCAGCTAATGACACGAGAAGGACAGGACCATGACGATGTTTTCTAGAAGTGTCACAATCCCACTCCTCTCATGCCCATGCTGAGACGCCATGTCCATGTAGAAAGGTCCTATGAATCTAAGGGGTACAACCAGGGCAGTTAAAGTGGAATCATAGTGCTATAAATTTGTCTTCAGAAAGTATCCTAGGACTTGCAGGACCCTTATCAAATGCAGATTCAGTCATGAAGTGGCCAGAGTGAGTTTACAACAACTGCTATTTCTCGTTATAATCTACCTCAGATCTTCCAACTTGCCCAAATAGACAGAGGCAGCCCTGATTAATCTTGTCATCCCACTTTTTCAGCTATCTTTAAAATGCTCCACTTTCTTTCTCTTCCTTTCACTTTCCCCTTGTCCTCAGCTCACTTCAGCTGCTTCCAGCTGAGTTCAAAATGCAAAAGTAGTTTCTAATTAATTCATGGGGGTGGGTGGGATGGAAGGGAAGGGCAGAATCTTGCCTTTCCCAGTAGGTTCAGGCAGAAACAAACCATGTGCTCTTCCTCATTAATAACTCTTGCCATCTTGACCACACTCTGATGTTACTTGGACACATGTGCCCTGGTGTTTATCTGTGAAATGTTGGGGGATATGCTACCTCACACACTGAAATGGGGTAGGGGCAAGCACACATTTCTGGGCTTCGTAGAGCAGGTATGGGTAATTGTGCTCTTTTACCCTACAGCTCCTACCAGTCCTTGTCCTTACACTCAGTGATGAAGGATTCTGGGAGTTTCAGTCCAAAAAATATTTCAAGGACCACAACAGCTCACTCCTGCCCTAGAGAAACAGTGGGATAAAAATGTGAAAAATTGATAATAGCAGTGCATAGCTGAATCCATAGCTGAACCAATCGCTCTGTCTTTGGCGTATGCTCACATGCATCCCACTCACACCCTGACACCCACAGCCTTCGGAACAAGACAGTGCTTCTCCGTATCATGCTCATGCTGCCCTTTGTCATTGCTGTCTCTGAATAGGTCTGTACTCTGCCCAATACAGTCTACTCACTATATATTGGGAGTCATTATTTAGCATATTTGGCACTTGATCCCCAAACTCAAGTTTGTTTGTTTTTTAAAATCAAATAGTATAACAAAAGAAGAGCACCAAGAGTTGTTGGTGTTTTGCTAGTATTCTATTAGAAAATGGGAGGAAAAAAATGTCTTCTTTCCTTAATAAATCATCCCTTATTTCTTTCACTTCAAGCAGTTGGAGGTGATGGGATTTATTGTGTCATTGGGTATAGTAGCATCACTCTCTCAATTCGCCACAGTAAATAGAATTTTTGATTACATCGCTGCAGGAGTTATTTCTTGTCATTGCACCTAAGTAGCAATATGTACTGTTTGAGGTAAAAACATAGGGTGCTCTTTCTCACACACACACTCTCCTGCTGTCTTTTGAGAAGGAGTGAGACATTTTCTCTTGGATTAGGATATTCTGCTTCTAAGGGAAACATTTTCACTAACCACTTCTGAAAAACCCATTTCCATTTCTAAGTGTTCATAAATTATACACAGACAACAACATTAACATGATTAAATATATGTGCAAACACCATTTTTGGAACATCTGAAAGCAATAATTTTCATTTATTTTACCTTCTTCAACATTGTTCTTTGTCAGAATCTCTTGATTCTCTAGATGTGAGAAAGGTTTCTGTCCAGCTGTTGGTGGCAGGCACAAGGAGAAATAATAGAATATAAAACTGACACCATGTTTGACATTATATCAAAAGTAGGTAGGAAAAATGGAGAATACCTGTGAAAATGAAAAGCAGAAGACCTCCCCCCATTTTTCTCTCCCAGTTCTTTCTTTCTTTTCTTCTTCATCTTCTTCTTCTTCTTCTTTTTTAGAGAGAATACAGGAACATGTCTTATGCGAGGTCAGAGTATTTATCCACTGTGTCCCCTACAGACTACTCTGACAGGCAGCATCTTTCTAGTGAGGATGAAGTGGGCAAACATGATGGACAGTGAACTTACTGGCAATTTGAGAGAATTTGAGAGAACTGCTTTTGTAATTTGATGGTGTGGGGTGGGGGTGCTTGCCTTTTCACAACATGGCTGCCATTCTGCCAAGATCTCAAGCAGGCTTGAATAGGATTCAGATCAACTATTAAAAGATTTTGGACTAGGAATCTCATTCATAACTGTAAAGACAGTGGGATATTAACTAAGAATTATTAAAGAAGATATGAACAACAACAGCAGCAGCAGCAACACCTAACAGAGTAACAAACAACTGCCGGGAATGACTGTCACGCTGTTACACTGAAGGGAAACTGATCTGAGAAAAAGTTTGACTTCTTGATAAGGAAAGGAACAAGGAAAAGAGTGAACTGGAATAAAAGATTACAGATGACTAAGGAGACAAGCACCAGTGGACCTCTTAAACTCTCCCTTCTCTTTCCTGTTTATCCAGTGAACTTTCCACCCCAAAAATAAGTATTAGTTGTAGGAGTTTTTCGAAGCTGAGCCTTTGGTTGGGAATCTAGCTTAACTATGCTTTCTTCATTCCCAACCCAGACACCATCTGCAGCAGCTAACTTCTGTGCATGGATTTTTCTAGCTGAAAAAAGCGAGCAGTGCACATGGGAATCTCTGCCTACTAGGGGTATAGTTTGGGGCTAGGAGAGGGGATTGGAGAGGGAAAGATGCTTTCCTAGGAGTTTTTAATGAGATGGGAAACCTTTGGGCTGGATATGACCTGGGGTGCAAATTGCAGCCTTATCTACAGTCAGTCAGTCTATCTATCTTCTATCTTTTCTCAGCCGGTTTTGCTGGCAGTCTTGTCCAATAAAATAAAAGACATTATACTCTATATTAAACATCTCTCTCATCCAGTCAGGTTCTTGGAGGTGACGTAACACACTGGGTACTCAGCCTCCATGAGATTACATCAGCCATCTGATTGCATCAGCCTTAAACATGGCACCTGTCTTGGATTCATTCTAAGCCAATTCACTGTTTTTGTTTTCTTATTATTGTTTATAGTTATGTTATCATTATGTTCAGAATTAGCAAATGTCTTAGTAAAACTAACACATTCCATAACATACAGAGCTTTCTACTTTATATTTATGCTTTAAAGACACATTATTTATATTTCTAAGTCTTAAATTTCATAAGATTTAACTCCAATATGCAGCCTGTATTCTCAGGACTGATAATAATCTCTGCTATTCAGGACTTACTGTGCACAAAATTCACACATGGGTGCTTTGCACAGAACACAGTCTGTTCTGCACAGAGAATATTTCTGTGCCAAAAAAAAAAAAAAAAGGATTTTCTACATAGAAAAGATTTTAATTGAGAATTCATTCTACACAAAATTTGCACATGGTTGTTTTGCAAAAGCAAAATAAAAAAAGACTAGTTTTTTCTTGCAGGAAATAGAAGAAAAGTGTTTCCTATCTAGGAAAGGCTGTTTTATATATAAAACAACCACATGCAAATTTTAACCAAATAAGTCCCCAACTGTGAATAGTCTTTGAAAACTATGCAGTTTCTGAAGACTTTCCTGCTGCTAAAATTATTTGTTGCTTCCTGTGAGACAAAAAAATAATTGAAGAAGTACATCTCTAAGCAGACAGTCTGAGTCACCATGGAAAAAGCATCACATTGTCTGGGTCTCCTTTGAGGTGGGATCAAATCCCAGGATTGCTATCTGCCTTCATTTTAGACAAGAAAAGGACTAGGACTGTCAGAGCACTGCAACACTAGCAACTTGGTCAAGTGGTTTTGCTTAGGACATAGGTAGCAAGGCAATCCCCATGAATCCTGTGGCTAAGGAACTTGTCATTCTCTCCACCAACCCAAGAAGCTAAAAACAGAGATACTTAATCTGTTGCAAGCCACCTTGAGTCCCAAGCTGGGAAAAAGGTAAGATATAAATAAATATAATAACAACTACTCTGGAAGATGGGTACTCTGGGAACACGAGAGAGGGAGTTTTCCAAGTGTGAGCTCAGATCATTATATGCATTAAGGGAGAACAGCAGGATTAATCAGGGTAACTTAGTAGTTGGACTGCTAGTAAAAGGTCCTTTCACCAGCCCCCTACTATATTAAATTGATTCACTGAATGCTATCAGTTGGAAGACTGGCAGAATAAAATGAAAGTACTCTGTCCACAAGTAAGCTGTAATTTCATTATCATTATCATAACTCCATGAATGAGACTTTGCTGACCAATTTTTTAGAGGGATAACATCAGGACAAAGCCAATTGCCAAGATTTTTATTAGACAGATATATTTGCATTGGGCTAGCCAAAAACAAAATAACTCTCCTCCCAAACCCCATAGAATTACCAGTACGAAATACGAGTGGAATAATCCCTTTTAGAGTTTATTGCCTCTCCAAATTTTACATGATGTATGGGAAAAAATAGCAATTTTTAGAATTTCCCAATGAAAATCAATGTGGGATTAAGAATCTGGAATATAGATCTTGATTCAGATTCAGGATCCAGAACAGAACAGACGGGGTCCATATATCTTTGGATAGAATTATGTTCATATCCAAATTGGTGGTTCAGACTGTGAACGAAACCAAGATGCCTTTTCGCAGCTAGTGATACATGAACGAAACATAATTCATCCACATGTGTTTTAGCACAGCAGGTGCTCTTGTCTACTCCTTTGTTCTTCAAGTGTCATTTCTGGGTGTTTTTTTTAATGCTAGTGGATTTGGCCTTGGAAATAATACATAAAATAATTTGCTTCTTTTTTTACAAGGAGCACTTATACAAGACTACCAGTATACATGTGTATATGTGAAAAAGTGCTTCTTCTCCAATATACTTTACATGCATCTCCTTCATCATCATCCATCATATCAAAAGTAAAATGGTATTTTCTGATATCTATAAATTCAGACGTCATCAGAGCCTTACTCCCAGGCCACAGATTGATTTCAAACAGGGTTGCTATCATGAGGATGTATCTTTCAAACAGGGAGAACCTGGCAGATTTTGACAGCATCTCCATGCACCACTCCAGCACTCATGAACATATGTCTAGGACCTTTCTTCTCATTGAAAAAAGGATAGATCCAGAGACCATGCTGGCAATGTGTCTGAGTTAACAGCATCTATATACATAAATTGACTTGGATGTTGGTACAGGATTCAGAGCATGAGATAGATGTGGACATATTACCCATCCAATATAACAATCTTTTTGGACAATACAAAGGAAGGCATGTATTCTCAATATACTCTCTGCATAGATGGAGACATGTATTTTCCCAGGTAATTTTACTATGTGGTGCCTTGTAATAACGTAGTGCCTTAGGCACCTACCACTCTGTTCTGCACTGGTTAGGCCTCATTTGGAATACTGTGTCCAGTTCTGGGCACCTCAATTCAAGAAGGATATCCACAAGTTGGAACATGTTCAGAGGAGGGCTACCAAAATGGTGAAGGGTCTGGAAGCCATGCCCTATGAGGAACACCTTAGGGAGCTGGGTATGTTTAGTCTGCATAAGAGAAGGTTAAGAGGGGACATGACAGCCATGTTTAAATATTTGAAGGGATGTCATGTCAAAGAGGAAGCAGGCTTGTTTTCTGCTGCTCCAGAGACTAGGACAAGGAGCAATGGATTCAAGCTGCAGGAAAGGAGATTCCACCTGAACCTCAGGAAGAACTTCTTGATGGTCAGCTGTCCGGCACTGGAATATGCTGCCTCGGAGTGTGGTAGAGTCTCCTTCTTTGGAGGTTTTTAAGCATAGGCTTTATGGCCATCTGTTGGGAATGCTTTGATGTGTGTTCCTGCATGGCAGGGGGTTGGACTGGATGGCCCCTGGGGTCTCTTTCAACTCTTATGATTCTATAATTCTGTGAATGGACTCATTGGGTTTATGCAAGACTGGAATATTAAAGTGAGACTACTCAAAATGGAATAATGTCAGTCTTCTGCTCTGAACTAAATGGGTCCGTGGGATGAAATTTTGACTCTCTTGGTGTCAAATTGTGATTTCTTTGACTCACTATTGCAAATGGTTCTCACTGAAGAGGTTACTTACACATTCACCTTCCATTCTACATTTCAGATTGGTCAAAGTGTCTGTCTGTCTGTCTGTCTCCCTTCCTTCCTTCCTTCCTTCCTTCCTTCCTTCCATTCATACCCCACTTTTCACCAAAAAAGGTTCTTTTACATACATTAGCACTGCAGTCCTATGCCTCCCTACTTATTAATAACTTTCCTGCCCCCTCCCCACAAGGCTAAATATGATTTACTCCCTAGCAAATGTAGGTAGGATTACTGCCTTAGGCCATGGATATTTTTGTCTCCTACTGTTCTTCGTACATCTGGAGCAAGTGGAAAATACCAGGAACATAAAGGTTAATCGAAACACTGACAGCCCCTTAATTGTAGCAGAGTAAACACCTCTTTGCAAGTATAGCTAATGCTTATCTTTGTTTTTCATGCAATGATCAACCAATGAGGCATGCCTCCAGCATGAGATGAAAAGCGGGCATCTGGATCTGTTTGTATAGTTATCACACTAATGCAGAAATGATGCCAAACTCATTTCCTTGGCATACTTAGCTCAGCCTTTGCCTAACTCACCTGAAAAATGCAGAAACCTAGACTGCCAGATGAACTTACCTAAATAAGATGTATGCTTAGTACAGAAGTCTAGCTTTATTCCAAAACTGGTAAGTTGCATAATAGAAGGTTTTGAGTGGTCAGTGATCTCTGGTGTTACTCTTTGACAAATTTCCTAAGCACTGGTTTCATCATAATATTAGCAGTGTGCTCTTAAATATATTCTGCTTCTTATTTGTAATTTAGAAGATAAGCATTCATCTTCTTTTAAACAGTTGAACTAAACAGCTACCTGAAGGGATTTCTAATTATGGTCTTCAAATTGTGATCTGGTGAACACTTGTATATTTTCAAATTCAACTTCTAGGAATTGTAGTACAAAAAGTAACTTTCCCAAATGATGACACCTTCCCTCATTCTTCCTTTACTTTTTTTCTCCTGGAATTGGTACCTAAACTGCTCCCAACAAAATCAGATTTTTTTAAAAAAGAAAGTAAAATTGATACAGGGCAAAACATATAATAGATATCATGCTAAAACAGAATTAAGCAAACTGTTAATATTAGGACGAAACTGAATTAAAAGGAATTCCCAAGGCCTCTCTCCACCAAAAAACTGATGCAAACTTCATTCATATATGTTCTTATCACTGGCAGAATGGAATTCTTTCTCCTCATGCAGCTGTTTCCCAGTAAAGTAGGTTGGAGAGGTTATAATTGTGGCAATAGTATCACAATTGTGACTAAGTAGCAATCATGAATATGGAACAGTTACCTAGATTTACTTATTCATAACTATTTCATAGTCATGACTGCTACTTAGCCACAATTGTGATACTATTGCCACAATTGTAACTCCCTCACCAACTTAACTGGGCATCAACTGCATGGGAGAGGGGAGGAGGTACATTCTGTTGGCAATTGGAGGATGGGTGAATCACTGTTCCATCAAGTTGAGGGGGAGAGGTCAGACCAAGAATGGTAACTTTGTTACTTTATACAGTAGCACCTCCACATTTACGAGCGTTCTGAGTGCAGAACCCTCATGAAAGTGAAAAAACCATTAATAATTTCCCCCTCCATGATGCCCCTCCCATTAGCCTCCAGAGATCCCCCTCTCATTCCTTTGCCTCTAGCCCCAGCATTCCTAGGGGGAAGAAAAAAAATGACAAGGTAAATGGCTTACTGTTACTTTCCCTCAGACAAAGAAGAGCAGAGTTCTGGCATTCTAGCTACTTCCAGTCACCATCTTGAGAAAGGAAGGATAGGATCAAAGAGAGCATCTCACCAATCAGTGGCCATTACAAACAGAATGTGCAGCCATGTGGCAGAGAGGCCATGCCTCTAGCAGTGGGGAGGGGGCTTTACTCACCCAGAAGGAAAAAAATGTCCATTTTAAATGTAAATATAGCAAACCTGGGGTGTGAAATGCAAAGGAATGGGAAGAGGAAAATGGAAAGGAGGCAAGCATGTGCCTCACAGTAATCAAATTTGTGAAAATCAAACCCGTGAATGTGGATGAAGGTCTGTACTTCACTGAGTAGCTAATATAAAATACTAACCCCTTGTCTTTTAAACTAATTGACGTTGCTGGCTCCAGGATGAGGAGGATGCTTGGAGATGAGACTCTAAGGCTGTGTTTAGCTTATGCCATTTTAGAAAAATTAAGGGCCTGGAAACTGAGAATTCTTTTTGGATTTTTCTTTTTTCTTTTTGATAATCTGTGTGAATTGAAATAGTTCCACTATCATGACAGTTGGCCTTCTGTTCATCTAGGGGCCTAGGTAAATGCCCAACTTCTTCAGTCTCTAGACCTGTATATAGAGAAAGTTAGAATACAAGTGTATCCAAATAATTGGCATCTGTTCTAAATAAACAATCATTATTCCTACTTTCCTGAATCTCTGAATAATTTACTTCCTTTTTTTTTTAGGTTTTTCATAGCTTGTGTTTTAGGATGCTTCTAATAGATTTTAGCTAATAAGGAAGCTGTAACTGACATGAAACATCTTCACAGCCTCAAGCCACACAGGAATAGCAATAAGGGAACGGGGATCGCAATTGCAATTAAAAATGAAGATCGCTTTTTTTCCTTCTTCTTTTAAATGCCTGTCTTCTCAGAAGACACTCAGCACAAAGAATTACATGGGAACAATATAATTACTAGAAGAACTGGTTTTTGAAGCCCAAAACAAAAAGGGTTTTTTCTTCTTCAAGATACCTATCTGAATAAAAGTAAATAACACACAATTCCATATACAGCAGAAAATGAGAGATAGTGGTGTTTGTTAGGAAAAGGTGCTCAGGAAACCTGAGGCCACTCATCAGCCCTAATGATGAGTCTCACAAATTGGTAATGCATTTGTGCACTACGATATTCAACAGAGTCTCAGCAATACTAGACAGAATGGTATATACTTGTTATTTACATTTAAAGCCCAGCTTTCCTCCAAGGAGTTCCAAGCATCTCTCTGTTTTTAATCTTTGAAGTAGTTTAAGTTGAAAGATAGTGTCCTGACTTGTTCAAAGACACCCAGGGAGAATCTAGTTTTACCGCCTGAGGCAGGTAAATTGCAAATACCAAAGGATAATAGGATCTTTGGCTGGGACTTATCACATGACATCTTGTGGTTCCTCTTCTGTTGTTATCCTGGTGGAAGACCACTGGGAAAGTGTTTTTCTTTTTTTTACAGAGGAGGTGATTAATAGATTAACTCGTTAATCACCTCCTTTGTAAGGGAAACTTTCCAAATGGTCTCCCACCAGGATAACAATGGAAGAGGAATGAAGTAATGTGATAAGTCCCAGCCAAAGATGCTAGTATCCTGTGGTATTTGTGATTTACCTGCCTTGTATGATAAAGCCCAGTGTCCAAGCAGTGGTTGAAAACTAACCACTACATTATGTTGGCTGTCATGATATTTCATTAAGTATGACTCTGCAGATGATAACAGCTGTCTCTGAACTTTCAAAAATACTACAAAAACCCCTGTGTTATTACAGTCTCTCATTTGGCCACCAATACTCTAAGATAGGCTAATTTCTTAGGTCTTGCTGACATATTGATTTAGGACTCAGGATGCAATATCACACAATTACAAGTGGCTAAATTGGGGTAGGGTTGCCAAATGTTTCAAGGCTGCACTGGACCCTGCAGGAGCTTAGCTGCATACCTCCTTCTGCCTTCTCAGATTTTTTCTTTTTTAAAAAACATATTTTTAAAACAAAAATGTAGACGCACCAACAAAGGGGGTGAGTAGGTGGGTGAGTGGCTGTTTTAGGCTCAGAAAAGTCTTCATTTTTACTAAGAAGTGAATCACAGCACTTCCTGGTCAAAGTGAAGACCTTCCTGAGCCTAAAACAGTCCACTTATTCATGTACTTACCCCCTTGGGAAGGGATGGCAGGGTCTCCCATGTCAGACACACTTTTGCTGAGAAGCCAGACTAAATGTGCCAAACAGCTACTGGGTAGCAGCAGTAGTGGGGATGACACTGGAGGAAGATATCTCACAGACAACATCAGTGGTACCATACCTAATGCTCATTAGTACTGTGCAGAAAAAGGCAATGGTAAACCACTCCTGAAACCTTCTACCTTGAAAACCCTGTGATGAGACAATCCAATATGAAACAAGTGTGAGCATCAGAAAATGAGGTTCCCAGGTTGGAAGGCACTCAGCAAGCTACTGGAGAAAAGCAGACGACATCTATGATTGAACTAATCATAGATGTCATCTGCTTTTCTCCAGTAGCTGTGGACAATAATACAATTAGACTCAAGCTGAAAGGATGTTCAGCTCTTGACATGCTCAGAAGAGAAAGGAAAGTACGAAGCTGCACAATATAGATTATGGGAACATGGAATGTAAGAAGCAAGAATCAGGGGAAGTGTCCTGTCTCAGACTGGCACAGCCTGTGTTTGTTTTGTCTTCTTAGTCAGTTTCAGATCAGAAAAGCCACACAGAAATTTGGGCATGCTTTTTCTGCTACTCTGCTAAAAGGAGGCTGGTTCCTTACAGTTTTAGCTTTCATAGAATTTTCCAATAGGGCTAACAGTCCAGGAAACTTTAATTCCCAACAACAACAACAACAACAACAACATATTACTTGCTGAAAATAACAAAGAATTGGGATGAGTGCTGAAGAACTACAGGAAGGAAAGTACAAAGACAAGTTTATAGGTGAACATTAAAAAGAAAAATAATGACCACAGATGATTTATGTGACTTCAAAGTGAATGATGAAGACATTGAGATACTGTAAGATTTCCTATACCTTTGCTCAGTCATTAATCAAAATGCGGATTGAAGTCAAGAAATCAGCAGAAGACTAGGACTTGGAAGTGCAGCTATGAAGGAACTAGACAAGATTCCCAAGTGTAAAAAAAAATCATTGAATACCAAAGTCAGAATTATCCATGCCATTATGTTTTCAAACTCTACTTATAGCTGTGAAAACTGCTATAAGTGAAGTAAGCTGATAGGAAGAACATCAAATCATTTAACATGTGATGCTGGAAGAGAGTTCCACAGATCCCCTGGATTGCCAAGAAGACAAATATGTTAAATAAAGCTTGAAGAATCCCTAGAAGCTAAGATGCATCTGTTGTATTTGGGACAGATAATGAGAAGACATAACTCACTAGAAAAACAATCATGTTTGGTAAGCTAGAAGGCAGTATGAAAAGAGGAAGACCCCATTACAGTGGATGGACTCAACTGAGGAACCCATGGCCCTGAGTGTGCAAGATCTGAGCATGGCTGTTGATGACAGATAACAGGTCTCTCATTCATAGGTTTGCCATAAGTAGAAGTCGACTTGATGGTTAATAACAACAAAAATCAAGGTAATTTCCCCCCCACATCACTGTAGGCATGAGGACATTCTTGGTTCTTTTAAAACAATGGAAACAGTTTTTTTTTCTAAATGTGAAGGACTAGAGGGTTCCTGTTCCCCACCAATGGCACTGGGGCTGTGGGCATGCAGTCCACAGACTTCTCTTTCCCCACCCCATGATTCCAGGATTTAACTGGGATATGGAATATTTGGATTGTCTGTTCACCACACCTTGAGCCAGTCAGTCTCTCTCAACTTGGCTTGCATCACTGAGTTTTTGCTACAAGGATAAAGTTGCGGGGAGCCACCTACATTGCTGTGAGTTTATTGGAGAAAAGCTAGGATAACAATATAATTAATAGGTAAAGAATGGATTAATGAAATCATTGTCATGATCACTTGTTGATCTTTGGCATGGGCTTATTCAAGTCAGATTGTACTTCATTCTCAGTGGTATCTTTAAAAAAGTTCTGATATACTTTTTCTTTTTTAAAGAAATGAATGCTGGAGATGCAAGGTTTCATATTTTGATTTGATATCAAAATGTCCTGCTATTGAGTGCTTTTGGAAAGATCTCACTGAAGACATATCATTAAACCAACACCTCTCATCAGTGACCTTGTTCAGGAACACAATACCTACAATCCAGAAGGACTTCCAAGCACCTACCATACCCTGGGTTGCCGTCACATTACTTACAGTGTGTCCTATTATTCTGCAGTTCTGGAAATCAAATTCTGTGTCTGTAATTGGAAACTAAAGACACTTTAGACTTATCCATGAAAGAATAAGTGATATGTTACAGGTTGGATAATTCAGTGAAATTGAACTAAATTTGGCTGCCTTTTCTAGAACAGGAGGTTAATCTAACTGAATGTTAAACTTTTCTTGCAATCTTAACCATGCACATGCACACAAAACCAGCACAGAGACCAAGAATGTTTTATTTTTTCATCTTTTCTTTTCTGCTGCTTTCCTGATTGTATGCTTTGTCTTTCACTTGTTAAATGGAATAAGGCAACAACAACTTCATCCTGTATACATTGTGCTGAACTAGCTTACCCTTCATCTGTGTATAACAGAAAGGTGATTTCCACACTATAACAAGCGAGTGTGGAAATGGCCAAAGTCATTCCATTGTCTCCACGTATCCTCCAACCATCCTAATTTGCCAGGGCAGGCTCAATCAATCTTCTGTCTTCCCAACTGTCCAGATATTTTTGAAATGCCATGGTTTCTCTTTTCTCCTCCCACTTTCCCTCTTCATCCTCAGTTTACCTCAATTGCTTTAAACTAAGGTCAGTCCTCAATTTATTTTGATTGCTGCAAACTAAGCTCAAAGTACAAAAAGCTGTATCTTCGTAGGCCCTTTCCTCACCCTACCTTCTTGCATGGTCCTCCAGCGATGATCTCGGCAGGGGCTCTACCAGAGAACGAGGCAAACAGGAGAGCTTCCCTTCTCACTGGACCAGCTCCCTGTGGAAGGGAGTGTGATGTTACCGGGAAGGACACCTCTATGTGCTCACAATGGGGAATGGGAATTAGCAGAGCAGAAGCTAAGCAATACAAGAGGCAGGGCAACCTAGCGAGATCTTGAACCCAATGTCTATGGGGTCAGGCCGAGTCAATAATCAAACAGAAGTCAAATAAAATTGTTTTTATTTTAATAATACAGTCAACGTATGTATGCAAACACAATCACACAAACCTAATGAAAGAAAGGCTGGATAGAGGGTTTTAAGAGGGATTTTTGCATGGGAAATACTACATTTGTCCTGAAGCCCAGATAGTCTGAAGAGAAGTCTGTAGAAGTGGAGATTCTCAGCATGTGGAGCTGAGGGGAAGGCTCGTCGAACAGAGGAACAGCAAGACGGGATGGAAGTCGGAGCAATCCGAGGAAGCGCTCAAAATCAGGGGATCTTATAGGGGAAAATGTGCCTGTAGGCTAGTCCATTCTCAGGGAAATGAGTTTCAGGCTGGAGACAAAGCCTCCGAAAGGTCAGTACTTTGCATGATTGAGTTATGACAGTGTTGTCAATAGAGTAGACAGTATGCAAATGCGGAGTGCTTGAGAGTTGAGTATTCGGCTCGTCAAGCTGTCTGCTCGGGGCAGGGGATCTTTTGTAAACAACATGCATACATAATGTGATCTTAAGAAGGTACTTACCTGGAGGTCTCCTGAAGCTGCCGTCCGGCAAATACTGGCCTGCCTGGATTTGTTTTGAATGGCTCAGCTATTTTTGGCCATGCCCGTGTGCATGCTTGTCCAGGGGCCTCGCAAGCACATGGAGAGGAATGGGTAGTGAAGGCCAAATTCTTGATATCAAATGATATCTAATACACCACAAGTTCAGACTAGAAACTACAGTAACAGTGATGGACACACCTCTTCTTTCCACAGTGCAGTGGTACGCTTTCCCAGGCTGCACTGGAGCACGAAGTGCAGCCATTGCACTTCCTGCCCTTCGGCAGGACAGGTAAGTGCAGGATGGTGGTGCGATCATGAGCCATTGACGGGGAAAACCCGTCAATGATTTAATCCACGATTGTGCTGCCAGGGGATGGGAAAGGAGTGGAACCGTGATGACATCATGCAAGAGCACTGTCATGGTCCCACTCTTCTCTTTTCCCCATGCTAGGATGGGAGGCTACTACAGAAAGGCCTAAGTTAGTTCAGCAGGGAGGAGACGAGATGAGATGAGACGGAAGAATTCATCTCCTTTTAGTAGGTTCAGGTAAAAGCAAACTGCTGCAGCACCTCCTAGCTTGTCTGTTCTTCCTCATTAATAACTTTTATCACCCTGATCACACTCTGATGCTGTTTGGCCACATGTGTCCTGAGAATCCATGCAGTCCAAAGTTCTACTTCAATTAATCTTTTGTATTTATGAGCATGTCTAAAAAAAGGGGCCATATGGGACCTCTTGTGTTATTTTGAGAGACACAACACAGCTTGAAAAAGTAACTTTTTGTACTACAACTTGCAGAATTCCCCAGCCATAATTCAGACAATTTCTTCCTTGTTTAATGACCCATAGAAACTGCAATATAGAGAAACAGTGTGGAATCTCTGGGGTCACCTTCAAAATCCTACCATATTCTAGTGTTCTCTTCAAGGCTGCTTCCCAGCAAGGCTGCTTCCCTAGAGCTACCAGTCCTTTGGCATTGCGTAGCCTTTTGAGCTTTCCTACCTGTGTGGACTTTACAAAAATAGTGATAGGGAAAAAAGATGGAGGAATCTACAGTAAGATTTTGAAGTGTCACACATAAATACATCATCATCTGGATCTTGCATAAAATTGTTCATGTGAAACTGGAGGCACTTTTACACTACTTAATTATAGCCGTACCATTCCATTCTGACTGCCATGGCTGCCCCTAATGTAATCCTTGTAGTTTGGTCTACAATAGTTTGCAGAAGCACTAGAGGCTCAAAAATCTAGATGCCCCCACCTGGATTCAATCACAAGATTCCATAGGATACTGCCATGGCAGTTGAAACTATATAACTATGAAAACACCTTGGATGATGATGATGATGATGAAGATGATGTTTACTTATAATGCCCTTTACCGGAAAAAGGAGAACAGCAACATATACAATCAGGGACAAAGGCACCAAAACAGAAAACCACAACAATACATGGCACGAAATCCCCAACACCCCACCAGTCGCTATCCATCTCAGCAACTTAAGTGATTGCACAACAAAAGCCTCACCTGGAGACATTCAAGGGCAGACATTTCTATTGTTGTTCTTTGTTCATTTTTTTTTCAGACACTTATGCAAACTACAGTTTGATGTAGGCTGAAAGTGGTCATCAGAATGTGAGCACATTGCATACACTGTGACAGTCACTTAGTTGACATTTCTCTCTGCAAAGAAATAAATATGTGGACTGCAGTTTGGAAACCACCTAGGAAGGAGTAATGATGAGCAACCAAATGACTTATAGGAAAAGTTACCCAGCCCCTTCTAATCCAATGAGGCACCTCCCTCTCCCCATTCCTGATTCATACAGATTTTCTTCTTTTAAAGAGATACACACACTACTACGACCATTCAGAAAATTTAAAAATCTCACACAGTGTCTGATTTTGTGTCCCTGCTCCAACTGCCAATACTTTCCCTAAAAAAAATGGGGTTGCAAAACATCTGCTAAAATTCCCCAAATAATCAGTGTTTTCTCAGTTTTTAAGCCTATTTATTTATTAGCTCATATTTCTCCTAATGCAGGGCCCTAGGCAGCTTACAACCTGAATTGAAACAGAACACAGATAAAATCCAAACACTAAGTAGCATTTTTAAAACAATTTAATAAATTCAGACACTGAATTACAACAATTTAAAAGCATTTAAAACTAAACAAGAAAGGAAAGAAAATGTACCACCCAACAACAACCTCTGCAACAACTAGACAATATCCAAAAGTCTTTGCTTGCCATCAGAAAGAGAGCAGAAAGAGGAGCAATCTACTTTCCCATGGAAGCGAGTTCCATGGCCCAGGAGCACCTCCTGAGAAGTCTCTCTCTTGTTTTATTTCAGAGTGTATCTATGAGAATGGTGGGTCTGAGGAAACGCCTTCCTACAAAGATCTCAAAATATGGGGAGGCTCATATTGAGAAATACAGTCATTGAGATAGTCCCAAGCCATTTACAAATGGGTCATAAGGAACACATTGAAACTGTGTCCCAAAACAGATTGGTGAAGCTGCTTAAACAAAGAATTTCTGTTCTCTTGGTCCCTAAACCCATGCACCAAATCTATTATTACTTCAAGCTGCCTGCCATCTTTGATTTGCTGACTCTAATGTTTCCCTCATGGCCTGGTGTCCATTTTCTACAGCCCTGCATTTTGTATTTCTTTTTAACTGGTATCATCTTATGTATATGTCTGCAACTAAAGCATGGAATTAATAGAGCACACAGCAGGCTTCAAACACAGCTCAGTGTTCCTAACTGCCAACAGATTGTGGTTTAAATCAATTACAGTGTACCTGACTTTTAGCTGCACAGCACTGCCAAGTCCATACTCTCCTGCAGCAATCCATGCTGCAAAAGGGCAAATGCAGCTGTTTCCTTATGACTCCCTCGTCATGCCACAGTGTATTCACCTTCTATAGGAGCTCCCAGCTTGGCTCAGAGGAAGTACAATATGATTAGTACTGCATGAATGTCCTTGTGATCCAGGCCCAGATCTGGTCAGTGGTGCCCAATGAACTATAAGCAATGGGACACTTGGGAACCATGGGGAACAGCTGTTCCAGGGCTTCCCAGGTCACAGCATAGCCCCCTTTGACCTGTGCTGCATCTGAGCAGGCATTTCCAGGCTTGTTCCCCAAAGTAAGGTCTAGGCAAGCAGAGGTTATTATCTGCATTAGTGCCATTGTGGAGGTTGTAAAGATTTATTGTTAGGGTAACTTCCAGCCATTTTTCTTCTGTGTGAATCAGATACAAGCCATTTCCATTGGTCACCAGGGATGTCATGTGGAATTTACCAGAAGCAGAACTTTGAGAATTGTGTGGTAGGGAGCTGAAAAAGATTTATTTCTCAAGTGAAAGTGTCTGTCAGGCCTGCAGGTTATTTGCAATGCTAATTCAGATCAGTTGGGAGCTTTAAAAAAAAAAAGGAAAACAGGAAGCGGAGGGAGAATAAAATCACCGAGGGATAGGAGTAATATTATTAAATAAGTGGTTAGGACTCATGGACAAAGAGTGTAGTCCAATGTTAGAGATTAGAGATTACTAATGAGATCATTATGAGATACTTTAAAATGAATGGGCAGAGATGACAGGGAGTGGGGAAAAAGATCACTTCAGAATGGAACTCAGAAAGCCTTAAATGACAAAAATATGAGCTATGTGCCTAACCATGTTGGCAGGAGTTTTTGAATTATTGTCTCTTTCTCCAAGTGTTACTTTTATTCCTTCTTTTTTCACCTGCCCCTATAGTAATTTCATGACAGAAAAAGTAATTTTAACACAGCAACTCCAAACTGCTAGTAGAAGCCTTCCTTCCACTCACCCCTGCAGATTGCAGAAGTCAACCAGGAATAAAAACCACTTTGATATGACTGTCCATCTGTCTGTGTAGCTATTTTCAAAAAAATTTCTGTCTTTGGTGTTTGCAGAGAAGGCCTTCATCAGCCAGTCTCCCTGCCTCATTCATAGGATTTTATAGATGGTTCGGGTGATATCGTTTTCTATTTGTAGCCCTGCTGTGTTTTCTTACTACTTCTCTTCTTTTTCATGATACCACAGAAATGCATTAAGGAACAATGATACCTTCCTCTGATAGAATAAAAGCCATCTTGCAGGCAACAAAAATGATCTGGAGCAGTCTGAGCACGTTTGAGTAGATACCTTAACTAACTAGATTGCAATTACATTGCACCTAGATTGTTCCAGTAGTTACCTTAACTAGATCTTACAACGCAGTGTATAGTATCTTAAAGGATTTGCAGTAATGGAGGAGATACACAATACAACTGAATGATAAAGAACAAATATTAAAAGTGTTGCTTTCCCAACTGTCTTATCAGACAGAAGATGAAATCCAATTGTGTGTCTGCTGAAAGAGTAGCATCCATCCATTGAGCAAGGATGCTTCTCACACTGCTGTCTCCTGCAACATCCAAAATCTTCTTTGAAAGGTTTGAAGATTGGTGCAGATTTTAGTTTTGCATGAGGAATTACAGGGGAAGCAAATTGTTCTTTACATAAACAAATGTCTTCTTGCACGATAATGGATATAGTCTATAGGTCTTCAAAACATTCATCATGTTTTCAAAGATATTTAAATCTCATTTAAAGTATCAACAGAAACAGGAAATTAGTTGAAGTAGGAATTAAAGGCATCTGATCCCATCTGATCTTGGGTCAGCCCTAGCTAGCATTGGGATGGGAGACCACCATCGAATTCCAGGTGCTATAGGCTATATTTGAGAGGAAGGGACTGGCAAAACCACCTCTGAGTATTCCTTGCCTAAGAAAATCCCATGAAATTCTTAAGGTTGTCATAAGCTGACAGGTGACTTGAAGACACATATGCACAGGAAACAGATCGAGGATCACCTAGACCTAGGCCATTTCTGCATTATAGTGCCATTATTCCACTTTCAACATCCTGTGGAATTCTGGGGTTTGCAGTTTTCTGAGGCCAAAGAGCTCTCTGTGTGATAATTCTAAATGTCCCTCCCTAAACTGCAAACTCCAGGATTCCATAGGATGCTGAAAGTGGAATAATAGTACTATAACAGTGAAATACAGAAAGACTCCTAGATTCCAGATAAAAAAACTACATGCACAAAACTCTCTAGATTGAATATTTGTTTATCAACCTGTCAATCCAAATGGCACCTATTTACAACTTTCAATTAAGTGTTTTGCCTTTTTGCTTTTTTTCAAACATTTAACTCCATTTCTTCCAACTTCAGTAGACCCCAAGGTGAATTCAGTATGCTACAGTAAAGATGACAATCAGATTTCATGGAAAGTAGTCAGCCTGTCATTGCTATGTTTTGTCATACTATTTCCTGAGGGCTCTGATTACGTGTACTGTCTTTGGTCACATTACTTCTTGAAATCACAAAGAAAGAAAATTCAGCCCCTGTCTTTACAGGAGAACCTAAAACAATAACATTTTCAAATTCTGCATGATAAATTATTTCCTAGAGTCTATTCTCAACTGAAACCTAAGAACAGGATAGCTTTCATTACTTTCTCAAGTTCTGCTTGTAACCTTCACAGTGAATTTGGAAGAAAATAAGGCATCTGTTTTGCTGATTATGTTCTGACCATCCTGATGGTGTTGTTTCCATTTGATTTATTGTTTTGATTTTGTCATTACAGGTCTACAATCTATTCTCTGAACTGTGGATCTCAAACGCACAGCTTTTCAGAGACTAATAGTATTCAATAAAGTACACCTAATTTTCTGTAATGATTGCACCATTTTAAAAATCATTTCGTTAGGAAGTTCATTCAATTACACCGGTGTCAGATATCCTGGTATATGAAATCAGCTGCCAGGAAAGTAAGCTGCTTTAGTATCTGTATTCTGATAAGCCATTCAAAGTAAAATTGATATATTTGGGTTCATTTCTCTCTCTCTCTATCTGCTTGTACATGTGTATGAGAGGGAAGCCTCAGTTTAGATGCATTTTTCTATATTCAGTTGTTCCATTTTTGTGTAAAAAGGCAATCATTAATGAATTATAAACATCTTTATTCTGAAAGTGGGGTAAAGAATATTTTTCATTTTTAAAATCTGATTGAGTTTTATATCCATGGGAAAGACACTGGCCATGTAAAAGCCAGATACTGTCCATGTATCACAGCTGGAAAAAGCCCTATTGGCCCAAAACTTGTCTTCCACTTTAGATAGATGTTAGAAAATGAAGTGACACTCTTACGAGAGAGAGGTGAGTATAAGAAGAGCCCTGGTGGCTTACACTGAGGCCCATTTAAGATAGGAGTATTATTTGTCACCACTAACCAGATGCTCTACCACTTCAGATTACATAATTATAACACTTTGGTTACACTTTAATTGCATCTTACACAATCCCAAGGCCAAGCACTAGAGCTTTCTGGGTGAGAATTCTAAATTCCTCAAGAATCCATGATTCCATGGGATGGAACCATGGCAGCTAAAAACATGCTACAATTGTGTGGTGTGGAAGACACTAGTCAAGGGTGAGGAATAATTGACTTAATATGAGCTAACCTGAACTGATAGCTAAACTATTATCTATTTTTTAAAGTCCTATGGCAATTTAAGAAATGAATAACATGTCTCCAGACCTCTGATGTGATTATCTAAAGTTAGCCATCACTTGGTGGCTACCTTACTCTGTCTTCGATATGATGATTCTGTACATACACAAAGAATATTCGACTGACATATGCCTAGAAGCAAGTTTAAACGATTGTTGCTATTTAACTTATGGTCAGATCTTGAAACTTGTAGTGTGTCTATAATTTCTAAAACAACATAAAAAAATTACTGCTTCTTATTCATACAATACTTCTTTTCTTAAACAGAGTATGAGTTGTTTGGTTGTTATTCTTATTTACCACTATATTTAGCAAGACCTGAAATAACATACAAAAGCAGTATCTTCAAATAAATAAATAAATAAATAAATAAATAAATAAATAAATAAGGAGGTGGCTAGACAGATCTCTTTAAGATGCTGTGGCATTCTGGAGGAGAAATCCACCACTCACCTACCCCACCATTTAGGTATAAGAATAAAGCCATTAATGAACTGAAAACAGCAGTTTATTTAATAGCATATGGTCTAGATGTCCAGCATTCAAACTGAACCATGGGTCACCAAAGCAAATTTACATCTTAACATTTGTAGCATTTTTGGAAAATCTATTCAGCAACAACATATAACAATATATATCAAATCACCATAGGATACTGAAGTTGTATTAGCCAGTCAGGGAACAGTAGTCACTAAGCCATAACAGAAAATTACCAAGGAAGTACCAAATAAATACATTCATGTTGAGTCTTTTCCTAACATTTCAGGTTCTTATTGTTGTTAACAGAAAGTACAAGTTAGATTATGGTGGAGTTGGAAGACTCTGGTAAAGCTTAATCTGTTTTTCCTTGAATTCCAAAGATCTTAATAAGTCTGCTGCTTCTAAAAAAATTTCTTAATTTAGAATTAATTGAGTCTGTCTTGCTTTGGCCTTATAGTCAATCTCTGACTTTACCCTTCAGTCCCAAACTCTCATGATGTTTGGGGTGGGTGGAGAAGTGCTGTAGTCCCACCCCTACCATGGCTTCTCATCACTACCACTTCTTTCCACTGTAGCCCTATCATCACTGCCTCCTGCCACTTCCAAGCTCATTTGTACTGCTGTAACACAAGCAGTCTCCAAAGGCATCCCACAATAATGTCTGACTCTCTACAAGGATATCCTTAGAGTCAGATTATAATAATGAAAAAATTCATTGGCAACATCAAAGATTCATAAGATTTGCTTTGCATCAAGTTCCATGCAAAATAGATAAAAAAAAAAAGAATTTTGCCCCAAAGTCAAAGTTAGTTGATTGGTTCCAAACTTGTATTAAGATGTTCCGGATGTCAACCAAAGTCTAAATTAGTAGTGGAAAGAATATTCAGTGACTCAAGCGGGGTGGGGAGAGGGAGAGAAGGGTTTCTCCAGTGCCTGAAATGCCTGACAAGGGTAATCTTCTGCACATGCATTTCTCATTTTTTCCTCCCAGGTCCTTGAATAAACCTGGGGCTGTGTTCCAATAGCCAGTGCATGTGGACAAGAACTTCATTGTTGTGAATGAACTAACAGAGTACAGGTGACAAGAATGAGCCTTCTCATTCAATTTCACTTCCAACATTGAAAACGGTGTATTATGGAAGGACACAGCTTCCACAATCCTTGCTTGGCTGCTTCCCCTTCCTGACATCATGTGGGAGGGCAGGCAGGGGGAACCAAGAAAAGATAGTGGAAGATTATTTTAACCTCACTTGGCTTTCTACCCCATTGCTGATGGGGTCAGATGATAGGAAAAAGGTGACTGAGAGGTTGACTTTCTTCCACTTCATAAGACACCTTCAAAAACTGCATCATTTTTAAGACACTGGGCTATAAGGACAAAAAAACAGGTTCTCCTCTGTGAGAAAAAATATTTTTAAAACAGCAGATGTCTAAATAGTCTAAATAAAAAGTTTGATCAAAAGTTTGTTCATAAATGCACATTCTAGAGGGGAAGAATATGCAGAGGTCTGAAGTATTTATTTGGATGACACTTAATGTGGTTGATGGATTGGCCTTACTACAAAGCCTTACTGCAGTCTTTGTTTTCGTCCCATCAGACTACAGCCAAGTTGAGTGACTCTGTTGTGAAGCATGTAGGATTGTCTAATCTAACAGGAACCGGGCAGGCTGGCTGATGTTATAAATTACAGTATAGATGTTTTAAAATTACACATGTTCCTGTTTTTAATGTGGCAAATAATCAAAATGATAATTCTATATTAATTTTGCTCAGAGGAGCATTTGATCACAGTTAGCTTATAGACATTATTAATGATTCTTGAGTTTTCCCTCCCTTCACATCATTACTCTGGTAAAACAGTCATCGAGGTCCTGCTAATCACCTTTGCATGGGCTGTTGCTTCCTTCCACTCATACTTTCTGTTTTACTGATCCAACACTGTGTTGAGAATAAGCTGGTCTCTGCTTAAATAACTTAAATATCTAAAACTGTGATGTGCTTGAAGGAACCACAAAACTTGCAGTCCTTAAGCTCATAAGATTAACTTCTCTATATCTAACAGAGAGTTCTAGGACAAGGTAGTAAAAATTGCAACACTGGCATTTACCAGTGCATAAAAACAACACTCCTGGCAAATAACTACCACCTGTTAAGTTGTTTTTCAACCAGTGGATTGGGCTGTATACATGGATCACTGCCTGACCTACATTTGGCAAAACCAGTAGTATTACAACAAATCCACATAGATTGTCCATATAATTATGGCATGGATCTCATAATGCAGAAGTAGTCAATTTGGGGCCCTTATGACGTTTTGGTCTACAGCTCCCACCCATTGGCCGTGCTGTATTCCCAACCAATGACCAAACTGCATGAGGCTGAAGATAGGACCCAAGTCTGTAAAGGAGCAAGAGAAAACCAGGCAGACTTTCTCCACTAAATTCATCTACAATGCCATTGCAGTTGTGACAGGATCTGCTCTCACATTATGTAGCTGTACTGTAGCATCAAGTTATGCCAGCTTCTGGGCTTTAATCACCATCTTATTTTATCTATCTAACCAGCAGAACTGTAGATTAATATAGCTATGATCTTATACTGCACTGATCATGCATTTTCTTTTCCAACAGACTGCCTCTTCATACAGTGGTAAGGGCAGCTGCATTGCAGAGAAAGCTTGCACCCATGAATATAAAAATCTCCTTATGGGATTTCCAAGATGATGCATTCATTCAAAGCTTGAGCTTTGAAGAGTAATCATGATTTACACTTCACTTCTAACTATACATTGTATGCCTAGAACTATATTCCACTGAGTTGAGTGGAATACGCTTAGGATCTCTGGAGACTGCAGACAACCCAGTGCTTTCTGTTGTCTGCATTGGGGACATCATTAAATGGTTGCACTTTGATGTGGAGCATCAGTGATCATGATGTTCACAATTAATTTGTTCAGAATGGTTGGTGCCTCTCTTCCTGTCTGGAGGTGCAAATGTTATGCCTAATTCCAGAAACTTCTCTCCCTTTGCTACAAGAAAAGTTCAGTGGCAGATTTTTAAACACCTGGTTATAAGCCGATGAAGCTCTTAAAAAAAAGAAAAGAAAGAAAACTCTGATAGGATAAGCACAATCTAGCTATTGGGAAGAGAAAAAAGAGCAAGAACAGATAAGTGGCTCAGCTGAAAATGCATTCCAAAAATTAGTGCTGAAAGCATTAATCAATTAATATTTTTGATTAATGGCCTAATGCTTCTTCTACAGATTAAAAACAGAGCACCAGTGAACTGGATTGTCTATTAGCCCTGCCACTGATACTTGATTGTTGTTATTTTCCAGCTGAAGTTTCAGCTGTTTTGTCCTCTTACTGGTAGTTTGCCATTACCCATACATTGGGGGTCTGTCAAGGCATAGAAACTGTCCAAACTGAAAACAGGAAAAAAGGGCAACCATGGCTGCTAAAGTTCACCTCTCATCTTCCTCTAGTAAATCAGCTCTGAATGGCTCTCAGTAGTGATGAAGGTGAGACTAAAGTGGCACACAATAAGCTTTCCTAAAGAACCAGGATATCCCAAGGTGATGCCAATGGCAAGATGAACAGAAAGGGTGGAACTCACTCAGGCCTAAAACTGGGAGAAGGTAAAACGTGGAAAATATATGACAGGAATCTACAGTAAGACCATGGCCATTTCTGCACTACACTATTATAATGCTATTATTCCACTTTGAACATCCTGTGGAATTCTGGGGTTTGTAGTTTTCTGAGGCCAAAGAGCTCTCTGGCTTAGAATTCGAAATGCCCCTCCCTAAACTGCAAACCCCAGGATTCCACAGGATGTTGAACGTGGAATAATAGCACTATAACAGTGTAGTGCAGAAATGGCCCATTGTTCCAACAATGCATTCCTACACATTTCTTCTTAGATACAAGCTCCATTGGTTTTAGTGAGATTTACTTACAGGTAAGCAAGAATAAGTGTGCAGCATAAGAGGCATAAAGGAACAAGTTGAGCTGAAAAGGGGATGAAGTATAACCAGGATAGATATCAGGATTGTGTGCATATGATTATGTGTATGCACACACACATTTTACAGTAAATTTCCAATACAGCATAGCATCATATGCTATGATGATGATGATGATGATGATGATGATGATGATGATATTTCTATCCCGCCTCTCCCCATGGATCGAGGCGGCAAACAACAATAATACATTAATTACATTAAAAACATTAAAAAAAATGCCCAATCCTCCCCACTCACCAACCCACCTAAAACCAACCCCCTAAAACACACAACCATTAACAATTACAATCAACTGGCTATTAAAAGAACAGCAAGACTGTTGGTGGGAGGTGGTGGAGGTACTAGTCTGGGAAGGCCTGTTGGAAGAGAGCAGTCTTGACTACTTTTTTAAAGCAGTCAAGACTGGTAATATGCCGGGTTTCCTCCGGCAGGCCATTCCATAACTTGGGCGCGATAGAAGAGAAGGTCCTCTGGGTAACCGCAGCCAACCTAGTTCTGACTGGCTGCAGTAAATTCCTCCCAGAGGACCTTAGTGTGCGGGGCGGATTATATGGGAGAAGGCGATCCCGCAGGTGGGCTGGGCCCAAGCCATAAAGGGCTTTAAAAGTAATAACCAACACCTTGTACTGTGCCCGGAAACTAATAGGCAGACAATGTAAAGACTTCAGAATTGGTGTTATGTGGCCAGTTTTAGGTCTACCGGTGACCAACCTGGCTGCCATATTCTGAACTAATTGAAGTTTCCGGACTAAGCACACGGGTAGCCCTTTGTAGAGCGCATTGCAGAAGTCAAGCTGTGAAGTTACCAGCGCATGCACCACTGTTTTTAGGTGTTCCAGCTCCAGGAAGGGGCGCAGCTGGCGTATCAGCCGAAGCTGATAACAGGCACTCCTGGCCGCCGCATCTATTTGAGCTGTCATCTGAAGTGGCGAGTCCAGGAGCACCCCCAAGCTGTGGACACAGTCTTTCAGGGGAAGTGTGACCCCATCTAGAACTGGTTGACAAACCTCCATACCTGGGCTAGGGCCCTTTACAGTGAGTACCTCTGTCTTATCTGGATTCAGCTTCAGTCTGTTTTTCCTCATCCAGTCCATTACTGCTTCAAAACATTCATTCAGAGGCGAGATGCCACCCTTAGTTGATGCTATTATCCGAGGCATGGAGAGATATATCTGGGTGGCATCAGCATACTGATAGCACCTGGCTCCATGCCTCCTGATGATCTCTCCCAGCGGTTTCATGTAGATGTTAAATAGCATTGGGGACAGAACAGTGCCCTGAGGGATGCCAGATTTAAGCTCTTTTTTCGAGAAGCAGCTGTCCCCAAGCATCACCATCTGGTATCTACCTGTGCAGTGCCCCCGATCCCCAGCCCTCCCAGGCATTCCAGAAGGATACCATGGTCTATGGTATTGAAAGTCGTTGAGAGGTCCAAGAGTACCAGCAGGGTCACACTTCCCCTGTCGATACCTAGGCAAAGATCATCCACTAAGGCGACCATGGCAGTCTCAACTCCATATCCTGCCCTGAAGCCAGTTTGAAATGGGTCTAGATAATCTGTTTCATCCAAGACAAGTTGGAGCTGAAGACCAACAGCCCTCTCGATCACCTTGCTTAAAAATGGGAGATGGGAGACTGGTCTATAATTATTCATATCCAGGGGATCTAGGGAGGGCTTTTTTAGAAGCAGCCGTATAATTGCTTCTTTTAAACAAGCTGGAAAATTGCCCTCCCTGAGGGATGCATTAATAATATATCTTAAATGAGTCTTAATTGCAGCTCCTCCCTGGACAACCAGCTATGAAGGGCAGGGATCAAGAGGGCAAGTTTTCTTTCTTATATTTCCAAGGAGCTTGTCTACGTCCTCAGTAATCACTGACTGAAACTGATCCAGTACAATCCTGTTCACGGAGTTGCCGGGCACTTCATTTGTAACTTCTGCTATAACACCGGCATCCAAGTCGGCTCTTATCTGAGAGATTTTATCTGCGAAATGATTATTCAAAGCATCACAGCAAGCTACACTAGGTTCTAACAGCGAGTTCAGGGGAGTGGGTAGCTGAGTCAGATCCATTACCACCCTGAACAGCTCTGCTGGATGAGAAGTCGCAGACGCAATCTGTGCAGAGAGGAAAGTCTTCTTCACTGCATCAATTGCCACTCCATAGGAATGAAGGAATTCTCTATAGCGTGTCCTGTCAGATAAGAGTCCAGATTTCCGCCAGCTGGGCTCTAGTCATTGTCCGACCTGCTTCATAGACAATGGTCATAACTGTTTAGTCTCTTCCCTTGCCTCCATATATAGGATGTGAGCAGAATGTCTTATTTTAAATGCATTCCTCCCTTCTCCATCTCCCTCCAAACAATGCAATGCATTCTAAATACAGGAGAAAGACACTCATTCTTTATATGCAGGTAAACACCACTCCATTCCCACAACTAGTTTCTAGAGCATAGTACCATGTGCAGTTTACCACTGTGATTGTTGGGATGGGATGATGTGGCTTTCTCATGTCTGTTTTGCAACATCAATGGATATGCCAGTCTTGTAGATGTAACTGGCTACATCCATGCCCCTTATTGTGGGACTGTTGTTGTAGGCTCCTTCCTTGATAGGTTAAGCTGTCAGTTATCTTCTGGTAATTTTTCTGTCATGGTCACATTCTCCCACTTCTTTTCTAAGCATAGTCAATAAGCATATTTTGTGGGGAAATACAGCTGGATTTCAATTTAAATGCAGCATCATTACTTTCAAAATTGTAAACATATGACTGGGGCAATAAACCATGAGTGACATTAATTGGGCAGAAAATTCAGTCATAACTGATTTCACTTCTCTTTTTACTAATAAGTAACTGCTCGTATCCAACATTTATGTCCTCCATTCAAAGCAAAAAACACTTATTATGTAAAAGACATTTATTTAATTCTGAACTGTGGGAAAGATGATCTGTACACAAGATCTGACCCATGACTTCGCAAATGTTCTTTATGCTTCACTTAGTGGAGATGGTTGCTGCATAATCTAATCAGTGTTTTTCAACACCTTCAGAAATAATTTGGGTGAAAGAATAGAGGGTGGGCTCATCACAGTTTCACTGGGAGGGGTAGCTAATACCTCAGAAAACACAATCAGGATTCAATAAGACTCTAATAGATGGAAGAACAAGGCCACTAGTAACAAAATGAATTGCAACACGTATTCCATTAAGGGAGGAAAAATCAGTTACAAGATGAGTGACCTGGTTTGACCAAACTACCTGTGAAAAGGATCTAGGAGTCTAAGAAGCCAAAATATGATGCAGTGGAAAGGAGAAGGAGAAAGAGATGAAAATCAAGTACTATTTAAAGTCTCATGAACATGGTGTTCTGATCAAGAGGAATAATAGGCTATATTAATATTCTATACTGCTTTGTTGAGACCTCACCTGGAATACATGTTACTCCAAAAGGCAGGTGCCACAAGGGCCACTCCACAATGCCAATACCTCCTTGCAAAAGTGGGGGAATGAATTAGCTCAAAGTTTAGGTGGTTTGTGAGAGGGGGCAACTAAGCAAGACCCTTCTACCAGCGTTTACAGACTCACACAGGAAAAACTCTACCAGAGAGCAAAATGTAAATTAAAAATGTGTCTTTTTGACAATAAATTTACTCACACATGCAACCGTTCAAGCACATACATAATCACACAAGAAGAAAATGGAATAGAGACTGCAAGAGATGTAGGTGATAATTACCAGAGTCAGAGTGATGCGGAGAAAAGCTGCAGCATGACTTAGGTAAAGAACCTAAGGACAGCTCTCAGTTAGGAGATGGACAAATCGAGTGGTGTTCAGATCTGTGAGAGACTGTGCTGGGCAGCTTGGAATCAAGGGTATTTGTACCCAAAAAACAGCCCGTGGCAATGGAAGATACATATAGTTGCAGATGAGGAATAATGGGAGTTGCATTGCATACAATGGACTATGAATCCACTGATGTTCACAGTGTTTGGGTGACAAAGGCGTGATGGGTGTTGTAATAGTTCTCTATTGTGGGTACTATGAGGAAAGAGGAAAAAGCCCAGGTGCACAGGGAACAGGTATAAGTCAATCAGTGTCCTGGTGAACTTCTAGCTATTGTGTTCTCTAAGAAAATTCCAGCTTCTACTTAAGCTTATTATCCACAGGAACAGCATTTGTTTGCCTGACAACTGACCTAGTCTTACCTGAAGGGTGTCTCAAGTTGACCGGCCTTTCTTTCTTACATTCACAGTCAGAATTCTCCCTCGGTTGGTTTGACCATCTGATCACCTTAAGGTTTGATTTTGACATCAGTTCCAATTAAAGTGTGTTTCCAATTAAACATGATCCCAATTAGATATGGTGCCCATCCAGACCAGACCAATATGGGACCCCCTCCAAACACGCTGGACCATGTTGTAACCCCTGTTAGCAGATTCCCATCCCAGGACTATAATTTTAATATTAAAAATGCATCCAAGCCAGAGGTGACCAGATTGGCACATAGACAGCTAGGCCAACGATCGGACAAAAGATCAAAGACAAGAAACATCCCCTTGTCATGTCTCCACAGGAAACCTCGGAAAGGCACATACGCACAGGTAATGGGCCATCAGCTACAACAGTGCTTTGGGGAGATTGCTTGATTCCCCCGGAATGCTTGAAACAAGTGAGACATATCAAAGCAAGGTCCAGTTACATGGTGCAACCATCATGTGGCCATTATACAGCCATCAGGCAGCTATCACGCAACCATTATCCTTTCCGGGAAAAGGTCTGCCTCTGAGGCATGTATCGCCTTATAACTAGACCCCCTTTTTGAGATTCCATGTTGGAGCTCTCCCACATTAGACTAGCAGTCCATCATACTGTTAGTTGAGAATCCCTTCAGCACCCTCCCTGCACTGAGTTTTTCTCCGATTGTCTTTTCCCCCGGCTGAAGACTTCTGGAACAGGTGCAGTATCACCCCTTCCACATTCCCTCTGCTTTTCCCCTGTCAATTTTCAGCTCTTTCCATCACGATAGTCCTTGTGTGCTTGCATGAGCAATGGCCTCTGTGTGTGAGAGAGAGTGAAAAATTTTTCTAATAAAACATCTTGATTGAATGTTTGGCTGGTTTTTGTGTGGTCTGACTCAGTAGAAATTGGGTAAAAGATCTCGCTAGCCCTGCCCTCCATTTTGCTGAAGCAAGCGCTCTGTTAAAATTACCTAATCTTTGTGTTTTTGGAGCTAATCAAGGTGTCTCCAAGGGGACCCCCAAAAGTCAGGGTAACAATGTCCTCTAAGAAGAATATCTACGAGTTGAAACATATCCAGAAGAAGATAACCAAGTGGACAGAGGCTATGGAACAAAGCTTTGTGAAGAATGGTTGAAAGGAGCGGTTATGCTCATTCTGGAGAAGAGAAGAGTGAGAAGAGACATGTTAGCATACTTTAAATATAGAAAGGATTGCCATGTAGAAGATGGAACAAATGGGAGGGTTAAAATCAATTGATTTTAACTATGAGAAAAATAATTCTAACTGAACAAGAAATAGTTTCCTGGTAGTAAGAGTAGCTCAGTACTGGAATGGACTGTCTTTGAAGGTGATAGAAACTCCCGCATTGGTTCAGATGGCCATCTCTCAGATACACTAGCAGCATTTTGTAACAGATGTCCCCTCAGTCACTATGATTCTATGATCTCCATAATGTCTTATTGTAGGAGTGGACCTCTAAATATTTTGGACTGCCCCTTAACTTTAGCCATGCTGGCTGGGGCTTCTGCAACTTGAAGTCCAAAAATTCTGAGGGTAAAAGTGTTCCCACTCCTGGACTTTCCCACTACTCTAACAGGTGTTCTTTGGAGTATCAGACAGGAATCTTAGCCCAATCCAGAAATGCTGGAGATTGGATATGGGATCTTTTTATATGTGAAACATATGCTGTATGTAACATTGGTCTATATTCTATCACATCATGTTTCAAGCCTCTAGAATTATTGCCAAAAGTATTTGGCAAAATGTTGTACTGAAAAACAGGGTTTGTGAAATAGGATGTATAGAAACAATTCAGAATAAAGGAAGTTCACATCCTGATGCAAGTTGGAGCAGTAAAAACAAAAACAAAAAAGGAATGGAAATGGGAAGTTAACTTTTTGCAGATGGGTTTTAAGGCAGTATCTCTGCAATTCTGATAGTCTTGACATTAATGCATACCGGATTAGCGTTTGCTATAAAGAGCCAATAGTGTGTGAAATTACTTTAACTTTCATTTATGTGCGGTTAACACAGTTTTTCTCCAATTGAAGGATGCTGGATGACATGTAGACATCAGCAAAGCAGATGAAAATGATGCCACATGTCTTCTCAAACTTATAAACAGCTAAGAATCAGTGCTTTTTAAACTATTTGCTATGTCATGATTGAGACTGCTGGCAGGGGATTGTGCCAACATGCTTCGCTACCTGATACATCCCCTCCCCAAATCAAGCTCCACACCTAAAGCCAGTAGAAAGTCCTGCAAGCAACTCTTCTCTCTCTGCCATGAAAAATACCATAAGAATAGGTAACATTTTTTTTTTTTTTTTTGCTTTTTCATGACATTCCAATTCTTATGGCCTGAGAAAGCTGACTCACCTGGCCTAATGGTTGTTGGAAAGGAGTGGAGCCCTGGGTTTCAAACAGGACTGTCTCCAGAAGTAGATGAAGTTGCATGAAAGGGAGAAGAAACGTGAGCTCCTGAGAGGAGAAAGTAGCACAAGATGCAGACTCCTACCAAGCCACTAGTTTTATTTTTTAATTATTATTTATTTCTTAAAACATTTCTATGATGGCCTCTTTCATATTGCAAGGTGGCATACAATGTAAACAATTTCAAACAATTCCAGATAAAAAAACAATACAATAATTTAAATAGGATAAAAGCATATTAGAAGGAGAAAGGTTAATTTATTTGCGATATATGTAATAATAGGGATCATATCATTAGCAGATAGTGTACAGTGGCAAACACTCTGGTTTAAAGCAGGATAAAATATCAAAGAAATATTAATTCCATTCCAGTCTCATTTTTCTATGACTTCTAAGCTGCCTCAGGAATATTAAATTTGTTTCATGAATCCTTGTGATAAAGATCTGGGAGTGTGGCTACCTGAAGAGCCAGAGTAGCTTGGAAGGAGGTTGCAAGGCAACCAGAATAGCTCCTCAAGAGAGAAACGCAGTCCAGCACTGAGTCGGAGGGGGTAGTGGCTGAAAGGAAAAGTAATATAAAGCCAAGTACCTGTTGGTTTTTAGTCCTTCAGTGAGATTCAATGGTTTCTGGTAATTAGGCCTATTCCAACCACCCAAGTGGACTCTGGCTGTGTAAATGCTTCTTGTACTGTCAGGAACAGAATCCACATGCAAATAGTACGGTGCATAAAGTATTATTTATTTGGAATGAAGTACATGTAATGACTTTAGTGAGAAGACTAAAGGTAAAGTTAAAATACATGGGTTTAAGATTCCCTTTGTTCCCTCCCCTCTGCAGAGAGACTTTGAAAGCCAAGTTGTGGTTATCAGCACATTCCTAGCAGTGTTAGGCATTGTTTATATAATGGTCTCTAGCTTCTACTGCTACAAAGTCTTCTAATATATTTTACTTGACTACATATCCCATTACTCTATATGGAGGGCATCCTAACATGTACAGACTAAAATAAGGATCTATAGCAGTTGTTCCCAAACTTTAATTCTCCAGGTGTTTTGGACTTCTACTCCCAGAAGCTTAGCAAACTAGACCAACATTCAGGAATTCTGGGAGCTGAAGTCCAAAACATCAGTAGACCAAACTTTGAGAACCTGTGATTTACAGCTTTGTGGTGAAGGACATCTTTTTTTTTCCTTTCCCACAAAGATCCTAGATAAAGTCTTTGGCATCTCTTTGTGGATGCTACTACTCTCACAAGGCAGTACTGAACTAATTGGCTTCACTCAGTATAAGGCAGCTTGATATTGCTCTGGGGTGGAAGTTTTGCTGAGCAATGATAGTGTTTACTAGAACTTGTATACAGCTGATGGAGAATCTTCTGCCAGTTTTGAAGTTAAATAACAGGGGAAGTTATGGCCCTCCAAATTTTGTTAGATTGTAAGTCCCAGAAGTCCTACCTGATAAAAGTTGCAGTTAAACAAATTCTGGAAATCTGCACATTCTCCATCTATTATAGAATTGCCATAAGAAAACATTACATGTAATTAGGGCTGGATCCAGCCTATTAAAACCATGTTACTAATTGGTCTAGGTTTTTCATGACTACTGTGGAATTGTTGACTTGGCTCTGTTTTGCGTATTTATTTTAAAATAACAAATATTGTAATGCTTGGAGATGCAGTGGAGCTATTATGGGATAGAAGATTACAACTATAGCAGTTAATGGTGAATTCCATGTTAGGCTTTATATGAAAGGGTCTAGAGAAAGAGCATTGAGAACCTCAACAGATTTACTAGATTATTTGGATTAATTATTCTTGTTGTGTGCCTTCAAGTTATTTCTGATTTATAGTGACCCTATTACAGGGTTTTCTTGGCAAGAATTGTCAGCACAGCGTTTGCCATTGCTTCCTCTCAGACTGAGAAAGGGTGATTTGCCCAAGTTCATCCAGTGGGTTCCCATGGCTGAAAGGGGATTCTGACCCTGATTTCCAGTGTCATAGTCCAATGCTCAAACCTGTATACCACACTGGCTCATAACATGTTTATTTTCATAGTGGCAGCTGAAATGTTAATATTCAAGCTATTCTGATCTTACAATACATCTAGAACCTGAAGTCTCCAGAAGGAGCACAGGGCTGAAATACTGTAGAATCACCATACTTTTACGTTTGATGTAAATTCCTGCAATTGATGAGAAAAAATTTCAATAATCAGAAAAACCAGTACCAATTGGCAGTGTTCAAGTGATGATTTAGAAAATTCCTTAACTACCTTCTAGCTGATGGACTCTGTTCATATAGGAATAGAACTGGGTACTATCTTATAATGATAATATTATTTGTGTTGTTTTTATTTTTGTTTTTGAAAGAAAGATGGTGTATCAGGGAGAAAGTGTAGAAATCCAATGGAGCAAGAAGATTATCTAAAATCCAATATGCACATTATATTTCTCTCACAAACATTTTCCCAGTTACTCCACGATGTACAGAGATGGTTCTAAATGTGAATGAAGTGTAACAGTGCTCCCCAAAATAGTTTCTGTCACTCCATTCTGCAACAGCATGATTGCATTTAACAGGTATAACAAAATGCTTGCTCCTTTAATATTAGTCTTTGCCATTCTGTCGATTCCCTAAACTAATTTTTCTGCAGTTGCTTTGTAACCCACATTCGTAAGCAGTGATTCAGATCATACAGCCTTCTCTGTGATGTTGCAAATGGCTGAGAAGGGTCCGAGTTAGCACAGGAAAAACAAAACAAAACTTATGATCTGGATGGTGGTTCACAGTCTATGAATGTCTTACTGTACAGCAGAAAGTAGTAAAATTGAGGAATAATTTAAAATGCCATTTGAATGATATCTACGCAAAGGTCTTGATAGCTTATTTGGGCCGATGGAATAAGACATACTAAGGGAATGAAACAATTACTTTACTACCTCCTCATTCAGAAAACAAAGATGTTTATCTTCTGATTTCCTTATTTCAAAGCTAAGATTTTCCCTACATCTTATTGAAATGTTTTTGCAATCTTATTTTCCAGAGAGTTGTGTTCTGCATCAATTATAATTAGTCCATTTGTCATCTAATTAGAACATCTTAAAATCTTCCTTTAATGAAAAATACAGGTTTACTGAGCTGGATGGCTTTTTTTTTCCTTGTATTTTTCTCCTTCCTCTATTTTTTAACAGCTTTTTTCTACTTTTTCCTTTGTTCCATTTTCTTGCTTGTTTCTTTTTTCTTTCAAGTACACTTAAAGGATAGTAGGCTATATTCTATGTTTCCTTTGAATTGTATCTAGACAAGTTAATTAGAGTTAGATGGCTCACTAATACAGGGAAGTCTACTACTTGAAACTTCTGGTCCTGTCTACCATTTAGACACCGCCTGCAACTGGCTGGTTTTCTGGCTCCTTTCTCAGATTGTATACAAACTACAGCCTTCCAGCAAGAAGAAGTCTACCCATGTCATTCAAAATGGTGTCTCCTACCACTGTGCTCAGTTCCCACAGTCCACAACTGGCACCCCCCTGGTAAGTTGTGGAAAGCAGTTACACAGGGAGCTATACTATTTAGATATTTGCATATTGAGGTACCCAGTACCCGATGAAGCAAATCATTTCTCCATTTGCTCCCAGTGCTACGACATGTTGGTAAAGCTCTACCATCCAACCTCACAACCAGAATGGCCTCCAGAATGTCAGGAAATTACCAGCCGCATTCCCCCCTCCTGCTACCATCATCTCCACCCATATATATGTACCAGACGAGCTTTCTACTCTAGTGGTGTCAAACAGGATCCCAGCCAAAGAATGGATGGGATGAGGGTAGAACCAGGAAAGAACATGCTAACAAGCAATGACATTACCCATGACACTTAACTTTCATCTGGTGTAATAGGGGCAGAGCAACGTTCCTTTTGAAAAGTAACATAACCAGTAAACATAAAAAGTTAAAAAGGAATCCTGTTGCACCAGATTCGCTGAGAAAAAGAAATTTCTAGCGTAAGCTTTCACAGACTACAGTCCATTTCATCAGATGCATTAGAGGAAACAGATTAATTTGGCTGTGTCTTTGAAGACTACTGGCAAACAAATGCTTTCAGAAAGGGCATTTTGAGAAGATTGCCTAAATTTTAGGCCATTGTCTTACTCTGTAAAACTTTTTTACAGAATCAAGAAATAAATAAAAAGCAATGAATAATGAAATGAACAACTGAGTAAACTGAAGAATATTGAGTATCATAGAGCACTAATTATTTCTTTCTCAGGAAAAGGATGTACCCTCAGTGGTCTTTTGATCTTCTGAACATCTAGCATGAAGCTCTGAAGAGGGTTTTGTACATATGTTTAACAAAGCACACACTAAAAACTTCCATGACTGGTAATCCCACTTTATCAGGGGTCCTGTATGCAGAACCTTTGTAAGCACATTTAGATGAAAAAATGTGATATGTGAAAACAGCAGAAATTTTTAAGACTGCTGTGGGAGGGGGACAAAGAGATAGTGGCCAGACCCTATTTTAGGTCTATATGTGGTATGGGTGGATGCCTGAATAGATCTTCTGCCACTCTTTTAGCAATCAAGAAAAAAATAAAATATGATTTTTTTTTTTAAAAAAAGAAACCTTTATTCTTAATATAAAATTCTAGCCTGTTCATTTTTTTAATGGGTATCTTTCTTCTTTTAATGAGCTGCAAAAACTCCATGGAATGTAGGAAGGTCTATTAAAAGATTTTGTTGAATGCCAGAAGGGAATTTACCTCAAATAGAGATGTTTCTCATTTCTCAAAATGAGAAAAGCCAACCTAAAGAATTTACCTGCAGGCATAACAAAGGCAGTCGTGTTTTAAGCCCAACACTTTATGGTCTAATGCTTCAAAATACAATGGGCTGAATCAGTGGCAGTGATTGAGCACTAGGTGGGGCTGAGTTAGCTTGATCTGAACATGCCTGCATTATTTTGTCCTCTTCTATCTTCTCATTCCAGCATTTCTATGTCATCTATTCTGCCATACACTAAACTCTGACATAAAGTCTTAATATTGTCATTTCAATGACAGGAAAGTGACTGGAAGGATCTCAGGAGGTATTTCATGCAACTGTGCAGGTATCCTCCATACTTAAGCTCCTTTCGGATCAGCTCATAAGCCAATCATTCTGAGAGTAATCTTGTGACAAATGCCAGATGAGGTGAGAGCTTTATCATAGTTTTCTGAAAAAGAAAATGCATAGTCATGTTTGTTGTCTCCGATGTCTAGCATTTGGAAAGCATCTTTTGAAAGTAAATAACAGACAAACAATAAATAATTAAATAAAACAGTGGTTCATCTGGTCAGGTGAATGGTATTCAATGCACTGGATTTTTCCCAAAGCACTAAGTTAATAACTTGGGGTCTTGTTCACACTGTCATTTGTGGCACAGAACACCTTTTACCAGCTTGCGCTGGTATGTCAGCTACAGCTCCGCTTCTGTAAAGCTGGTATGGCTTCATTGATAAAGTCCATGAAAACCTCCTGTTTAGATTACTGTAATGTATAGTGCATGAGGCTGCCCTTGAGAATGATCTGAAAACTCTAGCTAGTGCAAAATATGGTGGCTAAGGTACTGACTGTAATCATGCATAATGATTATATTATGTGAGAATTGTAAGCTGGCTCCCAGATAATTTCTGGCCCAGTTCAAAGTCTTAGTTGGGGCCATGGTATCTGAAAGAGTATCTTACTCCATCCACATATTCCTAAGAAACACCAGCAGAAGCTCTACTCCAAGTGCCTCCTCATGCTGAGATATGGCAGGTCCCACATTATGGGATGCCAACAAACTTCGCTTGACACCTAAGTTATTATCTTTCTAGCACGAGGCAATAAACTCCTTAATTAGTTGTCTCTGTGTTTTTAAATAATCTTGCAATATATATTTTTAGTTGATGGATGATTTTCTGTTGTTTTAATTTGTATGAATTTTATTTTTACTGCACACTGTCTGGAAACTTATTAGTGATAGGAGAGGTGAGGAAAATCCAGCTGTATTTGGCCCCGAAAACCCACTTTTGTAGTCCCTGAAACTCCCCACCAATCCTCTAAATTAAAAGATAGACATTTTTTCTTGTGATTTTAGCCAAAAAACTGCTCAGAAGGCCCCCCAAACACATGAAAACATGTGAAACCACCCCATCCTTTCCCACCCACACAACTTCCCAGAATCACCTGCTATCCATCCTTCCTACCTCTGAGCAGCTAAACATTATTAGAAATAACCAAAATTTTAAAATATACAATGTTTTCCATTTCTAGTAGCCTAAACTTGCTCTGATAGAGCCTGCATGATGTGGTGGCTTATATGTTGGGCTACAACCTTAGAGCCCAGTGTTCAGTTCCCCCCGTAGCCATGAAAATCCACTGGATAACCCTGGGTGCATCACACACTCTCAGCTCCAGAAAATGCTGTGATAGTGTTGTGGCCAGGAAAGAGACGAAGACCAGGTTTCCAGGGAAAAATCAAAAAGCCATTTTATTGTTTAACAATCACTTGCGCAAGGACAACAGTTATCCCAGAACTGTTGTGTCAATTAATTGAGGTAGCATCACTATATACCTTTTGCCTTCTATGTCAGCAGTCAATCATTTATTTAGCCCGCCCATCACTGAAGAAAAAGATCTTTAGTTAACTTTTCCATTACATCATTGACTGGCACAGGGATGAACAAAGAGTTAGTTAGAAAATGATACAAAATGATGCATGTAGCCAAAATGAGGGAGTATGCCTACTCCCATTTAGTTCCCAGACCTTTGAGTGTTGCAAGGCCATTCCTAAAATTTGAGATAAGACAAAGACATCTGCAATTTACTCAGAGGCACAATTCAATTTGCTTATTTTTCCTATTCAAGTGGCATTGGATTTAACCCCTTCAATAGCATCACATTAGAGTTGCCATAAATTGGAAATGATTTGGAGGCACACAACAACAAGTAAACAACAAAAACAAGTGTCCTTGGATTCTCAGAGAAAAGGGTTTATTTGCTATTAATGCTAGTAATTACGTAAGTTTTTAAACAGTGTGCATAACCTCTCTTTTTTTAAAAAAAATAATAATCTTGTTTTAGACCTGTTGTTAGCTTTATAATATTAAATTTCCATGGCATAAAATAGAGCAGTAATTTTCTTACTTCTCATGTGTCTTGCTTATGGTACAGATGATCTGAGTTCCAATTTGGTACAAAGACATGAAGCTTTGAAAGTCAGGTCATTTCCACACTACACTGTTTTTGTGCTATTATTCCACTTCGAACATCCTGTGGAATTCTGGGGTTTGTAGTTTATTGAGGCCAAAGAGCTCTCTGACTAAAGGCCCCTCCCTAAACTGCAAATCCCTGGATTTCATAGGAGTTGAAAGTGGAAAAATAGCACTATAAAAGTGTAGTCAGGAAATGGCCTCAGTCTTGGATAGACCATCACTTATGGTTCATCTGCTGTTCTTTCTCTTTGTTGCCTTCTCAGTTAAATTCAGACTGCTGATAACACCCAACAAAATCCTAAACAGACTGTACTTGGCTGACCTAACTAGATCTCATGTCCACCCTTGAGAGATGTAGGCCTGAAAACTAGATTATTTTATTAAATATCAGAGGACAGAAGATACTATTGTACACAAGGGCTACAGCAAATTGTCAATTACATTTTTCACCCATTTCATCCATCTTAAAACAAACACTGTTCTTTCACCTGTATTTGGCAGAGGTTGGAAAATTGTCAGTTCAGAAGTGATTTGATGTCCAATTTGTTACAACTCCCCCCAAAGCACCATGTTACATAAATTTAATTTGTCACATTCCTCATTGTTTCCCAATTGTTTTCAGTTTGTTTTTTTTTAAAAAAATTTTTTAAAAAAAAAACATCTAGAAAGGTAAGAAGTTGCTTAAAGGAATGGTGGGGGTGGAGGGAAGCCAGACAGTTCTTTAAAAAAAAAAAATTCAAGAAAAAAGTTAAGAAGTGGTTTAAAGTAGACATTCCTCAGAATGCCCATTTAAAATATTTTAATGCCAAAATGTAGCAAAACAAAAAAACAAACAAAAAACCCAGAACACTATAATAAAATGTTATTTGTTACACATAAATTATGGCCATTTCTGCACTACACTGCTATAACACTGTTATTCCACTCTCAACATCCCGTGGAATTCTGGTGTTTGTAGTTCACTGAGGTCAAAGAGCTCTCTGGCTGAGAATTCTGAATGCCCCTCCCTAAACTGCAAACCCCAGGATTCCACAGGATGTTGAATCTGGAAAAATAGCACTATGACAGTGTGGGGCAGAAATGGTCTACTACTTGGGCATTATTTACAAAGGAATATTATTATGTCTTCCTTACCTCTAGAAATAATGTTGACAAGTAATTTTGATCAGTTCTTTTCTCTGCTAAGGTTGAGAAGGGACTAGAATGGCCTACGTTTTGTTTCCCCCAGAGAACCTATTCTGAGATTTTTTATTTTTTTTAAAAAACCAGGTATGTCAAAATGGCTGGCACTATTTCTCCTTATTTCTTCCTTCCTTCCTTTTTTTTTTTTTGAAAGAATACTTGTTTTGCCACTGATGGGAGACCACCATCATAGTTGACAGCAATTGACTAGGGTTTTTTTAAATCATATCTTAAAAAGTGAGTTGACTGTTCTTTTATTTGAGAGGTACAAGGATTTGAGAGACAGAAGGATTGTAGCAAGATTGTGAAAAATATCAACCATTTTTGCATTTTATTCCGTGCAAGATTTTAAAAACTGAACTATTAGGGAAAATGTTTTATATTTTATATGATTTTTTGTTCCCTCAATTTTTTTTATTTCTTTTTATCTCTGTTTGTTTGGTTCATAAAAATGTTAATGCTTCTTTGAAGACAGAGTCAGGGCTGATTTGGATTGGCTGAAAGTACTGAGAGTTTCCAGGACTTTTCTAGGACCTTTTGTTTCAATTGTAGCTTCATATCTTCTATGACAAACTCAGAATTTTTAGATACAAAATATTCTCTGCTGTTAGGAGATGTGGTAGTGTTTCGATGTGTAATGGAGAAATAACAGATTAACAATGTATTCCTTTGCATTTCCACTCAGAAGACAGCCATACCATGCTGAATGGTAATTAACTCTCTTGTAAATGTGCTGAAGAATCAGTAATATGTTTCAGAGAAACAAAATTGGAAGAAAAGCCATTTCACAGAACTATTTCTCCTTCAATTAATGGGTCAACAGACATTTTAAAATATCAATTTACTGTTTTTCCCCAGGCATACTACCCATATATCTTTTGTATTTTGTATTTATGTGGTGGATTCAGAGATCATCTTGGCTGCAAAGTGCAATATAAATACAATTAAATCATAGAATCATAGAGCTGGAAGAGATGTCAAAGGCCATCAAGTCCAACCTGTGCCATGCAGGAATACACCATAAAACACTCTCAGTAGATGGCCATTCAGCCTCTGTTTAAAAACCTCCAAAGAAGGAAACTCCACCAGTCTCTGAGGCAACATGTTCCACTGTCAAACTGCTCTTACCATCGGGAAGTTCTTACAATGTTTAGACAGAATCTCTTTTCTTGAAGTTTTAAGCCATTGCTCCATGTCTGAGTCCCTGGAGCAGCAGAAAACAGGCTTGCTGCATCCTCCATATGACTTCCAATCAAGTATGCAAACATAGATATCGTGCCCACTCTTAACCTTCTGTTCTCCAGGCTAAACACACCCAGCTCTCTAAGCACCTCCTCATAGCCCATGTTTCCAGGCCTTCTACCATATTGCTCACCCTCTTCTGGACATATTATAGCTTCTCAATATCCTTCCTGAACTGTGGTGCCCAGAACTGGCCACACTATCCCAAGTGGGGTCTGACCAATGCAAAACAGAGTGGTACTATCACTTTTTCAGGAATCTCAAACAATCACAAGAATTCCAGTGTTCTAAGATTACTTCTCTAGTTCTTTTAATATCCTCAGATGTAGTTCATCTGGCCCTGGAGACCTGAATTTGTTTAGAGTATCCAGGTATTACTGTACTACCTTTTTACCTAGGCTGTGAGGGACTTCTACCACCACATCGTTTTCCCCAGGCAGAGCATTGTTTTCCTTTCGGGAAAAGATAGAAGCAAAGAAGTTGTTAAGTTGTTCTATCTTTTCTCTGTGCCCTGTTTGTATTTCACCATCTTCTCCATGCAGAGGCCCCACCATTGCTTTGTCCTTCCTTTTGCAAAATAGTAAAAATAGCTTTAAACAGTATTAAATAATGCATGTAGCACCATGACCTTGAAAAGGAACCCTGTTTCCTCTTTGGACCAAACCAGGTATACCAGAATGTATACAGAAGCAGGCTACTGGCTACTCCACCTGTTGAATTCTTTCCTCCTGCACACCCTACAAAAGCTTCTGAAAAGTAGCCCTTAAAATGAAAGGCTGCTTTTGAAATCTAATAGTATAATACTAAACAAAGATAATAAAACAGAAGCCTCTTTGAGCTCAAAGAATCATGTTGCTGATTTTTCGAAAAGTAGGTGTAAAACATTTCTGCTCAGACTGGCTTCTGATAGGAATATGGAGAGTTGGTTAGTAAATACATTGTCATCCCTCCTATACCTTTGAACAGAGAAGGCTATTATGGGGGTATATATGTGTGCACACATAATATCACAGGGATTAAAGTTGAATAATTATGCTACATCATTTTTTTTTTTTGTTCTGTATTCTTATAGTAACAGATCAGGGAGTTACACCACAAACAGAGTTCTTTCCAGTTTTTCCACTGAATCAGAACTGAATAAATGGCATTTAGTTGAGTATTGGCTTAGAGGTAAAGGCCTCATGGCTTTACTAGGTCTAGTGTAACAGCCACTAGCAATTGGATTTGGGCCATTGTATCAATGCATAACAGAGTGTTCAGGATGAATGGAAAAGGAATAAGAAATCTTGCTGGAAATTCCTGCATTTAACTTGGAAACTTCAGTTTTAAAGCTAATGCTTTAGTATCAATGGTAATTTGGAAATCAGTTCATCTATTAATATTAGGGAATATTATAAAATTAATTTGTCATCTTAATAGGAATTATTTGGTGACATATTACTTTAAAAAAATCAATTAAAACAATCAAAACTGTTCCCAAATAGCCAATCCCTCAGAGAAATTCATCTAACAAATGAATGAAAGTAACGTGAACTGAAGATTGTTACTCAAACTGCTAATATCATTAAAAAAAAATCAAAGTAACTACTAAGTAACCTATTTTAAGAAATTGTAATGAGTTATGAGTAAGATATTAACTCTGATAAATTGATCTGGGCTGTGGCATTACATCTGAATGCAATCCTACTACTGATGAACAAAGACATTTGAGCTCAATTGAGTTTACTTCTGAGTGTATATATAGCATTATCCTGTTAGATAAGTTGTCATTATGACAAAGTAAGAATTTCCACTGAATGTTTCTTTTATGTTGCCTCTTTGGCAGACAGATATATATCTAAATCAGGCTTCCCATTTGTGAGCAGATTATTAGGGAGTAAAAACTCTGCAGGACTAGGAGTTGACTGACTACCTAAGCATCTGATTATGCCTGAGTTCATTTCAATACCTAATAAAAAAAATGAATCTTCACTTGATTACACTTCAGAAAGATTACTTTTCAGTTTTGAATCAGTCCAAATGACTGCACGGTTCTCTAGACTTTAATAGCACCTTGTCACAGGTGTAGCATGAGTAAGTGAGCTGAAGACAAAAAACCAAGACATCAGAAAATGGATACTGATTACAGTCCACTTTTTAAATTAATATGCACCTCTAACTTTTTTTTAAAAAAAAAAACACCCACTGTAGAATATCTTGATATGAATGTTTCCTTCAAAAATTGTAGCATATGCAAGTCTTGCTTCCACAGATCATCATACAATACCCAGCAGCAATGTTGCTGTTACTTCTGTATGCCTTAAAATCAACTCAAACTTATGGTAATCCTGTCACAGGGTTTCTTGGCAAGATTTATTTAGAGGAGGCTTGTGATTGCTTTCAGGCTGAGATTGTGTGACTTGCTCATGTTCACCCAGTGAGTTTCCATGGCTGAGCAGAGATTTGAACTGTAAGGCCTTGCTTTGGGGGTCCCCAATATCAGCATGGTTTGGATGGACACCACACCTAATTGGCATCATATGTAATTGGCAACACATTTTATTGGCTCTGATATCAAGTTCAAGCCTGAAAGGTGACAGAGAGGTCAAACTGAGCAAGGGAAAGAATTTGACAGTAAATGTGAGAAGCATAGGTCAACTCCAAAATTCCTCCAGGTAAGACTGAGTCATTTGTCAGGCAAATACACATCATTCCTGTGGATAATAGACTTAAATAGAAGCAGGACTTTTCCAGCAAATCCAACTGTGAGCCGCCGACCAGGACACTGATTGACAGATATTCATCCCTTGTACACCTGGATTCTTTCCTCTGTCCTCACAGCACTCATACCAGACAGCTATTACAACATTCATCATGTCTTTGTCAGTCAAAGCACTAAGCCCATCAACAGGCGAAAGACTCATTGTCCTCAACAGGTTCCCTTTGTCTTGCATCTGGAACCTTCACAGCCACAAGCCATTTTCAGGGTATTAATACCCCTGATTTGAGGAGGCCCAGTGCAGTCTCTTGAAGATCTACCCGTCACTTGTCTGTCTGGCTCCTGAATGAGAACTGCCCTTAGGTCCTACCTAAACCAAAATACATTTCTGCTCTTCACTACTCTTCTGGACTGGTAATTATAAATCCCTCCCAAATCCCTTAGCCTCTCTATAATTTTTCCTCCCTTTCTCTTTCAGCTAGCTCTTGTGTGAATGTGTGATTGTGTGTATCTGGTGTGCATGCATGAGTGAATTCCCCTCAATAAAATCATTTTATTAGACAACTTTGCTTGGTTTTTGGCTCGGCCTGATCCCGTAAACATTGGGTAAAAGATCTTGCTACGTTGCCCTGCCTCTTGCATTGCTTTAGCTTGTGCTCTAGCTAATTCCCATTCCCCATTATTTGGAGCACATTGAGGTGTCCTCCACGGGACCTCAGAAATCAGGGTAACAGAACCCTGGTCTCCAGGAGTCTTTGTCCAACGCTCAAGCCACTATACCATGTTGATTGTAGAGTAGAAATGACTATATTCTCACTGTTTCTCATTGATTTAAAACAAATGAAAACAGCAAACAGCTGAGGAAATTTAATTCTGGGAATTCTGCACCGACCCGTGAGACAAAAAGTTTTATACACATTGTAAACTGGGAACAGTAAGGACTGAACATAAGACAAGATCAGATCAATACAAATGGGAGTACTACTAGAACAGAAACACTACCGCAATTGTAAAGATGAAAAATATTCCCTATCATTCTCCTTTGCTACTTAATGAATGCCATTAATTTCATTAATAATTTGCTCTTCTTTTGACTTGCTGTCCAATTGTAACATAAAAGATTATCACAGAGGTAGGTCCCAGGATGTCTGCAATGTTTCTCCTGTGGATTCTTTTGTGTTGTTTTTAAGGTGGGCCTGTGTCTATTCATTCTCATAGGAACAATTGTCCAGAGCAAACCACTGAAAGGCGTGGATGACTGGAAAAGGCATATATGGTGCCAGTAAGCAGCAACAGACCTAGCATTAAAGAGAGTGGGGTGACATCTCAGGCAGCAGGAATGGACAGTGGTGCTAGCTTCCCAGCTGTCCCCCATGAGAGCTGCAGCTGCTTCCCTCTCTTAACAAGGCTCCTGCCTCAAGGAACATCATCTCACCACAAATGTCCAAGCTAGAGTCAACTACCACTCTTTTGTGTGGACATCTTGTCCTTTTTCCTCAGACAGGAAAGTGTCTTGGATTGTGAGAATGAAAGAGTGAGAGTGAAAGAGAAACAAGATGTTGACTGAATGCCCCATGAGCGGTAAGGAAGCCCTACTCACATTATGCAATTACAAACATGGGAAGGGGTGAATAAAAACAAACAATGGAGGTTGTTACCAGAAGGAGCGGGAAGTTTGTGGAAGGAACAAGCAATCTGTTTAATCTGCTTGCTGGAAATATTCAAAACTAAAAGCAATATGATTTTTTAGCCTACCTTCAGGGTTAAGGCACAGAAGATGCCTGCAAGCACTCAGCAAAGGAACTCATCAATTGCTAGCAGAAATTCATCTGTAATGCTCAAAGGCTGAGCTTTAATTAGAGATGTCTTCTTCCTCTTCTTCTTCTTCTAGGGAGAATAACAACACAAAAGGAACATATGAGCATATGGTATAGCATTTGGACTTTGCTAAAAAAAAGTCAGATTGCAGCAGTTAAGTGAAAACAATGCATATTTGCTTTAATAATTTATAATTACTAAACAAATAATCTTATGTGTAATTCTACCCTATCTGCTATATTAAAATTTATTTGTACAAACACTGATAATAGCACAAATTGCTGTAGTACCAGGATGTATTTTATGTTAGTCCTCCTTCCGGTTACTTTTTAGAGCAACTTAGAAAATGCCCTTCTCCATTTCACAGTCCCATTCTTGGGCTTCAAAGGTGGGAAACACTTTTGGTACATTGCAGGGGTGGGGAGGCAAGCTGAAGAGATTCATAAAGCTTTAGGGGGCACTTTTGGAAGCAAGAAATTTGTTTTATTAGCAGTCAGTGAGTTGTAAGTAGAGTGTTCCCTTTGTTTTTAAAAACTGGTTTGTTTGTTTGTTTTTTTCCTCTATTGACAAGTTGAGGAAGCAACAGCAATTATTTTCTTCTGTTTTAGGGTCAGTTTTGTACCACAGAGCATCTGAGGAAATATGCTTCTTTTGGAACTTTGTCATGCTTTTTCAAGACAGAAAAAAAAATACTTCAAGAAGAGAAATACTGGCTTATTGATTGCTAAAAATGTTAAGTTTTCTGTCACCAAAACCCTTAAGAATATCTTCACTGGATTTCTACCCATCCTTTTCGCCTGTCCCTGTCTCTACAAAAATGCTAGAATAGCTGTTAAGGATGCCCACAGCCCTGTGAAATTTTTTAAAAAGCAGATCCATCTTTTCAGAGGACAATTTTGGAAACAATTTTTCCTCTCATGCATGGATCCCGATACCCATGTAGGACTGGACAATTCTAGACAGGCATGGATTTTCCCCCATATTCTGATTTCTCATATTTAGTTTTAAAAAAAAATCTTAAAATCCTTCTACCCACATATCTGAGAGTGCTATTCATATTTGACTGACCTGCATTGGAACAGATGTCACAGCTCTGGGCTAAGGAGAAGCTTGAGTGAGCTCAGGATCTGGCAGTACTATAATTGATATCAGAGACTGGAAAAGAGACGATGGGTCAATGTCCTTGTACTCTAAGTCACACAAAAAAGTTAAGGTAGTTGTACTGGCCAAAAGAAACATTCCAAAAGAATAAGGCTGAAATCCCTACCCATTTAATAGATCCCCCTCCACTTGGCCATAGAAATATCAGGAAAACTTTTGAGTCCTTCAGAATTTTTCAATGGGATAGATGTGAAACAAAGTTTGGAGAAGCTGATGTTCAAGCCAGGGGATCATAGAATCTTGGAATCGTAGTGTTAGGAAGGACCGTAAGGGCCATCTAGTCTAACCCTTACCATTCAGGAATACACAACTAAAGCACGCTTAGAAGAGGCCCATACAACCTGTGTTTAAATTAGGGATAGGATGAATTTAGAATTTTCCAAATCCGGATCTGAATCCCTGGAAGGTTCTGGAAATCCACATATCTCACAAATCTCAAATCTTTTGAATTTTTCTTTTAAAAAAGGGTTTAAAAAGCAAGGGAAAGAAAGCACTTACTGAAAAGAGTTTTTGAAGCAGAATTTGACAAGTCTCAAGTCCTGCAACAAGCAAGGCACTTTAAAAAAAAACACTAGCCTCTAGTCCAGTCTCAATTCTGCACCCTGCAGTCTCAAGTCAAGTCTGAATTCCTGCAACAAGGCACTTTAAAATGAAAAAAAAAAAAACAACAACCTCTAGTCCAATCTCAATTCTCTACCCTCAAGTCCAGTCTCAAGTCTTGCAAGGGACTTTCAAGTCAAGTCTCTAGTCCAGTCTTAGTAAATCACAGTCCCTATCTTCCAGTCTCAAGTCAAAAGAATAGAGATTATTACCTTGCAGAGGGAGGCAGCTGTGGGGACAGGCAGCACGAGCGGGTGCAAGCAGCTCCACAAGCGGGCACAGGAAAGAGCCCCTGGCAAAAGCAGCCTCTGGTGTGCACATGCAGCTTTATGCCGCAATTTTTAAAAACAAACTATTTGGTGGATTTGAAAGATTCAGTTTGCCTATTTTGGCTCAGGGATTCGGATTCGCGGATCTCGAATTCTTGCCGAGGATCCGAGGATTTGGTTGGCCTATCCCTAGTTTAAATACTGCCAAAGACAGAGTGTCAACCACCGTCTGAAGGCAATTTATTCCACTGTCAAACAGCTGCCTTCAGATATTTAAAGACAGCTATCATGTCACCTCTCAGTCTTCTATTATCCAGGCTAAACATACCCAGGTCCTTTAATCATTCCTGATAAGGCTTGGTTTCCAGACTTATGATCATTTGGTTGCCCTTCTTTGGACACATGCCAGCTTCTGTGGACATGCTCTACATCTGATTAAATTCATATGACTGAAAAAGAAAAGGGCCACAGAGATTCCAATCAGGTACTGAGATGATTTCAATTTGTACCTGGGACCCATCTCAAGGATTGCCAAGATGAGGACAAAGAAAAGTAGATGTCACCCCTCTATTTTTGAAAATAAAATAATCCAGCTGTTTCCCCAATAGTTATCATACAGATCTTAGTCAACTTTTGCACACGAAGCAAAGACTCAGCATGACAACTCTTCCCTGCTTGGAGCCAGCACTTATTTTGCAAATAATATACAGTCATGGAGGTTGAAGGGAAAAAAACTGTAGATATTTGTTGTTATCTTTTCAAGTTTTCTGAAAAGCATATGTAGAGAAAAGGATATGAAAAGTTGCTTGTTCTTGTTTTCTTTTTAACTTAAGAACATTCTTATATTTTTCTACCTCTGTTATGTCTCTCTCTCTCTGTGTGTTTAAGCAGGTAAATAATGTAATTTATTAGTTTGTGTGGTTATAGTCAAATAGCTTGACTTTGAAAATCTGCCCTTTTCCAGACTTCTTGAAAAAGAAGTGGGCATTGGTTCATTGATCTGTATCTATGAGATTTTTTAACAGGTGAAAGAGATTAATGACTTCAGCACAGACAGCAGTGGCTTTTAAAACCCTGTGTATAAATGGCTATGCATGTAATATTTATGATATCAGTGCATTGGCCTTTGGATTGCTAAGCCATTCATAAAATTCCAGCACAGCACAACATGAAGCAATGTGGACAGTTGCCGGGAAGATAAGCAGAGAAATAGCTGTCTGCTTGAATCACAACATAGATGGTGGGCTGTGTGTGGAATATCTGGAAATAAAATTTGCTTTATTCAAATCAACAGGTGACTATTGCCCTCCCCTGAGTTTATAAGGATCCATGCAGAGTTCAGATTTTACATTTCTTCAGAGTTAGGATTCTAGTTTTAATTACCTCAGTTTAAAAAATAAAGGGAGAGGAGAGATCTGAATCTAATTAATAAATGGCAAACTTAATTAGGTCAAGAGGCCAATTTAATTCTCTCAGATCTGGCTGTGGGCCACACAACAGTAGGGATCTAATTCTTCACTAAACAGATTTTCAAAGGAAAGAATACTTTCAGCAATTTCTTTTCACTGAGAAAAACTATGCAGTTTTCAAAGACTGTTCACAAGCACTTATTCTGTGCAAAGTTCACATGTGAGGTTCCGGGTTTGTTGCTTGTTTGTTTTTGTTCTGCTCAGAAAGCAGCATTTTATGCACAGAGAGAAAATGTTTTCAGCACAGAAAATAATGCAAACATTTTAACTTTTTTTGTGCAGAAATGCGGTTTCCTGAATTTACTGTGCAAAAAACTATGTATTAATTTGATGCAGAATAAGACCATTTCCATCCTACACTGTTATAGTGCTATTACTCTGTTTTCAATATCCTGTGGAATTCTGGGTTTTTTAGTTTGTAGTTAGGCCAGTGTAGGGCAGAAATGGCTAAGTCTTTAAGTACACAGTTTTCTGTCAGGGGAACATCTGTGTTCAAAATGCTTTTTCCTTTGAAGAAAATGCTGGTTTTGTACAAGAGAAATGCAAATTTGCTCAGAATCAGTCCTGAAGTGTGAAGAATCTAATCAGTTCAAGATTCTTCTCATATAGTTTTACTAGCACTTGAGAAGCATTATTTTTGACCATTTTTCAAATATTTTTGAATAGCCTTTTTATCCATACAGAGCAGTGACTAGATGATGAAAGAAGCTGCTTTTGTTTTTCTAAATCACACTTCCATGCCAAAACAAGGTTTGTGGGGAGCAGGTGACTTGTAAGACGAGATGCACTTTCCCTTCATGCCCTGTTTTAGCAAAGAAATTGAGGAGGTGGCAGATAGATGACTGATCAACCAAACTTTGGTAAGGGTGGAAGATAACCCAAGAGTACATTTGGCCTATGAAGCACACATTGCTCATGTTGATCACAGAGTCCTATTGGATGTACATAGATATGAAACTGGATAGAAGGCAAGAGTTCTTATTAAGATACAAAATCCCAAAATAAATCCAAAGAAAAGGAAATGATGTGAGTTCAGTGTGTAGTTAAGATATCATGAACCTGTTTCTTTGACTTCCTGTGTGGCTTGATCTTGGCTCTATTTTGGATATTCCAAGAGTGGCTTTATCAATTTAGCTTGGTACTATCTGACACAAATGAATTGTACTCAATAGGTACAGCAGATGTTACATGTTGTACCTGGTACTACTTTAAGAGATATCCTTCTTTCACCAGGGGTGGCAACTGATGTAATGCATGCATGGAAACTCACCATAGAAGGATATGTCATACAGTGAGCTTCACAGTCACTGTAGAACAGAGCTAGAAATGGGCCTGTCATTTTCAACTGTAGACTTGTGGCTGCCATAATGTCTAGTTCCTCCCCTTGCTGAACTCTAGACAAGCCACCATTTCAAGCTAAATTTGGAAATCTTCCATTGTGAATAAAAGCTGGTTTTCTCCAAGTATGAAGCATATCAAAAAAGTGATGACACAAGGAACTATTTAAAACTGCCTAACTGCTTGATCTTGAAGAAGTGGCTAGTACACTCTAATCATCATCCAACACAAAAGTAGGAAAACACTTATTTTTAAGCTCTGGTGGCACAGTGGTTAAATGCCAGTACTGCAGCCACAAGATTGTGAGTTCAATCCGGCCAGGCTGCAGGTTGACTCAGCCTTCCATCTTTCCACAGGTCAGTAAAATGAGTACCCAGCTTGTTTGGGGCAATTAGCTAAATACATTGTAAACCTCTTAGAGAGCACTCAGGTGATAAGTGGTATAGAAATACACATGCTATTGCTAAAAGATGTGGTTAAGTTTATTGGCACCCTACTGCACTTTATAGCAGTGTTTTCTTGCCAAATAAAAAATATTGGCAGAAAATAGAAAGTATGCAATTTATTTGCCAGTAAGGTGCCAGGTTGGGTCATAGGAGACAGTGGTTCTATCCATGATAGTGAAATCTTGGCGTCCTGCATCTTAGCATGATAATGAATGATGGCTTCCCACTTAACAGGTCCAACTTCATTTAAAGCCTATTTCATGAATATTTGAGGATTACTTTTAAAGAAGATTATTTTAATCTGGTTTGTGTAATAAGTGCCTTATAGGCATCTAAATATCAAAGCAGTTATTTTTAGTACTAAGCAATGGTGTTGTATTTCATATCATGAGAAGTGAAATGAACATGTGACTGTATATATGTTGCTATACTTGATGACAAGTGGGTGATTTAATGTCATGTAAAATAAATGCCACAGCTACATTTTCCTTCAGGTATGATTCATGGAAGAAGGCATTAAATTGCCCACTAGTCCAATTTCAGATTTAAATATAAATTAGTTTAATTTTCTTTGCAATCAAGTAAATTAATGAGAGAGGATAAAAACAATATGCAGTAATTGCATTTTTGAAATTATTCCTTCTGTTTTTCAAGACTGTTCTTTCCTTTTAAGATGCTGAAATGTGGTGTCTAAATATAAAAGTGCAGTAACATGTGGTTCTAATTGCTGGTTTAAATAATATAGCCAGACCTTAGAGCTCTTCATCCTTTTGAAAGGAGGCTTTTAGTGGGAGGTTCTGAGTCGAAGGTTGGAAAAATCTCATGCCACTAAAAATAGCTAGCATTTCTAATGCATTTTATGCCTGAATGGTTGTGTGTGTGTGTGTGTGTGTGTGTGTGTGTGTGTGAGAGAGAGAGAGAGCGAGAGAGAGAGAGAGAGAGAGAGAGAGAAGCATTTCACGGAATAGGACACTATTGCTTTTGCTGGTGCTGATGGTAGGGGGACAGCAGAGAACTATCTATTTAATGGGAATCCTGAGATCTTGTGTATCCAATGCATTCCCAGTAATGGAACAAGTGTTCATTAAGCACCATAGATACACAGAAAGGGTCGACTCAAGTTCTGTCCATCCATTACAAGAGTATCCATCAGTAGGGTTATATTCCTGTACTGCTCTCTCTCCCCTGCCCGACATCAGTTTCTAAAGGGCCCTCTGGAACAAACTAGGGGAGTGGGCGGAAGAAGTCAATGGCATTAACAGAAGTCCTCTGACACAACCCTGGGTGTGTTAGTGAAAGTGACAACAAGCTCATCATGAAATCCTGTTACAAGGGTGTAGCTGCTTGGAGAAGAAGTGAAGTAATTGTCCCCCAGATAGAAATTCTGTTTCCCCAATGAAATTTTCTGCCAAATTTTCTAGCATTCCAGTGATTTAAAGCTTCAGCTGTACATTTAGAAATTTTTTGGGGGCATCTGAAGAAAAGGGACCTGCAAAGTTGCCAAAGCAATGCAAATACAGCAAATAAAAGTTCTAGTGTTAACAATCTTTATTGTTTGCACTTTCTCCAATGTTAGAAATCTGGTGACTGAAGGAAAACTTCATTGAATTTTCATTTGGATGGGTAATGTTCTCCTTTTTCTCCTCCCTGATGTGTACCAAAGCTGTATTTTAGAAAAAAGAAATGCAGCACTATAATCAGCCTTCAAGACTCAACAGTTGGGAGCCATTCCTTGAAATGGAGGAACAATCCCAACTGTTTCATACATTCTGTTTTGGGTCAGGCCCAGCCTGACATGTATTATCACATTTTTTTTTTTAAAATGCAGGCATTCATTACTCAAAATTTAGTGATGTGACTACTGGTCTCCTCAAAGTTGCTTGTTTGTTCTATGTAGAATGCAGCTAGGCATTGCTGGCAAATGAAGCCAGACATTTCACTGAAAGGTGTGCAGAAAGAGATTCACAAGTGAAGGATTATAATCAGGCATTTCTCACTGACTGACAAGTCTGAACAGATGCTGAGGTATCATAGGGCTTGGCTACAGACAATGGATTTTGTGTTTGGGATGGAAGCTGGAAGCGTGTAAGTATGTACGATGGTCCCACACCACAAAATCCACTGTCTACAGCCAAGGCCTACAATATGACCACATCTGTTCAGACTTGTCAAACAGACTTTCAGCACAAGAAGTGAAATCAGTATTAATGTCAAGGGTTTCTTGGCTGATAATTCCCCCCTCCCAACACATACATACAGCAAAGTGAAAATAAATAGATGCACAGACTGCTGCTATCTATCTGTCTGTCTGTCTATCGAAATCTCCAGCCTCTATCTAAAGATCTTGACAATGTACAATAAATCCAACTTGACCAGCTTAAAACTGTGCAAACAATAACATGATTTTTAAAGGCTGAAATCAGATTATACCACTTAACAAATTAAAAGAAGATAAATTAAAGTCAGTCAAAATTGTTTAAGGTTATTTAAAACCATGCACGTGTGAGGATTTGAATAAAAGCAATTAAGGTCCAAAAGCTTTAGTAAACAACCATATTATTGGCATTAATTCAAGTACAGCATCAAAATATATTGTGTGCAGTACAAGTGAATGAACAGAGCCAACCAACTGCATGGACAAGATACAGAAAGAATTTTTGGATGTTTTTCAGGGAGAAGGACAGTTTTCAGAGAAGCTGAAACTTGAGATGGACCCTCCTGTGGAACCAGTGAAGAATCCCAGAAGAAGGGTACCTCTAACACTAGCAGGACCACTGAAGCAGGAAGTGACCAGTCTACAAACGAAAGGCAAGATTATCTTGTAGACCAGTGGTTCTCAACCTGTGGGTTCCCAGATGTTCGTGGACTTCAGCTCCCAGAAGCCCTGAGCATTGGCCATAGTGGCTGGGGCTTCTGGGAGCTGAAGTCCATGAACATCTGGGGACCCACAGGTTGAGAACCACTGTTGTAGAGAATGGTACAGCATGCATCAGCAGCCTAGATATCACCCATAAACATTCAGGAAAGTTGAGCATCTGTACTGATCCCAAACCAGCACACTGGTACCAAAAATGTGGTCATTACTGTCTATCAACCACCGAAAATGTAGTATATGGCCTGTACTAAGCTAAGGTTTTCTCCACGTTCGATATAAAGAATGGATCCTGGAACATACAGTTGGACACAAAGTAAGGCTATCTGACCCCCTTTGCAGCTCCTATAACTCCTGCTACAAATGCCAATGGGCATCAGCCATTCCCCAGAAGTGTTTCAGTGTAGACTGAATCAGGAGCTAGAGAATATTCCAGGCCTAAAAAACATTGCTGAAGAAATACTAATCACAGGAGAAGGAGATACTGAAAAAGATGATAAGAAATTACCAAGAGAGAGAGAGAGAGAGAGAGAATGTTTTTAGAGAGGTGCAGAGAAAGAAATATAAAACTAAACCAGGATAAAGACAGGCTGTGATTAACAGAAGTGCCTAACATTGGTCTTTTGTTGGCAGCAGAGGGCCTGAAAAGTAGAAGCAATCCAAGAAAAGCAGAAGCAATTCAAGTGATGCCAAGACATGCAGATGTTAAAGGTGTACAAAGATTTTGGGGAGTAGATTGTTACTGGGCAAAGTTCTGCACTGGGCTAGCAGATCAGAGTGAGCCACTCTGACAGCTGACACACAAAGATGTTGACTGGGAATGGTTAGAAAATCATCAGTAGGCATTTGAGAAGATTAAGGACACAACAACCAAGAGTCTTGTATTTAAGGATTACACTTTGGGTGAACAGCTAGTATCACAATGTGATGCATCTGAGCCTGGGCTAGGAACTGCCTTTCTACAAAAACAGGAGCCTATTTCATTTGCAAGTAGAGCACTTTCAGAAACTGAAAGAGATTATGCACAGAGTGGAAAAGAACTGTTGGCCATACTGGAATTGAATATCTCTATCAACTCACATTTCAGAAAATCAGACCATAAGCCACTGGAAACCATTATGCAAAAGCCATTGCTGAATTCCCCAAAGAGGTTTCAGAGCATGTTGATGTGACTACAAGATTATGATGTGCTCATTTAATACCACCTAGGTAAATATCTTGCACTGGCAGACACTGTAAGCAGGACTTATCTCACAACACTCAGTGAAGTAAAGAAATACATAGAATCAATAAAAACACTGCAGTGTTTACCAGATTCTTGGATCTGCTGGTAGACAATACAGTACAGCTCAGCTCAGGACAGAAGTCTATAGACAGTAGACTTCAGATAGTAGACTACCATATTATCCTGGTACGCTGGGCAGAAATAAAGTATGGACTACCAGTAGAAGTGGGACAGCAGGACCTCATCTTGTGTGACCTCCACATGTATGAATGCAGTGTCGTGCAAAGCGTCATGTCCCATTATAGTAAATGGATGTGGCGAGTGTGCACCAATGCTTCCAAGGGCACACACATGTTGTACCCCTTGATTATAATGGGATGTGGTACTTTGCATTTTTTTTAAGGAAATTGAGAGCTGTCTCTGGAGAGCAAGAAAATGTGTGCACTGGCCTGGTATGAATGCCCAGTTGAAAATACACATGTTACAATGTGAAATCTGTAACTCATATGGAGAAAGACAACAGAAGGAGATTTTACAGCCACATGAGATGCCAAGCCAACAGTGGGAAAAATTATCAGTAGATTTGTTTACATGGGTAGAGAAAGATTATCTTATAACAACTTTTACTGCAACTTTTGGGAAATTGGTCTACTTTTGGGAAATAGGTCTACTACCAGACACTAAGTCAGAAACAGAAACAGTCATAAAGAAACTACAGAGCTATTTTCCTTGCTGTGGAATAGTGGATATTTTATTCTTTATCAATTTGTGTCAGAATAATTCAGGACATTCCATGATCAGTGGGAATTTTTATTATCGCACATCAAATACCCATGGTCACCCAGAAGGGTTCCATAGCTAAGATGGGGTTTCAACCTTGGTTTCCAGGTCTCCTAGTCTAATACCATCCTGGTTCTCTTATTTGAGTGGAAAAAGACAAGTCATGCAAAACTGCATTCTCCGCACACGCCAAATTTTATCTCCTCTGTTTTACAATAATATTAAACGATGTCATCCACAACATCAAGCGTTTGTATTCCTGTTCATCTTTCAATGTGATGCATGTTATGATTCCCCAGCAATGCACTACGGCACTCTGCTTTGGTTAACAGCCTATTCTCTAAGCAAAAGGATACACGGGCATAAATCTGACACCAGAAATAGCAACATTCAAAACACAAAAATGGTTGTGGAACACTTCAGCCTTCTTCAGCACTGTTCCACTGATTTGAATGAACAAAAGAACTTCAAATAAGGATTCTAGTAGTTCTTTTGGGGGGAAAAGATTCCAAGGTTTGTAAAATAATAATAATAATATCATCACCACCACTTTACATGTACTAATTAGGTCACCAAGACAGTGATTTCTTTATTACCATTCAACAATAACAGATTTCGTCATTCAAATAATTATCGCTTTCTACTTTTTTCATTCCAAATCCTTTTGACCCTGCAGTTGATACCCCTCTCCTTCCACGTGCATGAGTATGAAAACCTGCGAACTAAGGTATCATTCATGCGTCTGATGAAGGGGAGTCTGGTTCATGAAAACTTGTATCACAATAAATTTGTTAGGCTTTAAGATGCCAAAAGTCTCTTTGCTGTTTTTGCTGCAACAGCCTAACAGGACTACTGTTTTCTTTATGAAAAAATACTGCTCTTAGAAGTAAATCATTCCTAGTGGATCAAATCCAGTCATACATTATTTTTGTGCCTATATTTGCACATCCACATTATTTCTATGTATCAATTATCCAGTGATCATCTGTGCTGAATATTTTGATGTTCTTCTATTTTATTTGTTTAACCTAGCAGAAGCAGCATTTTTGTCTGGGGTAGAAACCCCTCAGCTCCACCCCAATACTCTCTCTCTCTCTCTGATCTTTCTTTTCCTCCACTTTCCTCCTCTGCTAGTCCTTGTTTCCCTCCACTCCAATGATCATTCAGCCTTTCCCTCTGCTCATTTTGGCAGCTGTCATAGGAGCTTCACCTTTGACATTCACAGGAGCATAATGAAGAAAGGGAAATCATTGGGAATCTTGAGATGCTTCATTTGCTGAGGAAAACACATTCGGGTTCCATTTTCTTTCCTCTGTTTGTTAGCTTCTTTGAAGTGTACAGAAGACTCTTCAAAGTTAATAAAAGGAATGGGTTTATACATCCTTTTTTACTGATCGTCTGGGTGTGCTGGGTCAAGAGTTTGCTTAGTGTCTGGAAAGATTAAAAGGCTATTTTCCTTAGAAGATCAAAATTTGCTCCCTTTTTTCAAAAAGGAAACACTTCTAAAACATGCCATTTCTGTTGGATCAAACCCACCTATTTATTGTTTTGTGCCTACTTTCGCATAAATGGGATTACTTCACACTATTTCTATGTGTCATTAATTATCCAGCCATCATTCCTGCTGGATGCATGATCTTACATTCCGATTTTATTTTTAGTGCCTCGTGTGCTGCTTCAACAGTGTAGAATTTCAATAATTGGATATCTACCCCCACTCTTCTGCTTTATCCTTGGGAATACAGATTATTGTGTTGCTCTGCTGCATGCTAGATGGGTCTCTCCTTTATGATTGCTGCAAATGTATGTCTAGGGTGAGAAATGGCAATACATATTTCATGGCGGTACCTTTATTCACTTGGGCTATTGTAACAACTGGGGCATTGAATGATCTGATGATTGCGATAATTTCAGTGCCACAGCATAAACAAATTGTGCAAAGCAGCAAGTTTTTACAGGATAATAAGGGTACACAAAGATTGTTTCCAAAGTTATTAATGTGGGTTTCTTTTACAAAATCACCCAGTGCAAGTTAGTTTGCTTAATTGAACAAGTAATGGTATGCTCCTTTAGCCATACTTTCCTGGATGTTGTTTCGGTCATGAAAGGGACACTCCTAAGATGTCTTCTCACTGCCTACCTGAGCCACATTTAGCCACATTTTCTTTTCTTTTCATGTTAAGTCATTATGAGATAAGAACAGAGAGCAGGAAACAATTCTTGATAACTTAGGACTTTTTATTCCCTTTCAACTCATTTCAATAGGAATGTAATTTTTTTTTTATATTCTTTTTGAAGAAGAAATGAGTAACTTTAGCAATTTTCTTTCTTAAAGAAACAATGAGTGACTAGCAATTTTCCTTTTTGCTACAAGAAAGTCCTTGAAAACTGCACTGTTTTCAGAGACCATGTACAATTTGTGACATTCTGTACAAAATGACAATATTTTCTGCACAGGAAAATACTGTTTTCTGAATAATACAGCAACATGAATTTTGTGTAGAATAAGGTCGTTACCACAGGACAATGCTCTCACACGTCATCTTATCACAATCCTGGCAGCACCTTTGCTGGAATGGGAGTATGTCCCCAGTACTCCTCTTCACACCCAACTGGCTGCCTGCAGAAGAAAGCATGAGGGACATCGTAGCTGGCCTTCTTCCCATGCTGCAATGGGGAAGGAAGTGCATGATCACACTTCTGCATAGCTGGCTCAGACAGGCGACTTGTGTGATTGATGGAAAAACTCCATCAATGACCCCCAATGATATACCAACTGGTGATGCAAGAAGGGTAGTACCATGACAACATCATGCGGAAGCATCATAACAATCCTGCTCCTCTCACGTCCCCATGCCAGGAGGACGCTGTCTTGTGGAAAGGGTCTAACTCTCTAATAGTAAAGATTCTCAAGATTAACTCCAGTATTGTTTTCACTAAGCGTTCTCAATTTCTCTTTGTTTACTCTACTTTTACTTCCTGTTTAGAATATTATATCACATTACAACAGGTATCATGAATTAACTTTTTTGGATTTCTGTTTATAAAAATAAAGTTAAAAAAACTTATGAAACATTTTTTATGAAAATTTTTCAAATATTTTTGAATATTCCCTGATCCCTACATTTTACTCCGCAGTAAAAACAAATTCAGGATTGAAGCAAACTATTATCATACTGCAAAAAATCATCCCATATTGATAAATGTTCACAGTATTATTTCTACAACTCTGGAATACAGTATAATATCTTTGCATGATATATTTAGCTCTCCTTTGCCTAAACTTCCAAAAAATTAATGATGTTCTGATATATTTCTGTCTACATGATAACTTTTTATTTTATTTTTAACATGGTACTATAGCTAATGTAAAAAGTTATGTAAATGTTGAATCAGGGACTTGTTTGGGGTATTAACCTGCATTACCCCATTACTTCTGGTTGAAGTTAAAAAGTCAAATAATGTTTCCCTGAAGCTATTCTACATGTAAGCAGAAATAAATTCTAACTGTAGACAAGGAAAGGGACTTGTTAAACATACCTGATTTTGTCCCAAGAACAAGGGGAAAAACAAAGAAAAGCCAGCCAAGATAAACTCTATATTGATAAGCAGAGATAGCTCCACACAGCTGTCAAAGCATGCCAAGCTGCAGAGAACACCTTTAGAAGCAAATACACTAAGCCAGTAACACTCACCCACTCAACTTGTAATCTTCCAATGTGGAGGCTCTTAATTCTTTGTTACATAATATATACAATATTTACAAAGTCCAGATGGCAATCCAGCATGTCTAGCTTGCTCTTTCCAACAGAGCCTCCAACAACATGCATCAAACAACATGTGCAGTTGTTGGCTGGGACTGTGCTACCTTTATACAGACACCTAGCCAATCCTGGCCAACCCTTGCATTGTCTGCACCTGGTGCTCATCAGCATGGCTCAGTACAAACTAGCTCAAGTCACATTCCTTTCCCCACTTAACACTTAACAATTAAAGCAATTAAAGCAACAACTAAAACAATTAAAGCAACATGACATTTACACTTACATCAGAAAGTATTTTTCTTGAGGTTTGGTCCAACCTTTTTTGACAGATTTTTGTCAGTAATGATCACTTCTTCTCTCTTTGTGTTGATTAGCCTGTTAAACTTCCTGTTATCTTAAAATCTGAATTCAGTATAGGTCAAGTCTGACATCAAGTGGTTAGATGTATTGTATTCGTGTAAGAATTTAAACGGTCTATTATTTTTAAATTTTCCATGTGCATGTACACACCTGCATGTGTGTAAACGAATGCGTGTGTGTGTGAAGGAGAGAGAAAAAATCCACTGTTATTGTCTTCTCCGTGGCAACTGTTACTTAAGGTAGGAATGGTCAACCACCAAAGACTTCTGCAAGAAATGCTATTTACCTTCTGATAATTAAAAAAAAACCCAGCAGTTCTTTTTAAAACTGTAAAACCAATCAAATTTTGTCAGATTTAGGAGCTTCCCTGTGCTGTTTTAGGTCTAAGAGAGGATTTTGTTTAACTGGGAAGTCAACTGGAATTGGTTGGAAATTGCTCTGAAGGCGTAGAGTGAAGCATTTATAGCAAAGCAAACTTTTTTTAAAAAAATGGGAAGGGTGGACGGCCCTTGGGTGCTTCAAAAAATTGTCCTTGAGGTTACACTTTCCCACCCCGGCTTCAAAATAATAGGTTATTGGTTCTGATATATTGTGGAGGTATTTGGATTGAGTGGAGACTCGCTAAAATGCAGTGGATATTTGTTTATCTTTTCCCTTGAGATCCATGTGTGAGTATGGATATTTTCAAAGGGGAAGTAGCATATGAATAGCACATCTCTAGTTGCTCCTTTGCTAAACTTACAGATGTTGTGTGTGTTGGGATGTGATGTTAAGATGAGGCTGGAGGTGCAGCTTTACTTCTGTTCCTCTTGCACACTCCCTTCACATGTTAAATATCCAAAATGCAATTCAATTCTGTCTGTATTGTTCATGGTACTTCGCTGAGATAAAGGCCATTTCCGCACTACACAGTTATAGTGCTATTATTCCACTTTCAATATCCTGGGGTATTCAATAAGATGTTGAAAGTGGAATAATAGCACTATAACAGTCTAGTACGGAAATGGTCAAAGTTAGGGTCTGCCAGAGGTAGCTGATTTTACATGTCATAAACAAAAAGACTTGCTATTGGTACATTTTCAGTGTCAGGAACATGAAGAGCTATTTTGGGAAGTTTCTGCCACAGAAACCAAAACAACCTTCCCCCACTTTGAATACTGTGGGAGAGGGTACATTCTTATTGCACCTCAGGCAACAAAATGTCTTGGACCTGCCCTATTCGAATAGTAACATTAATCTCTGATAGTTTACTGTAAGGCACTCTGTTAATGAGCTTTAACAGTAGGTAAATACTAGTGGCCATAATTTATTGCTGGCAACTGTAGAAATAATGCAAAATCATGTAGTGTTATTGCAAAATGTTGTCATTTTGTTTAGTTCTTTACTGTCTTATTATGGGTTTTCAGGAAAGATAATTTTCTGTTTGTTACCAAAAAAAAAAGGACTATATGTCAACAGGACTACATCCTGCTGTATATATTAAATGAAAAAATGGGTCTGGTTCTATTTAGTCTTTCTGATCTTGGTCAGAAAGCTGTTTCAAGGCATTGTCTGTCAACATAATGGAAATTAGGGAGAGATATGCCTCCAATTGTCCTTGCTCATTAAACCATGCCTCTGTGGATGCCTGTGTTTTCTTATTTTTCCTCCCATTTCAAAACATCCTAACTTTCTCTACCAATTAGCAGTACACGACTTTTTAAAAATACGATGCAAAGAAGACTGAACTACCATGCCAGGAAAAAGGATTTTATATGTGATGTCAGACCATTGGCTTAACCAACATTTATTCTTTTTGGCAGTAGGTCAAAATCTTTTCAATTGTACAAAATGTCTTATTTTTTAAAAAAATAAGGTGGGAGAGCATAAAAGACAAAGAGAGAAAGAGATCTCCATTTTAATGCTGAGTGAGATAATTTTCATTTTCTCAGTTTTAATCCTTACATTTAGATTTTAACTTATGCAAATTTATTTACTTTTTCTGCAGCATGTGGGCATAACTAGCAGACATAAAGCAATCCTATGTGTGCCTAATCACAGTCTCTGACTAGCCAATTTTGGAGGACAATGTTTGCTGTGTGCCAGTTGCACATGCAACCTGTACATTGCCACTGATCTGTTAGCCAATTTTCAGATGTTTTTGAAAGGTGGCGGGGGGGGGGGAGATGAAGAAGAGCAGAGCATTTTTGTTCTGAAGCGTTTCATCAGCACAGACATTAATGTGGTGGGAATTATATATTGACCAATTTGCCATAAAACAGAGATTGTTAAGTGATCTCTCTCCCTCTCTCTCTCTCTCTCTCTCTCTCTCACTCACACACACACACACACCATGTTGTTCAATGGGGCTTATTCCCTTGTCAATGTGATAACAGTTACAGCTATACAGGTTTTCTACAATATGTGTGTATCATTGTATATTGTAAATTCTCATATCTGTTGGGGCAGTATGTTGTTGATCTTACAGGCTACAGATGCTTAACAGAATGGTTCAAAATTTTGTCCTTGGGTCTTTTATCATATGTTAAAAGAATAAAGATTTTCCCAAGTATTCTGGAAGCTGAACTAGAAGGATTGAATATACACTTCTCCATATCCAGTAAACTGTATCTATAGAACCCCATATATGCTAATCAGAAGAGTTGCAGCAACAGAACTTGAGCAATACTAATGAGTGGTTGAAGACTGTTGCTAATTGAAGCTATCATTGCGCTTCTATAAGAAAGGAAGATTTCCTGGGAGATGGTCATCTATTCTTGGCAACATATAAAATGCTGGGGGAAGGATATTAAGCTTTTGGATCATCGATATATTTATTAATTTTCAGCTCTGTTAGCCAAACATTTTGAGCAAGACAAATATAAATGTGTTCCTAATGACATATACAGAATAATTTCCGCTAATAATTACTTCAGATAGGTCCATCTGAAAACAAAACAGGATTATATATAGCTATATCTAAAATAATATAACACATAAATAAAGCCAGCCTTACAAGTTTCTGGGCTTTATGGAATTATGATGTGTCAAAATATACAAGATGAAGTATAACAAGCAAACCATTATAATTTAACAATCTGATTTTATCCCTCCATGGAAATTAAGGGTTAAAAGGCCAAATGTGTGTATAAACAGAGAGCAATATTAATATTAAAAGAACAGACCTGGAGTCACTGGGTGGGGAACTGACCAGACCAATGTATCTATATTTGCTCCATTGTTCTCTCAAAAAACACATAAAAGTCATGTTGATTCTTAATAAAATTGAAATCTGAGATCTAGTGGCAGAGCTTGGAGTGTCTAGAGGGGGGCTGGGAGGGGGCAGGGCTATGGCACAAGGGGTGTGGCCACTGTGCACGGAGGCATGGCTGTGGTGCATGAGGGCATGGCCAGGGGCTGTGGAGATGTGGCTATAGGCTGGGACACCCCAGAAACATTGCCGCCCGAGGCAAATCGTCTCCTCCGTCTCCATGTCCCTACATGACTGCTGAGATCTTACAGGGACAAAGTCTTAGAAGAGTAGAAAATTAGTAGCTTCCAAATAGGAATGGGCCAACCAAATCTTCAAATCCTCAGCAAGGATTCAAGATTCTCAAATCTGAATCCTTGTGCAAAAACAGCCAAACTCAATCTTTCAAATCCACCAACCAAAAATATTTTTTTAAAAAAAAAAAAAAGTTCAGTTGAAAAAAGTTTAATTTTTTTTTTTTAAAAAAAAAAAGTTGCTTTTTAAATCCTTTTCTAAAAACCTGGATTCATCCTATCCCTATTTCCAAACATGATATGGGATATACCAAAGCTCTCATTTCTGGCATTTATGGGAAGCACTGAGCTCATTCCCTTATTGGATGAGATCCAGATAAAGAAATGTTGTAAAAACTAAATAAAGTAGCGATGTGCAGTAGTTCCAGGCCCATCTAATGGAGGTGCTGAAGTCCTATCATGTATGTAGTGTCTGCAAGAACCTGTATGAACTGTGCAGCTGTGAAATGTGATGCTCACATATTGCAACTACTGTGTAAGTGGTAAGATATTCTACAAGGATTCCAGGTATCAAGAGCCTCGTAAGACAATACTTGCAACATACCTAGACCATGTAATGTCTATAAAAGCAAAATGCCCAGACTATGCAATTTTTATGAGAGCAATGTGGAAATGTCTGTTGCATATGATGATTCCTCCCAAAAGAGTGTGTAAATACATACTAATTGTGTTAATAAATAAATACAGAGAAGATTACAATGCTGCATTTTTATTGTCCTGGCATATACATTTCCAAATATTCCAGTACTTAAGTGGAATGTTGATGCTAATCTGCCTGATAAACAATACAGTTATTTACAGCCTTGAGGATCCAGATAACCAAGATGGTGAACTCTAAAGAACTCAGACTAGATACAGATTGACAAACATAACACAAGGAACCTTCAGTTCCTCAACAAAAAGGATGGCAGTGTGAGGAACCACAACTGTTTCAGGAGAAACCAAAATGGATTTTTGTTTCATATCCTGTACAATTCGTACAGAAGGAAATTGATTTTATAATCATGGCACACATTATGTTAAAAAGTCCCACCATGCACTACAGAGGGACAACTCAGGATGGAGGAAAAGAAAAATGGGTATTTTATTCCCTCTTCACTCTCAAGAGCACAGCTCCTGTTTAGAAGATGATTAGCTATGGGTATACTAGCCCCAAAACTAAACCCTAGTGTAATAGGAATTTAAAAAGTTACTTTTTATCAGCTCAGTTTATTTGTCCATCTAGTCTAGTGTAGCCTGATTGGAGTTCTCCAGGTTCTCAGATAGATAAGGGTCTTTTCCACCAGCTGCTTTGTGATCCTTTCTTCATAGCAGAGACGCCTGCAGGAAAAATGGGGGGAAAGGGTGTCCCTTTTCTTTTCTCAGTTTTGGAATTCCCCCAGCTTATGTAATCTGAGGAGGACTACAAGGTGCCCGTTCTGGCTTAGTGGAGGCTGCTTTTAAAAGATGGGATTGCATATTGCAAAATATTGTTTCAGATCTCACTTGTTTAAGTCTCAAGTATATTTGTAAGATTTATGTTTGTAAAAGTTTTATCCTAGTGGTAGATAAAGATGGCTTGCACCCTGATTTCTCAATACCATGAACCCTCTCCCAATGCCCACATATACCCAATGGAGGACATGGGTTAGAGAGAGGAAGTATAGGGCTAGTATGCTGACTGAATCCTTCCCTCTCCTTTCCCTGATCTGATTTGGACCTGGGGTGCCAACTCTACCCATCTTGCCTTGGTCCCCTTCCCTCACACACACACATTTTTATATTTTTGGTTTTTCCACTTTTGTGGTGGATCTATGCCCCTAATCCTAACAGATGTGGAAATCTGTCAGTAGTCAGGATGGCCTTCTCCTGAACAGACCTTGATTGTAGCCATACACTTTGTCTGAGAGAGAGAGAGAGACAGAGCTTGAATTACTTAGTTTTGCATATACCTTTCCCAAGGGATGAGTGGCTGTTCCTCATCTTTTCACACCCCCTGAGCTGTGTATACCCAGCAGAAGAGGAATCTAGCTAATCTTCCTCTATCTGACTAGAACCATTTCTGCACTATTCCACTTTCCACACTATTCCACTTTCCGCACTATTCCACTTTCAACATCCTATGGAATCCTGGGGTTTGCAGTTTCGGAAGAGGCTGGCTGGCCCATCCTGAAACTGCAAACCCCAGGATTTCATAGGATGTTGAAAGTGGAATAATAGCACTATAACTGTCTCGTGTGGAAATGGCCTAGATGGCTGCTGGCTCTGCTCTCTTTCATGCTATCATGATAAGACTGGTTCCTCCTTTGATGAATTGCTCTCAGGGGTGGGGTGGGGGAGGCATGACAAAAATCTTGTTCCTACACATTTTACCTTCCTCTGCTTTCATTCCTGAAAGGCTTGTTGCCCCCAATGCTAAAGACACAGCCACACAGACTAAAAGATAGGTCCATTTTCTTCACTGAACTCTATCATTTTCCACACTGATCAATCAGTCAGCTGAAATGGTGTTTTCCTGCTTCATATTTTGTGATTTTTTCTATTTATTTTTTTTAAAACAAGCTTTTATTGGCTGCATGGAAGTCTGGCTATTTATTACCAGTTTATTGCTGTTGGGTCTGGGAAGATCTGACTACTTAAATTCTTTTTCCCAACACAGACACAAGCCATTGCCTCCAAGCAGTGCAGTGTTCTGGGTCACCTTTCTTTTTCTTTTTCCTTCCTTCCTTCCTTCCTTCCTCTTCCCTTTCCCTTTCTTCCTTCCTTCCTTCTTGGCTCACTGGAAAATCTCAGAAAGCATCCTAGTCCATAGTCGTGCAAGAATGAAGGTTCGTACTAAAGTTACAAAAGCTCAGATATTTTTCTCTGTGTGTTTTTTTTCCTTTTCTTCCCTCATACATGCAAACACTTCTGCATTCACTTGTGCCATTTTTGCTCTCTGAAGCTCACTCATAGCTTTGTTATCCATTCTGCCATAGACAAAGTTCATTTATAACATCAGCGATGCTCATTTCCCCAGTTTGGTTCATGACTGCATTCATCTCCCTTTCTCCCCTTCCTTACTGAGAGAATAATTAAGGGTACATCCAGATTGGATGGTCCTATAGATCAAAGGGCATTCTGCAGCTATTCTGTCTCCCTTCTTTAACAGATCCATTTAATGGTAAGAGGGAGAAAATGGTGGAAAACCAGAGAAATTCACCAAACTCAAGAAATGATTGCTTGGACCCTTTGTAAAACTTTGCATCTGAGGGAGCATGATTGTGTGATAAAAGCTTTCTCTGGAAATACTGATGGAACTCTAGGAAGTCCTACATTTTGAAGGATAATTTTTATCCTTCTGAATTTTTTTTTTTAAATGCTTAGAATTATAGTGGTATAGGGCAAAAGTATTATTTCACTTTTGAAATGAATGGCACTATAGCTGTCACAGGATGCGGGGGGGGGAATTGTGTGTGTGAGAGAGAGGGGGGAGAGAGAGGGGGGAGGGAGAGGGAGAGAGATAAGGACACAACTTTTCTGTTCCAATGTATTTTGAAATTAAAAAGAAATCCATTTGAGAATGGAAATAAAAGCTTACAACTGGTGCCAAGAACTACCTGAAAATAATCCAGAATAACATAAACATTGTAAAGTCAAAGGTTTTCACGGCCAGAATCCATAGGTTGTTGTGTGTTTTCCGGGCTTTGAGGCCATGTTCTATTAGTATTTTCTCCTGACGTTTCAGAGGACCCTCTGAAGATGCCAGCCACAGATTCAGGTGAAATGTCAGGAGAAAAGACTAATAGAACATGGCCTCAAAACCTGGAAAACCCACAGCAACCTAACATAAACATTGTTTGGATATTTTAACAAAGCCTGCAGCAACAAATACTGCAGCCTCCTGACATGTTTTCCCCATTACCCTGATTTCTGGATTCCTGTGGGGGACACCTCAATGTGCTCCAAATAATGGGGAATGGGAATTAGCCAGAGCACAAGCTAAAGCAATGCAAGAGGCAGGGTAACCTAGCGAGATCTTTCTACCCAATGTTTATGGGGTCAGGCCAAGCAGAATTGTCTAATAAATGATTTTATTGAGGGGAATTCACTCATGCATGCACACCAGATACACACAATCACACATTCACACAAGAGCTAGCTGAAAGAAAAAGGGAGGAAAAATTATAGAGAGGCTGAGGGATTTGGGGGGATTTATAATTACCAGTCCAGAAGAGTAATGAAGAGCAGAAATCTATTTTGGCTTAGGTAGGACCTAAGGACAGTTCTCATTCAGGAGCCAGATGGACAGAGTGATGGGTAGACCTTCAAGAGACTGCACTGGGCATCCTCAAATCAGGGGTATTTGTACCCTGAAAATGGCTTGTGGCTGTGAAGGTTCCAGATGCAAGACAAAGGGAACTTGTTGAGGACAATGAGTCTTTCGTCTGTTGATGGGTTTAGTGCTTTGATTGAGAAAGACATGATGGATGTTGTAATAGCTGTCTATTGTGGGTGCCGTGAGGGAAGAGGAAGGAATCCAGGTGTACGAGGGATGGATATCTGTGAATCAGTGTCCTGCTGGGCTCTTCACAGTTGGATTCCCTGGAAAAGTCCAGCTTCTATTTTTTAAACCTATTATCCACAGGAATGGTGTGTATTTGCCTGACAAATGACTCAGTCTTACCTGGAGGAATTTTGGAGTTGACCTATGGTTCTCACATTTACAGTCAAATTCTTTCCCTCGCTCAGTTTGACCTCTCTGTCACCTTTCAGGCTTGAATTTGATATCAGAGCCAATAAAATGTGTTGCCAATTACATATGATGCCAATTAGGTATGGTGCCCATCCAAACCATACTGATATTGGGGACTCCCAAAGCAAGGCCTTACACCCTTCTGGAAGACCCTTAATATTTTGAGAGAACCTCATCAATCTGAGACTTTAAAAATCTTGTAAAATATGTTTAACTTACATGTGTATATGCCTTTTATGCATGTGTCACTGCCCCCCCATGACCTTCTATACCTGGGGGAGAATGGTAGCAGGTTGGAGAAGCATCTAGTTATGTCCCCATAGCCAGACACAAAATGATTACCAGAGCTGCTGAGATGTAATCTCTTTAGATCTGGCTGTGGGAACATCACCAGATACTTTTCTGATTTCTACTGCTTTCATCCAGCTGTGTGACAGGGCATTCAATGCCACAGTGGTAGATTTTGAGGGTGTTAAATGGCTTTGATCCTTGGCTCATGTTCCTGAAGGACCTTGAACCTTGCTTTGTGGGCTGACTACACTGGTGGATACTCCCTTGAACCAACACTCTGAATTGTTCACTGATTTGGACTGCTGGAACAAGAACCGTAATTATTGGATGGATAAGCTTCAGTAAATGGCAACTGTGGTTGCTACTTAAAGACTCTGTTTAAGGACTGCGAGTATTGGCTGGTTTTCTAAACAGGACAAGCATCACTATAGACATAGACACAGATGAATAAACACACACCAGAGCAATGAATCTTACTCAGAAAAAAATGCAAATCAACCTCTTCAGAATCATGTCCCCAGACTGGAGCTTACCCATCCTAACAAATACATATCAATGCTTATAGGGTAACTTTGTTTATTAGTATATTTAAAAAGATGCTTGGCCTTCTCAGAGGCATCACAGTTAAGGGTTCTTCAGAAAAACATAAAGTATAGTCCTCTGTCCGCAATGAATCTAACTGGCTTCTTTCTATGAGGTGTGTGTGTATGCAATTAAGAAATGTTAATTTGATATCAGGCCAACTAGGCATGCTGTTAGATACATCCTATCATTCAAGATGGGGGCTTTACAAAAGTGTACAGCATCACCTGAGGTGTGCCAGTTGACAGTTACTGGTATTTGTAATGTTGAGGAGAAAGAATACATTCATTTCCTCTTCTGCTCCAAACTTGAGAAAGGTTTCCCCTCAAAAATGTCTATTTGCATTGGGAGAATTCCTCACTTCTTGCTGCTAGTGCTGCCTGAAAACATATTGCTGTTGTGTGCCTTTAAGTCTTTCCAGCTTATGGTGACCCAAAGGCAAACCTTTTACAGGTTTTCTGGGGCTGAGAGTGTGTGATGCACCCAAGGTCATCCAAGCAATTCCCAAGCAGGTAGCTAAACTCTCATCTCCAAGGTTGGAACTCACTGCTCATGCCACTGTAACATGCTGGCTCTCTGAAAACATATATGTCGCTAGAATATTCTGAAAATAAAACATCTTTATATTTTTAACACTTTTTGATGGGCTATAGTTGCCCAAGTACAAAAAATAAAATAAAATAAAATAAAATAGAAAAATATTGTACTCAATTTTGTGCATGTACTTATCTGTTGTTGGTGTTTTTTTGTTAATTTGTTTTTGTTTTTTGATAATGTGGAGTCATTTGGGACATGAAGCTGGACATAGCAAGCCATCTTGTGTTTTGATAGCCTAAATTGTAGGCTGTAAACTAAAGGTTTTAGAAAAATGAATTTGACTTTCATAGGACTTAATTAAATTGGTTTCCATGACACCAGAAATATCATGCAATATTATGCCATCCATTCATTATGGGAATTGTGAAGTTTATTCTAAGCATAACAAGTAATGAACAGCTGTGTACGTATTATAATAGGCCTTTACAAAAGACTGTAAATTCAGTATGGAAGTTTGAGACTATATTAAACATAAGTGAAGAAAATTGAACTCATTCACATGGTTGAAACTATAATATCCATTCTTCAATTAAATGGCTGCTCCAAGAGTATTATATTAGCATTAATAATTATTTGAATATGCTATACTTCCCAGGAGAGGGGAAGGAAGTACATTTTTTGAAAAGAGCATATTGGAAATACATATTGAAAATAGCTTACAGTTCAAAATTATAATTCTTTTTTTATTGGGATAACAATACTCTTGATTACAGCATCTTCAAGAATTCAGAAATTTTAGTAGTACATCATTGACTATGTAAGAAATTCTTTGTAATTGACAAATTCTATTTAAAAATGTTTGGGAGGAGAGAGATGATACAAAGCTGGCATAGGTTGAACTGGATGGCCCCTGTGGTCTCCTCCAACTCTACATTTCTATGATTCTATGATTCTATAGCAAGATCATCATCATCATCATTTTTATTATACCCTATCCATTCCCCGGAATTCAAGTTGAGTGAGAAGGTTCAGTTGGAAGAATACTACTAGCATGGGAATTCAAAGAAGGTGAATTTACCCTGACACTCTCTCTCTCTCTCTCTGTCTAAATTTCTCTCTCCTTTTCTCATTCTCTCTCTCTCTCTCTTTCTTTCTTCCTAATATCCCACTGTTACCCAAAACATGAGTGAATCAGGGGTCCACCTATGATGCCAATACCTCTATTCAAAAATGAAGAATTATTAGCTCAATATGGAGGCCTGCGACAGGGAGGTAACTTAATAAGATATCTGACACCGATATTTAGAAGGCCTGTGTGGGGGAAAAAACAGCCAAATTCCAAAGTAAACTTTAATTGTGTTTTATTGGGGGAATTGATCACACACACATGAGGATCTAAATAGTCACGCAATCACATGGGAATAACAAAAGGAAAAGGGAGGACAGTTCAAAATAGCAAGATTTCAGGGCATTGTGAATGATATTTACCAATCTGGAAGAGTAGCAAAGAAGCAGTGATGTGGCTTAGGCATGTGTGCAAGGACAGTACACAATCAGGAATCAGAGAGGCAGAGTGGTTTCCAGCAATCAATGTACTGTGAGTTAGCTGGTCAAAACTGCATGTTTTTAATACCCAGTTTCTGCCTGGAGGATAGGGGTGTGAATGTCTCTCTGGTTGAGTAAACAATGGAGTTTGCAGAGTGGATAATGAGGTCTAGAACAGACTGATGGTTTTAGAGTTAGGTGACAAAGGGGCTAATGGTTGCCTGATAGCTCTGTAGTTGATGGAGAGGTTTTAGGCTGAAGGAAAGATTGCTTGGTCAAAGGAAAAGGGGATCACACAATCAGTGGTTCATTAGAAATTTCCCAGTCACTATTGTCCCAAAAGACAGAGACATTAAGGCTAGCTGCAAGCCTATTATCTCTGGAGTTTTCTGGTGATTTCCTGCCTATGACCTGGCTACACTTAGAGAGGGTTTCTGACCTAATTCACAGCTCACATGTTCAGCCACAATGTTAGATTATATGTGCCTAAAAGTCTGAATGAAATCAGTAGGCGCTGTTTACTGAACAGCCACATGTCTCCTTGCCACTGTGGTGATAGCAATGTTGGTGCCTATGAGAGACAAACAGGATGCCACTTTTTGTGGATGGAATTGCTGTGCCAGTATTTTCTGATACTTCCCCCCCCCTTCAATGGATAGTCAGCCAAAACCACCCCAGCGTCCTTTGTGTTCATAACATCCTTTCATGCCACTCATAAATCAGTAATGCTACAAATGTGGGAGAAATAGTGATGTTCTAAGGACCACCAAATGGAATTTTATCACTTTGTCATGAAGTTTTGTCTGACACGCTATTCTGTACTGAGGTGCAGGTACAGACTGAGTTTCTTTTCAAAACCCATGTTGGAGTGTCTTTGGCCACGGGAGTCCACAGAATCTAGATGGACCACCCCAGTGCTTTGAACAGAGCTTGGACATGGACTTGGAATCAGTCTAAAACATGAGAAGGCCTGTTCTGATACTCTTCAGAAAAACCAAGTCCTGGAAACTTTAATGTAACCTGGTATGTTATAGAAGACGATTGTGGACTTCCAAGACGTGGATCTTGATAGTCTGTTAAATCATTTCAGTTTTTCATCATTTCTTTTGCTGTCTTCACTATTTCCCTTCTCTCTCCCCTAGTTATGAATTTGCTGTTGTCAGCAGCAGCAAAGGCTATGTTATATGTCTTTATTTTTTATTTGGATTTTAAAAGGCATATACTTTATTTTGTTTTCACTTTGGTCAGTAATTCTTTAAATATAATTCTTTTTGAGAAAACTGTTAGGAATTTGACAGTTCTTCTTAATTTCCTTTTGGAAAACCTATTTGGAAAACCGGTTTGTAAAGGTAGGTTTCTACTGATGTCACACTGCTGCTAAATAATAATGGTAGTAGGAGCTGTTGGTGTTGTTGCAACAATAGGAAAATATTTTCACAATTATTTAAGAAGAGCATAAGAAATATATCTTCTCATAGGTTTTTCTCCTTTCCTGCTCATTACAGACAAAAAATGTATCTCATAAATTCAAAACAATCAACTCATTTTAACTACTATTAATATAAGGACAAATAAGGCCACTAACTGTAAAACTTATACAGTATCAGTAGAGAAAAGCTTTTCTGCATTTTGTCTCTTCCTCCTTTAATCTTCCAGAATATCTGAATGATGGACCTGCCACTAAAATGAAATTGGCTTTCATACGAGCAAGGTTAAATGTCCTTTGCCTGGCAGATTTGACAGGGCTTATCCAGGTACCCCTAAGGAAACTAGAGTCTGTTTTTGTAACTCCTTAACTGTAGAGGATATTGCTCATTTTGTTTTAGACTTATAATGATTATTCTGATATTAGGGAAGTATATACCTCCCCGTTATTGACTAAGGTGTCAGAATGGTCACCCCGGAGAACAGTTATCACTGTGCTTATCGTTAATGGTAACAAATATGTAACTTTCAGAACTGCTAATTTCTTATGTTTGCACGCAGAGATTACAAGTAGTGTTTGTAGTACATTTGTATAATGGTTGTCTTCTAGTTACAATAAAATTATGACTAGACTGTTGTTTTTTTATCAGAGTCAAGTAGTTAGATGAGCTTAACAAAAGAGGCAAAAATACCTAAGCCAAAAACTATAAATTCCACTCTTGAGTTTCTTGTGAAAAATAAATTTCTTTCATGCATCATTTTGCCTCAGATCAGGAGTGGGCAGTTTTCACTCAGAACTCTGAGTAAAAAATAGTCAGAAATAGGAGCCAGAAAGTATTTAGGGTTTGAGCCTATTTGGATTGATTTTCAACCACTCAAAAAATATAGTGTAGTGTAGGGTGTCTGAGGAGCTCAAGGGTGTCTGTGTGCCCATGAAAATCCCCCAAGATTGTGTACACCCAATAAACCATGGATTCTTTATCCCAGCTTTAGTTGTTTTTTTTTCCTCTTCCCCATCCCGCTTTTTTTTGCTGGGGGGAGTTTACTTTATCCTAGATCACATGTGACCCTGGTGAGATGAAAAACTCTGCTAGCACAGATGTGCTACAGGTAAACACGGCACAAGTAATAGTCTCAGATGGTGTACCCATGCAGTCTCCACTCCACAGTAGAAAAGTGCTGGATCATTTCCTTTGCTGTGTGCCTTCAAGTCATTTCCAACTTATGGCAACCATTAGGTGAACTTATCACAAGGTTTTCTGGGACTGAGAGTGTGTGATTCAATCAAGGTCACCCAGTGGGTTAACATGGCTGACTAGGAAATCAAACTCTGGTCTCTAGGGTCATAGTTCAATGGTCAAACCACTACACCATGCTGGGTCTCAATTAGTTCTGAGGTTGTTGTTTTTGTGTGCTTTCAAGTTGTTTCCATCTTATGGCAACCCTAAGTCAAACCAATCATGGGGTTTTCTGAGGGCTGAGAGTATGTGATGCACCCAGGATCACCCAGTGGGTGTCCATGACTGACTAGAGAATCAAACTCTGGTCTCCAGGATTATAGTGCAACATTCAAATGACTATACCATGCTGATTCTCCTTACACCAAGGTTATTTCTACTAATTCAGAAGTAAATGCATTAGCACAATGATACTTTTGGATTTAGGCCATTATTAATTTTCTAGTCTTTCCTCTCACCAGGAATGTAGGACGATTAAACTGCAAGTCCTAAATTGTAAAAGTGTGCTACTGTTTTGTAGCTAACAATACGATAATAATAATAAAAAACCCAGCAAGAATAATGTGTTCATTATCTCTAATTGTTATGATTATTTTTCAAGTATTAGATGGCTTAGAACCAGGATGTCCAGCAAATCATTTCCAATCTGCACGACACTATCTGCATGACACACTCACAATCGTGTGATGCTCCAGGGTAGGGCAGGCACCGCTCACACACTTTTTCATTTTCAGCTTTCAGCCGAAAATGGTGCACGATCGTGCATTGCTCCAGGGCCCTGTGTGCACTTGCCGTGCATGCGGAGCCTCTGGAGCCATGGCGGTCGTGCTTCCCACCCCAGCACAGCCTCGGAAAATAACTGGCTAGATCCAGTTATTGCTTGTTGTTTGGTAGCTGCTTTAGCCTGGTCATATCCCATTCTGAGCAGAAGATCTGGAGAAAAGCCCAGTGATGAAATTTTAGTCATCATTGTTTCCACACAGACTGAAACTCATCTCTCATCATTAGTGGAGCAAGGCCAGAGGGGAAGAAGGATTGTCTAAGCCAGTAGCTGAGCATGGTCAACCACACTCTGGCCTCCACTTTCATAAGACCTGACTCCAGTCTTGGAGTTGCATTAGAGACACATTTTGGAATGTGGAAAGCTGATCTTAACCATTTCAATTGCTGTGATGAACCTTATGGGAGGGAGTCTTGACAACAGAGCCTCCTTGGCAACTGAGAGTGTTTAAACTGATTGGCTGGTGAAATGGAACCTTGTGTAGCCCAGGGAAGGGGCTGGTGGAAAGAGGAAAATAATGGATTTTAACTGTGGATGTTTGAAAGAGAGTGTGCTTTGTGGTGTGTTTGGGAGAGGCTGGAGGTTTGAAGAGCTCTGTGGGAGAGACAACTGAGAAACTGGGTGTACGAGAGATAGTGAATGAATTGAAAGAGAGAGAGAGAGAGAAGAATGATGTGCTGTTTATAAACATTGAGGTACAAAGCAAATTTAAGCAACAGTGTTACAATAAATGTTTGAAGTTCTGTGTTCCTAAAAACAGTGTCACACCGTCTTATTTGAATCCTGGAATATACATGATACCAATACTATCACCTTGACCTTAGTGCCAACAGTACCACAGTCTTGGAAAATATAAATCACTGCTGATCCTTACCTCTGGGAGAAGGGTAGATTTAGGGAAGGCAGTAAAGAGGGAGAGTCCTGAAAGGAAGAAGCCAAGGGGGGACAAGAGTGAGGAAGGGGCTGTGTTCTCAGAGAGGGAGAACTGAGGCAGACCCGTTTGTCCTGGCCCTGGCTTGATTCAGAGATCTCCCTGGTTGTTCACACCTGAACACAAAGAGGTGTCAGGTTGAGCAGGCCTTCAGTGCGAGGGTTGGGTGCACCTTTCACATTCGGCACTGATGGGCGGTGGTTTTTCCACGCATAATAGGTCCCAGCTAGGATCCATAAAAGGAGTTGTGCTACTGATTTAGCTTTGAAGTAGCAAGTAGGCTAGATTAAATGTTCCTTATTCCATTTCCCTAAGTGAGAAAGAATAATCACCTCATTTCACCTTGGTCTGGGAACAGTCCTATTAGCAAAGTTTTAAGTTCCTAACTGGAAAATACATTCTGCATGTTGGTGTATTTGAAGCTGTGAGCAACTCTGGTCAGTACTTAATGCATACAACTTAATGGCATCAACTGGACCTGTCCCTACATCATAGGTTTTTGCCTGGAAATCTCAAGGCCTGTGATAATACCAAACTGGCAGCCCTAGCATTTGTAGGGTTTTCTCCCATATGTACCAAGGATCATATCTATGCTTCTTCAGGACAACTATTTCTGTCATGGAAACATGATGTGGACTACCAGCCAATAGCTTGTGGACTGGCACCAGTCTGTGTACCACCACTTTGGATTGCATTGCAGCTGCTGAAGGAGTTTTCATCCAGTCTTGCATGCAGGGGAGGAAAACAAACAAGGAAGGGCTTTCCCAGTGACCATGTCTAGATTTTGTTATTCATTTGACACCTCAGCCCTTTCCGCAACTCACCTATTTTCGGCGCTGGGGTGTGGTGCTCGCGTGAGCAGCCTCCGGAGAGAGGCTCTCACTTCCCTGCTTCTTCAGCTCCCCACGAGCTTCCTGCTCACACGAGAGCCCCGCCTCTTCTTTCACAGTGCAGCCTGGGACCTTCCCAGGCTGCACTGAGACAGGAAGCATGACCGGCCCGGCTCCTGAGGATCTGCACGCAAGGTAAGTGTGTGCGGGGCCCCAGAGCAATGCGCAACTGCGCAGCATTTTTGGCTTCAAGCCGAAAATGAAAAAATGTGTGAGCAGTCCCTGCCAGGCCCTGGAGCATTGCGCAAATGTAAGTGCATCGTGTGGACCGCTCCTCACATGCACGCGATGCTCAAGGGGCCTTTTGACATTGAAAATGCTGTGTGAAAAGGGCCCTTCTCTTGTTATTTCAAGTATATTTATGAAGCTTCTGTGAAGACTTTGTTTTCCTAGGCAAAATAGAGAACCTTTGTTTGGGACTTCATTCCATGCTGATTATTGTTCTATTATTGATTGTGGTGTTTTAATTGCATTGTGTGGATTTTTATTCCATGACTGTGAGATTCTTAATTGTTCTAATCTGCTTTGAGTTGATAGAGCATGAAAATACATTATTAAAGGTGAGAAAATTTTTTCTAAAAAACCAACAAAATATGTTTAAAAAAGAGGAGAGGCCTTCCATGTTTATGCTTTGTCCTCAGCAATAAACAGGCTACTGAACGTCCAAAGGCATTTTGCTGCCTGAAACAAAGAACCAGCCTCTTTTCCACTCCTATGGAAAGGCCAACTGGAATAGCAAAACAGTCAGTACAGGTGTGTACTCTAATGCACCAATGTCATGGGTATTCTCTGCTTTACCTGAGGAAGCAGAATTTTGGAGGCACAAGGTGTGTGGCATAGAAACTTCTGTCCTCCAAAAGGTGGAAACAGCTGTGTTTTCAAGAAGTACAGCCTTCCAGCATCCTCTCATTGAGACCATTTCCTCACTCTGCCTAAAACAGTGGGTACTGGCTTCTTTGTAAATGCGTGGTGAAACTGCTCTGGTTTTAGTCTGAGCTTCCAGAGATCTTTCCAAAGGACAAAACTTATTCTGAGGATAGAGTCCAGCACTTGGGAGATCTCTTTTAAAATTCAGACTAAAATCCGGAAAAGATTTACCACCACATGGAAACCACCAGGCACACATGTTGGCCTAACGATAAACCAGTTCTGATGTTCATCACATAACATTTGTCTCTGTGGTTTTGTAACTTAAGTCTCCATATCTTGCAAAAAAGAGGCACCCTCTAGTTCTCAGTCACTCTTAACATGTCTGTCAGTGATACTGAATGACATCTTCAAGTAGACAAGCCTGAGTTGAGGGCTGTAAAACTTTGGGAAGTTTTATTGGTTGTCATCTAGGATTTGTTGTGTCTATAATATCAGAGGATAGGACACAAACACTGGAGCCTATTAAAAAGTACCTGACAGCAATCTAAAACTTCAGCAAGTGAAAAATGGTTGATGATAGGCCATCCTCAAGGAAAACTTGCCAAACTAGGAATGAGGCAGGGAAAAAAAGACTGACAACATATAAGGGAGACTTCATGGTTTTCTTGTCAGAATTCTGAGCCTTTTTTGTCTCTGCATGTGTTCATGAGACTCTGAATTTGAAGTAAATAACACTCTGAGCCTCTTCCCAGTAGACCTGGGTACCACTGATCTGTGCAACCTTTTAATCTTTGAATAGAATGGAGTCTATTCAACAGGCAAATCTTTTCAGGTTTGCAAAAATGCCACCTACTCACTGAACACTGTTCATGTGATTCTAATATCAGACTAACTTTGCTGGGTTCCATCTTCTCTGCCTTGTTGACAAAGCATAAATTTAAAATTAATTGGCAGGACATGGTCTGGACAATGTTAAGTGTGTGAGTGTGTAACTCCAGTGTAGAGCCATGGGAAGAAAGAGGGGAGATGGTTGTTTACATCATGTTCGTTTGAAAAGGATTTAGGTCTCACTGCCTAGGGATGTGCATCTTTACCAAGTTCACATTCACAGGTAGCCTTCTGCTCACAGTTTCATGTATAGCTTCTGCCTACTTTCTGTCAGTTTTGACAGTGTGTGTGTAAAATCCATTCTCCTAAAGATCTGGAGAATTATTTAAGAATCTTACAAAAAAGATTTCAGGAATTTTTTTAAAAAAATGTATATTTTTGTCTGCATTTTCCAAGCAGTATGAATTTATTGTACATTTCAAGTGTTGTACATCAATATCTGCATATTTTAATGTGTGCCTTTTTCTGGTGCCGTTTCTGTGGCCCTTTCCGCACCTTATCGTCTTCCAGCGCTGGGATGCAGGGATCGTGAGAGCAGCCTCTGGCGAGAGGCTCTCATGTCCGGAGTCCTTTGGCTCCGCACGAGCTGCCTGCTTGCGCAACAGCCCCTGAGAGTTTCCCAGGCTGTGCTGGGGTGGGAAGTGTGACCGGCGAAGCTCCGGAGGCTCCGCACGCCAGGTAAGTGAGCGTGGGGCCCTGAAGCAATGTGTGATCGTGCACCATTTTCGGCTTCTAGCCAAATATGAAAAGGTGCACAATCGGCACTTGCCCTACCCTGGAGCGTTGCACAATTGTGAGTGCATCATGCGGATCGCTCCTCACAATCATACAACACTCCAGGAACCCTTTTACATGGAAAATGCCATGTGAAAAGGGCCTCTGCTACATTGTTATAGTGCTATTATTCCACTTTCAAAATCCTATGGAATCCTGAGGTTTGCATTTTAGGGAGGGGTTTTTAGAATTCTCAGCCAGAGAGCTCTTTGGCCTCAGGAAACTACAAGCCCCAGAATTCCAGAGGATGTTGAAAGGGGAATAATAGCATAAAAACAGCATAATGTGGAAATGGCCTAAGTTAGCTTTTAAAATGTTCTTAAATTGGTGGTGGATAAACCACCAGGCCTTGCAAAGCTGATCTTCTGTCACATCAGCATAAACTTTCTCAGTGACCCTCTCTCAGACTGTGGTACTTCTTCTCTAAGAGAAGATAGACCTCCATGTCATTGTCCTTCACCCAGTTGTCTTTCCACCAGCAGGCAAAGACTCTTTTATTCAGGGACTCATTTGCTAACTGTCTGCCTGCTGTAGAAAGGGGTTGTCCATGGGAGAGGGTACTGTAATTTTTCCTTCTCTGATGTGGCTTTCTACCATTTTCATTTGGTGATTTTTTCCCCCAACATGATAAAGTGTTTATCTGCATTTTAATGCAGAAACTTAATTGTGTTTTTAGTAGCATCTCCTGTTAATCATGCTGGGAGTTGCCTATATTGCTACAGTGAGGGTTAGAAATAAATAAATAAGGCCAAAAAAAGGAATAATGAAGGGGAATGATTTCAAAGCAATATGGAACGTATTTGTGGAAAAGGTTTTAATAAAAGAGGAAGGTGTCATACTTCCACAAGAATTACAATTCTGGAAGGTGCAGTAAGTTGAAACATAATTGGCTCTGGGGGTGGGTTCACTTTTAGGAATAGTTTGATATGTTTACTAATAAGATCATATTTAGTAATAGTAATAGATTAAATGCAATGGGAAAGTAAAGAGTTAAGAATGAAATTTTTATAATGAGAATGAGATCTAGATATAGGTAAGCAGTATGTATATAAGCAGTTTGATGTAGAATATGCTGAATAAGTATATGATTGTAATGGAATTGGAGAGAGATAACAATATAAGTTTGTTTTTGTTGAAATTTCCTTTTTTCACTGTTATGTGTATCACATGGTGTTTTTCTTTTTTTGTTCTGTTTTTTTCTTTATAATCAATAAAAAAATATTATTATTATTTTAAAATAAGTAAATAAATAAATAAATCATAGACTTCTAAGTCAACTCTGTTTGGGAGCATATGATTGTTTCCTTAAATCTGCACAAAATGAATGAATTTGGAAGAACGCTTTCAGCAAATAGAAGCAGTAACTGGAATTCTTTGACTTTCATTTAATAATGACAACACATGGATATAATTGGTTAGGCAAAGGAAACTCTTCAAGCAAAACGTCCAACTCACATAGAAGTAATTTTCAAAGTATAATAAAGCCATTATGAAGGAAGCAGAGAAGAGAATGATTGTACTTGCAAGGGAGAAAGCTAAAGGGTTCACATGATCTCATGGAGTGCATGCTGGATTCATGCCAGGGTGAAGATGAATATTTCTTAAATCAACCTTCTAACATTAAGGCCCATCTTTAACCCCCAATTTTTGAGTGTGCAAAAAAGGTTCAAATCCATAAAAGATCTCTTTTTTTCTCATCTGTTATTTCTAATATGGCATACCCCCTTTCCTTCTCTGTCTTCCTTTGTCTGTCTCTTCTTTTCATCTTTTCTCACTCTCCAAAAAGCAGGATCAGAGGAAGCTGTCTTATACTGAGTTGGACCCTTGGTCTATTTGGCCAGAATTGTGAGCACTGATTGGTAGTGGTCTTCATGGTGACCCACCTTTTCCTCATCCTTCCTGGAAATCCATGACATTCCCTGGTGACTTCCCAACCAAGTACTCACCAAGGCCAGCTCTGCTTAGCTTCTGATATCAGATGATATCAGATGTGGTGAAGGTGGCATGGGGGTTAGAGTGAGGCCATGAAGTGAGATAGGATGGAATGAAATACTACTGTTGGCTGTTTTCCTTCTGTTAGCTGTGTGTTGTCCTGACAAAGGGTATGTTCATGCAGTTCTAGGCTGCATTAACAAAGGCATACTTTCCAGATCTGGTGCATGTCAGATTATAATCTCATTCAGGATTGAACACCTACCAGCTGAAGACTGGCAATGGAGTGCCTTGTCTGCTTCATCTGGTACTCTAAAACAGTGCTAGTATATTAGCAATGAAGAAATGTGTTAGTGAAAAAGCTAGAACTGGTGAGAAATTTGATCAAAAGTCCGTGGAACCGATTAAGTAATTTGAAGAGAAATGTTTTTATGAAATGGTTCCCTTCCCACAGGGACATTGTGCCACTGATTGTGTTCGGTGATTCTTCATGTTTCCATGGATGGGAATAAATCCCGTTGTGGCTCAGTCTTGACTGGATGTGCACATTGTCAATTTTAACCATTACAAATACGTTATCTGTCGTTAGTGCAAGTTCATATGCATTGAAGGTGCAAACTTTACTTTTATATTGTTTCTACTTGTTTATAATTATTCTGCCACTTCAGTAATGTCCTCCCCACATTATAATGTGTTTCAAGAAATACAGTATTTTTTACTGTAGTAGCAATGGTTGTGATTCTTGTTGAGAAACCACTGCCCAAAGCAGAGCTGGTCAAATAAATCTCTTGAAGAAATTACCCTTCCTTTACTTTGACATATCAACTTCTTTTTGGCTTTGTGTTGGGTTAAAATCACTGTTTCATGGCTTACCTCAGCCATTATATTTCAGTGTAGACAGTCATGACAAAGATTCAGGATCAGCACTAGTTATTTTTTTTTAATACCACCTCCTGTATATCACTTTTCAATATACTGAATTCAGAAGAGCACCCATTTGTCATTTCAGTTTCAGTGACCTATATAATCTGTCACACAGAGAGATTTTCTATATATTTAACCATAGTTCTTGTGGTTGTAAGAATGCACATCATTTTAATTTATTTTCTCCTCAAAAAGACTGGCACATGGACAAAGGTCTGCTTGTCTGGCCCACTGTTATATATTCTGCTAGATATAGGAAGGTCATCTCAGTGTTCAGAATGTTACACTATGTTTCACCATAGTGGTTCAAAATTTCTGTGGTACAAACAAGAACATGGTGAAGAATCATGTGCTACAGAAATGTGTGACCATTAATAACAATAAATTACATCTCATGTACTCTATATGCTGTTGGTCATATAGAGACATTGTTTCTGTAATAACAGGCACCCATATTCAGCATCAGTATCAAGAATGCTTGGACGATTGATAATGCCTCAGTAGAGCCACAGGGACTGATGCCTGCTCTGGACCCTCCAATACATTCACCTGTTCTAAGTTTGCCTAATACTAAAGGTTGTTTGAATTGACAAACACATGATGACATAGTGCATCTGGTCATGGAGGGAAATTCAAAATGGAAGATGAATCGCATCTATCTGCAATGGCATGCTGCTTTGACTGCTGTCCAGTAGTAGTACTTGTTATTGTAGTTGATCCAAGGCCAGAAGAATGTCCAGTTATGCCAGTGCAGTCCAGTGATATGTGAGGGGGCCCTTTGGAAGGCACTTTGCTGGAGCTTCTTCAGAGATGGAATTGTCCAAAGAGCTTCCAATAAACTTTGCCAAAGCCATTTAAGTAAATAGTTCTCCAGTGCATTCCAATTCCCAGGGAACTGATTTTGGTGATTTTGTTTATATGCAGACTATTTAGGCTCTTTCTGCAGTGTACCTGGATCCTGCCATGTCTCAGTGTCATTTTGGTGGTGCCATTGCTAGGATAGGAGCATGTCCTGAATGCTTCCCTCCGCAACCTGCCAGCTGCTGGTGGTTGGTAGCGTTTGGTACACGCTTCTTCTTTCTGCAGTGCAGCCAGCCTTTTTCGGTGCTGCACTGAGGAAAGAAGTGCTTTGATAGTGCTTCCCCACATCTGGCACAGCCCCAGCCTCTGCAGAGGCTGAAAGGGGCCTATTACTGGATTTTTTCCAGTAATTGTATAACATGTGATTGTGATGGCTGGGGAAGTGACAGAAGAGGGACTGTGATGATGTACTATGGTAGCATGCGTCATGGACCAGCTTCAATGCATTCCCATGCCAGGATGGGGTTGTAATGTGGAAATGGTCTTAGTTTTTGATTAACCGGAATAGTCTACAGTGGATCTGTTACTTTGAGAACAGATTATTTTATATTACTTTATTTTACTCATAATTTTGTTACTTTAGTTAATATCAACATTGAAACTATAAGTCAGACCTTGCTGTTTCTGAACCTTCTTCACTGCAGACTTATAGAATGTCTTCTATGTTTCATACTCTCCCTACTGTTTCATACTCTCCCTACTGTCTTGATGCTGATGTTTTCAAATCCTTCTGCTTGTTCTCTTGATTATTCTTGCTTCTTAATCTTTGTTTGAAGGGCAAGAAAACATTCCAGGATATTTAGGTTCTTCTAGGTGTTTCAAGGGCAATTGTCCATGCAGGAAATTTTACTTGTCCATCAGAATTTGGGTCAAAATGCCCACCCTCACTCCCATTTTGAAACATTTTTCACAAGATACATTAGGAATGACATTGCGAAATCTGTGAATTTTCTGTGGATGATTATGTCATTTTTGGAGAGAAACCACTGTCAATTCCGCTGAAAAATCCCCCACCAAAAATGGTGGCTGTCCAAATAACTGTCATCTTATGGAAATATCTTTACATGCTCACCACACAATTCAAGTATTTTTTCCTCTTCGCACACAGAAACCTTTCTCTCTGATGTTCACCAGAGGAAAAAGAAAAGCCTCTTGATTTGTAAGGTGAACTGCTGCACACAAATGAATCATCATGCAAAGAAAGCTACCACACATACATTAAAGCAACTTCCTTGTGAAGGCTTACTTAAATTAATACAATGTAGTAATTTTTGTTAGACCAACCCCATCATCTAAAAACATATAGTTGTTGAGACTCATTATCTGTTCTTTATATAGTGATTGAATGCTATATGAATTTTTCTGCCTCTTATATTTACATTTTGACAATCTGAATGACTGGTAGTTTTCATCAACAAATGTATACATGGAGCTTTACTTAAACCTGGAGCTTACCAGAACAATCTACTAGGGATGTAATTACTCACTAATTTTCTTCTCAAAGCAAAGGAAATAATTAATAATTTTAGCAATTTTCTATATAGTGCAAAAAGACCACACCATTTTTGCATCCTATTTGCAGTTTGGGACTTATTCTGTGCAAAATCCATATGTGTTTGTCTTGCACAGAAAACAGAGATCTCTGCACAAGAAGTAGCACTTTCTACATAAAAAGCTAATTCGTGCCCAGAAAATAGCATTTTCTGTTGTGGGAAATAATACATCTATGTAGAAATATTGTTTTCTGTATGAGAAATACTGTTTCCTGCACAGAAAATGCTGTTTTCCATGCAATGCAAATGTGTGAATTTTGCACAGACAAAGGCCATTTCTGCACCTCACCCGTTTTCATCATTGTCCTCTTGTGATCTTGGCAGTGCCACTGTCAGGATGGGAGTGTGATGCAAGTGCTCCTCTCTATACCCAGCTGGCTGCCTGTGGGAGGGTAGCATGAGTGACATGTGCCTTCCTTCCACAGTGCAGCCAGCCACTTCCTGTGCTGCACTGGAGAAAGAAGCACTTAAGTCATGCTTCTTCCCTTTCTGCATGGCCACTGGTGACGGAAGCATCACATGGTTGGGGGTCATTACCAGATTTTTTCCAGTAATGGAATATCCTGTGATCACAATGGATGGGGATGTGTTGGCAGCATGATCACGATGATGTCATGTGAAAGCATGACTCAATGGACCACGAGCAATGCATCCTCATCTCGGGACAGTGACCATCATGCAGAAATGGCCTAAGTCCCAAACAGCAAACATTTTAGTCAATTCAGGATTCTTCTCATCAGAGTCTCTTGACACTCAAAAACCCACAACATTTTCTGAACATTCTTGAATATTTTTGAATATTGGTTCACTCCTTTCAATCTACTGATTGCCAATTATGAAGGTTGGTTCAGAATATAATACTTTCATCTTATAATAATGTTGTAATCTAGGTGAAGACTGATTTGGAACTTAAATAATACACAGAACTTGCCTTGATATGCATCAGGGCCTTTTTACCAACAAAAGCAGAGACAAAGCTAACAGTTGCCTATAAATATTCTTATTTTCAATTCAGCCTTATAACCTTTTTATATGGTACATTTAAAACCATTCATAGGCCTCACTGACACATAGTATAAGTGAAAGACATATTAGGTACTTGTTGTGATGCATATCTTAATATTTAGTGTTGATTGTAACATTGAGTTGACTTTGAAAACAAAACACTAGGATTTCTTCTGCTTTTTTTAACCTTTAAGTTACACTGCAGGGGTTTTTTTTTTTAAAAAAAAAAACCTTTAATGTTTACATCAAACATTGATATAAAAGTTATATTCACTCCATATATGAATATACCAATATATTAATATAATACAATATAATTCCAAGTTACTTTTGCCTGTTTGGTCACTCATGATTGTCAAAGATTATGTTCCACTTTATGCGATTTGATGTTTCTTTGTAAAATAACTTTCATATGACATTGCTTCTTTAGATCTTGATATATGCATCCATTTATCTTTGTAAATTAGAGAATGAACATCCTACTGCCAATAAACAGAGAAATATACTATCTGATGTAATTTACCGTTCTATTTTCCCCAGTGCTTTTGAATTACAAATAATTAACTCAGTTCCTTAAAAAGGAGCAGAGGATAAATGATCACATTTAGTTTCTTTCTTCTGAAAAGACTGAGGAGATGTAAGATACCTCTTCTATAGCCAAGTGCCACAGGTATGATTAATGGTATCATCACTGCAACACAATTTACTTAGGACTTCCACAACTGATAAAAGCGTCATGTGCTTTTACTAAGCTACAATCTAAATGAACTGTATATCAGTTTTTTATATCCAACATTTATCCAGATTTCTTTTATAGGCAGGCAGGATGACCAGTGAACATTAAAAAGGGCCTTTTTACATGAAATATTGCTTCTGTCTGTATTTTTTTAAAAAAATACACAGAAAGATGTCTAATTTGTGACACAAAATAAAGTATATTTACACATGAAGTCATGAAAGAAACTTTATGGAGGAAAATTTGTTTCCTTCTCACTCTCTCTTTGTAAAATTCATCCTTGCATAATGTGAGAGGAAACAAGAATTAAGAAAGGAAATTAACCTGTCTTCCCATATTATATTATGACTAGTGTAGTCAACCAAGGCCCACCTCCCAGCTATATCCTTTGAAAAATGAATAAGATTTTGCCAAAACAAACAGACTTCAATACTGTTACAGAGCTGAGTCAGAGTGATAGGGCTCCATTCTGGCCTCAGAATGGCAAAGGCTGCCATTTCCAATCTTCTGACATAGCACATGAGTCTATGTACAACGTAAGCCCTCCACCACTGCTGGTGGAGTCTGTTGTCTGTTATCTCTTTTACTTAACCTTCTCTGCTAGGTTCCAGTTGTTGTTGGGCTATGGCTCCAACCATTCCTTACTACTAGCTATAATGACAAGAGATGGTGGGAGTTCTATTCGAACAACACAAAACCTGGAACTTATATGAACACAAACCCAAACAAGCAAAATGTAAGTGGACCCATAACTTTGAACAGTATATTGCTGCTAGCATTGAGCCCAACCAGGCCCAAATGGTGTCCACCAGAGAGTCCTTAAAGAATTCAAATGTGAAATTTCTGGTCTTTTAATTAAAATATGTAACATGATACTAAGATCAGTTTCTCTACTTGAGGACTGGAGAATGGTCAATGAAACATCAATTTGTGAAAGGGATCTAGGGGATCCAAGTAATAAATGGCTAGTTAGCTTAACATCTGTTTCAGATAAATTAGTGAGTGTTTTTAAAAGTATTTTTTCAAGAATACAGAAAAGTAAGCCCTGCTGAAAAAAGATCATCTTAAATTCTTCAGTCCTTTCTCACTAACCTTTAAAGTTCTTTGAAAGTATCAATAAACATATGTAATGAAATTATGCACTAGACATTGTTTACCTGGACTTCAAAAAGATTTCTATCAAAGTTCTTCTCAATGGCTCCTCAACAAACTTAGCAGATATGGAATAAGAGAAGTCCTTTTCTGGAACAGAAATTGGTTAAAGAGCAGGAATAAGAAAATAAGTTAAACAAATGATCTGTTCATTTATTTATTGAAATTATACCTGATCTTTCTCCCAGGATAGGATCCAAGGTGGCAATCTAATTGGAGGAAGATGACTAGCAAAGTCACCCAGAGATCTATACCGAGACCAATGCTTTTTAATTTGTTGATGAAAGATCTTTATTGACTTAGGAGTGATATGGCTACATTTGGCACAACATTATTTAGCATAGTTAGACATATTGTGATGAGCTTCAAAAAGATTTGTGTGAACTAGGAGAATAAGTATTAAAATTGTGAATAATGTTCAATGTAAGCAGAGAGGCACACAGGGGCAAATAATCCCAATTTCACATGTGCATGGATGGGATCTGAGCTAGCAGCCAACAGCCCAAGGAGGAGATCTTGGAGTTGTGGTAAATAGCTTCATGAAAGTGTTGATCCAGTATGCATCTGCTGATATACATATGCATATATCTATATCTACACACACACACACACACATATGCATACATATATGCACATATAACATAAAAACCTATGGTGAGATTGCATTTGGAATCTGAAGCAGGACCCCTGTTGCAACTGAAGCCTTGATCATTTGGTGAACTCTTGCTCACTGATGGGAAAAAGTTGGAAACATTCTCCTCCTTGTACCCTGATTAGCAGCTGAACACACTTCTTTTGCCTGATGTGGCTGCTGGCTGTTAACATGGGTTTGGGCAGTCATACCAGGAGACATAAATTAGTTACACACATGTAACTAAGTAGCTGACGTAGAATTTTGGCATCCATCTGCTTCTCATCGTTACCAAGACAGAGAGAATCATGAGTCAGTTTTCCTCTGCAAAGCACCTCTTATTTCTAATCACAGATCCAGCAGTGCAGTATAGGGGAATAGAGAGGCCACAATTCTTTTAATTTTAATCATATTTAATCATTGTTTTCATTGTAACCATTACAATGGATACAGGGACAATAATAGCAATGATTTTTTTAGGACTTTTTTCTCTAAAGAGTACTCATTCATCTTACAAGAAGGATCATATAGTTCCTGGTCTCCTTAGTCTCTTTTCTGTTGCTGACTTGGCTTTATTGCCCCCCTCCTGCTTTGTTCCCAAGCCACACAGATAATGGGCATCTCCTTTTTCTTCCTCAGCAACTCCATCTAACATCTGAAGTTCCTTTTCCCCCTAATGTATGGGTAGGAATCATGGGACCCTCCAGATGTTGCTGAACTGTGACTCCCATCTTTCCTCATCACTAACTATTCTGGCTAGGCTGCAACATTTTGAGGGCTGTACAGTTCCCTCCCCTGCTTTAACGTCTCTCTGTAGTATTGACTGTCTGGACACCAAACATTCCTGAACACCAAGCATTCCCTGTTTGATTTCTCCACCAGTGTTTTCTTCCCCATTTTTCTGCTGCTAATATCCTCTCTCAGTATCAAAAACTCCCCTCTCTTTGAAGCAATTTCTGGTCTTTCTATACTCTATACCAGTGGTTCTCAACCTGTGGGTCCCCAGATGTTTTTGGACTTCAGCTCCCAGAAGCCCTGAGCATTGACCATAGTGGCTGGGGCTTCTGGGAGCTGAAGTCCACAAACATCTGGGGACCCACAGGTTAAGAACCACTGCTCTATACTGATCCATATCTCTTCCATGACCTGCTTATGTTAAAGTTAGAAACTTTTGCACGACTGTACTCATAAACTGCTAGTTTGTATGTGTGATAATGGGCTGTTCCTGCTATCCAGGCAACATAGGCCATTTTCACATACACTGTTATAGTGCTATTATTCCACTTTCAACATCCTATGGAATCCTGAGGTTTGCAGCTTAGGGAGGGGCATTTAGAATTCTCAGCCAGAGAGCTTTTTGGCCTCAGGAAACTACAAATCTCTGAATTCCACAGGATGTTGAAAGTGGAATAATAGCACTATAACAGTGTAGTGTGGAAAGGCCCATGGGTTAAGCGGCAGAGTTTCCTCTTCAGGTAAACAAGGGGTTAATGAAGTGTTGGGTTTAAGTTACATTTATTGGGGCGTTAGCATCACAGAAGGACATCAGAGGTCATGAGAGACAATTGCCTAATCAGCAGGACTAGCTGGAGGACAAAATGAGAAACTTCCAGATGCTTTAAACATGAAGTTGTAGAAAGGCCTCAAGAGACCACAAGAGAAAAACAAACTACATGAAGTCCCTGAATATTTTTTAAAAAAGTTTAAAGTTTAAAATATAAAACTCACTAGCAGTTCAAATCTCAAAATATTTGACTATTTGAAATATAATCTAGCTCTTAGAATTAAGAGCAGAGTTCTGAGCATATTCTGAGCCTATGAATTTTATTTATCTATGTTTACTATGATATCTTTCCTTTCACAAAGAAGTCCCCCATGGTGATCCTCTGCAGCCTAATTGTTGTGCAAATGGTAATGTTGTTGCTGCAGTTAAACAACTGGAAGTAAGAAACATTTTCCAATAGATGTCAGAACACCTGGAGATATATCAGCAGACCCTAACCTCCATGTTTATTTGTTTCCTTCCCTCTTTTTGCTATGTAGCTACATGAGAGAGAGAGAGAGAGAGAGAGAGAATATGAGGGTCACAGCTAACTCATACAGCACACTTTTTTTTTCTGTATTCCAAACCGTTTTTACATATACTTGCTGGGATTGTTGGTGTTCATGTTTGTGATTACAGCTTTTGTTTTACATTATAAGTTACGCTGTTGATGTGTCAACGTTAGTTCATCTATTTCATATGCCTTAATTCTGATCAATAAATTTTGTTATTCTCTTAGAAAAGCCTTTTCTATGCGGCCTACATTCTCTTAATTATAAGGAACCATAAGGAAGCTATTTTCAGTTAACACTCAGTGACTCAAGGTCCAAAATATCCTTTACTTCTTTTCACTTGCATGGATGGGAGCATATAGATATGTCAACCAGCATGTGTCAGCCAGTATGTTGCAGTGCTGCTTTGCACATCAAACTTTTACTCCCTAGTATGAAATTCTCTTAAATATTCTCTTCATCACAAAAACTCACTGAACAGTTAACATCAGCTGCCCCCTTCAGCACACCAGCAGAAGAATATGCTTCTTCATGTGGTGTTTTGTGTGCCTTCAAGATGTTTCCAACTTATGATGACCTGATGATGACTCTATCATGAGGTTTTCTAGGGCTTATGTGATATACACAAGGTCACCCAGGAGGTTTCCATGGCCAAATGGGGAATCAAACCCTGGTCTCCAGGGTTGAAGTCCAATGCTCAAATCACTATACCACACTGGCTTTCCTTCATGCTGCACCTCAAATCAGATGGAGTACCATATTTTCCTACTTCCTGCTAAAATAATTGACATTTTGTTACAATTAACATTTCTTCTGAGCATACAATTTAAGAATTGCCACTTTAGTCTAATCTGTCCACTCCATTTCCCCTTTTTCTTCCAAACATTACTAAGGTCACCACAGCAATGTCATCTGGACTTCCTTCTGTAAGTTCGACAAGAATTGACTTTAGGATGATGCAACTGTGACTACTGATCATTCTGCAGCTTACATTTCAGCAGAAGATATTGAGCAAATACATCTGTGTATTCTGTTTATATGGATACAGGAAGAGGTCTGGAGAATACAGAAAGTAACATGAAGTTATAATTAAAGACTTTACATAAGGAGAGTATTAATGAAAGCTGTAGCTCATAAATTATCATCTCCAAGTTATCTCAGTGGGAAAGGTGACTTGACATTCCCCACACCTTTCAGGATTTTACATTCACATTTGGCAAGAATGATGGAGAGTTTAATTATCAACTTGCATCAGGTCTATTATACACAAGGGGAGGGTCTATTCGTCTTGATACGGATCATGGGCTTACAACTCGACATCCCCTTTGACTTCTGCGAGTTAGGCTCCAACATCTTTCTTTCTAAAACACTTCCTGACCGGGAAGGTAATTTATAAGCAGTTGGACATAAAAATAATAATCTAAAACAGAGACCAAGATGGCTGTAAGCAGAGCAGGGAGGAGGCACATAAAACACGGTGTATGTTTCATAATTCCTGAAAGAATTAATGTTGTTATGAAATAGGTATGGAGTGAACTTGGGTTTCAGAGATCACACTCAATAATTGATTTAAGCCAGTGGTTCAACAGTGGTCCAAATTATTGTTTTGACAACTTTATTTCATTTGCTGATGTCCTGAAGGATTTGTATGGAAGGCAAATCCCATCCTTGGTATTTTCTGCATTGATTTCATGCATGTGTGTGTGTCTGTGGATTGGGGTGGTGGTGATTCCTTTGAGATTATAAAAAAGGCCAGAAGAAAAAGTGAAACATTTTGGCCTTGTAATTGGTCATAAGACCAGAGATGAGGGGAAAGAAAAAAACAGTGCTAAGAAAAAGTTAAAGAATCCCATGAGTAAATAGGGCCACTACATGAAACAGAATGAAATATAACCATTTCCATGTAACAGAAGAAATAGCAAACAACAGTAAATCAATACTGTTCCGTGGTGATTGCTATAAGATGTAGTGGAGAGAAAACATTAGTGATGTTTAATTAGTATCTGCCAATTCTCTTTTCTTTTTGACAAAAAGTATATATATATACTCAACTTGTCTACAATTACAGTGAAAGGAAAAACAAACAATAAAACAACAGCAAATCAAATTGGAATGAGTTTGATCTAGAAATGAGCCAGTGGAATTCCACTCACACAACACTGCAAGCCCCTATTCTCCCCCTAAAAGCTGCCTGTGCAGACTGTTGGACTCCTTGAAATGGTATGTGATCATGTACAAGGGTCTGCTTTGGAACAGGGGAAACCAAAAAAATTTGGCAGGGCTGTCTTGCTGAAGCAAGTGGACTGGAGACGGAGAGAAACTGATTATTTGGGGGGATAGGAGGACACGACAACATTATTTTTGTTTGAAGTAACACAACAACCTGCAATTTTACTTTCACATATGCTAAGTTAGCATTTTTATCATTGTTTCTAAAACATATTGAGGGGGTTGGAGACCATTTTTTTCCTTTTTGAAAGTATATTTCTATACACTGACATTCATAATAAAAATAATTAAGGGATAAAATGTTAGTAAAGAATAACAATGTGATACTTTCCAAAGAAAGTTTGCATGAAGTTTTTTTCCCTCCTCCAAATATGAAGAAATGGGTGAATTCTGGGAAAATCTTCAAAAATTTGAAACAAATTCTCACCTGAAAGATTTTTTAAAAAATTCAGATATTCTTATCATGGTATTCCTAGCATGGAGAAAACCGTGGTGCATTTACCTGCCGTGTAAATGTCCAAGATGAGGACCCCCTTCATGGAAAAAAAGTGTGGATGGGTGAGACTCAGTACCAGGAATACTGCTACACATACAGTGGCCCTTCCCTTATTGCGACCTCTGCATGCGTGAAAGATAGGTGAGGTGAAGAATTGCATCCCATTGTACTCAATGGATGCAGCAGGCACATACCCACATTGTGCAAACATGCAGACAGCGCATCCACTGACTGTAATGGGATGCAACATTTACATGTTTGGTTTTACACAGGGGTTCCTGGAATGGAACCCCCACATATATGGAGGGCACAGTGTATATGTGTGTATGCATGTATCTATGAATATGTGTGTGTATACATATATATATATGGATACCAATTTTGTGTTAGCATTAAGCATTCAAAGTTCTGTGTCAATTTGAGTCAAATGTTTTAAATCTCAACTTCTTTCTACTGTGTGAATTTTGATATATTCTAATATGAATTTTATGGTTCATATCAAAATTCTGATATGAAAAAAAAGTATGATTTTTCATAAATTCTAATGAAAAATAAACTAAAATCAGATTCTTACTCGTTCTTATACATGACCATAGTAATGAATCATTGCTGTACCCCAAAGCAAGAACGCTTTAAAGAGGCTTACAAACATTTCAGTTTGTTTCTCAACAATTTCAAGAATTTGTCAGCTGACAAAGAACTTGGGAGTCAGATGCTTCTAAATGAACAGGTAATTTAGTCATGGATCATCTGTCTCTCATCTAAGACTAAAGGTGATAAAATTTCCAGAATTTTTGAAGCCATGCAGAAAAAAATCGCACATTTTTTTTGAGGGCGGGCAGGGAAGGGAACCAGAAATTTTCAGAAACATATGAAAAAAGACACGTTAGCACCCTTTGCAGATTAAAAGTCATTTTGCTTCTTTAGGCACATAAAATGCATCATACAGGCATAAAATCATCATGTTTGATGTCTTAAAAGTACAGCTTATTCAGAAAAAAATTATAAAATTAATTTTGTATGTTTTCCATTACAAATTGACAAGATTGTGAACCATAGGGAGCACCTGAGCTACACGGAACCCAGCTTATGGGGAGCAAGCAAGAAGTCCCCAATAAAAACAACAAAAAACCCTATCAACTTCAGTAAACCAAAGCAAATTATTTTGCCTTTCTAGTTCACCATTGTAAGGCAGATATAACGTACCTACAAGAACTAAGAGAAGGAAACCAAGACCAGGAACTGTAATAATTTGAAACTGCCCATAGTGGTATATCGAAGTCATGCTTTTTGATAGTTTTGGAAATTATTTGGGGACAGTAAATATGTGAAAACCTTGTCTTAAACATTTTTTCATTATGACAAAATATGTTCGTTGTGGCAAAAGGCATTTTTGTCATGACACCAAAAAATGGGAGAACCCTAGGAAGATTTTCCTGATTTTTTTCCTGATTTTTTTCTGGGTCTTTGTATCTCTAAGATATGCACTACTATGCTGTACCACCCCTTAGATTCTGTAACACTAGTGTAATCATAGGCATCTAGTCTATGGAATCCTAACATTGGCAGCTTAGGGAGGAACATTTAGAATTCTCAGCAAGGGAGTTCCTCTAGTGTCTCCAATCAAACTACAAATCCCAGGATTCCATAGAGTGCACCCATGGCACTTAAAAGATAATCATAGCATGGTACTGCATCATATGAAAAGAACAGAAGAGATGAGGCATCTGGGGTTATACAAATGAAGGGATGAGGCTATGCTACAAAGCAAGCTCAGTTTTCAATGAGTAGGTTTGTTAGGATCCATGACAAAATTTAGCCCCCTTCCCTGTTATGCAACCCCTTTTGCTCTCCCATAAAAGTGAATGAGCTCTATATATGCCTATAGGAAAAGGTAAAGAACTGTACTTAGGAAAAGAACTATAGTGATGGCTTTTCTTCACCATTTTCACTGGGTGATCTGGTATTCACCAGCTGAGATCCTGCAAGGTCATGCAACTTATTTCCTTGTAGTGGATCATGCAGAGATAAGCTGTACCCTGCAGAAGTCCTTGCTATAGACAAGTCCATCCTTACACCTGCCATAAAGCCACTTTGGGTTCCATATTGGGAGAAAGATATAGAAATAAATAAATAGGCATTCTGCTAATTAATTTGTAAGGATCCAACATGCCCCCCCCCCCAGCAATGGTCTGTGAAGATGAAGGATTAAATTTTCTTTTGGCTTGTTGCTTTCTTGCTCCTTCTTGGTATCAAGATTACATTTCCCCCATGCGTTTAAAAAGTGACTGGTGCTCTGCGATGCTAGTACGGCAGCACAAATCAAGGAAACAATAATGACAATAATAGTAGCATAGTAATGCGGACAGTAAACCTGAAGCAGTAACCACCTCTGGAAGAGTGGTAGTGAATGATGGCCGTGTTTAGGCAGACTGCTGATGCAGGAATATAGAAACTGGGAAGATATCAACCAGCCTGATTTAAGACCTGGAGAGAGTGCAGCATGGAGAGATTGATAGTCCTTTTGGTCGAGGTCCATGGCCCGCATCAGAGCTTTTGGGATTGATGTCACGCAGAGCCATCAATCTCTAAGAGGCAAATGGGACCACTATTCTCTATGAAGAATGGGTCATATTAAATACCTTGACACGGACTAGATTGAGAACTGCAAAATGACTATGGAAGAGTACATGTTTGTAGAGATAAATACAGTACTGATTCTCTGTACAGTTTGTTGAAAAGTGACAATAAAAAAAAAAGAGTCTGTTCCTTGCTGAACTTCAGGAGTGGCCAGGTCAAGAGAAAGGAAGGAAGAAATGAAGGAAGGTGGGAAGGAAAGGGGGGCAGCAAGGGAATACATAATATATGGTGTGGCACAATTTTCCACCCACAATATTAAAATCTAAAATATACAATGAGGAAGACAATAAAGGAAGAATTAAGGGTGAAACAGAAAATTGAATATGCATTTACACTTGCTGAGATGCTAGTTATGGTAGGAAAGGCCTTAACTCAGTGCTAGAACCCACATTTTACATGCCAGGGATCCTAGGTAGGAATGGGGAGGTCCCCTTCCTATAGTTAGTGAAATTAGATGAACCTATGGTCTGACTTGGTGTAATGTCCTCTTGAAGAAGGATAAACTAAACACCAGTGGGTGTTGATGAGAGATTTAAAGGAAGAGACAGAAATAGCCCCATAGATGTGCTAAGGGAGGAGATTCCTGGCATATTGTCCTATCTCAGTCCTGGCACAGCTGATAAATCAAACAAAACAAACTGAATATCTCCCAGCTTGTTACTTACTTCCAGGCAGTAAGCAAGGAGTCATAAATAAAGTCCAACATAAATGAAGTCCAGCAGGGTTTCACGGCAAGGGAGTGTCCAAGTTCAATACATGCATTTGTCAAGGCATCCAGCAAGGTAGCAGGTCAGATAAAGCTCTGACAACTCCTGGAGGGGAAGGACGCCCGCTAAAAAGATCCAAAGCCTAGTGCAGTTCTGCCTCGATTGATTGTTGCCGATTATAAATTTTGAGAGAGCGACGCTGGCTCTCTCTTTGCTGCCTGTGCTGTGCAAAGCTGGGTCTCGGTAAGTGTTCTTCTGTATCTGAAGAGGCAGGACTCTCTGTTGGAGCTGGCACCGTCGCCTGTTCTGTTTCTGGCACTGTATCCTCTCACTGGCCCTTTTCACATGGCATTTGCCATGTGAAAGGGCCCCTCGAACATCGCGCAAATGTGAGGAGTGGTCCATACGACACACTCACAATTGCACGACGCTCCAGGGGCTGGCAGGCGCCTACCATGCACTTTTTCATTTTTGTCTGTGAGCCGAAAACGGTGCACAATTGCACATCGCTCTGGGGCCCTGCATGCACTTGCCATGCGTGCGGAGCTCTGGAGCTGTTGTGCTCGCGCTTCATGCCTCAGTGCAGCCTGGGAAACTCCCAGGCTGCACTGCGGAAGGAAGAGGTGGGGCTCTCGCGCAAGCAGGTGGCAGCTGCAGAGCTGAAGGAACTGGAACGTGAGAACCTCTAGCTAGAAGCTGCTCACGCAGACCCTGCACCCCAGCTCTGTGAAAAGGTGCACTGCAGAAAGGGCATCTGCACAGCAAGCCCTGGCATGCCTTCTGGTTCAGTCTCTGGTGTGCCCTCTTCTTCAGACTCTGAGTCAGAATCCATGTTCTGGAAGCAAGGCATGACACATATGAGGCAGCAAAGGAAAAACAGGAAGAGGGAACTGTGATGGAGACCAAGAGACCCTGAGATGGTTCAGAGTGGTATGAATAGAGCAGTGGTTCTCAACCTGTGGGTCCCCAGATGTTTTTGGACTTCAGCTCCCAGAAGCCCTGAGCATTGACCATAGTGGCTGGGGCTTCTGGGACCTGAAGTCCACAAACATCTGGGGACCCACAGGTTGAGAACCACTGGAATAGAGGAATGAAGGCAACAGTCAGAGGCATACTCAAAAAGAAAGGTTGAAAGATAGAAAGAGACCAGGCTATGCTAAGCCTCTTGGACATTGTAGACTGAATGACTTTCATCAATCTGTTCTTGTCTTTTCAGGAGATGGGTCAATGATGCTACATCTATTCCCTCCATTCATGCTCTGCCCTGGCAGTCCATGGCATAGCAGCAGGGGGCAAGGATATCATTTAATGTCAGTGCACTAGCTTTCTTGTGTCTCATGTAATTCTCACAGTCATGAGAATTCTAATGCCAAGTGTCTCAGCTTAAAATATTTTCAGTCTCATCCTTTAGAAAATGGTGTAGGAAGTAGAAAGTCAGTAATATTTTTGAAGTATGTGTGTGTGTGTAAAGGGTGTTTAAATTACCCATTCAAGACCAAGGCATTCTCAAATATTGAATATATTGAATATATTAAATTAATTAAATTAAATTAAATTAAATTAAATTAAATTAATAAATTAAATAAATTAAATATATATTAAATACCAGGTGTTGATGTTACCATGCCTTACACTCCATCATGTGGCATAGTATGATTAGCCAAAAAAAAAATCATTTAATTGGCATGAAATATAAAAATGGGACACTTATGGTTGGGAAACATGCCACAAACAGGACTCTGACTGTATGCCTGAGTTAGGTCAACATGGCCTCAGCATAGCCAGGTCATAAGGTGAAGAAGAGATAAGTGGGAAAGCCCAGAGTAAATAGATTTCCAGTAATCCTATCAATGACCCAACATCTGAATACAAGAGTCAACGAAACTACCCAAGTGTGGCAGGCAAGTCACCCCTGCAGTGTGCATTTCCTCCTGAAGCCTTCCCCAACCAAGACATTAAGAGGCTATCAGGACTCCCATCAATATTTTGTCACCCAAAGTAAGATAATCAGTCTGTTCTGGACCCCTTTTGTTTACCCTGCCAGACAGCCATTAACACTCGCCCCTTCAGGGTAGGGAAAAAGGTATTTAAACCCTAGCTCTGACCCCAGCATTTTGCCAGCACTATGGGCATTGTGCTGCACTCCAGACTCTCATTCCTCCATGCTGTCCTCAGACTCTCATGTCTGAGCCATCTCTCCTCAATTTTCTGCTTCAGGACTGGTAAATATCATCCTATACACCCGAAATCTCTCACTATCCAGCCTTTCGCTCTTTCCCTTAATTAGCCTTATATGGTTTGAGAGACTGCTTGATTTTTCATGTGTGTGTGTGAATGCCCCCAATAAAACATTCTTTTGAGTCTCGACGGGTGTCCTACAGTTAGTACCAGTATACACAGGTGAAAAGATCCAGTAGTCACCCCCCTCTCGTATGCCTCCTTTTCAGCTATAATTCCCCACCTTTTTAAAGGAGACACTGGCACTGCTAGAGGATTTCAAGGTCCCCTACCTTTTGGGGTAACATTAATGCTGAGGCCCCTTGGGAGAGTAACACAGGAGGTCTGTCTCCGAGTTTGCTGAAGTTTCCTTCTCTAACATTTCACAGCTCACAGTATGAAGCAGACTATTTGTTCAACCAATTAAACACATAATAGAGCTAGCCTGATTAATATATAAACTATAGCTGCCCAGGTAGCATAAGTAATGATTTTGAGGGATCAGGAGTGAAAGAGTTACAAAGAGAATGCTGTATCACTTTGCCAGATATCAGCTGATAAGGATAAGCCAGTGCAGTTTTGGTAAACGTAAATTGCCTCTTTCATGTTTGAAAGAAGCCCTGTATAGTTGAGAGAACGGTATTTAGCAGGAAACCAATGGGATCTCACAAAAGACAATTAAGAAAATTGATGTCCTGCCTTTACTTCCATCAGAATTTGTTATTGTAAGGAGTTCCTAACACAACTCTTGGCCATTTTCCTAAATGATTTAGGGACATTTTTCCAGGACTTCTTCCTATCACTGTAGACAATGCAGAGATACTGGTAATCAACTTAGAAATACACCATTTGCAATGGAATGTGGGGATAGGAAATGTGCTCTGTTCACATTCAGAGATACTGTTTTTTCCTGTTGTTCTGGTTGTAGCTGTTGTTGTTCCTTCAAGTTGATTCTGACTACTGACAACCCTAGGGCAAACCTATCATGGGATATATGTTCTGGGGGATGAGAGTATGTGACACACTCAAGGTCACCTAGTGGGTTCGATGGTTGAGCAGGGATTGAACTCTGGTCTCCAGGGTCATAGTCCAATGTTCAAACCACTACACCACACTGGCTCTCTCTTTATTTTTACTTAATATATTCCAAGACATATTTCTGGTATTGAAAATTCTTTCTGGATCTGAACTTGGGCATAAACTATGTTTATCATTTACAAGTTTAAATATGTTTATCATTTACAGGTTTAAGAATAATAGGAAGAAACCGTGGGCTGAATGTAGCTTGTCCCCAAGCTACATTCATCCATGTCAAATACTGTCCAGTAAGCACAAAGCTCTGTAATTTCTTTTCCTCAGCTCCAGGGTGTGAGACAGGTAAGTAGTGATATATTATCTACTAGGCTCTTTTTTCAATTGTCCACTGGACAATGGCTGTTCCTCCAACCTGTAGCAGAGAAAGAAGGAAGTCTCGGCTATGCTACCAGGCTTACAGAAAGACAAGCTCCATAGGGTTCTTTCATCCTCTGAGCAGTTTCCTCTCCTACTCTTCATTGTAAGAACTGTGACCTTAAGAACTTATCCTCAAATTTACTTCTTCCCTCTCATTCGGTCCTTTTGTGTGATATCTTTTCTGTGTGTAGGGACTTATTTTTATGTTTGTAGGTAAATTATCATGGAAACAGGATAAAAAAATATTTTGAACTAACTAAACAAGCAGTTTTTGTCAGATGATTTTTAACCCGGATTTTTTCATTGTCTCAATCTTTGAAATCACCATGGTTGGTAACCACAAGTTTTAGACTGAAAGATGTCTGATTCCAAGCTTCCATTAGGTATACATATATTCTCAGCAAATTCACTAACCTGAAAGGGAAATTGATGGCTGGAATTCATGATTGCAGATACAAACGGAAAATCTAGAATTGTGCATTTGTAACTGATTCATGTTCATGATCCCTATGTATGTAATATAGTGAATATGTAGGGATCATAAAGGTCTTCCAATCCTGAGTTACTGTACAGCAGCCACTGCAGGTGATAGGGGTCTGTTCTCCCAAGAATCAAGGTACAGCAGAATGGTGTTTTCACCCACCTCCTGCAAGTGATCATGAGAGCAACATTCAGAAGCATGATCCCTGGCACAATTCATCCTTGCACCAGATAATTAACTAAGTAGCAGATCTAGAATCTTGGCCAATATTCCTGAAGTATTCACAGCAAAGTGACCTCAGCATTAGGAAACAAATGCTAAAAGCTCATGTCAAATCTGATTACCTATCCTGCATTTAGAATACTGTATTGGGGAATTTATAGCCCATGCTCTCTTTCCTTCCTTTGCGGGAACTAGACTGAGGCCCTTTCCGCACCTTACGTTTTTTCAGCGCTGGGGTGCGGGGATTGTGTGAGCAGCCTCCAGTGAGAGGCTCTCACGTCCCCACTGCTTCAGCTCCACATGAGCTGCCTGATCCTGAGCAGGCAGCGTGAAAGCCCTGCCTCTTCCTTCTGCAGCACAGCCTGAGAGTTTCCCAGGCTGTGCTGGGCAGGAAGCACAACTGCCAAGGCTCCAGAGGCTCCACATGCATGGCAAGTGCGCACGGGGCCCTGGAGCAATGTGCGATCACGCACCATTTTCATCTGAAAGCTGAAAATGAAAAAGTGTGCAAGCAGCACCTGCCCTACGCTGGAGCATCGTGCAATTGTAAGTGTGTCGTGCAGATCGCTTCTCACAATCGCAAGATGCTCCAGGCGCCCTTTGCCATGTGAAAAGGGCCTTACACCTAAGAAACAGATTCTCCCTGCTCTTGAATTGGTAGCTGCCACTAGGCCCAATGGATAACACCTTTAAACATCATCATCATCAACAACAACAACAACAACAACAACAACAAAAACCCTGAAGCTTCTGCTCCCTCTAAGTCAGAGGTGGGCAACTTCCGAGGATCTGGGGACCCTTTTTGTTCTCTCCTTACTTACTCTGATGTAGAACCCCAACACTTGGGGAAAAGATCACTATGTAAATATTAAATGGCAGTGATGTAGACTTGAGTCAATTGACTTGGACTCAAGTCACTTTAATGACTCATCTTGCACTTGACTTGGCAATAAATACACACTGACTTGACTTGACTTGTGACTTGTATATTTTTAGTGGCTGACTTGCTATTCTTGGTTCAGTAACATAACCCATCCATCCATCAGCTTTATGACTTTGAGCAATGCTTTCATCTCTTTTTCCTTGCTAGTCACATCATGATCTTCTCAAGCCCAAAGTGTGGGTACATTTCTTAGAGGGGAACAGCAAACACATTAGGCAGGCTGTCTTTGCAGGCTGTCCCCACCGTGTATTGGAGGAGCCTTCAAAAATTTTCCTTATAGCAGAAAGTAGGATTCGCCCCCAGAGCGCAGGGCACATTTCTCAGAGGGAAACAGAAAATGTGGTCGGAAATAGGCTTGAGGAGGAATGATCCTTCCTTCTAAAGTTTTTAAAGCTTCAGTAATGGAAAGTAAGAAGGATCCTATTCCCCACTTCTGAAAAAGCCTCCAGCTTGGGGGATGGGGAGTAAGAAAGATTCTATTCCCCACTTCCACAGCTGCAGAACCTTGTAAGCCCACTGATTCCCCATATACCTCACCACCACCTCTTTTTTCTGTTAAATTAGGCTCCCACACTTGATACTTGACTTGAAAGTACATTGTAAGGACTTAAGACCTGGAGAAAAAAACTTAAATACATCACTGTTAAATGGTATTGGGGCATGTCATTTAATGTCCAGAAATCTCAGAAAGTATCATTTAAATGGCATTAAACACAATTCATCACCAAAGTTAAACATTTTAAGTAAGTGTCATTGATTTCATTTGGAAGAAGAATTTAATGCTTCAACTAAATTCAACAAGGCTGAATAGAGAATCATTTTAATAGTATTATCCTCACCCTTATGAATATTAATGGTGGAAATAACTGCTGCCTGTGTACTCTGGGGTGGGAAGCTGCAGTCCACAGGCTACATTAACCCACAAGCCCAATTTTTACAGCCCTCAAAGCTTCCATGCATACCCACCAATGACCCACAAATATAATTTTAGGCTGATTTTTTTTCACCTAACACAAATTGAACAGCTTATCTCAGTTCTCCAGAACTGCTCAGAACTTTCCAACCCATATCCAATGCCAAAAATAGGTGAAAGTTGGCCAATGGCATCACTTCTAGCGTGCCCAGATAAGCAGTGGCATGAGAGGGGCAAAAATTGTCCCCTATTCTCCTGTCCTCTCTAAGATATACCCATTCAGTTTGAATCAGAACAGTGTCTACAACATATCTACTATATAAAAGTCAAAGTTTGTGAGTGACCTTGTCTGTTTGTCTGCGTCAGGCAGGCAAAGGCCTCATACGATTGGCTGGGTGAGGCTAGAAGACCTCATATGATTGGCTGGCTGTGAAGATTCTATGGAATCCTGGGGTTGGCAGTTCAGGGAGGGGCCCTTAGAATTCTCAGCCAGAGGACTCTGAATAGGCCAGTTGCTATGGAGATGAGACCTAGCAGCAGGTCCCCTCACGAGCCCAACCTCTGTATTTTAACAACTCTGAATACAGACTGGATTGGGGAATATGGGCAAAAGTTACAGGTACCAACCAACACAGTTTGGGGAATTAGAGACATAGGATCTCAGATCTGTGTATTTCAACTACATCAAACTCCTAAGACAAGGTAAGGTAATTCCTAAGGTATTTCTAACAAGTGTCACCTATGAGAAAATAAAATTCCAAGCAACACTGGGTAAATACGCTAGTTTACTGCAAAAATGATCAGGCTAGGAATAAAATAAGGAGGCTTTTGTGTAGAAGGCTCACTCATTTTCAAAGTGAACATAAAATTTTGTCGATGCAAAGAATAAGAAGGGTCTTGCTGGACTTTTGACGGCAACAAAGGAAATGCCAAATTTTTTTGGGGGGGGGAGTTAGATTTTCACCAAAATATTCTGTGAATTGTTGGGTTTTTAAAAAAATATTTGCCTGGATTTATTTTTTCACACTAAAAATGACATTTGAAAGTTGTTAATAAAATTATTAAATGTTAACAGCAAAGATAATTATTATTACTATTAGTACTCTTATGATTACCACTACTGCTGTAAAAACTGCAGGAGAAGAACTCTGCAGAAGCAATGTAATGACTGGAAACAGTGTGGCCACGAGAGAAAAGTAAGAGTACATCACTACTGACGTGTCGGATTTCCTGCCATCTTTAAAATCTTGCTATTCTGGTTTTGCCATTTTAAAAGAACAAGCTTCTTTTGCTGTCCGTTGTCAGCAGTTCCATTTTATAGATAGGAATGTGTGTGTGTATGGTGGAAAATTGAGATTGCCTCAGCTGTCCTGCTCTTTCACAGTGATTGAGGCAAATGGCACTGAGAAGACCTTAGAAATATACCAAGAATAGCACTCCAACACAAAGACACCAGGTGCTTTAGACAGAAAAGTGAGACTCAGTAAAAACGTCCCAAAGAGGGATATACTGACAATATAGGTATAATAGGAAATTGGAAAATGGCGTTTGAAAGATAGCAAAAACACTGCAAGGGAATTTCTACCTTATAATTCTTTGCCTTGCCTAGGAATGGAAAAAAAAAAATCCCCTCTTAGCATGCTTGAGTTGCTAGTACTCCATTGCCGACCTCTCCCCAAAGAAATCCATCAAGCATTTCAACTTCAGTCATAAACACATTGGTCATATCCCTACACTACAATGTAGCTCCACTTGGACAGTTCTGTGTCCTCCTGCTCCCAGTAGATGTCAAACTCTGAGAGTCATAGCTGCTGTTGCTTACCATTGGAAGGTTAGGGAGACAATGAAGTAGCATCTGGACTGAGCTGGAAAAACAAAGGTGCAGTCATTAAGGGAATTCAACTTCCTTTTCCTTCCCCGGGAGCCCAGATCTGAATTCCATCACCATCTCTTCCCTCCCACACCCTAAAGAAGGAGCAGTAGCCCCTTCCAGAGATTGACAGCTGCCTGAGGGAGAGGTTTTGGGAGCATTGTAATGGAAAATATGTATGCAGAAAGCTACACACGCATGCATACATCATGTTTACACACATGTTTTGCTTTCAAGATTCAAGCCATTGTCTGCACCTCTGTGTCCCCTCAAAATCTTTATTGCTAATGAATGTTTAGGAGTGTTCAAACCTGGTTTCCATTTTTAATCTCTCCAAGTAAACCCAGTTTGCATCTGCTTTGAGAATTCTTCCAAATCTGAAGCACATCCCTGGAGGCTGCAAATGCAGCAATGCTATCAGCACTAATAGTGCTTATCACTATCAGAGGGGCACCAGGACTGAATTCGAGAAGATATTTCATAAAAACATTGTTGTGCTGGTAGGCTGTTATGATGAATTAAATGTAGTTTGAGGTTTTTGTTTGGTTTTGTTTTATTTTCAGCTGGCATGAGTATTAGAATGCGCACTGCATTTCTGTGTGGGTGTGTGGCAAAGGCAGAAGGACTCCCCTATCCATCATTTAGACATGCAGAAACAAGAAGAGAGAGCATCAAAATCATACCTATAAAATTCAGCACAAAATAATGGAAATATAAGAAGTAAGGGAAGTACTACTGCCTACAAGGGAGTTACATTGAAAAACAACTTGACATACAAAAGAAAACCTGTTGGTCAGTACGTGAATCCTTGGTTTGGAGCGTAAAGGAACAGCTTACTGAAGCAGAGGAAAGCTGAGACCTTGCCTATCTGTTGTAGGCCAGACCATTGTCTTACTGTAGTGACCAATCAGTCTTATTGGTATCCCAACTAGACTAGATCCACAATCTATTCAATGGGTCTACTGAAGTTAGGCCTCATTTGGAATACTATGTCCAGTTCTGGGTACCTCAGTTCAAGGAGGATATCAACAAGCTGGAACGTGTCCAGAGGAGAGTGACCAAAATGGTGAAGGGTCTGGAAGCCATGCCCTATGAGGAACGGCTTGGGGAGGTGGGTATGTTTAGTCTGCAGAAGAGAAGGTTAAGAGGGGACATGATAGCCATGTCTAAATATTTGAAGGAATGTCATGTCAATGAGGGAGCGGGCTTGTTTTCTGCTGCTCCAGAGACTAGGACAAGGAGCAATGAATTCAAGCTGCAGGAAAGGAGATTCCACTTGAACCTCAGGAAGAACTTCCAAATGGTCAGAGTTGTCTGGTAGTGGAATATGCTGCCTTGAAGTGTGGTGGAGTTTCTTTCTTTGGAGGTTTTTAAGGAGAGGCTGGATGGCCTTCTGTTGGGAATGCTTTGATGGGTGTTCCTGCACAGCAGGGGATTGGACTGGATGGCCCCTGGGATCTCTTCCAACTCTATGATTTATGATGCTATGATTCTAAGTGAGGGATGTAATTCTTCACTAAGATTCTTCTCAAGGAAACAGCAAGTAATCTTAACAGTTTCTTCCTGCTGCAACAAAAGTCTTTGAAAACCATGTGATTTTTGATTTTTGAAAGCCTATTTTCAGTTCAGGATTTCTCAGATTCATACATGGTTGTTTTACAGAAGAAACAAATTTTCTGCACAGCACTATTTCTTAGGCAGAAAATGTTATTTTCTGTGAAAATCAATAATAAATTATTTTTGTGCAGAATGAGACCCTAGTTATAGCATTTTTTACACAGGGAACAGCCTTTTCCTTGCAGGAAATAATAATTACTCATGGAAATACTATTTTCTGTGTAGAAAAGGCTTTTTCTGAGAAGAAATGGCAGTTTGCTACACAAAACCACCACATGCGAATTTTGCACAGAATAAATCCCAACCTTTGAGATTCTCATTAGTCCAGGATTCTTCTCATGCATAGAATGGTGGAATCACATTTGTCACAATGTAGCTCACACTTACAATTACTACTATTTCATTATACAAGCCTTAATATAATTACAGAACTGGTATATTTTTCCTGCACATCTCAACACTCAAAACACATGTTTTTTGACCATTTCTTTTCAAATATTTCTTTCCACCCTCAACTAAAGCTGGGACATCTCCATGCTGTCTCTGTGTGTGCACACACACATGCAAGCACATGTGCACGTGCATAATAACCAAGTATGAAAGCAATCTGGTTTAAATGTTGGACTTCACAAAGTTTGGAAATTGGGAAATATAAGTGCTGTTCCACATAAGTGCCATGTTTTTCCCACAAGCCACTTCTTGTAATCCTCATCATCCCCATCACTAGGTTCACTGGGTAGGGCTGGTGGGAATTAGAATCCACCAACATCTCCATGGTCAAATTTTCCCCACCAGAGGAAAGAAAGTTAGCTTTCTTTTAACCTAATAATATTGTCATACAAATAAAAAGAGGGGCAAATTTTTTTCCCTTTTTTCCCCAGAAGAAAGCATAACATAGTTAACCCTTTCTTAGGAAATACTATGTAGTAAGCTGTGTAAGTATTTATATCACATGATTATTATATAATATAACTTTATTAAAATAATTTTGATAAATGAATAAGACTGATTTCTAGAAAAGATGAAGAAAAGATACTGATATGTTTGCTTAATTATTGATTAGAACACTTAAATAAATACCAGTAGATTTTAATAGTTTAGGGATCCAGGTTGTATTTATTGAGGGGCTAGGGAAATACGTTACTGGTTCAATAAAGCATGGAGTGTCATTTAAAAATTTATCTTATAGCAAGAACCAGTAAGGCTTTTAATTACCTTCTGTGCAAGCTTTTTAATTGCTTTGAAGGTTACAGTGCTTAGCAAGCTCCTGACACAGTTGTAGCTACTGACTTAATTTACAGTGTTTATGAGAGTCAAAGTACGTGTGATGGTAGAAAATCCCTGTGATTAAATATGGATTTCTCCATCTCTAGAGATAGGTGATAATTTTCTTCCATTCATTTTTTCAGAAGAACATTCCAAAATTCACACATTCCTTCATAAACAGGATGGAGTGAGTTTAAGATATGGAGGCAGGACGGGGGGGGGGGACAAATCTTGAATGTAGAGTTTTTGGCCATCCTCCAGTTGTGATTGGTGTTACACTCTCTCAAGTCTGGGCTTGCCTCCCTGTCTATTCAACTGTGTTTCTAGTGCTGAATTAGGGTTGTCCCCTGCTTTTTCCTCTAACAGCCTCCTCTTCTTTAACACCTCTGTGGTAGGCAGATATGACATGCTCTTTTCTATGCTATAACAGTGGAGACACTTGAGAATTTGGGGATGGGGGAGCGAGGGAAGAAGGTATTTTCCTTAAAAAAAAAACTTAGCATATATTGCAGTGTTTTTCATAAAATGTATGGAAAGAATCTGTTCTTTTTTAAAAAAAAGAATAGAGTGAATGCAGAACTAGCAGATACATCATTTTTATCCACCCTATGGGAAAAGGCAGATGGGGATCTAATTTTGGACAATCAAAACAGGAACATGAATTAGTACATGGACTCTCCAGATCTGTGGGGGTTTGGTTCCAGGACCCCCTATGGATGCCAATAAATGTCAATGATTGCATCCCATGTTATTAAATAGGGGCAATGCACACACATATTCTTCAGTGTGTCAGTGTTCACATCACCGCTATTTTATGTATAGGATGTGACACTCGGTGGGAATCATAAATCCAGAGCTCACAGATCCATAGGGTCCACTGTATAGAGTTTTGTCTACTACTTCCTTTCCCAAGGCTTTTTGTCCAAGCTGATAATAGATTGAACTCTCCAGTTTTGGTGAGCTGCTGTGTGTCTGTGGATGATAAACTGTGGATAGGTAAGCTCTAAGTGGGCAGGCTTAGTAGGCTTTTAAACTGCTTTTAGGAGTTTTTAATGAGTATTTTTGTATGTTTTAGGTTTTTTATCTTTGCATTTTTAATATTTTTTTTATTTGGTCATCACCTTGGGAGCCCTTGTGGATTGGGAGACAATATACCACGTTATTCAACATATTAAAATCATGGAAGATCCATGCACACCTGTGCTTCTGGTCACATCCTGAAACTACAAGGACTTTGAAATGATGGTGATGATGGTTCATAATTTTTATTAGATCATTTCAACAAAAATAACAATATAGAATACTAAACACAGATATGCTACCATATAACCCAAAATATGTATCTTAAAAGGATACAATCAATTTTCCAGGTAGTCTGAATATACTCTTCTTTCAATGTAACTTCTTGCAATGGAAGAGTCATGGATTTTCAGTACTAAAAACATAGTTTCAAAGATCTTGTGCCATTTCTTTCCAATATTGTTACTGAAATCCTGAAGTTCTCAAGGTATCTTATGCATTGTTTGAAGAGGTAGTGGGGTGTGTGTGTGTAGAGAGAGAGTTTGTTTAGGTGCCGTACTTCAATAAATCTATCCTTTCTGATTTCTCTTCTGACGTCCATACTAATCTCTCCATGTCTCACAGCTTCTTGTGCAACGAATGAACGTCTACTTTCTGTATATATTTTATTCCTTACTGTGGCCATTCTCTCTGATAAAAGCTCTTTATGACTGAAATGTTTGTTCGTTTTTGGGGAAAAAAACCTAGATAGGCCTTTGAAATTCTTAATCTTGCTATGACTGCTTCTTGCCTTCCTGCCTGCTCTGTTCTCTCTTTTCTCTGCTCTGTTTCTTTCTTGGTTGTTTTCTCAATTTCTTTATTCCTTCAGTATTCTGGAAACCATTCATTACAGCTAATTCACATTAAACTCAGTCTTTTCTGTAATGAAAATCTAGCTGCTTAGCTGCACACGCCACAACAGTAAACATGGCAAGATTTTACAGTGTAATCCTGGTGGGAAAAGGTTGGGATCATCTGTAGGGTAGGAAAAAATCTAAATTCTGACCTCTAATGTTCATTTGCACTTTTATGCAGATTTTGGGTGGTCTGGGGTGGTATTCAATGGATGTGCTGTGGGTGGGGAAATCTCTGTCCACCTCCAATGATCAGGGGATAAGGATAAGGGGTGGAAATTTATATTTAATTTCCTTTCAATGGGCAATGTAACTGGGAAACTGTTAAAATAATTTTTTCTATTGGAGAAAAAAAAATGCCAAATGACCATCCCCCCACCTCAGCTGGGACTTGTCAAGAAAGCCAAAACTTACTCACTGCCCTTCCACTCCACTCCTTTTCCAGCCCACTTCTGGACTCTCTCTCTTGTTCTCTGACTCTCATCCATAAAAGTGCAAATGAACTTTCATATAATAAACACAACAAAAGCACAACAAAAACAGGAAGAAGGTCATTAATGGATTTTTGATGTTAATAAAAAGAAGCACTTCCCAAATCTTCTCATATGGGAGCACAACAGAACAATGGCATCATGTGACAAGTTGCTCCAAAGATGCCATTATCCTGGAGTAAGTGCGATTTACTTGCTTTTTGTGATAAAGCCCTTAGAAAGAAACTGGCATAAAAGTTAATGGAGCTGTCTTTGTTTTCTTTCTCCTTTGCTTGTTGAAAAAACTAGCATGCTAAAAAAACTAGTAAATTACTTGAAAGTGAACATTACGTGAAAAAGGACACTTTTACCAACACCTGGTATTGGTCTGTACCATCAAGTGGAAGAAGACATGAGATTATTTTCTCCTGTTCCAGAGGAATTGACCCAAACCAAGAGATGGAATTACAGGGACAGAAATGCCTACTGAACATGAGGAAGGACTTACATTCAAGGATGGGGCAAACAAGGCAGTCCCGACCCCTAAAGCTGTTCTTCCCTGCAGTTAGCGCTTTGGTTTGACAGTTCTAAGACTCTAGCAAGAAACAGGCCTGTATAATGTGCTGGAGCTTTATTTATTATTTGCTGTTGTTGCTGTTTTTAATGGTTTATGTATTTAACTGGTTTTAATATTTTTGATAGTTTATTTGCTTTTTAACTTTTGTATGCTTTGAAATTTTAACTGTGTTTGTTTGTAACTATCTATTGTAAAATGTCTGGACACCTACACTGGGGAAGAGGTGGGATATAAATATAATTAGCAAATAACAGTCAGAATAACAATCATATAGCAGATGAACATTATGTGGATTTTAAAGATTTGTTTTGGCCCCATGCAAATAACCAAGAGTTTAAAGGTGTCACAAAAAAAGAAGAAATCCTTTACATGAAATTTAAAGAGTTTCTTTTGACTCCTCCCACTGGTGATATTTCAAGCCTCCACTGTGCGTTTGTGTATTTGCGCATTCAGGCAGTTTCCTGCCTTGAGCACTTTCTGGAGTCCACAGATCTGAACAAGACTGCAGTAAATCCAGTAAACATTTTAATTAAGAAACAAGACCTATAGGGTAGTTAATTTTTATTGTGCAATACCCCCAAATGGCGAGAACCGAAGCTTCATTGTTTGGGTAGAAATGTAAAGTTATGAGCTCACTTGCTGATGTGCAATGTAATTTGTGATTAAGGTTATCTGCAATATCTAACCTTTCGGTAAATGTCAGATGCATAATGACTGCTGCCTTCCTCCTTTTTTGATATCCGCAAGGTTCTGTCTGACCACAAGAACTGAGTTAATAAGCCTCTAATGGGAAATGACCAACATTGGAATAGTACAGATTAAAAGTGACAATGCTAATTGACTGTAAAGGTATCTACATGAAGAGGAACCAGAAAAATAATTTAAGTCTAAATGAAATTGGACTGATTTGATATTTGAAAAAGCATTCCTTTCCTCTTATGTTTGGTAGGGGGAATTAATTGCTTCATGTTTCACAAAGAATAGGCTTCTGGGGGACAATGGGGAAAAATGAAAGTTGGGGGAAAATGATGAAGATTAACTCCTAGAGATTTTTGCAGCTGGAATGAGGTTCTGCAAATGCTCATCATTTTAAAGAAAGCAAAACACACACACACACACAGAAATTTTTAGTGAGGCTTGTCCATGTTTTATTGCGATCTGGAGATAAAATGAGGATCATTGTAAGTATTCATAACTTAAGTAGCAGCAATGTTTTACGATATCAACCAATGTGAAGCAGAGGACACTATGTATCTGTGAGAAGAGCCAGTGCTCAACAACAACAGGAGCAATACACACACACACAGAGAAAAATGATTCAATAATATTGCTACTTGCAAATGTGTACAATCCAACATTTTTGAACTGTTTTAAATGTTAATTGGACTGGGCTGGATTAATTGAATTGTCTGTCCATTTAATTTTTAAAAACTTTTGTCTTACATATTGAGTTTAGCTGGGGTGGGGTATAAATTCAGCGATCCCCCCTTATTCAGAGGGAATGCATTCCAAGACTTCCTATGAATGCCTGAAACCACAGATAGTACCGAGCCCTATAGTACCAGCTATATAGTACTCTGTAAAACTAGAAGGCTACTTCTGGTGATGCCAGAGCTGTTTCCCATGGCATTGTTGGTGGAGAGGTGGTTAAAGTGGGGGTCGGGCATGCATGCAAGCTGGCTAGATGCATGTGAAAGGATGTGCTGAGCAGTCCATGTGGGGACCATCACAAAGCAAAGGATGGAAGGAAGAAATTAAGCCTACGAGGAAAGAAAGCAGAGGCCCCTTGCTGTGGAGACCATACCTCAGGAAGTTGTGAGTTTTCTCAGGCCAGCCATCACTGCCCCTCTTCAAACTACTTCCCCCCACTCCCAGTAGGTGCTACAAGATTCCTGGCTGGTCACAGGCAACTGAAACTGAAGAAAACAAGTGCAGATAAGGGGCCGAGAATCAATCAATCAATCAATCAATCAATCAATCAATCAAAAATAAAATTTTAATTTATACTGTAGGATGCCTTGTGTCTCATATTGGGAGAAAGCTGAGATGTAAATCTAATTGAATTAATTAATTAATTTATGGAAGCAGACTTCTGCTTGCCCAGTGGCACTTTCCTCTTTTCTATAGCCCTCGACCCCAAAATCAGTTTCTGACAATCATCTAGCCCTGTGACCTAGATTTTGAGAGGTCTCAGCAATTGAAGTAGGAGGGAAAATGGTCCTTTTCTGTTACACCGATGGGACCCATTCAGTCAGAGTTAATTGTATGCCCCACAATAACTGCAGAAGAAACTGAGGGGAAAAAATGTATAGCGACTTGGTGATTATGAAATCTGTGAGTGAAATCCAGTGATATTTAGGATAGCTCCAATGAAGAAGGAATTTGAAACTGCCATTGACTTAAATGGGCCTACTGTAAGTATGACAAAACCCGGATCCAACTCACTGAAAGAGATTTAAATCTTGTTAGCTTCAAAGGGAACATCTGTGTGATATATTTAGGAATGACACATGAGAATAGATTGATTCGTATATGGTTGATTCAATTACTAATGACAATATGGATTGCTTCCATTCATTCTCCTGCTTTGGAAGTAACACTACATGATAGTTGAGTGCTTTGTGGAAATCCACCTCCTTTTCTTCTGGCAGAAGATTAGAAGTATCTGCCCTAATTATATTCCAATTAAGCTACTATAGCGCACTCTGCATGGGTTTGCCCTTGAAAAGCATTGAGAAGCTAATGCAAAATGTTGGAATCAGACTATTGTCAAGTATGTCTTTTAAAGGCTACAGCCTTTTTCTCAGGACATCATCATCCCACATTGGGGATGGGAGAATCATAGAATCAGAGCTGGAAGTTATCCCAGGGGCCATCAAATCCAACCCCCTGCTCTGCAGGAACACCCATCAAAACATTCCCAACAGATGACCATCCAGACTTTGCTTAAAAATCTCAAAAGAAGAAGACTCTACCACACTGTGAAGCAGTAGATTCCACTGCTAGACAGCTCTGACTGTCAGGAAGTTCTTCCTGAGGTTCAGGTGGAATCTCCTTTCCTGCAGCTTGAATCCATTGCTCCTTGTCCTAGTCTCTGGAGCAGCAGAAAATAAGTCTGCTCCCTCCTCGACATGGCATCCCTTCAAATATTTAAGCACGACTATCACGCCCCCTTAACCTTCTCTTCTGCAGACTAAACACATCCAGCTTCTGAAGCCGTTCCTCACAGGGCATGGCTTCCAGACCCTTCACCATTTAGGCCACCCTCCTCTGGACACGTTCCAGCTTGTCGACATCCTTCTTGAATTGAGGTGCCCAGAACTGGACATTGTATTCCAAATGAGGCCTAACCAATGCAGAATAGAGTGGTACCATTACCTCCCTAGACACCATACTCCTATAGATGCAACCAAGAATCGTGTTGGCTTTCTTGGCTGCATCATCACACTGCTGACTTATGTGCAGCTTGTTATCTACCAAGACTCCTAGCTCCCTTTCACATGTACTGCTATCCAGCCACGCGTCCCCCATCCTATATTTGTGCATTCCATTTTTTCTGCCTAAGAAATATATATTTTCTCTCTGTGGAAATTCATTTTGTTAGCTTTGGCCCAGCTCTCCAATCTGTCAAGGTCATTTTGAAATTTGATTCTGTCCTCTGGGGTATTAGCAAACTCTCCCAATTTGGTGTCCTGCAAATTTGATCAGCATGCCCTCCACTCCTTCATCCAAGTCATTGACGAAGATGTTGAATAGCACTGGACCCAGGACAGAACCCTGTGGCACCCCACTAGTCACTTCTCTCCAGGAGAAAAAGAAGGACAGGTTTTGGATGTGCTTATGCAAAACATCATCCAGGTCTTATCATTCTCCCATCCCCAGGTGGCACAATTGTGCAGTAAATCATTGACAGATTTTCCCCATCAATGAAGGGCAATCACATAGTTCTCTTGCAGCTCTCCTGGGAGGGGAGCATGACAGGAATGCTCATTCTGCAGCGCAGCCAGGCTCTGTCCCAGGCTGTGTTGGCACAACCATTGTGCTTCCTGACCCTCCACATACCAGGTAAGTGTGGGAGGAGGGTCAGGAAGCACAATGGCTGTGCTTCCTGTGCCAACACAGCCTGGGACAGTGCCTGGCTGTGCTGCAGAGTGAGCATTCCTGCCATGCTCCCCTCCTAGGAGAGGATCTACCGAGATCCTCGTGGGACACCACCAGGGTCCAGTAAGCTGTGGAAAGGGCCTACAATAAAACCTGCATTACAGGAACTGTGTGGGCTTCCAATCTGCTTCTGAGCTCTATTCAAGGTGCTAGTTTTGACCTACAAGGCCCTTTTGGGGCCAGAACATCTGAAAGACTTCCTAATCTCATATGAGCTTGCCCTACACTGAGACTGTTGGCACAGGCCCTGTCATTCCTTCCAGCACTACAGAATACCAACACTTGGAAATCTCTTCATTGCTTGGGCTGCAATGACTGCTTCCTCTTTACATTCCACTTGATGTTGCAGTTGTCAGGTGCAGAACCCACATGTGAAATTTCACCCTGTACTTTTTAAGTTTCTAAGCATGGTGGTTATGGCTCCATTTTTTTTTCCTGAAAAAAAAAATTCTTGCTACAAAACATGTTTTTATGAAAATGGTAATTGCAATCATATCATTCCAAACAGCAGAGTGTTACATTTCTAAATGAATTATTCAGTGTGGAGCTATTAAATGCAAGACCTGTCACAACAGAAAGTCATTGAAGCCCTTTGTTTTCAGCACAGTACTTAAAAAAAAAAACACCTTCCACTCAAAGTGCTTTTGCAGGGAACAGACGTTCTTGTTTTTCTCTCCCAGCTAAGCAATATTTTCAATCAACTGGCTGGGAGAGCCACCTAGAAATGAGCCGTGGAAGGGCTCATAATAATCACTATTCTTGTCCAAACACTCCCAAGCCGTTCATAAACAAACATCATACTACATAAGCCTATGGTTTCCAATGACTATGGCTAATTGACTGTATTTTGTGTCAGGCTAAGGCACTTGTTGACAATATATTTGAAGAAAAAATGTGATCTCAAAATGCTGGAAATTCCTGAATAACTTTCAAACAGTCTGTCACTCACATAACCAATTGTTGATGTGCCCTTCTCCATACTGCTTAACAAACACACTGGTGGACTTTTTTATAATATATGAAATATGTGAAAGATCACCAACAGAGAATCAGTATTCACTTTTTTTTATACACTGGTTGTGTGTATAGCTAAATGGCTTGAATCCAATTGCTAGTACCAGCTAGAGTAAGACCTTAGGACCAACTGCTTAATGGCACCTCAGCCTTGATTCAGGAGGCCTACTGTAGCTGGGCCTATCAATTATGCATTATGTATGTGGTTATCAATAACTTTCCATTTGCTATCACACATCAGTATCAGTAAAAATAATAATTCTGTTAAAAGTCCTCTTTGTACTTTACCTGTCTTCATTTTTATACATGAAATATAAATTTATCTGCTAAAAATACTGTTTATTTTCCATTTTTTCAAAAAAAATGTCGATATTATGCCAAATCATTTTTAATCTTGCCACAGAATCCATCACTGTCCTTAGATATAAAAATGGCTTTATTTTTCCTCTTCTCCACCAACTTACCATTTTGACATGTAAAGAAGAGTCATTTTGTAAAATTCTAAACTTTTACAAAGGTAAGAAATGGCAAAATAATAACAACATTTGTCTCCTGTCAGAAAATATTGACATGGTATTACCACAGCAAAATTGGTTTGTGTTGTGAAGTGTGTCTCATAGATAAATCAGATGGCACACTTAAAAAAAAAACCTAAATACATTGTTCTTAGAGCTTGTATCCATAAAAAAAATATATACAGAAATGTAAGTAGAATGTTAACTTTCATTGCAGCATTTTTCTTTCCAAAAATTAGAAAAACATTTAACACAGAATAGTATTTCTTCTATTTGTATCACGTTTAGCTATGATATTATTCAGAACTTCCTGAAAGCCAACATATTATATTACAGATAGACTTTTTATATATACCCACACAGGATTAAGATAATTTTGAATCCCCTTTGCATGCAAATCTTTACCAGTGTACAGATGCAACTTTCAAGAGGAGCCAAAAACATACCAAAAGGGAAAGAACAAAGGTTTTTATATTAAGGAAAAAGTAATAATATGGGAAAGAAACTATGCACAGCTATAATGGTAGGACAACCCTGTCATTGGACAGAATGAGGCAACTGCCTCTGGTACCTCATTTTTGGTGTAATCATGGAAGGCCAGAATAATGCTACTAATTAATTTATTATTGTATTTTTACTGCCAAGGACATGAAGAAACAACTTTGGGATTTTATGTTCCTAGGAACCAAATAACTTGACTAGCCTTGAGCAATATGCACCTTGACTAGTGTCTGCCTGTGCTTCAGTCTGAATTCTTTTGTGATGCCAACCAAGTGACAGTTATGATTAACTGCAGGAAAGAATTCAGCGCTGAAGGATGGATAGACCAACAAGTATAAATACATTCAGCTGTTAAATCGTATGGGGCTTTGAATACATGGGTGAAGCCCTTAAGGAGCGTAGTGGAAGCCTACATCTAACCACATACCTAAATTATGGAAATCTTTGACCTAGGAGATTATGGCTGGGACACTGTTAGCATCTTGTACATGCACAAGTTCTTCTATAGGAATAGTTGCATATTTTTTTCAATGCATAACATTCACATTCAGTTCAAGTTCTGCATGAAGAGCCACTGTGCATGAATATATATAGGTGCATATAGGTGCACACTCCATATTATACATGGATTGTCCATTCAGTTGCACATTTGGTATCTTGATAGAGTTGCGCAGCATGATTGTTCAATACAAGAGTTGGGTATAGCACAATTAATGCTGAATTCCATGTGTTGAAACTCACTTTATGCAATCCCAATACAAGATCCCAGCCACAACTGGCACTGTCTTTTACAGTGTTCTCTGTATGATAGAAACAAAACTTATGGTTTAAGCAGGTACTGTTTTATCAGGACGATAGGTTTTATCCAATAACTTTGTTTTATCTATTGCAATGGTAGCCGATGGACCAAGCAGGGTTTGTGCCTCACCTCAGAATGATGGGATGGAGGCATTCCTCTCACTCTGTGAGCCCCTCGTGACATGACATCTCCCCCTCCTTCACACTAAGGATATTGTTTGTTATTGTTATTCTGGAATATTTGTGTATTTTGTGATTGGTTAAGGTTTTTTTGTTTAAATGCCTTTTGGTGCTTATAAATAAATAAGCCTAGTGATAGGATTCCAGCTTGATTGTGGTGGCCTGCAGTGCTGGGGGGGGGGCAACTGCGTGAAGCTTATCTGGCACTGGCTATCATAGCCATTGATGGACAATGCTCTAGCTTTGTTCAGCTACTCATCCACCTTCCTGCTATCCACTACAGGGCTATGGAGGAGGAAGAAAAAAGGTGAGTCTCTGAAAGCGAGATTCTCCTGCCCAAGAAAGTTTAAACTCCTTGTTCTCCATTGCAGGAATGAATAATAAAAACAAAGACAACATCCTTAACCTATACTGAAGCATATTGAGCCAGGGAAATCCAGTTTCGTACTAGAAGCCATCCCTGTTTTCATAAAGGCCAGTTTAGGGCAGGTGTGCAGTTTCTCTTTTGCAAATGGTAAATATGTTGGTTGAAAAGTCTGAATGCTTTAGTGTACAGAAAGAAGCAGGGAAAGGAGAAAAGAGAACACCATAAAACCATCTAAACCCTCTAAAGAAACAGTCATAAAGTTTTGGTAGACAGCAGGATACAAACAGAGTTCCTGGAACTGAAACAAAAAGTCATGCTTTGCTAGCATCTATTAAAATAGCATCTGTGTAGTTGGTCTTCATTTTGGTTTTTTGCCAGAGAGGCTGTTTATACTTTTTCTGGAGATGCTCAACCACCATTTAAAATGTACCGTTTAAGCTGCTTGACCATGCCTATCTCTGTCACGTACTGATATTATTTCTACTCTGTGAAAGTAAGAGGAGCACCAACACACAATTAGAACTTTTGTAGTACTACATGGCAATCCATCTGCGGTTGGCATACTTGTCAATGTATATTAGCCAGGCCATTGGAAAACATCAAGAAAGTATTTCTTTTCACAGAATCAATATGAGATGGCTAAAGTTAAGGCTCTCTGTTAAATGTACCCGTAAACATACAACTTAATGTAGTTTCAGTGCAGGTGCAATCCTCTTATGCAACAGATTCCCACATGAATCAGGGTGTACATCCAATGGAATGTGGGGATAAGAGCATTTCACTGACCAGTAGGGTCAGTGGCAGCTGGTGATTCACACTTCACTGAGTCAGTGGCTGTGAATCTGCTATAAATTTTAGTCGGCACATTACAGAAGTTATCCACGGTGTTGATCCCAATCTCAAAAACAAAACAAAAAAAGGCCCAGCGCTTTAGATAGAATTCCAGAGCTACCACAGTATAAGAGTGGATGAATCCATCCATTTCGTCTTATGCTGCAATAACCGTAAGATCTCAAAGTTCTTTCTATCTGGTTATGAAGGAATTTTATGATTTGTTGTTGTTTGCAGTTTCTCATCCGAAAGAGTGCATCAAATTCATTAGCCCCATTAAAGACACTTGCTGGAATTCAGAATCACAGTTATGGATGTACAGTTAGAGTTGTGCATTTCTAAATGATTTGTATTCACAATCCCTCTATATTCAACATTGTAGGGAATAGGTAGGGTTTGTAAAAGTCCCCCAGTTCCGATTTACAGGGCAGCAGCTACTACAAATGAGGGGGGTTTGTTCTCCTGTCAATTGGGATGCAGCAGACTGATGTTTCACCCTTCTCCCATGAACAATCTCTAATGGAAGAGGAATTGTGACATAGGTCCTGCCTCTTACTTTGTGAAAAACCAAAAAAAAAAAAAAAAAATGGTGCAAATACATAAATTGATTCAGAGAATTTTGAGGATTAAGTTACAGTAAAAAGTGGAAATGTTCCTTGTGGGACTGCCAGATGCACATTTTGACAAGAGCTGTGAAACAGTATTCCAGTATATGACTATAGCAACAAGCCCACTGTATGCCTAGGGATGGAATAACAAAACTCTACCTTCTAAGGAAGGTTAGTTGTTAAAGGTGAATGAGCAGAAACAGATATATTTGTCTACTTTGATTAGAGAAAAACCGTTAGCAGCATTTGTGAAAAATGGAAACCTCTGATAGACTTTTTTGAGAAAAAATAGAAGGTGAAATGGTAATCATCAGTTTTGAATATTAGTTTGGGTGGGCTATTAACAAAGTTGTAATAGCCAGTTTATAAAGAGTGAGGTAGAACTATAGGGGCCATTCCACATTACACTGTTATAGTGCTGTTATTCCGCCTTCAACATCCTATGGAATCCTGGGGTTTGCCCTTTAGGGAGGGGCCTTTAGAATTCTCAGCCAGAGAGCTCTTTGGCCTCAGGAAACTACAAACCCCAGAATGCCACAGGATGTTGAAAGTGGAACAATAACACTATAACAAGGCAGGGCAGAAACCCCCTTGGATATGTATGTATAACTGCAGAAAAGCCACTTTTAGACGGATTTGCAGTGTATGTGGTAGTATTTCTTTGTGTATGTGTGTGTGTATTTTTTCCATTGTATATCTACTTGTGTCTGAATTGTGAACTAGTATTTAATTGGTTAGTTAAACATTAATCAGTTCTTGTTTGTATTTTGTTAGTAGCTTATTACTAGGTTGCTTTTGATAGGGGTGTTTGGTGTAATATTAATAAATGTAATCTTTAAAAAAAGTTATTTAAATAAAAAGAGATCTTACTGTTGCATTTGCTCACATGAGTGTGGCTAGGGAGGAAGCAACAGTCTGCTGCATCCCAATCAATAGGAGAACAGATCTTTGTTGCTCATGGCAGCTGCTGCCCAGTATGTCAGGATTGGGAGGATCAGAATGGGAGATGCTACTTAGCTATGCATCTAAGGTAGTTACTAAGTAGCATGTGTAGAATTTGCTGTCTGGACTCTGTCAGAAAAAAAAAGAGGTGATATTCAGTATCACAATCATCACTGATTTCAGAGAAGTCAAAAGATAGACCTCTAAGCACTCATTGCCTTTTTCTTGGAGGTGCAAATCTTCCACCACTGATTTATCTAACAATCAACCTTCTCGCCACCTGCTTTTCTTTTTGGTCTGAATTTTTTTTTCGTATTTATGAAGGAATCTGAGAATTCTGGAAAGCTCTTATCAAAACTGAAAGGAATTCTCATCCATTATTACCTTTCAAACCTTTCCCTAGCAACTTGTGTTCTTTCTCATATTCTGTAGAAATATTTGGGCATAGATCATAAGACCATACCAGCACAGACTGTATAAGAATGCCAATCAGGTGAAGAGTCTGTGCATGTATAGCTTTTTAGTGTTCAATCCAACACATCAAGCTTAATGGAATGATCCAGTTCAAGAGTGGAGAGGGCATGGCTTTTGAGCCCCAAAGTCTGTTTCTGTGGCCCTCAAGGGTCTCAATATCCCCCATTTTTTCATAAAAATATTTTTTAACTTAAAATGCCCACACTCTCTCTTGGTTTTTCCTGTTTTTGCCCCTTCCTGGGCTGTTTTAGTCCTAAGCTGTGTTCAAAATGACAAGTAGCTTTTTTGTTTATTTCCTGGTTGGAAAATTGTCTCCCCTACTCCTAAAACAGACAAGCAGGGCAGAAAAGCTGTTGCCCCACCATGGAATATTTTGAGCTCTAAAGGGGTGGTATTTTGCAGGGGGAGGGGTCTTCCACCTCTCACAGGTCCAGTAAGGACATGTGCAACCCTTAAACAGCAGGTCATTGACCATCCCATGATCTACAAGCACGGAGGGATCTCTTGTGAACAACCTACCAGCAATTCCATATCAGCAGAATAGCTTGCTGACAAAATATGTCCAACTACATCTCAGAGAAGATTTCTGATTCATCCTATAGCACCAAGAATGTATTTCAAATACCTTATAACTTCAGCCATAGAAATTTAATTAGTAAACTGATAACATGCAGACTAGATATATTCAGAATCTCCTTCTATTGTTAATTATCACAGCAGGGAAGAAAGGGAAAAAGAAGACATGAAAAGGATGAGTTGATTTTTCAGGTTTAAAAAAATAAAAGAAAAGATAAACTGTCATGACAACATTGTCTCACTCTGTACACTCCTCTTCCTTACATTAATTCCAGTGAATTCCATCTAGCTGCTGGAAGAATCCCAAAGGACCCACAAAGGAAATTTTCATTTGTGGGCTCTGCAACTGATTTGGTGTTCAGCAAGATGACATTTAATTTAGTTCTGGAGGGTAGTGTACTTAGTGGGGGACTATAAATTCTTAAGGGTGCTAAACAAAAGGTTGGGGTAGAATCCTTTGGTCAGCCATGGAATTATCAATCTGCCATGGGTGCAGCTATACCCTAGCTCTGTTCCACTGTAAACAACAGCATTACAGCTCTTGAAAACAGGAAGCAACGTTCTGTTCCTGAGTATCCCTTGAGGGAACTGTTAAAAAGTGAGGTTGTTTGGCTCCATTGACTGAAGATATAAATTCAGGGTACACTGACCTTCATTAGATGGATGAAGAGTCAGACAGTAGGACAGCTGGTAATAACCAAGAAGACAAATTATAGTGTTCTATCTGTGTTCTAACACCTTCTCTGCAATGGATTAAGAGGGGCTCTAACAAAGTTTTTATAGAGACTTACTTTTCTTCGTGTAGGACATTTAACTTCAAAGAACCAAATGGTGCAAGGCTAAGCTCTTTTTCCGTCTCCCTCCATCCTCCCCTATGGCCCTTTTCGCATGGCATTTGTCATGCGAAACAGCCTCTGGAGCATCACACGATTGCAAAGAGAGTTCCACATGACGTCCTCGCAGTCACGTGATGCTGCCGGGGCTAGCAGGCACCAATCGTGCAATATTTCATTTTCAGCTTTGGGCCGAAAATGATGCTCCATCACACGTCACTCCAGGGCCCCAGACGCACTTACCGTCCATACGGAGCCTCTGGAGTCATGGCCCTCATGCTTCCTCCCCCAGCGCAGCTGGGAAAATACCCGGCTGCACTGTGGAAGGAAGAGGTGGAACCTGCATGTTTCCTGCCAGCCGGCAGGCAGCTGCTACAGAGCAGGAGCAGTGGGGACATGAGTGCATCATGGAAGAGGCTGCTTGCCTGATCCCTGCATGACCACGCCGGACGGAAGTAAGCTGCGGAAAAGGCCCATGTCTAAATTTATTTTTGAAGATGGGAAAGCAAACATTTGCATCTACTCTGTCAATAAGCTGAGCAATGTTTCTCTCTTAAACCCACTGCAGTGCATGGTGCATTTGAGTCAAATGTACAGACACTGCTGTTCTTGTTGTCTATGAATAAAGTAGTTTATAAAACCAGATTGCTATCACAAGCATGTTCTATAATTTCTTCACCATGAGCAAGAGGCCCCCGTGTTTTTTGTCCAACATTAAATGCTTTGGGTCAAACCATTGAGCTGGCTCTTGAAATCGATGTAGAAAATTTAGGAGATACAAGTAAATTGACATGATTGGCAGCTCAAGCACTTTTCAATAATCACTAGAACTGAAAATGAACATAACGTAAGCTAAGAGGAGGATTTCTGTTGTTGGAATGTTCTTTTTTAAAAAAACAAATAACATGTAAGCATTAGTTGTTCTTCTGGGAAAATATTCTGTTACTCATTCCTTAAATTTTTTTTTTCATTATCATCCATTATCATCACCATCACTGGGGTGGGGGTGGTGTTGCTGCTGCTATTTACCAAAATATACTACAAATATATAAATAGTGTCCCAAAATTCCTCCAAAATGACTCTCACAAAACCCCTTTTAGGAATAACAAGGAAACATTACTTGTTATACTAAAATAGTAACATTATGAGCCATTTCATTACTTTGCAAAAATAGCATCATTATGCCCCAATTATTGCAAAAAGTATCATGTCAGTAACATATCATGCATAATACTGGTGTTTGTCATGCATTAGTTCCCAACACTGCTAAAATTTCTCTCTCTCTCTCTCTTGCCATTTCCACACTACACTGTTATAGTGCTATTATTCCACTCTCAACATCGAATGATGTTGCTGTTTAGAGAGGGGCATTTAAAATTTTCATCCAGAGTTCTTTGGTCTCAGAAAACTACAAATCCCAGATTTCCACAGGATGTTGAAAGTGGAATAACAGCACTATAACAGTGTAGTGCAGAAATGGCCTCCTTGTGTCTGTGTGTCTCTGCGTGTGTGTGTGAGCACGCAAGTGTGAAATATTTACCATCATACTAATTTTCTTATGAAGTGAGAGGATGACCACAGTTGGAACTGGGTACTTAGTTGCTGACTTACATCCAAGAGCTTGGTAGAAGACCTATGCTCAGCCTGGTAGAGCCATTCAGTACTTCTTCATCAGATATGACTAGTATAGTCTAGGATTTATCATGCAAAGAAAGAGTGGCAGGATTGATATTTGCCCTTCTGAGAGGAAAATGGAGAATCAGTTACTAGCCTTCAAAGTCAGCCACAAATCCCATGTCTGAAACATCTGAATATCTGTTTGGACTCTATAAACTTTAGCAGTATAAAGGAATAGTACATTTGGATGGAATACAGTTCTGCCGTTGCCATGCAGTGTCTCCTCTGTTCTGAACTTGTCAAATCCACCTTCACCTGTATAATGGATAAAAGGATGTTTCACTCTAAATCATGATCCACAGACAATGCAATCTAGAATACAGAGTACCAGACAGAAAGCAGATATCATGAACAGGTGCTGGTGGAACAAAGAGATAAATTCAGATGAGTAAAGCCATACAATAGTATTTTAAAAGGGTATCACAAACATTCTTCCAATACTAGTGTACTTTCTGAACGAGGTAGTTTAAAAAATAGTATTTAGTCTTCCAGCTGACTGGAAAATGTATATAGATTTTTTAAAAAGGTCAGTAAAAGCTATAATCCTATAACCACATCTATTCCTTCTCCTTCCTCTCCTACCCCCGTTTTGTGGCAAAACTAGTTATACATGATAAAGTGACAGTTGTGCACATGGGGTGCTATGTATGAACTGGGATTCAGGATTCTGCCATTTCACTTCAGTAACCTGGAAGCTCACCAATAGATCAAATACTATGGCCCTTTCCGCATGCGGTTATTAAGGCAGGCCAATGCATCTTGCCACGGGGGTCTTCTGCATGTTGGAGCGGACTAAGTTCGGTTTATTTACCTTCGTTCAGCACGTAATTCCAACTAAATGCACCCCCATGTGGTGGTAAAGAGTGTTATTTGAAAACCAGAAGAAATCGGTTTTCCAATTTTCCAGATCGATCCGACTCGTAATTTCACAGTGGTGCAGACACATACATTCACATCAGTGTGAATTGGTGGTCAGGGGAGGGCTCATGGGAGGGGCCAGGGGGTAGTATGGACTTTTGCATGTACACACGTATGCAATGACGTACTAAACTATGGGGGAAAAAAGGCCAATCACAGCTGACAGGGTGAGGTGAGGGGAGTAGTGGGAGCGGCCACAGCGGAGGCAGTGTGGATTCATGAACTCGCGCTCCTCCAAATCAGAATAGAACATACCCAGTAGCTGTGCGGAAGGAAATGAGGGAAAATCCGCCTTATTTCAAGCCCAGAAAATCCGGTAAGAAATGGCACTAACCGATTCACCAGCCTCATGCAGAAAGGGTCTATGTTTGCAAGTAAATGTTATGTAAGCAGTTTGGTTGCTGGTGAGTGCTGATAGGAAAGCTTGACATCTTTTAAATATGCTTCTGAGTTGGGTTGATCCTGTTTGGATTCCCATCCACCAGTTTCATGTGAACATTGTACTCATAAACACAAAACACAGTGCATTAATGGTTTGTCAGCAGTCCTGCTGGCTGCATTAAGCTCTCTCTGTATTTTATAATAGCACTTCAACTAAAACCATCTTTTTCAGGCCTCTTGTTCTCTTAATTGAAAGATAGCCTTGTTTTTTGGAAGGTAACTCACTCTGCCTGAGGGTTTAGCACCCCCTTCCCAAATTAATTTGTATGCAAAACTTGTGGATAAATATAAACAACCACATCTACTACCAGCCCAATGCCTGATTGACAGGATTGTGCTGCTAACTGATGTCATCATTCTTAATACTACTCAGAAGCACTGTGAATCCCACTGCATTTATTAGAGTCTTACCTGGAACTGGGAATAAATTCCACTGAATACTGGGAGACCTACTTCTAAGTAAACATGAATACTACTGAATTGGAAACCACTCATTTTCTAGATTGATCAGATAGTCCATCAAATTAATTAGAGTCCAGTTGAAGTTTTTCAGGAGTTATTTCTTTGAGAAAATTGCTGAATTTTGCATTTTTTCATTCACTAGAGAAAAAAATTGTTTTGGAATATTCTCTCTCGTGGTGTTTCCCCCACCCCAACGCATTTAGATAGCAGCTGTCACTCTTCTATTGCCATACCCAAGAATGAGATATGGTATTTGTCATATCTGAAGATTTTCAGCTTAGGGAGGGGCATTTAGAATTCTCAACCAGAGAGCTCTTTGGCCTCAATAAACTACAAACCCCAGAATTCCACAGGGTGTTTAAAGTAGAATAATAGCACTACAACAGTGTAGTGCCGAAATGGCGTCTGTTTTCTTTTGATGCCTAAGCTCTTATTTCTTAAAGTGTGCAATTAAACTTTTAAATTATTGCAGTTCTGGAAAATTGGGAACAGAAGGACAATTTCTTGAGGGGTGCAGAATTCTTATTTGTAGGGTGGATGTCTTCTCCCTACCCTGTACGTACTCTTCTAGGTACAGTTGGCCACCTGTATCTGCTGAACCAGCATCTACGATTTCATTTACTCATAATCCACTCCAAGGCATGGCTTCCACTGCCAAACAAGATCCTTCCTCACCTTTTCCTCACTTTCTTCCTCACACCAGGCTGCTGGCTCCCACAGAGTCACTGCAGGAGATGCTTCATGGATGAAGGTGAGGGTAGCTGCCCTCACTGAGCTCCCAAAAGCAGCCTATAGGTAGTGCAGTTTAAGTTTTATCTTTAAATATTAAACAAATAAATGCATACTCCTATGCAGCATTTCAATGAAGTTCACATTTTGTAGAGGCAGTCACCAGTTCCAAGGAGCAATTTCTCAAACAGAGAAATTAATTATCAACTGTCTATAACCATATTTCTGTTTATGAATATTTGATATCTCTGTCTGCATATGTTTGGTAAAACAGGAACACGAACTAGGATTAAAGTACCTGTTTAATTGATTCTGAGTTTTGCATAAATGGAACATTAGCTCCAACAGTAAATGTTAAAGGAAGCACTTTCATGGAATAGCGAGGAAACCTTGGTGAGTTTTGCAAGGCTATGAATTATAATGTATTGTCATCATCAATGTAAGTTGTTATAATTTACTTCTGACATTCAGATTTAGCTGTTGGGCATATTGTTGGAAATGTATCCTATTCACTTTCCTGCCTTCTAAATGCCCTTCATGTTTCAGTAAAACAATCCAATCAAAACTAAAGACCAAAAGCACTGTAAAACAAATCAAGCATACAAACAGTTCCTAAGCATTCCTGTTACACACCATCCTTTTTCGGCCTGAGGCTTTTAATTTTCTTAAGCTGGGCCCTGGTATAACTAACCTCTCCAAAGAAAATATCTGTACATGGTATTATTTTCCTCTGTGATTTGGGCCAGACTTTCTCCACACAGCACCTAGCAGGGACTTAAGAGACCTTAAACATATGAATTGCAAAGCCCTGTGCTTCTTCTCAGAGATTAAACCAAGCAACAATTGTTTGAAACTTTTGCCTTTTCAAGTAATGGCTGGCATTCTGTTAGTGAGTTATGAGAGCTTAAGTCCAACTATTATAATCTGTTTTTTCAGTTGTTGGCAGAGATCATTTTTTTTTAACAATCTAACAATGACCAAAATCCCCCAAAGCTCACTTTTTGAGCAACGTGGCTTCCCACATGATTATTTTCATGTCCTTGGAGAGTGTGGGGATCAGTGGAAGTAGCTGGATATACTGCAAGGATATCATCTTCAGAAGGTTCCAAGTCCCACTGGTGCATGTGTCCAGATAAAGGAAAATAGGTGGACCATCTCTGTTGTTCTCCCTACTCTCCAATGTCACGGAAATGGTTGTAGGGAGGCTGCATTGCTATGGGATTTTTTGGGGAGGAAGTACAATGGAAGATGTAGCTACAAAGATGTAGATATATGCCAGATGTACATTTTCCAATGCAAATCTCAGCCAATATCTTATCAGTAGATTGATGGGGCAAGTCGCTATTACTCCCTCACAGTGGTAGTATACATGAAGGAGATCATGTGGTTACGAGGGCAGTAGCGGGGCTTGGAGTATGTGGAGGGGGGTGGGAGGAGGCAGGGCTACGGCACAAGGGCCATGGTCACTGTGCATGGGGGTGTGCCTGCAGTGCGTGGGGGTGTGACTATGGGTTGGGATGCCTCAAAAACATTGCCGCCCTTGGCAAACTGCCCCCCCATCTCTACACGACTACATGAGGGTAGTCCTAGCCAATGCAATCTGCTGTAGCCCAGGCTGCCAGTGTATATTGTGGAAGTGCTATCCCACTATTTTCATGCTGGGACAGTGACGCAAGATACTTTCAAGCTACTTGGTGAGACCTATACCATGTGAAGAGGGACTCTTTGCACGGGCAAGTTCTACAAGAAACATCAGTATGCATAGATATCACTTTCCCACATTGTCCTAATGCATGAGTAGCTTAACTTAACTTATTCTTTATTATGGTCCAAAGACCCAACAAGGCATGAGTAGCAAATGAATGTTGTGAACCAGGACACCGAATTCACATTGTCCATGTAGAAGACTGTAGAATTGCCACTTTAGGGGACAAACTCATTACCAATGGGTCTCTGTCATTGGTCCCACATCTCCATGACCCACTTATTTAGGACCTTCCCCCACCCCAAGGGTCAGCTCCTCTGCAAAAGTCATCACATTACTGTCCTTGGATTCAAAAGATCACAAAAAGCTCTTTTACCTTTCCCAGATATCTCAAATCAATCACAGCCTGAGGCTGGTATACAGGAGTCTCTCCTTTAAGAGGCAACATCTCTAGCTGTATGGAGGTGGGGACATCTATATTCAAGGGAGCTAACATCCTTTTTAGGGCTCAGTGTAGAGTCTGGTCTTTGTTGGAACAATATATAAACATTCTGTGCTGCCTCCAGCCTCTGAACTACTCAGATATATCCAAAGTTCTGATTATTGTCTTTTAGCTCCCTGTGAATATGGAGCTACTTTGAGTCCTGCTTAGTATTTGACTTGTGTGATCAAGGCCACTATATATCCTTAGAAAGCCAAAACCTTCTAACAGGAAATTTAGGTGATGCCAGGCCCAGTCAGTAGACCAATATAGGAAAACATTTATGCCACAAACCATGGCACCTAGGAATGTAGCTATGCCACATGGTGGCCAGTGGCAACACTACTGCATGTGTTCCTGTAACCCACCACCATTTTTTATTTTTATTTTTTTGTAGACAGTAGGGTCAGACAGATATCCCTGGATAAAACAGACACATAAGACTTTCTGGTTGTGCACATGACATTGACTGTGATCATATCCATGCTTTAAATATTATATAATTGCCTCTTGTACTTCTTCCTCTTGAGTGTGGTTTCACTGTGACACTACACATTTTTTTTAAAAAAATGTATCTTATCCATGTCTGTTTATACATAAGCTGGTATCCTGTTAGTAATGCACATGGGGTAATTGACAATTATAGCTGTGTGTGTACTTTTCTGATGTTGTGGCGGCACTTCTGTTGGCTATGACACCTTCTCTGAGCTATCTCCTTGTTGTCAAGCTGGTCATGCACACTCCATGGCCAATGGAGATGCCTGTTCCTTCCTGTGGCTAGCTGCAGGATGCAACTGGCTGCTGCCCAACTGCTTCTTGTTCTCCCACCCAGCCATTCTGTGGCCAAGAGAGGACAGGAAGAGGAGGAGGATCAGCCACACAGAAGCTGGATGTATTCCTGCAGCTGGCTCCTGGGTCTCCCTGGAGTCCTTCAGAAGAATAAACGTAGTAGCATTGCCTGTAGAGGTGCTGGCAATCTTGCTTTTTTTTAAAAAAAAAATAATCATGCATGAATGTTGTGTGAGTGTATGTGCTGGAAGATGGGGTTGTTTTAGGCTATTTCCGCACAGCTGTGTCACCCTACCACAGTGATTGGAGATCACAGTTCCAGGAGCCGTGATTTCACATGACATCATGGACAATCCATTGCTATCCTACTGCCAGCTGCCCCAACCCACCCATATCACACCCTATGTCAATAATAGAAAAAGTCCATTATTGACCCCCCGTTTGCATGACTGCCCCATTGCCTAGTGGTATGCAGTTTCTTGATTACGCCAGCTCCTATTGTCAATCTGGGAGCCCTGATGCATGGACACACAGGTGCATCCAACACCACCCAATAGGAAAAAGGCCCTGGAAAAGGTGACCAATCAGGTGCTGCAGAGAAGGGAAAGGGTGGGGAGAAGGCATTGCTATAGAAGCTGTAATGCAAAAGGAGCAGCGGTATTAACTGCTACTCCGCTGCCACTGAGGGATGCATGCAGAAGGGAGTGGGGGAAAACTGCTTATGTCTTGGGACTGGCGATGCTGAGATGTCTATGGATCATCCCGGCAGTGAGGTGAGGTGCAGAAATGACCTTGTTGTTATAACATTTCAACTGTAATTTTATTGTAGCAAATGAAAGAGCCTTTTTTTTAAACATTTGAGCTTGCATATATCATCATCATCCAATCTTGCTCACAAGGAGTCCAGTCCATTACAGTTTCTGCCAAATTTAGCAAACAATGGTAATGATATATTAGTAAAATCTAAACTGCAGGAACTTAATGTTGAAGCCTATCACCTAAATGTAGAAAGTAAGTGCTGATAAACTCCACCCACCCACCCACCCTCAAAACATTAGTTGCTTGTTTTCCATCTTAATTAAGTCTAACCATTACATAACATTCACATTTATCCTTTTAGTCTGATGCCCTTTGCATCAGAAAGTTGATCGTCTTACCTTTACAGCAATAGATTATGTAAATCTTTAACTGTACCATCTGGATCCATTTTACTCTGTTCTCAACCTGGATTTGGCATTGATAGTGCTTTGATCATTCTGGCAGATGGCCTAGGTTGGTAGAAGGTGAGGGTTAATGTGACCTTCCTAATTCTCCTGGATTCCATTGGCTTTTAATGCAGTCAGCCATGATATCTTTTTCCCAGAGTCCAAGCAAGGGGGGAAAAAAAGAAAATTAAAAGCTTAGAAAATAGGATCTTGGCTTAGGCTACAAGCCAGTTATCATAAGCAAAAGTTTGTGTCTGAGGAAAAGAGACAGTTCTGGGATCATCCGATGTAAGTCAGAAATGTTTTAACTACCTCTGTATTTAAACAAATTACATAAGAGTGAATGAAGTATCTGAAAAAGCAGGTCAGCACTTTGGACAAATGGCCCTTTGGAATCAATATATCTACATCTATAGCTAAAACTGTTTCTTAGAGTCTGGAAATAAGTAGTTACAAAAATATAGTTGCTTACAATTGTATTTTTTTATATAACAAAGTTATAATCATAACTTGATTGGCAATAACATCATTCATGGGGGCAGGGTATAACTATAACTTTTTAATTATTTCTAGAAATAGGACCAGCTGCCCCACCAAAAGCTAAAAGAGAGAAATAGTGCATGGTAAAAATCTGCTCAAGGGGCTGCCTCATGCTTTGTTACGGGTATTGAAGTGACAATAAGGTGGACTGGAGGAGAGCAGGTTTTGTGCCAATGGACTGTAGTATTCAGATAGGATCTTTTAAGGCCACCAAAAGTAACTGTTCTAGTTACTTTAGATAAAAGGAATCAGACTGACATGCCTGGTAAGTATTTGGAAGCTAAACAGGGCCAGGCTTGGTTAGTACTTGAATGGGGTGTTACCCTAAAAACATGAGTGACTGAGAGGTCCACCTGCAATTCTAGTACCTCTATGCGACAAAGGAGAGTTAATTAGCTCAAATTAAGAGGCCTGTGAGAGGGGGTAACCTAACCAGATCTTCCACCAATGTTTATGGGTCCTCATAAGGAAGAACCAGCCAGACATTCCAAAACAAGCTAAAATGTGTTTTATTGAAAGGTTCAACCATGCGTGAAAAGATTCAAGCATTCACACAAGATCTAACAGGAGGAAAAAGGGAGGAAATTTGTTGATAGTGGAGCTTTAAGGAATGGGCAATAATTACTGGTCCAGAAAACAGCAAAGAAAGCAGTGATGTGGCTTAGACTTGCAGCTAAGGACAATACTCATTCAGAAATCAGAGCAACAGTATGGTGTTCAGCAAGTGAGATACTGCATCTGACTGCTCAAAACATAGGGGTTTTATACCCAAATCTGCCTGGAGTTCATGAGTGTGAATGGCTCTCTGGCCGAGCAAACAGTGGAAGTTGCAACATGGACAATGAAGTCCAGATGGAGTTAATGGTCTTAATGTTAGGTAATAAAGAGCTAATGGCTGCCAAAATAGCTCTATAATGGGGAAAAGGTAAAGGAACAATGTAGGGAAATATCTAGGTGCTAGGAAAAAGGGCTGAAACAATCAGTGTTTTGGTGGAACTTCCCATCACTATTGTGTGGTGGTAGAGACATTACAGGTTTAGTTAAAGCCTATTATCTCTGGAGTTACCAGGTGATTATCCTGACAATGACCTTGGCTATGTGTAGAGGGGATCTTTGACCTACTTTGCAGCATACTTGGTCAGCTAGTAATTTTCCTATGCCCAGACTAGTTTTACAGTCACATCAGGGTTCATTTTGTATCAATGTGCCAGGGTCAGGGGTGTGGATGGCTAGGATCACCAGGTGCAGGCACTGAGGCTGGGACAGGGAACAGGCACTGGGTCAGGAGGCAAGGGGTCAGAGTCCAAGGCAGCAGAGGTCTGACCTGTTATCAGGAGTACAAGGAGCCAGGAGCAAAAGGCAGGTCCAGGAAAGAGGCCAAAGGTCAGAGTCCTGCAAGAGTCCAAGGCAACAGAGGTCTGACCCAGTATCAGGAATACAAGGAGCCAGGGGCAAGAGGCGACTTAGCCCTTATATAGCTGGCTTCTGGCCACTCCAACTGCCCTGCATCTGAGCAGCCAGCTGTGCCCTGAGGTACTAGGCAGGGTTCTGCAGAGACTGGCCATGAGTCAACTCTGCAGAGTCAAGGCCATGATCCTTGCAGGCAGAATCCCGCAAAGACTCAATCAAGGACCCAAACCCTTACACAATGCCAATTAATCTGTTTTGCCAATTAAAACATATTTTGCCAATTAAACTATATCAAATTGCGCGTGTGTGTGCGTGCGTGCACATGTGTGCGCAGGCTAGTAACAGAGGAATTACCAAGGAATACGAGGTATTGTAGGCTATATTTCAGAGAAAGGCAATGGCAACACCATCTCTGAGTATTCCTTACTCAAGAATCCCCTATTAAATTCATGGAGTCACTCTATGTTGACAGGTTATTTGAAGTAATATACACAAAGAGTTACTTTAGAATTGTAGGCAGGACAGCATCTACCTAGGGCCTTTGTAAGCCGTAACTGTATCTAATTACTGTTAAAACTGTCTCCTTGAGTTCTGCTGTATTTAAATCAGTCTGCCTGCCTCTTTTAGTATTGCGATGGCTCTTTTACAACAGTAAATCATCATCCAACTCAAGGGAGGCATATAATGTTTGAGACCACACTGTCACTCAACCACATGTTCATTATTTCCTGTGTAATGCTGGAATAAGGAGCATGTCACTTCGAAACTAGACGTTTAGCATGGAGATCAATTGGTATTGATGAGATCACTTTTCAGAGACATCCACTATTGAATGACAGATAAGACTTTGGTGTGTGTGTGTGTGTGCGTGTGTATACACACACACACATATACAGAATGCATTGATTTGCGGCTAAGACATTTATCCTGAGAAAACCTCTGAGTAACTGATATGGATAGCTGTCATTTTAACTTCATTTAAAAGGCTGAAATAAATATGTCATTGTCCCTTTCATGAATCCCTTTAATACTGACCTCTTCAAACAAAAAGAGACATTACTTTTACCTTGTGGTAATAACATTTAAATATGCTTAGATTTATATAAGAAGCTGAAATCAGAAATAAACCACTGAATGAATTTGATAAAACAGGAAAGACTTTATAGCAGACCAAATGAAGGTTTTCCAGTTCACCGCATATACAAAAGTGCTTTGACATGGCATACAAAGTTGACCATAAAATTAATCTGAAACTGATGATAAAGATACTTGCTAAGCAATGGCTTCTTGCATAATTCACAAAATATTAGAAGAAAAGAGCCAAATGCCAGTCCTTTATTCTGGACTTCTTTAACCAAGTAGCTTCAAGAAAATATACATGAGGGTGGTTATGACAGCTGAAGTTTCCAGACTAAGAATTATTTTGTCCATCACTGAAATACTACACAAAGCATATCAAGAACTGAGAGGTGTTGGACCTAAGAAGGATTTAAACTTATCTTCTAACATTTTGTATATCATATTTTCTTTATTGCAAGGCTTTTTGTCTTTTTTTTTTGTCCTTCCACTGTCCATAACACATAGCTTGAGCCACCTCCAGATATAAATATTACATTCTTTATGGTCCTTCTTGAAGAAGGATAGATTTTACTCAACTACTTTTTCATCTCAACCCTTCCTCACAGTTCTGTTACATTGAAATCCAGACAGTATGTGATTTTCTGAAAGTATATATAAGACATTCATCCAGAAGGCTACCAGGCAAATGGTGACCATAAAAAGCAAAGTTTAATATGCTATGCTGAGCAGAATAATTTATTTATATTTGATTTTAATTTTGTTACAAATTACATACAAGACACACTTCCATGAAGCTACAGCTTTATGAAATCCATGGTATCATTTAAAATATTACTAACCAGGAAATAAAATCTATGAATGTTAATATAAATATTTTACCATCTGCTGTTTGAAATGTCATTCTGCGACAAACGTCTGTTTCCTCAGTCTTCCATCTTATATTTTACTAATTTTATGTGTCACCCTTCACTGATTCAATCTACACTTGTAGGGGTGTTAAGATTTCTGTGTTGTAACTACAACAGTCATCCCAACCCCTTCAGATGGCATAACAAAGTGTGGTTAAGTTAAGGTGGAAGTCGACTTTTGCTGGCAGATGCTCACAAAGGATTGATGCTATGTCTTTTTTTGTTCTGCAACTGGGCAGAGAATAAGAAATATCAACACCTTGCTCTGAAAGAACATAAGGGCAAACCACTTGACTTAAGGAAGCTGGAGGTGGCACATAGGCCCTTTCTGCTCTGCACTGTTATAGTGCTTTTAATCTACTTTCAACATCCCATAGAATCCTGGGGTTTGCTGTTTAGGGAGGAGCATTTAGAATTCTCAGCCAGAGAGCTCTTGGGCCTCAGTAAACTACAAACCCCAGAATTCCACAGGACATTGAAAGTGGAATAATAGCACTATTAACAGTGTAGTGCGGAAAGGCCCATACTAGGATATCATTAGACAAATGTTAGTTAGATGTCATTAGATTATGGGTTGCATCTTTGTTTAATCTTATTTGTAGATGTAATCTTGTTTCTACTGAGCTTGTGACTAAGTGGCATCTCATCTGGTTCCTTGTAACATGAGCCATAAAAAAAGAAGTCTGCATCCCATGGCTGTGACATCACTACAAAGAGAACTCACATTTTGGGGAACAGAACCCAAATTATTTGTTCACTGAATGGAAATGAGAATAAAAAGGCATCCTACAGAGAGGAGGAGGGCCTCAGCTCCTTCCTTAGTTAAAGTAGGGGGTACAATAAAGCCAAAAACAGGGAAGTCCCATTCATAAGAACAAAGGATATCTGCACCAGTTACACTTGAAATGTTCTGGGGGAAAACAGCTTTGACAACCACATATCCAACATAAACTGGCATTTACAGAGCTTACCATATCCCTTGGCGCTGAATGTGAATGCAATAACACCTTAATATAATTCTCTTTTAGATTTTATTTTACATTCACATGTCTCCTCTCAACTTCTGAAACCAATAGCTAAAGGGCCAAAGCAAATGGTAACGGGCCAGGCCCCTTTTCACACCACTGTAACTAGACAGTGTAACTAATAATGAGTTGTGTATTTCATCTTTTATTTCTTCGGGGTCTACTGGCTTTATGCTACGTTGGACAATAATGATCTTCCTTTTCTAATCCATGTACAATTTATGTCAGCCTCTATTTTTTGCTGCAGTTGTTGTTTTAAACAAGTGAGGTTCCTGGAAAGATTTCAGATTCCTTTTGACTAACCTTATTTTGGAGAAATTTGTGGAAATGAAAGACAGTGACTTTTCTTATGTTTCAGCCACTGTATCAAAGAGGTTTCTGCAACAATGTTCTGTTTATTGCATTAGATTTTGCACTTTGCTTAGAATTAAATTAGGTATAATCTTTTTCCAATGTGTGGCTAGCTGCTCTAAAGCAAGATAAATATTTCTGTCTCCTTCTCATGACCTGAGAAAGGTGTGACAGTTGAAGTTGATCACCATGATTACCATTTCTATGTTTCCTGTCCATTTGATTTATCTTTCCATTTCAAGATCATTGTCAGAATTTGGTCAAGGATTCAATAGCATATCCTTGTTTTTGCTCTCTCTTCTTCTCCTAAAATGTCTACCCATGGGGATTCTGCTTGTTACTGGGAGAATTTATAGCCTATTGGACTCTGTGTTTCCATATACTTACAGTATAATACCACTTCTGACCTGGGTTACTCTTGTCTTTTCTGGAGAATTTATACCCAGGGATAACAATATCCTATAGATTTTTTTGGGGGGAAAACTGTTTCACCAGAATTCTATCTATATGCTCTTCTAGCATTAGCCTCCCATTTTGATGGTTTTTTTGTACAAATGTACCTTATATATTTTGCTCAAGAGTGCCTTTTTATTTTTACACATCATGTTTCTTTTGAAAAATGGCGTGCTTGTCAACAACTGTGCAATTCTGGTATTGAGGATATAGAGTGCTTCATCCTTTCATCCTGAATCAAATGTTCTCCAGAGTTCATGCAGAAATTGGTTTAACCCTCCTCAATCAGGATGGAACATTGTAGTCTCTGAGACTCACAGATTTTGTTACAGAATCCACACAAAAATAGACCTACAAGGTAGGCATGCTATAGCACTGTCATATGAATAGCTGTAAATAATCTACCCAAACATCAGCTTCTTGCCCTGAACATGTTGTTGTTGTTGTTTTACAAACCAAAAAAAAGAGAGAGAGAAAAAGAACCAGCAAGAACAAGTACCATTCCATTAGATCTGTTGCTCTTTGCCACTTTCTTGTCCCAGTCAATGGCTCTTTTCTCACACCACCTCCAACCCACAATGGCCACGGGATGGCCATGGAATCATCATGGTTCTACATGATGTCATTGCCATCCCGTGGCCATCCCGTTGCAATTGCAGATTAAATCATGTTTGGGTTTCTTCCAAAAATGACATGCTATTGCAGACTCCTCCTACCTCCTTCCTGCACTTACCTGTTCTGCAGAATGGCAGGAAGCACAATGGCTGCGCTTTCTCCTCCAGCACAGCCTGGGAAACTGCTGGGCTGCGCTGCAGAAGGGAAGGGCGGGGCCATCGCACTTCCTCCTGTCTAGCAGGCAGCCAGTGTGGAGGGGGAGCACAGCAGAAGTGATTCCTTCCTGGAAGAAGGTTTCCCTGGATCCTCGCACAATGGCTTTGGAAAAAGGTAAGTTGCAGAAAGGGCCAATGTGACATATTGGAACAACTAATGGACATATCATAATTGATATGATCAATTAAAAAGACCAGAAAGTTCCAGGCTTTTCCTATTTCTTTCTGATTTTATATTGGAGAAATATGTATGTTGTGTTTGTCAGAGAATATTTGTCAGGTCCTAACCCCATGATAAGTTTGCATTAGGGTTACCATACATCAGAAACAACTTGAAGGCAAACAACAACAACAACAACAACAACAACAACAACAACAAAGTACATTCAGAGACTTTTTGCACCAGCTCCCAAGGTCAGTTTATTTTAGCCCAGTATAAAATTGAGAAGAACAGGAACAAAATCTTAGATGATGATGATTCTTCATATACACACACAAAACCACACACACACACAAAGAAAAAAAGACATGAGAATAACAAAGAATATGAAATACAAATGAGAAAAAAATACAAAAAATGCAAAAAAGTGTATGATTATGGCATCCTGGGCTTTGCAGTTTAGGGAGGGGCCCTTAGAATTCTCAGCCAGGGAGCTCCTTGGCCTCAGGAAACAACAAACCCCAGAATTCCACAGGAGTTGAAAGTGGAATAATAGCACTATAACGGTGTAGTGCAGAAATGGCCTTAGTTTGCATCATCAATAATCAGGGCTCATGGGATCATCTTGAAGATCACAGGTTATCCACCTCGAGGTTTAAAGTATCTTAATGTTGCCATAAGTCAGAAAAAACTTGAAGGCACACAGCAGCAGCAGCAACAAGTACTATTACAACAACACTGTATTTAGGTATCTCCCCTCTCTATTCATAGACGTTACCCACCTTCTCCTCTGTCAGACAGATTGCTGACTGTCACTTGATCATCACCTAGTTTCAAAGCTGAGTATTCCCATGTCTTTAGCATAACTTTAGGTAACTCAGTTTTATTTATCTTTGTATTAGTTGTGGAAGGGCTTCTTGTGACAGTGGCATTGCACAAAGAGGAGGGGGAAATTAAGATTCTTCTCACATTCTCTTTGCTTTCTTCTGTAATCACAATGCAGGCACTATCAGTGAACGTAGGATCTTTGTATTATTTCCAAGTTTCCTCTATTGTCAGTCATTGTGACAAAGAGCAGGACAACCTGACACAATGATGAATCACTTCAGACATTGAGTTTTCACATGGCTGTCAAATGATCTTAGGAGGCTGTGGCACCTGAAGAAGCCACCAGTCGAAAGCACTATTTTGCTTTCGAACATAGCCCAAGTTTCCTATTAAGTCAGTGGACCTTTTTATCACATAACAGAAAGGCAATAATGGAAACTCTCAGGGGGCTGATGTGGATCTATTTTACATTTAGTGAAATGACATCAGGAGGAATAAAATCACATCTTGGCACCAGACTTTCATCAGTGTCCAATACACAGAATGAAAACCCTACTATCTAACCCTGATTATCTAGTCCTTTGTTAGAAATTATATTTCTTTGTATGAATTCAAGCACTGGAGGTCTCAAAATAATGGCTTTCTTTATCCATATGGTGGTATGCTAGTCTTTTGTATTGTCCTTGTTTCGCATGCATAATATTTGGGCAAGAGAAATACATCAAAATAAACATTACAATTAAAGGATTCACAAGCTTTGTGAAATGGTTGACTTGGATGTCCATACACCAGGATGGCATATTTTAATCTCCAGAATCACCTTACTTCACTTTGCTTACAGCTGCTGTCCTTTCCACCTCCTCTTTTGCCATAGTAATGGATTGGGAGTTGGAGCCATGAAATTCACTTGGGTAAGTCATTTTCTCCCAGCCTGACCTACTTCACAGGGAAGAGACCTTTGTACATGGCCTTGAGAGCTGAAGAAAAAGTAAGATGTAAATTACCTAATTAAACAAACAAGCAGACAGACAGACAAGCATTATGTTTGGTAACAATTTTATCAAGTAATCTCTACATTGATAAAGTACATATCAAATATACCCTAAGTGGCAAGCTCCTCTATACAACCATTAGATGATTACATAACAGATATATGTACCTATAAACATACATGATTAAAGGGATACCAGGTTTTTTTTTGCAGTGGGGTATGTAGGCCAGTTCAAAAGCCCCCCGTTTTATGAATTAAGCATTCAGTCTAATGTAATACGAAGCCTGGAACGTTGTTGGTGAACCTTGTTGGCAGGTGAAAAAAAGGTACAGCAGTTGTGAGGGATGTAAAGCATTGACAAAATAGGCTGGTCAAAGCTGAAAGATCTTGTCTGCCTTCCCCCACCACCACTGCAGACTCTTGGGAAAAGTGCAAGTAGCAAGGCAGTGCTCCAACTAGACTCTGCCCCAAGTCTTCCAGTTTCCTAGATGTCTCTCTGTTTGGGATATTCTCCCCCAAAATCCATCTCAGTCCATTTTAAAACATATATTTTATTCTGTCATATATATATATATATATTTAATAAAAAGGTGTGGGAACCATTCTAAATTGTGTGAGAGAGTCTCCCCTCTAGCTATTTGTATTTTTATGTGAAAGAAAGGAAAATCATTTCCCTCCCTAAGAAGATATGTTACTAGAAACATTATCATTTCCTCAACAGAAAAACTAGGGAAAAGAAATAATGCCCAGTGGCCACCTGTTAAAATGTAGCATTGCTTGTTTAAGTGCATTCATGTAGATTTACTTTTTCCTACAACTGTATTTTCAGTCTATTTTCTCCATAAAAACATAGTGCTCCCCTGGATTGTTATTCACAAAGGCATCTTACTGAGTTATTTCTCTTCCTGCACAATATTCATGATAGCAATTTGATACCTTAGCAGTTTCAAGGTTATCAAGTGATTGAGAATCCTGCTCTTTATTTCAAGGTGTAGCATATAAAACTCCATTGCCATCCATTATAGTACTTTAATAGTTTTTCTTAATGCTTTTCATGAAGTGCTGATTTAAAAGTGGAAGCAAACTTCAGAAATGTCTTATCAGCTGTGGACATTCCAGGCTTTATTTAACAGGGGAGTGTAGCGTCTTGGTTTGGTATCACTGTCAGTACCATTGAAGAAAACACATTTTCATCTGTTTCGTATCTCTTGGTAAATCAAAGGACAAAAATGAGAGGATGAGATGCCTAGGATGAAAAAGACAAAGTCTCATATACTAAGGATTTTTGGAGAGGCAGTTATTCAAGGTAAACATATCTACTACATCAACTTTCCATGAAGGGTTTATGCCTGTCCTGAAGGGCTTATGGCTGGCTGGACACATGGCTGACTTGGATGGTGTGGTGCAGGCACATTCAAAAACAGTGGACACAAGTCTCCTTGACCCTATAGTGAGGTGCTGGCACTAGTGAGTGCTGCCTTCTATACCAGTGGGGTGGTAAATTCATTCTGGATTTTAGTCCAAATGTTTAAAAAGCTATCCAAGATGCTGAACCTTATCTCCTTAGTACATTAAGAGGCTACTTTAAAGCTTGAACTAAAACTCAGGATAGATTTACCACTCCACTGATACAGAACCACCCATCAAACATTCGCATAGGAATGGGGTGGGTGGGAGGATGCATCGCCCTGGGCAGTAATGTTTTTAGGGTGTCCTGGCTCATAGCCATGCCCCCGCCATATCCCACACACCATGGCCACACCCGCACACACTGCTGCATGTAGTGTAGCCCCGCCCCCTCCTGCCCCTCCTCCACACACTCCAAGCTCTGCCACTGCCATCAAAACTCAGTCCTGGTTCATATTCTTTTGGAAGCTGTTTTAAATATTTTATGTAAAATTAGGAAATTCATTTTGATTAACAATCTTGAGCCCATTCACACCACACAATTATATTATTATATTATATGCAATTATTCCAGTTTAATTGCAACAGTTTTAGCCTATGGAAACCTAGGAGTAGTAATCTGGTAAGATAGTAGAATACTCAGGCTGAGAATGCTACATGCTCTTCCCTGCATTGCAAACCCCAGCCCAGTTGCTCTAGGGGTCTCTTAGCATCACCTTTGGGCTACACAGAGACCTGTGTTCCATGACAGGCACCATTGCCACACTGGTGGCAGGGATCATGCTGTCGGAAATTGGTGTGGCTTGTTCATCATGATGAAGTTGCTTGCCAAGAGCTTGCCAAATTGGAAAAGGCAGCTGTCCAAAGAGGAGAATGTAACTTCAAAGAGAAGCACATCACAAGTTCTTTTCAGGATTCCCAGCCAACTCCTGGATTTTGATTCAGAGGCCATTTGGGTAGTCTCTGATTGGTGCATCTCATTGCTTGATTGAGTTTACATGGTGGCATCTGCTAAAGTAACAGATGTCTGTGCCACTAAGGTGCTATGTTCTCACTTTTTATAGAAGGGAAAATGGCTTCTGGAAGAGTTTTTATTGTCTTTATGCAAATAGAAAATGCACTGTTCTGATCCTTCAAGGAGTTTCATTATAAGCAAAATCTTAAACAATCATAAATACATATGCAGCTTCATAAAATGCTGGGCTGTTTTGGATATCAAGGAAGTTCCTTATGCACTGTCAATTGTGCGTGAAATTAGGTCTTATTTTAATTACCAATATAAAAGTACTTACAGTTATTCAGTGAGGGCCCATTCATTTTCTAACTACAGAGTACATAATAGCTAGAAGTTCATTTTGAACTTATTACAGAACATTAATGGAGAAAGACAGCTGACTAGTATTCTTAGAAAATACTATATTCTATTTGCTGTACAGATGAAACTAATAATCTGGGAGAACTTAAAATTCAGTGCATTTTCTAAAGGTAGGTCGCCATTGCTCATGTCAATCAAAGCCCATTGATTTAAACATTTTCCTATGGCCAATTAAGAGGATCACCCTCTTAAAGCATAGAATAAATTTCTCATTTGAGATATTGTAATGCTAATTGCAAGGCTGAGCATCACCTGATGGAAATGTTTCAGTAAATAAGCAGTGTGGATTTAATTAGTGTACTCTTCATTCTATCTGATGATGCTCCATCTTACAAATAATGCAACTATATATGAAACACCCAAAGTGGAAATTATTTTAAAATGAGGAGAGTAGGTTACTCAAAGGATGATGACTGAGGAAAGATGAAGTAAGTCAAAGAGTAAATTGTGCAACCAATCCAAATGTCAAGAATCCAAAATATGTCCATGAGCGTGAAGAGTATGGGGAACCCTGTTGAATGAACAATTGTGAACTATAAGAACTCCCAGCATCTGCTGGGAGATTTGCAGACCTTGAAGGCTCTGCAAGAGATGTTGATTCTTCTGGTGTTGCTCCCATTTTTATTGTCAGGCTGCAAAGAATGTTTCCTTGGTGTTGCCCAAATCTGGCTGAGGTGGGGACCCATTTCTTGAAGTTTCTCACCAGCTAGTCTGCCACTAGCTGCCCAAATTCAACAAGTGAGACATTGGCCATTTCTGCACGGGGAAAGTAGAAGGGCATGGTGTGACCTCTGATGGAGGTCGTCCACACCTTGGGAGCGGACTCGGTCGGACTACTTGTTGAAATTCCGCACCTCAGTCCGCTCCGGAATGACCCGAAGTGGTTGCGCAGCATGCTTTTTAAAAAACTGTTTTTACAGGTTTTTCAAAAGCATGGAGCACGCCACTCCGTGCCACTCCGTTCCCGCGCTCCAGTGCAGATTTGCAGGCGCGCACCAGTGTGAACCTTCAGATCTGCCAGGGGTGGGCTTTAGGCTGGTGAGCTTCAGCGTTTGGTAGGGAGCCTCCACCAACCAGAAGCTGCCATTTTGGATGCCGGAGCAGTGCGGAGAGACAAGCTCACACTGCTCCTCATCAGGACGGACTGAAACGGACCCACCAAAAAGCCGGTGAGTAGCGGCAGGGAGTGTTTCCCTTGCCATGTGTGGAAAGGGCCATTATCTGAAGCCACAGGAATTTCAAAATCAAAATCTGACTCCTATGAGTCAGATCCCTCAGGTGCCCACTTTGAGCTTGGGTCATGAATTTAAATCAAGGTTCAGAAACCCAAGATTCAGAAACCCAAAGGTTTCTCTTTCAGAAACCTTGGGTTTCTGAATGGAAAACACACATACAAAAAGTATGCAACTGTTGTTCATTTTATCACAACTGTGTAAATCTAGTCTTCCCAAGGAAGATAATTAAGGCTGCCAAATTCTAGGCAGAGAGTGAAATAAAAGTTGTTACTGTTGTTATTGTTGTTGTTTTAAAGGAACTGCCAATCAAGTTTTTATTTCATAACAGAACTGAAAGAAATTTGCAGGCTTAGTAGCCCTTGGAAGGGGATTATCTCTGCCAGTCTGAAGACAAATAGGAAAGAGGGCAGTAGTACAAGAGAGCCTTTCTAATTCAAGAATATCACAAAAGGACACTAATCTCTGAACAGTGGACAAGGGCAATAAGAATGACAGGTGTCATAGAAGTGGCCCTAATTAACAAACCTGAAAAGTCTCAGGTAACTAAGTATTTCACAGGAGAAAGGAATTTCATTGGGTGAATGATTTTCTTACCCTGTTCCTTTTTTGGGGGAGGTCAGAAGGAAAGGAATTTGTGTGAAAATGGCAGATTTCATAGAGGTGTCCAAAAGCCAGAAATCTGTCAAAGTTCAGAAGGATAGATTAGAAGCTAGAGAGTTATGGTGCTGGAAAACCAGGTGATAAAAACATGCAAGAGCATTAGGTGGATCAACTCTCAAAGTCACAATTTCTCCCCCAAAGACCATCTTTTTTGAAGAGTCCAAAAAAAATAAAAATAAAAGTGAACTTATTAATGATTCAGCCTACTCTCTCCATGTATTCTTACCACATTTGGAGGTCTGCACCCAACTGATCTGAAGGAACCTGTTTCTGATAGGACTTCACATGAATCTGACACTCATATCTAAAGTAAAAATGAGGTTCCATGGACTGGCCTTTAGTCAGTGACGTACACATGAATAAATCATACTATGCATGCGGGGTAAATTATTTGTCGCAACATAACATATGTATTTTGCTGTCAGCAGACATGTGTTGTTCAATCTATCCTACATGCAGTTTGTGTAGTGTTGCTACAACATACCTCTGCATCACACTATGATGAGGGGATGTTGGATTGCAGCCATGTCAAACTTCCTCTCTTGCTTCCTCTCTTGTCACAGAGGGTGTGACAGTGGGCATAAAGGGGATGTTCGAAAGTTTTTCAGTGAAACCTCTACAATATGCTCACAAAACGTGGAGTTGTCACTGGGGATGAAGGGAAATAAATTAAGACAATCACCTGAGAATTGAAAATAAGAAATCCAGGCAACAGCAATTAAAGCAGTTTGAAGGTTTTAAATTGTAACAGCGAAAGCACGAAAATCCCCAAACACTTTATTAATAAACATCAAACAGGGGCTGCTATAAGGGAGATCAATGGGTGTTGTCAAGAAACAGAAAGCTAGAAGATAATTAGTACAGAAAATATCAGGGCAGAAAAGTCTGCATTTTGGGTGCTGCAACCTAACCTGGTACATGAGGAGAGAAACACATTTTTAGTACACAATAGGCACCTGTGGCTTTCCAGGTATTCTTTGACTCCTATCAGCACCTGGTGACACAGCCAAAGGGCAAGATTGCTGGGAATTGTAATCAAGAAAGGTTTGGAATTGCTCAATTCTCTTTTGGCCAATATTCTTCAAATCTTTCTAGGTACAGGAGCCAATTTGTACCCTATGGAATGGCTATTTGAGTGAGCATGCACAGCGTTGCAAGATACAATCTAGACAACTGTAAATAAAAGTCATTAGAGAACTGCACCAAATACAGTCTCTGGCTTCAGAATCACCGTTTATCATTAGCAAAATGCTAACAATGTGTCTATTGATATATCTCATGCTTTGCAGAGTAAAAAGGCTTTTAAAAAACAGGTTTTGACCCCTAGGCATTTACCATCTCAATTTCAACAGTGGAGGAGCAGTACCTGATGGAAGAAGGGTAAACTTATTCATATTTATGCATCACTTTAATTGGAATAAGGATTAAGCCGAATTCGTAAAACAGTGTTTTAAATAGGGATGGGCCAACTGAATCCTCAGCAAGGATTCAAGATTTGCGAATCCAAATCCCTGAGCCAAAAAAGGCAAACAGAATCTTTCGAATCCACCAACCAAATAATTTGTTGGAGACCAGGATGCCCGAAAACCTGGGAGACCAGACGTACAAGGGGAGATGGCAAGTAGGTGAGTTTTTCCCTTGGGGTAATAATGGCCTTTGCTAACAATTTCAGAAATTATATCTGGGATTGTATTCCAATATATTTAAACTGAACATTTAATATTTCAGTTCAGCACTGTTTTGTGTGCTGAAAATCAATGACATGTATAAATGCTGGGCTCAGTGGGTCTGCGAGGTAATAATCTCTATTCTTTTGACTTGAGACTGAAGGGTAGGGATTGGGAATTATTGAGACTGGACTAGAGATTTGACTTAAAAGTCTCTTGCATGACTTGAGACTGGACTTGAGGGCAGAGAATTGAGACTGGACTAGAGGCTGGTTTTTTTGTTTGTTTTTAAGTGCCTGCCTTGTTGCAGGACTTGAGACTTGACTTGAGACTACAGGGTGCAGAATTGAGACTGGACTAGAGACTGTTGTTGCTGTTTTAAGTGCCTCCCTTGTTGTAGGACTTAAGACTTAACTGGAAGGTACAGTCTTCTTGGGATTTCAAGGACAGCTGAAAGATTCCTTTGCGTAGCTCCTTTGCAAAGCTCTTTCATACACAGTTCTGAGGTTTGTAGTTTTACAAGGTGTCACAGCCTTCTCTATCAAAGTATGCTGGTGCATCATCAAACTACAAACCCCAGGATGCTATAAGAAACTATGCAAAGAAAAGCCAGTTTGACCTGGATTATCTCTGTACTGTAATATGTAGCCCTGTTTACACAGATAGGAAAATGTGAGATTAATCCACATTTTCCTGCATGTATACAAAGCGTCTTCATGTCATTTTAAATCTGAGGAGATCCTGAGGCAAAACTATGACAATTGTTCTGGTCAGATTTCTTCAGAGGGAGGGTTGCCTTTGCCAAGGCTTTTGCTAAGGCTGAGAGTGTGTGTCTTGCCCAAGATTACCCTTCTTTCCCTTGTTTTTAAACCTTTTCTTAAAAAAGGATTCGAAACATTTGAGATTTGTGAGATTTGTAGATTCCCAGAACCTTCCAGGGGTTCGGATCCAGATTCAGATTCGGAAAATTCTAGATTCGTCCCGTCCCTAGTTTTAAAAATAAAAATACTATATTGAAATGAAAGGGAGGAATGGTATTTTAACATACATGTCTCACTCCCATGTGCAGAGTCCAGGCGTGGGTAAAGGAGGATAGACTTTGTGTTTTGGAGAGACCCTGGTATTATGTTACCTCTTTTACCATGAGGGAAAAAAAAACAACCTTGAAACTACCATGTAGTCCATGCTTGAGGGTATTTATGAAATGCCTTATCCTGCATCTATGATGCTGAAGCCCAGATTGTTTGAGATTTGCTGCAACCAATCAGAGGAAGTGTACAGTGAAATGAGACATATTCTGAACAGTAGTTTGTTGGCCCTTAGGACATTCTCTTGTGCAGTTAAGTGAGAACTTGTGGTTGAGAGACTGAGAAAGTGTCTCTCTCTTTGTGAAGAAACAGTTAGAACAATAATTCCAAATTCCCCCATTATTGTTATAGCTACAGTTTGTTAAAGTAATACTTTACTTTCTTGATAATAGTAAGTTATTAAAATTAACTTTAGTGATTTTTTTTTAAAAAAGTCTGAAGTGGCAAGCTGCAAGTTCTGATACAAAACCATGGCTGGAATCATGTTGGAACCTTATGTCTTTGTAAGATGACTTATGCTTGGGGGAATTAGGATTGTGCAGTTGCATAACTTCCATATCCAGTAGAGCATTGCTGTTACTTTACCATGTAGCACAGCCAACAAAGGCCATTTCCACACGGGGTGAGGGAATCACCCTGTGCTGCTACTTACCGGACTTCTTGGCTCCCCAGTCCGGCCTGCTCTGCTCCGGAGCAGTGCGTGTTCATTGCTCTGCACTGCTCCAGGGACGAAAATGGTGGCATCTGGTTGCACGAGGGTCTCAACCAACTGTTGAAGCTTGCCAGCCTAAAACCCGCCCCCAGTAGATCACAGGCTCACACTGGTGCGAGCCTGCAAATCTGCACCGGAGAGCAGGCACAGAATGGCATGCTCCGTGCTTTTGAAAGACCTGCTTTAACCAGTCTTTCAAAAGCACTCTTGACAACCCCTTGGGGTTGTTCCAGAGTGGACTGAGGTGCAGATCTACATTAAGTAGGTCCGATCCAGTCCGCTCCCAGGTGCAGATGTCCTCCCTGGAGAACGCTCTGCACCGTTTCTATTAGCCCGTGCAGAAATGCCCAAAGTGTCTGATTTACAGACGCCAAATATAAGTAAATATCTGAGATACATAGGTGTGCGTATACACACACACATACACACACACACACAAAATACACACAAATGCTTTACCTAACTAAAAATTTAAGCAAGTCAAACTAACGAACTAAAATATGGGCATATAATTATTCTAACTGAATTTTGACTGTGACCTTGCAAGAAATACAGAGCTTGGTGAAATTTCATGATTTTACAGTGAAAGAAGCCAGAACAATTTATGATTAAAAATGGAAGTTTGACTCTCAGGTTTTTACAGCTAGAGGCCATATTGACTGAGAGATGCTGAAAGCTATAGTTCAAAAAGTAACTTCCCTAAGCTTTGAGAAAAACAAAGCTTCAAAGTGATTTGGTATAATTCAATGAATAAATGACTCCCAGCCATGTTAATCCTTTAACATAACCAAGAGACTAGGGAAAAGGTGCAAAGTAGTCATCAAGCACTGCAGAATTCTTTTTTCAGGCTCAATTTTACATTAAACACAAAACAGGAAAAAAACAAACAAACAGGGGCATTGTTTGAAGGTCTTAAGAAAAGTACCGATATGGGACATATACTATTTCAGAAACTCAAATTTCATCATTACAGACAGCATGGTTGCCACAGTTAAACCTGGGAAGGATTCCCATAATTCTAATGGTTAGAAGATGACATTTCAGCAGGTGCAAGACCTATTAAAAGTACAGCAACTGTCTCTAGTTTTCAAGCTAGTAACCCTTTCAAGAGATTATATATCTATGAAATATGAAGGTGTGTTTACATATTTGCATTTCCCCTCCTGGGCCTTGCCAGAACATCACTACACTGATACTGGGCTCAGATGTTTTGAGGGAGAAAATGAATGAAAGATGAATGGCTGAGGAAAGGCAAGGACTTACTAGTAAGAATGCAAATATTCCTGATATGAATTCTGCCATTTCAAGTCAGCTGGTGCCCTGACACCCTCTGTCTGATGTCTAAGACAACAGGTGGTAGCCTGGTATAGCAGTGAAATTCTGCTTGGGTGGAGCTACTTCTTGAAATACAAAGGAAAATGTAGGAAATGAGGCCTTCAATGAAATCCACTGCCCCCCATACTTTGTGCGTCTAATCTTAGTCAAATTGTGTCCCTTGCCTTCCCAAAAAAAGTACATAAAGGTTCAATCACAAATTATCATAGCCTGGCTTCCTTCTGCCCCTGGATAATTTGGAGACTTGTTACCACACCTTACACACCCCATCCTGCAGAATAGCAAGAAATCTCGTTTTCATATAAAAACTGGACATTTATGGCTGGGAAACATACAGTAAGCAGAACACTGGCTGTACGCCTGGACTAGGGCAGCCTGTTGTCAGCATGGCCAGGTCATACAGTCAAGGAGAATTAGGTGGGAAGGCTCAACAGTAATGGGCTTCCAGTAATCCTATCAATGACCCAACATCCAAATAGAATAGTAAACAAAACTGTCTAGGTATAGCAGGCAAGCTGGGAGGATATCCTACAGAGACCTTTCCTATTTTCCTTACCTAACCAAGACATTTAGAGGCTGACAGGATTCCCATCGATGTTTTGTCACCCAATGTTAGACAATCAATCTGTTCCAGGCCCCTCTTGTTTACTCTGTTAATTTCTAATAAAAATGCCCTGCTTAAACTTTTAACTGGAATCCTACAGTTAGTACTGGTATACACAGGTGAAAAGATCTGGCTGTTACCTCCCCCCTTCACAGGCCTCCGTTGAGCTTTAAATCCCCCAGTTAGTAAGGAGACACTGGCACTGCTGGTGGACTCAAGGTCTTCCACCTTTTGGGGTAACAGGCTGTTTAGGCCATCACTCTGGCCCTTTTTGCAGCTTGCCTTTTCGCACTGCTGGGTTGGGGTTCTCACATGAGAAGGCTTGGAAGGAACACTGCCGCTTCCCTGCTGCTTCAGCTCCGCAGCTCGTTCCTCCTCGCATGAGCGCCCTGCCTCTTCCATTTGCAGTGCAGCCTGGGACCTCCCAGGCTGCACTGAGGAGAGGACGCATGACCAGCCCGGCTCACGAGGCACCGCACACCAGGTAAGTGTGCGGGGCCCCAGAGCGATGTGCAACTGCGCAGCATTTTCGGCTTTGAGTCGAAAATGAAAAGGTGCGTGCACAGTCCACATCAGGCCCTTAAGCATCGCGTAAATGTGAGTGTGTCATGCAGACCGCTCCTCACATTTATGCAACACTCAAGGGACCCTTTCACTTCAAAAATGCCATGCGAAAAGGGCCTCTGATTTAATATCTCCAAACTTTTAATTTAATTTTTTGGTTATATAAATGCCATCAAATCACTGAATATGTAATGTTGACTCAAGACATTTTGCTGCTGAAGGCAGGGAAGCAAGTACCACCCATGGCAAAGTTTACAGTAACCAAATCAGCCAAGTTATATTGTCACATGAGGCAGAAAATTCCACAAATGCTTCCCCCAATCCATAATAGTACAACAATCTCAAACTGAGTGACTAATCATTTGCCTTTTCATAAAATCTAGAATATTCTACCTGATCTGGCTTCATCATACTACCTAACAATAGGTCCAGACCTCCATGCCTGGCATTACTAGGTCCTGCTGACAAAGTGCAGACATTTTGATTGTGATGCACACATATATAAATACATGGCTTTCTGTACACAAAGCTGTGGGACTTGCAGACATTTCTCCGTTAAAAACATAGGCAGTTTTCAAATATTCAGTAAGTCAGTTGATGCCATCTAGCACAGGTCATGGTTTGCACTCACTGCTGATATCAGCTCCCAAAAAGTTGTGTGTCCCATTTATCAAGCAAACAATTACCGTTCTTGTTCCAGCAGTCTAGATCAGCAATACATTCAAGGTGTCAGATCAAGGGAGTAACTGGTAGTGTAATCAGCACACAAAGGAAAGTTCGAGGTCCTTCTGGAAAGGGCAGTTGTCTGCAATAGACTTCTCCCCACCAAGTATCTGATAATCATTGGCCAGCAGACTCCCCCAGCTGTTGCCTGATTAATGAGTCTTTTCTATGTAAGTGCTTTGAACATCTCATGGGCTCCCCATTTCTTGTCTACACTGGGCAACAGTAAATATTATCCCAGTGGGAAGAGCCTTTTCCATACAAAGCATGTGGCCTGTGCAAGGCATGTTCTTTACTATGACCCCAGTTTCTTCTTGTCCTTCAAAAATAGTTCCCAAGCTTTGGCCCCCCCAGGTAGTTTGCACTTTATCTCAGAATTCCCAACTATTTGGGTACATTTGTGTGGCTTTTGAGATCTGAAGTCCAAAACTTTTGAAGGCACAATAATTGAGAACCAGTGACCCGAAGAAATGGCTGAAGAAGAAGGACCTGAACCAAGAACCACCTTTTTCTTATCTCTGCCATAGACATAGCAGGCTTCAAATGATAAGCACCCCAGTCTCAATGAAAATGGCAAGGAACAAAGATGGGAGAGAGAAGAAAATGATGTCTCTTTTCATCCTCCCCTCAAAGGTACCGAAGCATGTAAATTGTTTGCTTCAGGGCACATTATCCAGTCACAGGTTGCAAAGGCTTCAAAGAAGCATGCCGTATGGAGAACACTAACATCTGGCAGTCACATAGTTTAGCTCCAGGTAGAATAATCAACTCGATATCTGCTTCTTCTCATTTGCATGATTAATTGACATCTTGTTAACTTCTCTTCAGGGACAATGGAAAATCATTGCATTACGAAACAAATACATTCTGACTTGAAGGGATAGGCGCTTACTGAAAATTAGTTTGGAACACACACTCCAGGAAGCAGTGTTTATAGCTTATGAGGAAGATTTATTCCCTTGTCTCTTATGGAGCAGTGAGAAGGAGTTAGTTTATGTCACAAACACAGAGAAAGACACACTGTAGCCCATCACTGCAGAGAGCAATTTATTTAGCCCTGTTAGTGCATAACTCACAAAATGTTGACTTGTCCTTTGTTATATGATCATGTCAGGAATGCTGTCTGAAAATTTCAGTACCATTGGCTTGCATACTATGGACTATGCTGTTGAATGGTGTATTGGGATGGAGGTTGAACACACTATGCTATGGCAGCCAGTGGCAGGCCAGTTGGTCTCATGTCTGTGGGGTGCTGATTCCAATCCAAGTTTGAATCTGGCCTCTAATGGAGCTCTCCAAGGTACTGAACCACATCGCTAACTAGGCACCATGTCTTGAATAGCTCTTTTAAAGCCATCCAAAACCTGGAATGGGTTTACCACCCCACTGATATGGGAACCACCAGCTGCCACTGGCGGTAAGATCTTGCTGGCACAATATTTTTGTTGATTTGTGTATTGTACACTTGATTTGTGTTGTGAAGTGAGAAGCTAGGCAAGCCTGATTAGATCCAGCAAATCACAACCTTCAAAATGATGTGAAGGCTGGGCTATGGAAGAAAGTTATAAACTTGAGGCTTGCCTGTTAACAATATAGATGAGAGCAGGATGGAAAAGAATTAGTTAAGGTAGTTAAGAGACAGGGTGAAGACCAGTTAGGAAGAGAAGAATCTGAATAGGGTTTGGGGAGCTAGGAATGTGGAAAGAGTTCAAGGATTCCTGTTTGTTTTATATAATAAATATTTACTATTTTATTTTCTTTAACTGTGTCTGACTGTTTTTTATTCAAGAAGCAGTAGACATTTGAGTACTGGACTATGACCTTGGAAACCAGGATTTGATTCCATGCCCGGCCATGGAAACCTACTGCATGACCTTGGGTGTGTTATACACTCTCAGCCCCAGCCTTAGGGTTTGCATAAGTCAGAAATGACTTGAGGGCACATAACAACAACAACAAGCTTTACCACATTGAACCCACTGATAACATATCCACTTGCCAAGAATAACAGTCACCTTGAGATCTGATTACCAGATCCAGGGAAGAATCTTGAGGATAAAAGAGCACAGTGAGTAACAAGACCCCTAGGGTTGGAACTGTGGAGCCAGCTTGAATTAGAGTTCCATTGCAGCTATATCCTTTTGCCCAGTACCGTGACACCAGAGTATACTTAACTGACACCTTGGACATTGGCTACTATTGGCACTGACTCATTTGGTTGCCTAAAGCAGAACCTTTAGTAGATGTCTGGCCTGCATGGGAGAAGACTGGACCATTCAGACATCAGCTCTTCCTTTCATCTAATCCCCCATGCCCTCCTTGCTTAAAGCACAGTGGACACATGCCAAGCCTTGTGCAGCTCCAACAGAGCAGGGATAGTCAACCTTTTTTTTAAAAAAAAAACATGTTGAGGGCCTCATTCCCATGGCAGTAATCTGTTTGGGAGCCTCATGCCAGCTGTGAGTGCGGCTGAATCTCAGAAGCTCGGAAAAGTTATTGTTTGGAACCACAATTCTCAGAATTTCTTAAAGCCAACATGATCACTGGCCATGTTGGTTGGGATAATCTGGGAGCTGAGTCCAAAATGTAATTTTTCTGAGTTCTGGGTTGAAGCCAGCAATGGATGGGACCAAAGGCAAAAGTAAGTACTCCTATGTTCTGTTTCCTCTGCTGTCTCTCTTTCTTTTTCCCCTTTTTCAGTCTAACAGGCTGCTGGGAGAAGGGAGATTGTTTTTGCTGATCACTTCCAGAAGACCTTTAAAACATCAGCTGAGGACTACATGGAATCAAGCCTAGGGAAACAGCATGTCCAACCTTGCAAACAGAGTAGAGGAGTCCTCCCTGCCACATTCGCAGGCTTGATCTTCATGAATTTGATTATTCCTGAGGTACCCGGTTTTCTTTTCCCCATTCTCCCCCTCCAATTCCCTTGTCTTTTGCACAGGCACACACGGCTTCCTTCTCTGCACCCAGGCAAAAGGCAAGCAAATGGGAGAAGGGAGCCCCACATGCAGGGAAGGAAGGTGCATGTGAGCTTCTCATCATTCTCCCCCTCCCATTCCCTTGCCTGTTGTCCAAGTGCAGAGAAGTAAGGCAAGGTGCTCAGGCAAGAGGCAAGGGAGGAAGAGAATGTGGGAGAAGGTATGTGTACACCTTCTCTGCATGCAAGACTGCCCTCCCTCCATTTGCTTGTCTTTTGCTCGGGTGCATGGAAAGAAGGCATGTGCACCCACACAAAAGGCAAGGGAATGGAGGGGGAAGGCAGACTCATGCCTTCTCTGTGTGTGGGCTGCCCCATCCCATTTGCTTGTCTTTTGCCTGGGAGTGTGGGAGGTAGGCTTACTTTCTCAGACAAAAGGCAAGGGAATGGGAGGGGGAGAATGGGGAAGCACATGCAAGGTTTTGCTGCATGTAGTGCTGCCCCCTCCCATTCCCTTGCCTTTTGCCTAGGTGTAGAGAAGGAAAGCACATGCATCCATGCAGAAGGCAAGGGAATGGGAAGGAGAGCACTTACTTGGTCAGGGGTAATTTTTTTTTTTTTTTGGTCTTTTGCAAGGGTTTTCTTGCAAAAGCGGAGGGGCCGTGTATTTCAGTCCCTCCATCTCTGTTAGCAACTCCCTTAGCTGTTCTCATTATAAACAACTCCTTGCAAAGAGGCTCTTGGAAGTATGTTGTTAAGCAGTGCAAGAGAGAGCATTGGACTAAGATCTTAGCAGGGAGAAGGCCAATCTTGTGCAAGCAAGCACAATTTTTGGACAGATGTGGAGACAAAAGGGTTAAATAAATGGTAGGTGTATCGCTCAAGCTGTTTTTGGCATCGGCATGTCCAGGCCATAAAGAGGGCAAGAAAAGCTGCTACATAGCCTCAGGGAAATTAGCTGATCTCTTGCTAAATCTTACTTCTCTGCTGGTGTGATGGAGATAATAGTATTCCCCATGTCCCAGAACTATTGCCTGCAAGGATGAAAACAAGAAAGGTTTTGGTGAACATAGATATTGCAGCAATGATAGATACATATCCTTCCTACTGGAGAAATCAGCGTGAATACAAAAGACACATTTAGTTTCCAAATGCAGCATAACAGTATGAAAGATACCTACAATTTATTTTCTTTATGTTACCCTCAGCAGCAGTGACATTGCTGGTTCCCCCCCCACACACACACAGTTTTGGTTGCAAACGGGCAATTTTAGCAAAAACTCTGGACTAAAACAGCATTTTCTTTCCATGCATCGGAGAGTAATGTAATTTGTTTTCACTCTTCCATCCATAGTATCAGTGCAACAGGACAGGTGACATTTGAGAAGTAATGATAAAGGTTGGTGTGGGGGAATGAAGAAGAGGCCAGATAAGTAATTTTCTCTCTCTCCATACTGTCCTCTTTCTTTACGATCACTCCCTCTAGCAAAATAGGGGGGGAAAAAGATTTTGGCAGATGACAGTTTTGTTGCTTTTTGATCTCTAGATGGCACTTCAGCATTCAGTTGGCCAGCATCTGTGAGGCACTATCCTTCAGCAGTCAGAGATCACACAGAGGACAGGATTCAGCAAACAGGCCAAATTGAAAGAAAACAAAAGCTACACATAGAATCCCCACTTTCTTTCTCTTTAAGGAAATAGAGAGAGTGCACATCCTTCTCTTTCTTACATGGAAGTAAAAAGGGCAACACTGGTGAATGATGGGAAGCATATCTAGGGATGGGGAAGGAGATTCCAAGAGTAGGTGGGGATCATCAGATGAAGGAGCTGGGTGTAGCAGAGACATACTACATGGTTGCACATAGCATAAGAGTTCAGCATGTGAAACTCCCCTTTTACCTTTCACCAGCCCTAGGACTCAACATGCCACTGTTATATGTCTCTTCTAATGGTGATTCTGTTGCTAGTGGACATTAGAGGAGATCAGAAAACTGTTTGGTTATATTCCCTTAGTCAGATAGAGTCATCTTCTGTACAGATCATCCATGGTCTGTACAGATCATCTAGAGGTCTTAGCAGATATCATCAGACTATGAGAACTGAGCTCTGAGAACTCTCGCTATGAGAACTGAGCTCTCCACCAGGAATAGAAAGGCTGTTAGAAGTGGCTACTGCAGTGGAATAGTAAATACACTATCCATATTTTACAACCATACGTAACATTGGAAATAGTATTCCATGAATGATTTTAACTGGTATTTAATGATATATCCTTACAATTGAGTATCTAGTTCCTTCACAGGTGCCTTAGGCCCTTTCCACACGGGGGGAAATACACGGGGTAACACGGGGTAGGACGGAGGTCGTCCCCACTGTGGAGTGCGCTAGGGCAGTTAAAAAAGTGGAGGTTCTAAACCTCAAAGTGCCCTCGCGTGGCCGTGGGGGTGGTGCTCCATGTTTTATAAAGACCACTTTTCAAGTGGTCTTTTTAAAACTCTCTCACGCTAGCCCGTTGCAGTGCCCCGTTAAGAACTGCAGGGACATGCAGAGCTGCCCAGGGGCGGGCTTCTGGCTGGCGCGCTGCCCCGATTGGCAGAGCACCGCCGGAAGCCACCAGCTGCCATTTTGGGCACTGCCGGCTGCCGCTGGCTGCCGCCAACATTTAGAGTGGCAAATGCGCACTGCTCCCCATAGGGACGGAGCTTCCCGCTGCAAGGTAAGCTCCGTCCCCACGTGCGCCGCCCTGTTTCTCCCCGTTTCACAGCCCCCCGTGTGGAAAGGGCCTTAGTCTTCTTTTGATTTCTTGGCTACAGTCTCCATTTTGATTGAGCCAAGCCTCTGACAAAAAAGCTCCTTTTTACATCTATCACCTTTCCTGCTTGTTTTCTTTCTAGCTGGAATTTTTTAACAGCATTGGCATTAGGACGATGGTAAAGAAGAACTGGAGAAGATTTTTGGTATTAGTTTGCAGCAGTGCCTCTATGATAAACATTGCAATAAATCAACTGGCAAAGTAGTTTTGTTTTTCTCATCAATGCCAGGATGCAAATTATCCAGAATTTGAAAAAGTTACTTTATGGACTACAACTCAAACGCTTATGGCTGGGAGAGTCTGGGATTTATGGTCTACAAAAGTAAATTTTGCAATCTTTGTAACTGATTATTTTTTCTTCCATTCTAGTACAGGTTTAGAAATTAAGATTTCATTTTCCCTTTAATAGTAATGACTGGTGCTTATTACTATTCCTCCTACCACCTGTATGTGTGCTTGTGCTTGTGTGTACATGTGTAACTCTGGACAATGCCTACTGCTGTTGGAGATTCCTTAAATCATTGTTTTCCTTTGATGCAGCAAGCACAAGTGAAGATTGCCAAGCTCGGCTAAACTTCAGATGCTCTCTGGGGATGACAAAAGAAGTGACTTTGATGGATCACAGTCACGTTTGAAACAGAGCCAGGGAAGATTAGCGTGTTTGAGGAAGAGAGATTTGACATACCTGATTTTTTTGGTGTTGTTTCAATGAGATAATTTTTCTAATTAACCTTGATAATATGTCTCAAATACACAGGCTTATCTGCATATCAATAGAAATATACTTTCCAGAGGGATGTTCTAAATCTTTGTGGAGAATGCCAGGAATGCTAAATATTAACATCTTGTGTGCTAGTTGTGGGTGGGGTGCTGAATAAATGAATACTTATACCCAAGCCTGTGGGTCCAATCATTTAAGTTCTTCATCAATAGTTATTGTCACCGTTCAAGCCAAAACTATTATCCAACACATGAAACTTCTGTTGTGATCTTGGAAGTACACTGCCATAGTCAACAAGAAGAATGCAACATGCATCCTGCTGCATCTAAACACATAGGATGAATAAGCTTCACTTTTGGTAAGGAAAAGCAAATTAACCCTCCCCCCTCTCTCTCTCTTTCTCTCTCTCTCTCACACACACATTTTGAAATAATTATATTCCCCCTCACTCAAATGGGTTAAAAAGAAGTTAATGATGGGCTCATCCAGTTTGGCAATTTGCACGAACTTATATAGGCCCATTTAATGTTGCATCTTGAAACATCTTGACATTTCTTCACTCTCCCATTCAAACACTCTTCAGACGACTTCTTCTTCTTCTTCTATAAAGAAGGAGATCAGTCAGATATTGACTTGTTTCAATTACCTTTATTTAAAAGAAGTTTCATGCAATTCTAGCTGCAAAGCTTCAACTGGTCTTGAAATATTGTTTCCAAGGAGATAATTAAATAAAATTATGTGTCATGTTTGGCCATGGTTAAAAACAACAAAATCAATTATGTACAACCCTTGTTGAGCCTGAATGTCAATATGTGATGGAGGATGAATATTTTGCTGAGAGCAATGCGATAGCTAATTTCAAAGAGTCTGGCAAATTTCTTACTATGGGAGGCCATTAGCAATTTTGTTTGCTTTGTTGAAGATCCATGTGTTAGTCCTTGCTTTGACCTTGGACTCACCCTGCCACAGCCCCATGTGCAAACATGTCACAATCCATAAAATATTTCACTCTTGGATTCATCGAATCAAAGTCAAAATCTATGCCAAAGTATCTACACAAGCTAAAGTCAGAATCCTGAAGAAAAATTAGGAATGGCTGTATTCAAATTACTATAAACATTACTTTATTGATTGATTTATTAAATCTATAAACCCATTTTCCTCTGAAAAGCTCAAGAAAGCTTATGTTGCTCCTGCTGTACACTGTAATCTCACAGCAAATCCATGAAGTATGGAAAGCTGACAGTAGTGATTGGTCCATGCATTCAGCAGTATGGCTGTGTAGAGATTTGAACCTGAGTCTTCCCAGTCCAGATCTGATACTCCTGACAGTACACTACACTGGTATGGCATTCCTCCACCTTCAATTCTGTGACTTTATAGAAGTGGACAAAAAAGACTGAGAACACAAAGCAAATCACCATGCCATCAAGAGACCATGGAAAGTGGATCTCCAGTTACTTGCTCTTTCCTGGTCCCAGTACTGTCAGAGAGTCACTGAACAGAACCTTCTCTCTGTCTTTTTGTCCCCACACAATTTAAATCTTTGCATTTCATTAATCAAGAAACTCTCTCTTCTCTGAATGATGGAAGACAGCCAGTTTGAATCCTGGACTATGACTGTGGAAACTAGAGTTTGAATCCCCACTCAGCCATGGAAACCCACTGGGTGATATTAGGCAAGTCACACTCTCTCAGTCTCAGAGGGAGGCAAAGCCAAGGATACTCTATAATAGTTTCACCTTTGGGTTGGCTTAAGTCAAAAATGTATTGAAGGCACCCAACAACAATAATTCTTCATGGCATGTTTGGTTCCCTAGGCTAAACATTGTAAAAGGTATGGTTGTCTTGGAGACATGCCTACAACAGATTACCTGTTGCTTTTTTTTATGTGATGGTTGTTCAAGGAACAGAATTGCAGAACTTTGAGGGTTAAGAGAAATACAATGTGTTGAGCAACAGGGAAAGATCAAAATTAGATTTGGAGTCTAGAGGTTTCGGGGGGGAAAGAAATGGAAATGGAAATAATAAATAGAGCACAGATGAATCATCTATCTTGTTTAACTTGTCTTTTTGAATCACAATTATAATATATCTATTGGTATAATTTCCTGGAACCACATGTGGAATGGTGGCCTAAGAAGTAGATAAGGATTTACTGTAAATCTGAATTGCATTTGTTACCTATAAATCAAGTTGTACTGATCCACTGTGTGTTTCTCCGGAAGTAAGGGAGGCTTTTTATTCAAAAAGTGTATGTAAAATAGTGGCTGCAGGAGAATTGGGATAATGAGGAGAGGCATGAAGATGTGTGCAAGACTTATGAAGATGAACAGTGAATATGTTAGAAAAATAGGGTTAATGAACATTAAAAGAACATCCCAAAAGATGATCCGTCTGATAGGATTTAAACTGGGATTCAGAGAGCTTAATCAACAAAAGCTGCTTATTCCAGCAGTGTGGTAAACATGTATAGAAAAGTCAGTGCTAGAGAAAAGCACATTAGAAAGCAATTTCTTCTGAGCAAAATCTCAGATTGTCCACTACTCACCCGTAGTGACCATCTGGGCAAACTTTAAGGACATAAAAATAACTTCTCTGGACCCAGTAGAAACTTAGTAGAGTGGGGAGATTTGTGGAACAAATTCAAACATTCCTTTGAAAAGATATATGCCAAAACACGTTCCAGATTATTCCTGTACCCTTTCTCTCTTAAGCTCAGTCTTCTTACAAAAATAGAAGTTAGTCAATGAACCATCAAAAATTTGGTCACCTTCACACAACATAATAATAGTACTATGATTCCACTTTAACTACCATGGCAACTTCCTACAGAATCCAGGGAGTGGCAGTTTAGGGAGCAACACTTAGAATTTTCAGCCGGAGAGCTCCTCTATTAGTCTCTGACTAAACTGCAAAACCCAGCATTCCACAGGATGCAATCATGGCAGTTAAAATGGTGTCGTAGAGCTCTAAAAGTGTAGTGTGAAAGGGTCCCTGGCTGGACAATCCATGAAGTTGATCTTTCTCTGCTGCGTCCATCTGCATTCAAGATGCAACATCAACAGAATCTCCAGCTCCAAAAAGGAGCATGCATTGTAGTCTAACAGAGATTCCTGTGTTTAGATCCAGTTTGAGCTGTATATACTTGGTATTCATCAGTAGAGAAGCACTGGGAATTCTGTTAGTGTATGGAAAGAGCGTTTCATAGTTTCCCTGCCTAAACTGGCAGGAATTGCCTCCAGAACTTGATGCTAAGATCTATCTAGAACTATTGTTTGTCGAGACCAACATTCATGTTGAGGCTGTCTTTCTTTCTTTCTTTCTTTCTTTCTTTCTTTCTTTCTTTCTTTCTTTCTTTCTTTCTTTCTTTCTTTGTTTTTTGTGCTGCATAGACATGCCTGGTTGCCAGAACTGTATCAATATGAATAGGCCTCAGAAGTAAATCCAGCAGTAACAGAGAGGTGAAATTTGAAGCAGAATCAGAAAGAGTGCCACTCTCACAGTATGTTGGGGGTTAAGCAAGGAGAGGAGAGTAGGCTCATTGAGTGCTTTGAAGGACTTATACTAAAGTACACTATCTATATTAATGTGTTTCTCTTGTACAAACAGTGCCTCTTGAAACAAAGACAATTATAGTCCTGATTTATTCTATCTTCATTCACTACTTAGGGCATGTGACAGGTTGGCCATGATATTTTCAATGGGACCAAAAATGGTGATCTGGATGTGGGGAAATTTTCATTAATTCCCATATCCTTGCCAATTCACACGTTCCTGAGACAGAGTACCTGTTTCTTTTCAGAGGCATGAACAAACTAAGATGGTCTATCTCTAGAAATTGCCATTTTCAGGAATTCCTAAATCATACTGGGGACTTTTTCACTTGGCATAGTTGGCACTCCGCTGTGGGGTGCTGTAAAGTGCCATTACTCTGTGGGATGCTGAGATCTTGCCACTCCAGCATGTGATTATTCTCAAGTGTGTATCTTGCATGAGTGATCATTAAAGGTAAACACAGCCTTAATTTGCAAGTCTGGTTGCTGAAATACACATCTCTGAAGACACCACATTATGAGAAGCAAAATGTGTTAACTGCAGGCAGTACACATTCTCCTTAACTTCTACTTTGACACTCCGAATGAATCTGACTAAACACAGGTATAAGATCACTATTAAGCATATGTTATGGTGATGATGGTTTAGAACAGAATGGTCAACTTCTGAAGGGTTGGCTTCCATTATTGTCTTTCTCTGGGATTTGGTGACCCATGCTGTGCTCTGATAGGGCTGCCAGTTCAGGATTGTCTGAAGCCATGAGCTTTCCAAACCAAACCTGAGATCTAGAGGCATCATCTCATGATATCATTAAACATTGAGCATTACATGCCAACAACAGCTGCTCACAGCTTGTCATTCTCTCCCTCTCCCTCTCCCTCTCTCTCTCTCTCACACACACACACACACACAAACACATTTTCGTTTTTGCAAATTAGGACAGAAATCTCTGCTAAGGAGACTGTTCCCAGAAAATGGTGAAAGGAAGCAATTATTCCCTAGGGAAACAGGAGAAAGGCCATTTCATCTAGTCTACTTGCACCTAGCCAGAAGGTAGATGCAGAGCAGAAAGGCCTGGTGTTACAACTGGGAAGGAAGGAGGAAGCTAAGTAAATCCACAGATGCTCAGCAATTCTTTGTAAGTTGCAGCAAAAAATCAGTCCTTGGAAACTGTAGCAAGCTGCTGTTATACTGGCTGAGCTGGAGAATTGTACACAGCCTCTTGCCTAGAGCTGAGCTCCCCAAAACTGGAGAATTTCCACCCCTGTCACTCACCAGGAAATGACCCTCATCTGAGATCTAGCAATCCTATATCAGAACCGCAGTTCCCATGAACTTCTCAATACTTGGAAAAAAGACTCTGAAATCCATAATGACTGGGGGAGATAGAAAGATTGGTTATTTTAAAACTATTCACCTTAATCTTATTTTAGGCCATAATATTGTTTCATGTAGTGGAAAAGTGAAATGGCAAAGTAGTCCTTATACTGTTTCTTTGTAATGTGACTGCTCTCATCAATAACCCTTTCTTTACTCAAGACAATTACAGTCAGCCCTCCACATTTGTGGGTTTGACATTCACAGATTTGATTATTTGTGAGTTTCTCCAACCCCTGCCCTCCCACCTCAGGTGCTTCTTTTTGGGGGGAACCTTCCCTCTTGGTGGCTCCAATCACGCTACATAGCCCTTTAAAAACCCACCTCTGGTCCTCCTCTTCCTCGACCAGTCTCTGCCCAGCCAGCTGAGGATGGCTCTCTGCCCAAATTCTCAGCAGTACAAACCCTGTACCCATGCTCCACACATACACCCAAGGAAGGAGATGGGCAAGACAGAGGAAGTACAGGACCACCATGCCAACCATCTCCTTTCCCTGACCTGGTTTAGACCCTGGATGCCCACTTTCCCCACCCGTGCCTCAGCCCCCTTCCCACAGACACACACATTTTGTTATTTGTGAATTTTTCACTTTCATGAGGGTCCTGTGTCCCTAACCCTAGGGAATGTGGAGGGTCAAGTGTAATCACATATGCAAGAACCTGTTCAGGAAAAAATGACTGAGGACAAATGGATGGCAGGACACCTGTCCACTTTGAGGTGCAATCTTGGACCTTTCACACTATATAATTATAGCACTTTGAAATCACTTTGGAATTAAAGGATTTATAGTTTGGTGAGTTCTCTGGATGAGAATTCTAAATGCCTCATGAAACCCCCAGGATTCCATGGGATACTTCCATTGCAATTAAAGTGGCATCAGATTGCTGTATTTGTGTAGTGTGAAATAGAGGCTAAACAAGCCCCAAATTATTCATTATAAGGTTGTGTCACCTTAACATGTTATTTGGTCCTATGAGGCTGGTGACAAATTCCCAAAATTGAAATTATATTTCCTTGTATAGCATTTTTGTCTTTAAATTTCAAATGAACTCATTAGTGGAGGAAAAAAAACAAAACTACGGAGTATCCAGTGAGAAGCAGGAGAGAGTTTATAAATGCTAAGGTCAATGTATGCATTGAGATTGTTCCAGATCATACTGAGGACAGTTCCAGCATTCTGTAAAGAATCTACACTCTGCACATCTCTGCCTATCCAGATGGTGCTCCATTTGTTGCTCTGAAGGTTGGGGATGACAAAATCCACAGCCTTTTTCTACAACTGACTGGCTCTCTGATCAACCAGAACCTCATTTGGCTCAAGTTCATTTTGAGCCATCCAAGTTTCTCAAATGAGCATGTTTTGGTTCTTTAAACTGCATAATTGTCAGACATAATATAAAAAGACAGAAATGATTTTTAGCATCTGTGTTTTTTGTTTGTTGCCATGCTTTCATACTGGTGGTATTTGCCTGAGGTATGGGCGTAAGCGTTAGTGTGTGGCTGTGTGTGTGAGACAGAGAGAGAGAGCGAATGAGAGAGAGAAAGAGAGAGAGACTGGTCTGGTAATACTAAAAGTTACCAGATTACAGCAGATTTGAGACAGAAGTTTTTCAAAGAGTGAACTACAATTGTAAAAACAATTTTCCTACCTCCTACCTCCATGGTTAGTTAACCTCATAGCTACAATTTTAAAAAGTAACCTTTTCTTTTACATTTCTCAAAAGATTTCTTTATTTTTAGGGAAAGAAACTGCTGACTTGTACAAAAAACCCACTTTCTTTTCATCCAGCTGTCACACATATGACAGAGCATGAGGGCGGTAAAACGAGGCACAGAACAAGCCAGCATTTGAATTGTGTGATATTCCTCCACCATTCCATCATTAAGGAACAACATAGCCCTGCAACTATAAAAGTAACTTTGAATTACAGTTAGATTGCAAAGAGTGACATTATCCTTCATAAGATGTAAAAATAGCATAACCATTTTTATTAGAATAGGAAAATACTGATCAGTAATTAGTTATTTGTAACTAGTTACTTTCATGTTCTTAGCTGAACACATATTAAACTGCTGTTTTAGAAAAAATGGAACAAGAAATAGAAATATATGCTGACCCTATATTTTAATTTCTGACGTGTAGATAATATGACAGGTAATGTAATTTGTCATTCTTGAAAAGGTTGTGCATAGGTTAAATATTTGTTCACTGATTTCAATAGGAAAAATTAAGCAGGAACCTATCTTACTTCTTTTTACGAGACTTGGAAATATGGAACTTCAAATCAATGGAACTAGGTGCCTAATTTTGTCTCATTGTGATGTCAAGTAGTTTCCACTTTAGCCATCAAACATTTATTCAGTTATTATGAAGACTCCATTTGGAATTCCTCTGAATAGCTACATATGGTTGTCTCCTATCATTTCTTCCCATATTTTTAATGGTTATTTTAACCATATTACCATAGCTAGCAGTAATGGATTCAAAAACAGAAAAAAAGTTGCACTATGAGCCTGCTCTGTGTGGAATGGGAAAGTCCAGTGGATGTATCTAGTAGGAAGTGTTAGAGGTAGTGATCTTGGAATGCCCACACTCAGGAGCCATTATAGCATGGCTGTCTTTCCTAAGAGTTTAGGCATAGAATGTATTCCTGCCATTTCCTCTTGGTTCTAGCAGCATGTTCTGTTTTCTTGCACTACTTAATCTGCAGTTTGCTGGTGATTCTACTCTCTGAGAACCAGGGTGGTATAGTGGTTTGGGCATTGGTTCAAATTCCCCCTCAGTCATAGAAACCCAGTGGATGACCTTAGGCTAGTCATACTTTCTCATTCTAAGAAAAAGGTGGTTGAAAGGCTCTGCTGAATAACTCTAGACAAAAATACCCTAAAATAGAGTCACTATAAATCAGAGTTGACTTGAAGGCACACAAGAACAACAACACTCTCTCTATCCTCTGCGTTTGAAGAGTTTCTTGCTGTGAGATGTTACGAAACCTTCAGTGTTTGTAAGTAAACCTACTTCATATATATTTACAAAGACTAAGCTGCTTTATTTCTTTGTTAGACCCCGGGAGTAGTGGTGGTGGAACTGCTTGATATTCACTTGCTGCTTGTGAATATTGACTACCCTACTTGTGAGATACACTAGTATCTCACCATCTACAACAAGAGTGAACCAGAATTAAGCGGCTGAAAATATGGTAGCTGATGCCCCACATTTCTTTGCTGCTTGCTCTGCATTTCCCTCATATTTGTGGTACATGTGTATGTGTATATCTGCAAATGCATATGTTTCTGTGTGCACATGTATGAAATGCAAATATATATATTTTTTAAAAAAAACACAATAATGCATATGCAGACATTTTTTAACCTTTCTTTCTCTAGAGCAAAACTGTGCTCAAGAGGAAAAAAAGAACAAGTGTTACCCCAAAAGGTGGGTAACTCAGGGGCCCACACACAGTGCCAATGCCTCCATGGAAAGGTAAGAATTATAGTTCAAAAAGGGAGGCTCACCTATGTATACCAGTACTAATGCAGAGAAACCAGTTGGAGATTAACATAATGTTTCATTGAGGGAAAATCACAAAGAGATGCATAATTCAAGCAGTCTTACAACCATACGAGGCTAGAGAAGGAAAGGAGGGAAAAGTTGGATAGCAAGGAACTAGGATGACGTGGGCAATGTTTATAAATTCTGAAGAGAAGAAAGTTGAGGTGAAATGGCTCAAAGATGAGACTTTGAGGCCAGCATAGAGGAATGAGAGTCTGGGGTGTACTGTGATGCCCAAGTGCCAGAATGTTGCATACAGCAAAAATTACCTGGGCTGGAGCTAGGGTGTTTATACCCTTTTTCTGTCATGGAGGGCAAGGTGTTAAGGACTCTTTGCCAGAGCGAACAAAAGGGGTCCGGAGCTGGCTAATGGTCTTAGCATTAGGTGACAAAGCATTGATGGGAGTTGTGATAGCCTCTTAATGTCTGGGCAGGTGAGGAAACAAAAGGGGAAGTTCTGCAGGGAGGAGGTTACTGGATGTTGGTTGTTGTTACTTCATCTGGGAATTTTGGTGGTTCTTTTTTTCTTGGTCTGGGCTATTGAGAGGATGATCTGGGTTATTAGGAGGATCACCTTAAACTCATTTAGTTGAGTTCTTCAACTAATCTTCAGTGAACGTATGACCTGGGCATGTCTTGAGGTCCCCTCTGACCCAATTCTGCATGTGTACAGCCAGTCCTCTTTGCCAGCATGGCTTTTCAGCCAAAAATATATGATTGATATTTTGTGCCAATTAAATAGCGTTTCTTGCCAATTGTACCATATCATGGAGTGGGGGTGTACAGCACGGTAACACAAGAAAGAGCAAGTTGCAAAGAGTAAACAGTTAAAGGGGCTCTTTTCAGTAGCAATGGTAATCTTGGCCAAGATGAAACAAACTAATTGAAGTTTTGGTTCTACTTCTGGAAAAGTCTAATGAAGGTATGATTTCAGTAACCATGGCTGCTGGTGAAAAAGGATCTTTTTAAACCATTGCAAGTTTAGAGTCATTTGATGATAGAAGATGGTGAGCTTTGATTTTCTTAATAGGATCACTGGGCTTTTAGACCAATAGCCAGCTTGACAGCTTGCCATGAAAGGAGATGCTGACCCGTACTATATTAAAGTGCCACTACTGGAAGTGGACAGAAGGTGGTCATACAACTTGCCCAGCAAATTTTAAGCATCAAACGAGCTAATATTAGAATGTCCCATGACCTATAATGCTGCCAATTCCTTCCTATCCCCTCAGTCTAACTTGTTTGTCAGGTGCAGATTGTGTCGCTTAAGGTCTGTCTAATCATCTGCTTGGCCAAAAGCCCTGACAGGTAGCTCAATGCTAATTTATTGTGGCATTATAAAGAGATGGTAATGGCCTTCTATATATATATCCCAAAATTTACAGCATCAAGCATGTATTTCAGTGCTCTTAGCAGCCTAATGAAAGCATTCCCACAAGTTGTAAATTTGGCCGAATGCAGCACTAGTACATATCAAATCCATAGCAATAGACAAGACATTTTGAAACAGATTAATGGATAATCTTGTTCACTGAATCTCATACAAATATGGTCAGATTGATTTGGCTTAGGGCCATCAGTGGAACAAATAGAATGCTAATATACAATTAACAGTACTTGGCATTATCTGCTGTTCATTACAACCTTCATGCATTTCAGTTGGGCTTGGAACAAGGTCCTCAGCATGACTTGTCATTTGTGCTACTGCAGTATCTGATGGATGAAACCATACACATAGCAATCTTGCTCACAAAACTATTGACACATTGCTATTTGAGCTCATGTGAGCAATGTGTTGCAAGTATATAAAGAAGCAATGGTGATTATTTCTCAGGAGCAGATGTGTTCAGAGCCACCCCCAGACATCTTGCTGCTTGGGGCAAAAGACAAGATGGCAGTCCTTCTATTTCATGTTTATTGTGGTGTGTCTTCAATAATTTCCTACTTATGGCAATCCTAAAGTGAACCTCTCACAGGGTTTTCTTGGCAAGACTTATTCATAACAGGTTTAAGCTTGCTTTCCTCTGACACTGAGAGAATGTGACATGCCCAATGTCACCAAGTGGTTTCCATGGCCAAGTAGGGATCTGAATTCTAGTCTCCAGAGTTCTAGTCCAATACCAAAACCACTCTGCTGGATCACCATAGCTCTTAGAAACTAAACAGCACTGTAGTTCTGTCTTCCTTCGACAATGGTAGCAAGATGGCACTCTCCACCATATCTAAGGATGGCAAGTTAATGTTAAGATGCAGGATGAAACGTTATGTGGCTGTTTGTTTTTTTAAAAAAGAGGGGGAAGGTTTGTGACCAAAAAGCCAGAGGGCTACCCTGCCAACTCTCAACACTTGCTGCCTAGAGTGGTTCCTCCACTCTGCCATGCTCCCGGGATGTGGCTTTTCTCTGGTGTAGAGCCAGGAAACAGGTTTAGCTTTTGGAATAGAAGCTAAACAGGTTTAGCTTTTGGACTGAATTGCCAGAATCCCTCAGTCAACATGGCCACTGACCAAACTCTCATAATGTTATGAGACATTAGAAAGTGACAATAAAGGGCCTTATATATGCTCTTGCCTGTGTCCTTGCACATGTTGGTTATATTGCAGATTTCTTCAACAGCTTTTTTTCCCCTTCCAGTTCTTTTTATAAAAACAGGCTTGCAATGAGGAAATGGAGGAAGTGGGAAGCTGTTAAATAAGGAGGCAGCATATCAAAGAGAGCCAGTGTGGTGTAGTGGTTTGACTATTGGGCTGTGACCCTGGAGACCACAGTTCAATTCCACATTTGGCTGTGGAAACCCGCTGGGTGACCTTGGATGTGCAGCTCCAGAAAACCCTTTGATTGGTTTGCCTTAGGATTGCCAAAAGTCAGAAGTGATTTGAAGGCACACAGTAACAACAATAATACCACTAAGGTAGCATATTCTCATCAAAGGTGTTTGCTTCTTCATTTCTGCTGAGACTTAAGGTGATGCCTCCAAACTCGAGAACAGTTGCTTTCCAAATTCACAGGCTTCTCTCCACAATCCATTTTTGTAAGAGCTGTCCTAGAGCATCAGCAAGACTACCCCAAGAAATGTCATTTACAGAGTGCAATTTAAATACATAGGTGAACTGAACCCTGTTTTCTCCTCCAATGGTGTTGTATTTTTCTCTAGGGCCATTTGTGCACTAGACTGTTATAGCGCTATTATTCCGCTTTCAACATCCTACGGAATCCTGGGGTTTGCAGTTTCTGGAGGGGCCACCCAGCCCCTCCCGAAATGGCAAACCCCAGGATTCCATAGGATGTTGAAAGTGGAATAATAGCGCTATAACAGTCTAGTGCAGAAATAGCCCAGCTCCTGTTAGAAAAGAAGCAGATGACTGAAAACAGTCAGCTAGCAAACAAACATCAAGTACAGTGGACCCTCCATATCTGCAGGGGTTCTGTTCCCAGCCTGCCCTGAATAACAAAAAACATGAATGCTCACATCACAGATTATTAAATGATGGTCACATGTACATGGACACTGCAGTGTCTCTGCATTCACATTGCTGCCATTTTAGGCACAGGATGTGACACTCCACAATTACTGGAATTTGAAGATCAAAGGTCACATATACAGAAGGTTCACTGTATTGCTCACATTGAAAGAAAAAGTAAGTGTTGGAAAAGTGTTCTTAGAAAAGAGACCAAAAGAATCTGGATATGTCGCCAGTTTTTGAAGCAATTTTGGTGAGGCAAACCAAAGTCTTGGAAAGGTTCCAACCTGGGCCAAGATAGTGACTCACCATACCTTGGTTTAGTCATTCATTAAGAAGTAGTAGTAGTAGTAGTTTCCCAAGAATAGTATGTAAAACAAAAGGGAATGGTCTTTACCCCAAAACAAAACAAAAAAAACAGATAAGATTTTAAAGGATGATTGGTACATGGAACAGTCATTGGTTAGGTTTATAAATTTAGTTAATATATATCACACTTTTTTCCCCAAACAGCACACAAGGCAGCTCACAATATGAGTTAAAAAAAATAGAACTAAAACAAGGGATAGTACATAAGTTAGAGTCTTTCCATGTTACTGTATTTGCTGGCATATAAGACTGACTTTTCCCCCCAAAAAATAGTGTTTGAAAATGTGGTGCATCTTATATACCGGTGTGTCTCTTATACACCAGGAAATAGTATTTGCCAGTACATAAATCCGGTGCTTCTTTTACACTGGCAACTATGGTAGTTTTCCTCAGAAGAGAAGCTTTCTCTCTATATCAGCATGAATGAAGGAGTGAGTGAATGAATGAATCAGTCTTCCACTACACTTTCTAAGTATGACCTGTGTTGTGGCCCTGCTTTCTTTGCTCTTTTTTAAGGACTCATTCTGGTTGCTGGAAGGAGACAGATACAAATATGAGGATTCAAGTGCATTATCACAGCTAAAGGACACAACTCAAGCAGGTAGCACCAATGTCTTTCCATTGCAAAGCTGTAACTCAATGACACTTGTCAGTCAGAAAAGCATAGAGTACCCCTCCATAGCCAAACAGCAGCAAAACACAGACACAGCTGAAGCTCCATTTAAGCTCCTTTTAAAGCCACTCCAAGAAATATATCTTCTTACCAAGTTTTGAGCAGCCTTTCCTCACCCAAAACACCCAAATGACAGTTGGCCAAAAACAATCATGACGAGCAAAGTCCAGGGTCACATATCTGCAACCTTGCATCCAAAAATCACTTTGCCAATACACTGTGAAATAATACATCTAGGCCCACCAACCCACCTTGCCCACCAGAGAATGCCTGAAAATCCAAGCTGGCAAACAACATTCAAGCAAATGAAATCTTTTTTAAAATGAAATCTTTTTCATAGCAGTTCTCCATACTCATCCACCCAGAAATCACTTGTCATACACTAAAAGCTCACTCTATTTAGTCTATTTAGGCGGGATCATCTGTAGTGAAAGTTTACCCATGAACAAGCAGGAACCTATTGACAACAGCAGCTTTGAAAAGAAGCAAAGCCCTCTGAAGAGTTCCAAAGAAGGACAAAGATTTCAGAACAGCTCGCAAACACTAGGGAGCTCCCAGGACATGGGTATACTAAAGCTAGGCCTTGCAAGGTTGGAGCTCTAGGACTTCTTCATAAGTCAGGACTACAAAACCATTTCCTATCCTCCTTTAGCTCCCTCCTCCTTCAGAACTTAGCTGCAATCTTCACAATGGTTTTTTGCACATGAGAGACATAAAGTGGTGGTGGTAATGACAATGGCCCTTTCCGCATGTTACTGTCTTCCGGCATTGGAGTGCGGGAATCGTGCGAGCAGCCTCTGGCGAGAGGCTCTTGTGTCTGGGGTCCTTCAGCTCTGCATGAGCTGCCTGCTCGCACAAGAGCCCCACCTCTTCCTTCTGCAGAGCAGCCTGGGAATTTCCCAGGCTGCTCTGGGGCAGGAAGCACGACCAGCGTGGCTCTGAAGGCTCTGCATGCCAGGTAAGTGCACACAGGGCCCGGGAGCAATTCATGATCTCGCACCATTTTTGGCTTCTAGCCAAAAATGAAAAGGTGCGCGATCGGTGCCTGCTGGCCCCTGGAGCATAGCACAATTGTGAGTGCGTTATGCAGATCGCTCCTCACAATTGTGCGACGCTCTAGGCCCTCTTTTGCATGGCAAATGCCATGCGAAAAGGGCCAATGATATCCTGCCTTTTTCCCAGTTTGGGATTTAAGGGAGCTTGTACAGCTTAAAAACAACAACAACAAAACAGTTCAAAATTCAAGAAAAATACAAAAGTTAAAAAGTAGTTAGACTATCAATAAAATTAAAACCCATCAAAATATTACTTTCCCTTCCCCAACGAACAGTACTTGTTGTGGTGCAATGTTCTTGGGATGTCTTGGTCTTGAATGGGAATGAATATACTTCAAAATGACTAAAGATCTACTGAAAGTCAGTGTGGTGTAACAATTAGAGTGCTGGACTATGATTTTGGAGACCAGGATTCAAAAGCCTGATCAGCCATGGAGACCCACTGGGCAACCTGGACAAGTCACACTCCCTCAGCTTCAGAGGAAGGCAAACCCCCTCTGAACCAGTCTTGCCAAGAAAACCCCATGACTGGTTTGCCTTAGGGTTGGCATTACGTTGGGGACAACTTGAAGGTACACAACAGTGAAGGATCTGCTCCTCATGGAACTGAAAGCAGCTGAATGTCATTCAGTACAGTTGGCTGTGTATTTGGACTTTCCTTAGCCACTTTGACCAGGAAGATAGTCATGATGAGCACCTGCACTGCAACATCTACCAATAGCATAACAATGAGTAAAATTATTAATGTTTAACCCTTACTCAGCACTTTTATTTGTTATGTGGGAATGTAATCAGATGTCATTTTAGAGGATTCCCTCCCCCTCCTTGATTTTATGATATTTTCTTATATTTGATTAATTTTCCCTCTCAAAAAACAGAAACTATTGAAAAGAAAAGCAACAACCAACATAACAAGTAGTTTAACGAGTTACTCTCAAACTTGAAAAGTAACTTTTCAAAAGTTATTCATTGTATTACTCATTAGTTTTTAAAAAGGAACCTGCTTATGTTACTCATTACAATGGTGGAAGAAGATCATTGCTGACAATCATACTGCTCATTGCTTTTCTATTACTTCCTGTTACTTTTGGGGGGAAGGACCATAGCACTGGCAAGCACTTCTGCATCACTGAGCACCAGAGTTCCCAAGGTCAAAGGATCCAGACACACTCTGGAAATGTGGGAGAAAGTCAGGAAGAGGACATGAACTTACTAGAATGCTTTCACAGAGCACATCTTGTGTTCCACATTTCGTTACAGATTTTCAGTTGATGCATCAAAGGGAACAAAAGTCATTGGGCGAGGGATGCAAGTGTCCCTAACTGAGGACAGGAGATGTGGCCAACCAGGCTTGCCAACCAGCAGTTCTTTCACATGTAGGCCAACAATTCTTCACTAGTTTTCTAGGATATTTCACAGGCAGTAGTTCTCAGAAACTGTTTGCTGCCCTAAAGAGTAAATGAAATTGACAAGGGTTATGGTCATGCAAATCTTTATGAGACTTCAGTTTGCAAGTATAAACATAAAGTTTTGTTCTGTTGATTCATCGTATCTCAAAGTAACAAGACAAAGGAACAGAGTAGCACACCAGAGAAATAAAAATATTGGAAGTGACAACAGAGAAACTAGTGCAAAGAGAACCAAAATGCAAACAACTAAAGGGAAAATGAAAGCTTTCTTAAGTACTTACCAAAAAAATTGGAAGCTTTACAGAAAATGAAATCAGAGCTTGTCTTCCCACAGCAGAAGAAATGCATGAAAGAAAAATCTCTTAACATTCGAAGCCTATACAGAAAGTCCTTGTCACACATTTTGCTTTCTATAGAAGGCCTCTACTCATGTAAGGTGCCTCTCTATACCACAACTTAGGGTTCCCAGTGTAATATATCAAGGAAAGGATGTATGTGAGAGGGAGGGCCTGGGAAGGCTGTGACTCCAAAAGGTCGGGGAGCTTGAGGTCCACCAGCAGTGTCACTTCCTCCTTAGAATTTGGGGGAATTACAGCTCAAAGGAGGCCTGCAAAAGGGAGATAATGGCAGGATCTTTTCACCTGTGTATATCAGTGCTAACTGTAGGACCACAATTAAAAGTTTAAACGGTGTTTTTATTGGAAATCAACAGACACACAAGAAATCAAGCAATCTCATGAGTTAAACGAGGCTAATGAAGAGAGAAGCAAGGAAGGTTGGACAGAAAGAGATATCAGGTATAGAAGGTGATATTTACTGGTCCTGGAGAAAAAGATGGAAGATGAGTGGCTCAAACACAAGATTTTGAGAGCAGAACAGAGGAATGTGACACTCAAAGTGCTAGCAAAATGCAGGGGTTGGGGCTAGGGTTTAAATATCTTTTCCTACCCTGAAGCGGTGACTGTTAATTGCAGACTAAACAAAAGGAGTCTGGAAAGGACTAATTGTTTTACTTTGGGTGACAAAACATTGATGGGAGCCCTGACAATCTCTTAATATCTTGGTTAGGTAAGGTGAAGAGGGAAGGTCTCAGTAGGAAAAGTGCACAGCAGGGGTGTTTGCCTGCTGCACCTGTGCAGTTTCAATGACTATTGTATCCAAATGTCGCATTGTTGTCAGAATTACTGGAAGCCTATTGACACTGTACTTTCCCACTTAAATCTTCTTGATCTTTTGACCTGGCCATGCTGACCTAGTCCAAGTGTATAGCCAGTGTCTTTCTTACTACATGCTTCCCAGCCATAGGTGTTCAAGTTTCTGTATAATATTTCGTGTCAATTTTGCTATCCTGCAGGATGGGGTATGTAAGAGGTGGTAACAAGCCCACTTCAGGCATTTCTCTGCTATGTGCCTAAATCTGTATCCAGCCACCAGTATAGTGAAGGGTATACCAGAAACACAAAAGTGATGTCCATTTCATACTTCAATTGTTTTTCTGCCTGATGGAGTTAGACAGATTTCTACAAACATCCCAGCTAGCTGTGGTATTCACACACATAGCACATTAATATGGGATGTAAGATTGCCAGGGTTAAAACAGGACAGTGACCCTGTACCTTTAATAATTGCATAGAAGAGAGAGCAGCTTACATTTAGCATGCAAGCTCAGCCTGCTGAAATTCCCTCTTCTGTACAACCATTAATGATACAGGAGCACTGTTCTCCCCCCCCAAAAAAAATACTTGAAACCCTAGTGGGGCAGCAGCATAAAGAAATGGTTTTCACATTAGTGCCTTATATGAAGAGACTGAATGTGTCCCATATAACCACCCTCTGGGATCCATTTACTTAAACCAGCCAGGACTAGACTGACAATGGTTATACAGAATGCTTTTCCATCAGCTGCCCCAGACTGTGGAATAGCCTGCTGGAAGAGATTCCAAAGACATGGTTTGAATTTTAAAAAGTACTAAAGCTCTATCTCTTCTGGCAGGCCAATGCAGTCAATTTTTTTTAGTTAAAATTTTACTAACATAAAACAGAAATAAAGAATTAACAAAGAATAACAAAAAAAATTAATACTTTTGAAAAAGAAAACAGAAAGGATGCATCTGTTCATACAGATTTACGCTCACTAACATCTACACCTTTAACATCATAAGTTCTAAAATAACCTCATACCCAGACTGTTTTAACTATGAATTTTAAATCAGTGTATTTTAAACGTTTCTATATGTTTTTGGCATATTTCAATTTATGATGTACTCTGCCTTGAGTCATGGAAAGAAGTGGGTAAGAAATAAAAATTTATTATTATTGTTATTATTGTTGCTGTTATTGTTATAAATTTATGGAGTGGACACTATATTGGCTAATCCAAGAACATGTCGTTGTTTGCCTACAAGTCATTTCTAACTTACAGAAACCCTAAGACTGACCTATCCCTTTTTTTTTTTTTTGCAAGATTTGTTGAGAGAGGATTTGTCTTTGCCTTTCTCTGAGGCTGAGAAAATGTGACTTTCCCAAGGTCACCCAATGGGTTTCTATGGCCAAGCAAGGGTTTGAACTGCACACTTACAATCCAGTTCTATACATGTCAATTCAGATATAAGTCTCAGCGAGTTCAGTGGGATTAAGTCTGTGGTAAGTACATCTAGGAATGCAGCCTCAGTGCTTTTGCAACTTCTGGATACAAAGAAGTCTTCAAGGAATGCAGCTCTCTGACTTTTTGCTTCTCTGATAAGTAATCTTGCCTTTCAACAGTGATAAATAAGATAGAGGGGGGACAATGGCAGAATATGCCATGCCTGGAAACTAAGTGGTGAAAACATTATTTTTGCCCATAGTTTTTTAGCACCTATAGCTCCAAAAACAATAAAGCAAGCTTTTTGTCATGATGCTGCATTTATTTTTTTTTATTTTTCCCTCCCCTCTTCCCAACATGCTTTATGTGTGAGATTAAAAAGCTTCAAGTTTCTGGCCATCTGGCCAGCCAAATGGATTTAGTGTACAGGAGCACTGCCAGATGTAAGCCAGTTGTAAATTTAATTTCTTAACATCTAAAGGGCCTGGGGCTCTCCTCTTGTTCTTGGGCTTCAGTTTTCAGACCAGGCTTCAGTTTTCCCAATTGTCATACCTTCAATTTGAATCTACTTGCCTGGCCTTGCCTTTTTCACATGATTTAAGGACATCTGCTCTGCCAGTTCAAATTGAAAAGTGAGGTACCTGTACATATTTTGCATGTTACCCTAGATCTGACAACATTTATCAGACACGATGCAGCAGGGGATTCTATCATGCTCATTTGATTTTATCCACTTTTTGGAAAATTGTTAAATTAAGAGACAACACTTCATAATATTCCCTAGATTACCAATGTTTCTACAAAGAGCAAATGTGCCTCCCATATATGACACTTTGCTAGTTTGCCCAACTTTAATTGGGCATCTTAAGTGACAGTAGCAATGCTATACATGTCTTTTCAAAAGTAAGTCCCAATAGGTTCAATAGCACTTGCTCCGTGACAAAGAATATAGGATTGCAGCCCCAGTGCATATATCAAACATGTTGATAAGGAAGAAAAGATGTTCTCTGTAAAACCTGTTATATTATATAGGGCAAAAAAAAAATCATTTGAAAGTAATAATTCTGCTGGACCTATACAATAGGAGTTCAACAAAGACTTGAAGCAGAGCAGTAGAAAGATTAATGGATGGCAGAGAAATATAAGCAGCAACTTTGTTCAGATGATGGAGACAAAATGCATTTATGCGTAGTACGCTCTCTATTTTTGTCAGCTGCTGAAAGTAAATAACACAGCAAGGAACATTTTGTTAGTCAAATGTTCACCATGAGTACTGCTGAATTGGCCTCTACGCTCTGTAGAGGAACAGTTATAGTAAAGCAGGAATGGGGTTTCTCCAAGCCTTGAGCTTTGTTGTTACCTATCCTAGAAGGTTTACGAAGATATTCAGCTTTAAATATCCTGCATGGAATGGACCTGTGCTTTGCAGGCAGGAGAAACATTGTATGGTACTGAGTGGTGCTTTGCAGATAGGAAAGCTATTGCATTATAGCTTTGTCATGAGTAGACCTGAAGCTATACTTGATATGCTCAGTGGAGAAAGGATTACATTGACCACTTTGCTCTGTCCTCCCATCTCTGGCCATGCACTTAGCCCTATCTCTTCATGGAGTGTATTCCCACACACACACACACACAGAATATTATCAAATTGAAATTCAGGCTTTAGGTTTAAAAAGGATCCTCATCTAAGAATATATGTATATGTATATATGTAGCAATATATGTAGCAAACTCACTCTCTCCAACACTGCAAGCTATACTTTGAATTTCTTCTCCTGGAATACTGTAATACATTCTACATGAGGACTCCTTGATTGTTCAATAATTTCACCCAGAATGGAAGTACTATCCAAGTAATAATAAGCTTCAGCTGAGCACTGGCATTATAATAGTTAGACTAGTCACCATTTTGTTTCCAAGTCCATTTTAAGGTTCAAAAGCCTTCAATGATTTGAGAATGAATCATCTGATAGATATTCATATCAACAACTGACAGCAGCACCCAAGACATGGACCATTATCACACATGCCCACTGGTAGTCACAGTGAAATGGGTACTGTCAGTAGGTCCCCACAGTAGAACTCACTGCTGGAGATTGGAAACACTACATTTTGCACTAAAGCTCCCAGAATTTCCCAACCAACAGGGCTACAAGTCATGCTGGATGGAGGATTTGTGGAGCTGCCATCCAAACAAGTAACTTTGCTTACAACCAAATGTTGCCTGGCCCACATCATCACAGGCTTTTAAAAAGCTTTACAAAAACTCAGAGGGGAGAGAGAGAGAGAGATGACAGTGGGCTTTATTAGATTGATGATTATTTTAACTGTAGTTATTCATTGGTTCTTAGCCTCTTTCTAAAGAGTATGACTTTTTTTTGTATTTTGCTATTATTGCAAATTTTTCTGTGTTTTAAACTGCCTGTTATTTGTTTTTCTTTTTGTTCTATTTTGTTTTAAAAGAGTCCTGTACATTATACAGATATATATATGTATTTATTCAATGGTTCTTATTCCCTAGTAAGCATATTTAGTACAGCAATAAAAGCCCAAAGTATGCCATAAAAAGAAAACAGTGCTAGATCTGATTTCTTTACAAATCCAGATCTCATACTTTAGCAAGCATTCTTTTTCATCTGTCTAACTTCTCCAGGACTTGAAAACTATTAAAAGAAAAAGAAAAAAGGCTAGGACTCTCTGAATCCTCCAGGCAGTTTTGTCATCAGCCATATTGGCTACTGTTCTGGGAGCTATAGTGCAAAAAGAAATTGGCTTGGTCTCAGCTGAGGTAAGCTTTGGCTTTCTCTCAGCACAAAGTATTCAACTTAAAAGTATTCATTCTAATCCAAAACATCTGTGATTACTCTGCTCATGGATTTAGACCTATAGAGAACTTCTTTTGCTTTGCAAAACTATTAGGATAAATGACTTTCTTTCTATTAAACAAACATGTGGTGGAATCTCCTTGGAGATTGGCCCATCTATCCAGAAGGGAACATATAGACATAATTACACAACACATATTTCTTTTAAAATATAATATGCCAGAGTGGATATACCATTCCTGATTCCTTAGTCAGCATTAAACAATGATTGGCCTTCAGGCTAGCATTCTGCTTTCTCCACAACTTACCAACTGGAGCACAGATTTCTCCATCTGGCTCTAACTATGCCGAACTTACATAGAGAGAGGCAACTGGTCTGTGGCAAAACACATGCTTTGAAAGCAAATGTCCTGTGTTCAAATTCTCACATTTCTAGGTAACGGTGATAACATTTTCTATTTAAAACCTAAGCGATTCCATTTCAAGACATACAATGCATAGTTCAATGTGTCTCTGCATAATGGAGTTAATGTTCTGCAGGAACATTAACTGTAGTGCCTTGGAATAAATGCTTTCACTTTCTGCAGGAACATTAACTGTAGTTAAGGCTAATCAGGGTTTTCAGATAGCCAAGGATCTGAAACTTAGACTTCAAATGCTATGTTTAGAAACCACATGTGGGTGTCTATTGCAATCTGCCTATTGGATTCAGGTTCCATGCAGCTGTTTCTAACTGATGAAGTTATATATAACTTTCTTCATGGGTATTGAGTATAAGACTGCAGCAGGACTTCTCCTTCATCAAGGTAGACAAAATCTGGCCCATGGGCCACATGTAGCTCTCATCCCCCCTCAAGGATTAAAAAATATTTTTCAAATTTCTTTCAGAAAACCCCCTTTTTCGTCACTAAACTTTCTATGTATATGTGGACAATTTTGGCACAAGTTTGCCCTGAGGCCATTTTATGTTCAGGAGAAGATTCTAAAACCGGAAATGAACTGGAATTGAACTAGAAGTGAAGAGATATATGAACCCCTAAAGAATGTTTGGGGAAAATTATTTTTTGGTGTGTGTGTGTGTGTGTGTGTGTGTGTGTGTGTGAGACAATGAAAGATAGTTCTCCCTTCAGGCATCCAAAGGGTTACTGAACTGCTAGGGTTAGGTTACAGTTAGTGAGAGTCAGCATCACAGGTCACGGGAGAGAGTTGTCCAATCAGAGGGAGAAAGAAGAGAATCTTCAAGATGCTTCAATGAAGAAGTTATAAAAGTTCTCAGGAGGCCACGAGGAAGAAAGAGAACAAAGGAGACATCCAAGACAACAACCAGAGGTGCAATAATGCTGGTGGCAGGCAGGTCTGGCTGCCGTAGCCTACCGTCTCAGAAAATGACCCACAATGTGAGTAGCTAGAATGTTGCTTAGTTGCATTAGGATTTTCTTTTATTTTGAAAACTTTGGCTGATCTGGGGTGAGGGGAACCATCTATACTTGTAACTACTAAGCGAGTTTGGGAGGGGAAAGACTTCCATGTTTAGTGATATCTCTATTATCTATATTGCCTGCCTTGGAATAAATGCTTTCATATAAAAACCACTCTGCTTCCTCTCCATTCCCACGTGTTTCTAAGCGACGCATGTAGATAGGATTTCTCTCACTCAGAGGAGGTGGGGAGAGGAAGGGTATCACTAGGCTTAGCGATTGGTAGCTCCCAAGCAGTGTCCCACTATGCTGCTAAGATAAGGGTTAATCCAGTGGGTGGTGGCAGTGTTTAATTAAGGGAAGCTGGGAAGTTCCTATCTCCTATTCAAGGGCAGAAGTCAGCATTGAGTGGGAGAAGGACCCCCAATTTCTATCACACGGTGGCAGCAGTGAAGTGAAGTGAGGGTTCAGATCTCCCGGGAGATCTAATGTGCCTGCCCATACCTCAACAATTGTCCAGCTTTGTCCAGGAGAAGGGAAGCAAGAAGGAGACAATATGAAAGCCAGGAATTTGATTCATGGTGCTTGAATGACATAGCCTGGCTTGAAATCACTTGCAATTAACATGCTAGCAAGGGAAGTACAGCCCTCCGACAGCAGTGGATCTACCCTGGGTTTTAATCCAAATTTTAATTGAGCCATCCAACGTTCTGAACCTATTTGTGCTGGGAGGAGTGTTCTGCTCCATGGCTAGTCCTTTAAAATCTGGGCTAAAACTTGAGACAGACTGTTCCATTGGCATCAGAGGTTGACTGAAATCCTAACAAATAATTCATGTTTGGCCACAACAGAGAAAAATTGGTATGCCATACAAGGTTAGGGAAAGAGACAAGACAGTCCTGTAGTTCATTGTCTGTTGATTAACAACACTGTTAAGCAATCATTAATTGCTAATGATGGAGGTGGAGCCATGAAGATTCTTATATTTTCAGCAGCAAAACAATGGTAAACACAGTCTAGGAATCTATTCTAAATCCCAACCAAAGTAGACCCATTAAATCAATAAGATCTACTCATGTCGCAAATTTTGTGCCCATTTTATCATATTTTCTTTGATTACCTCTTCTTCCATATGCCAATTTAACAACATTTTATAAATTCTACCCATTACATGGTCTGTCCCTGGTCTTAACAATTTATCGAATTCGTTCTCTCTTATTTCCGTTCCTTTTAACTTCTTATCCATTTTAAATTTTTCCTCTAATTGCCTTTGCAATAACCAATGTGTAACAATACCCAATTTTGCCAATTCTTCTTTATTTTTCCAAACCAAATTTTCTCCTTGTACTTTTGTCAAATCTCTATATGTTAACCAATTATTTAACTGGGGCTTTTCTCTCCTGTAAAAAGCTTCGTGAACTGACATCCATTGTGGTATTTTTGCATATATTCTATTTCTATATTGTAACCAAACTTTCAATAACGATTTTCTTATAAAATGATTATTAAATTCCCTATTCACTTTTGCTTTGTCATACCACATATATGCGTGCCAGCCAAAGTAAAGATCTGCCCCTTCCAATTCCTATAATCTTGTATTTTCTAATTTAATCCATTCCGTTATCCAGCAAAGGCAACTAGCATGGAAATATAATTTCAGATCTGGTAATCCTAATCCTCCTCTTTCCTGTGGATCTTTTAATACCTTCCATTTTATTCTTGGCTTTTTGGCATTCCACACAAAATTTGATAAATCTTTCTTCCATTCTTTAAAGGGGGTATCATTCATAATAATTGGGAGATTCTGAAACAGAAATGTCATCTTTGGCAATATATTCATTTTAATTGTCGCAGTCCTTCCCATTAATGATAAGTCAAGTCTTGTCCACCTTTTTAAATCTTCTTTTATCTCGCCCCATACTTTCCTATAATTGTTATCATATAAATCCAAATTACTACCCGTAAGATTAACCCCTAAATATCTCACCTTTTTTGTTATTTTAAAATTAGAAAGCTCTTTTATTTCCTCCTCTTCTTTTTTTTTTTGAACATTTTTCATTAGTATCATTGTCTTATCTTTATTGACCTTAAAGCCCGCTAATTTTCCAAATTCCTCAAAAACATTCATTAATTTTGATATACTTTTAGCCGGATCATCTAACAAAATTACCAAATCATCTGCAAATGCCCTTAATTTGTACATTTGTTTCCAAATTTTAATTCCCTTAATTTCTGACTTTTGCCTAATTTTATTATTCAAAATTTCTATTATCATTACAAAAATTAAAGGAGATAATGGACAACCCTGCCTTGTTCCTTTTTTAATCTTAAATTTTTCTGATTTCTCTCCATTCACTAAAATACTCGCAGTTTGATCATCATAAATCATTTTTATCCAATCTATGAATCTTCTTCCCAAATTCGCCATCTCTAAAACCTCAAATATAAACCTCCATTTCACATTGTCGAATGCTTTTTCAGCATCGACAAATATAGTCCCATTTTCCTTTCATTATGTCTATGGTAAAATTCTATCACGTCCAGCATTACCCTGATATTATCTTTAATTGATCTTCCCGGCAAAAAGCCATTCTGATCTTCATGAATCCAATATTGTAATATCTTCTTCAGTCTTTCTGCTAATATTGACATAAATATTTTGTAATCTATGTTTAGAAGAGATATTGGTCTGTAATTTTTGACTTCCATCGGATCTTTACTTTCTTTAGGTATCAATGTAATACTCGCCTCTTTCCATGTATCCGGTCTACCCTCCAATTCTATTTCATTAAATAATTTATACATAGGGTCGATTAATTGATCTTGGAACTCCTTATAATATCTCACTGTGAATCCATCTGACCCTGGTGCTTTTCCAATTTTTAATTTTCGTATAGCTGTTTTAATTTCTTCTTTTGTTATAGGTTTATTCAAATCCATCCTTTGTTCTTCCTGAATTTTCTCTACTCTAACTTCTTCCAAGTATTTCTTTACTTTTTGTACATATTCTTCTGTATCCTTTGCCTCATTGTATAGTTGCATATAGTATTCTTGAAACAATAGTTTAATCTTTCTCTGTTCTCTATATATCTTATCTCCTTTTCTAATTCCCGTAATTAATCTTCTTTCCCTTTCTTTCTTCAATTTATATGCCAACCATTTCCCTACCTTATTTGCATGTTCAAAGAACCTTTGTCGTGTAAATTTTATTTTTTTCTCTATTTCCCATCTCTCTTCTAAAGCTAATTGTTTCTGTAAAATTTTTATTTCTCTCACTAACTTTCCATTCTTTGGGTCTCTTTTTAACTCTTCTTCTTTTTCTTTTAGTTCTACCCCCAATTTTTGAATTTTTTTCTTTCTTACTTTTTTCTTATATGCTTCCTGCTGTAAAAAAATGCCTCTTACCACTGCCTTTCCCGTATCCCACACTATCTTATTTGTTGATCCTTTCCCCAAATTCTCTTTGAAAAACATATTTATTTCTTGTTTCACCTTTTCTTATATTTTTTCATCCCTGAAAAGTTCATCTTTCAATATCCATCTATATTCTTGTTTTCTCTTTTGTAATATCATTATAACTGGGCAGTGGTCTGATAAAGTCCTTGGTAAAATTTCCATCCTTTTAATATTTTTACATAAAGTTTTAGAAGCCAATATCATATCAATCCTAGACCATGTCCTGTGTACCTCCAATAATATGTATACTCTCTAGTATTATGATATAGGTATCTCCACACATCAATCAATGAAATCGAATCCATAAATTCTCCAAATACCTTAGGTATTTTTTTCTTTGGTGTCTTTCCTTTATTTTTTATTGTCCTATCCAGTTCGGGGTTTATTACCCCATTCCAGTCCCCTAAAACCAATACATCTTGATAATCTACTTCAAGTAATCTCTTCATTAAATTTTCATAGAAACTCGATTTATTTTCTAGTGGGCCATAAACTCCCACCACTAAGATTTTACTTCCAATTACTTCTACCTCTATTCCTATTAACATACCTCTCATATCTCTAAATATTTCCTTTGCATTGTATTTCTTGTTTACATAGATTGTTACTCCCTTCTTTTTCTTCCTAATTACTGTAGAAAATCCTGTCCCAATTTCTGATTTTTCACATACTTCAAATCTTTATCTCTTATATGGGTTTCTTGAAGACAAATTATATCCGCTTTTGCTTTCTCTAGAAAATTAAAGACTCTTTTCCTTTTAATTACTGCATTCATTCCTCTTACATCCCATGAAATTACTTCCATTTTCCCCTCTTTTCCCCCCCTTTTTTCTTTTTTCCCCTTCCCTTCTTACTATCCCTTTCTTCTTATTCTATTTCTTCTTCCTGATCTTCTTCCTTTTCTTCTTCTACTTCTCCTTCCTCTTCTTCTTCTTGATCTAAATCTCTCTTTTCTTCTTGATCTTCCTTCTCTTCTATATCAAATTCCTCTCTTAGTTTCCTTTGATAATCCCTTGGAGTTCCTTCTCCCTCTTCTCTTTCTTCCTCTTTCTTCCTCTTTCCTATACTCGTGCACCTCTGTTCTCCTTTTCCTTAATTCTTCTTTATATTTCTTCAAAAAATCTTGTGCCTTTGACACTGAATTCAACATAAATCTCTTTTCTTTATAAACAAAAGTAACTCCTTCTATTCTACACCATCTATATGCCACTCCACTTCTTTTTAGTATCTGGGTCAAAAAAAAATAGTCTTTTCTTCTCTTCAAAACTTGAGCTGGAACATCTTTAAAAATCTGTAATTCTATTTGGTCAATCATCAGCTTACTAGTATAACTTTGACGAATTACCAAGTCTTTTACTCTCTCTCTTAAAAAATATATAACGATGTCCCAGGGTAACTGCCTTTTTCTCTCAATATACGAATTGATTCGAAACATCTGATCAATTTCCAAATCCAGATGTTCGACATTCCATCCTATAAATCTTGCCAACAATGGTATCACTCGCATATATAAGTCCTCTCCCTGGGTCTCCCCTAGACCTCTGATTTTCACACATTTATCTCTAAACTTTACTTCAATATTCTTATTCTGTTGTTCCATCTTCTCTATCTGCTTTCCCATCATTGGTGTTTCTGTTTCAAGTTTTGTAGTTCTGTCCTGTAGTTCGTCTAATTTCTTATTTATGTTCTTCATTTCCATCGTTATGTTTTCCAGTGTTTGTCCTACACTCCCCATTTCTTTCTTCATTTCTTTCATATCATTTGCCATGTCCTTTATATCTTTCTTGACATCACTTCTCAACTTCCTGATTTCTTCAATAATTGTCGCTGTATAATCTGATGTTCTGGGTTGATCCTCTACTGCTGGTCTCAATTGCAGTTGCTGTTTAACTGAAACTGCTCTTCTTGTCCCTGATGCCATTTTATAACTTTTCCAAACAATATCTATATATTCAATATATTCTACCCTCCTTATCCCCCAAAACCTTCAATCCTTCAACTCCTAACTTTTTCCAAATCTATAATCTAACCTTTTAAAATAGTATCTTATCTAGATAACGAAATTATCTAAATAACTTGTCTAAATATATAACTATGATCATTTGTATTATTTATTTGTTTTTATTTATTTATTTATTTATTACCAATAGTAGCCTAAATATAATATGTCAATATCTAATATCACTTTCTATAATGTTAATATCACTAGAGTATTTATATCTTCACACCTTCACACCTCGATATTTATATTTTCACACCTTCACACTTCAATCTCAATCTCAATCTATATCAATTATTATCAATCAAATATTATCAATCTATATCAATTATTATCAGTTATTATCAATTTTTATCAAATTAAATATAAATACTCTTACTAATCAATCCTTCAAGAAATATCTTTCAAAATATCAAAATCTTTTTCCAGCCCACTCTCTGTCAAACTTCCACAGTAAAACAAAACAAAACAATAACAAAACTCTTAATAATATTACTATTTATATTATTATTATGGTTTGTTTGTTTGTTTTTTCCCACTAACTCTATATTTATCTGTGTCTGTATATCTCTATTCTCTTCTCCTTTCTTTCTTTCTTTTCTTTTCTTTTTTTCCCTTTTATATATTTTCCCTTATATCAATATATTAATTATATATGTCAATGTATATATCAATATCTGTCATTATATATAAATTTCTTGTAAATTCAAATAAAGCACTTCAAATCACATAACCTTATAAATCACTCTAATATACCTTATTCAATCTATTATAAATTATAAATAAATTGAGCAAACTATTAAACAATTAAACTATTAAGACACTCTTCTTTACTGTAATTTAACAAATCCTCACTAGATGGCACTCTGTCTCCTTTTCCCGTCAATCTTCCTCCGTAAAAGAAGTTCTGCTCTTCAAATGCTGTTAGGATGAGGTTAAAGTTATTTCTCTCCTCTTTGGTTCTCTTATCATGCTTATCTTGTTTTAGCTGTCTTCAGACCTTGAAAAGTTCTCCCTTCTTTGCCGTCGTTTGTTCTTCTTTTAACTTACTTTCACCTCCCCTTCTAACAATATGTTCTTGACACTTTTTACTTAACTTACTTATTTACTTAATTCTTTAAATCCCAAAACAAAATGTCCACAACCTTATAATACTAAATACTAGAATATTAAATATCCAGAGTCATTTCTATTGTATTTCTATTTTAAATCCAGTCCCCAAATCATGTCTTTTTTATACGAAAGAGTCACTCCCTCTATTTATTTTTCTTGATTTCTTGCTTTCTCCGTCCCACTCCGTCTCCGTCTTTTAGCCTTGTATCATACACTGCTGGCACAAGTAATATCAGTCTCTCTTTTCTGTTCTCTGTTTCTGTTTCATCTCCTCGTCACTCTTCCTTCTTTCCCATTAAAAAGTCTCTGTATTAGAGAGACTGATTTCTTTCTTTCTTTCTTTCTTTCTTTCTTTCTTTCTTTCTTTCTTTTTAAATCAGTTTGTAGCAGATTTACAGCCTCTCGCCGCTTTCTCTCTTCTCCCTCTATTTTAAGACCCGACTACTTCTAAACACCGGAGCTCCATAGAAACTCTGGCAATGTCTCTACTTACTTGTTGTAGGGTCCTTATTGCGCTGGATTCAGTGTACCACTCAGAAACTGTAGTTTATATGGTTTTTATTCCCTTCAATATGAATCTTCTTCTCCAATTAAAAAAAAAGTGGTGACGAGGATTTCTTTCCAAAGGAAGCCTCTGCGAGGTAATGGCGGCTTGTTCTGACCACTTCAGCGCTCTCCGTGTCCCGATCCCTTTGATGTTTATTCGGTCCACCCGCGCTGGAATTTTGGTCCCCTCCGAACGCCTCCAAATCCCCTTTCCCAAGGGGGTTCCACCTGTCCTCCTTAGCTCGGAAAAACAGGTTTCCGACCTCGTAGGGCGATTGTCTCCCCAGAGCTACATGGGGTGACAACCTGGCTCCTCGTCGCTGCCACCGGAAGTCCTATACAAAGCTGGGAGAATTCATGGAGAGATGTTAGAAAATACTGTGTTAGTACAAAGTTAAAGGAGAATTATTATAAGATATATTTTAGATGGTATTTTACGCCAGTGCAAGGAGTGAAAATAAATAAAAATGGGAATGATTTATGTTGGAAGTGCCCAGGAAAAGGAACTTTATATCATTTATGGTGGTCTTGCGAAAAAGCTAAGGAGTATTGGAGGAAAATTCACGAATGTATAGTTAAGGCAATTCATTTAAAGTTTCCAATGAGTCCAGAGATATATTTGTTAAATATACTGGATGTTAAATTCTTTAAGGAAAACGCTTTATGAAAGATGATAATATATATGACAACGGCGGCAAGATTGGTATATGCACAAAACTGGAAAGCAAAAGAAATACCTAAGATAGATGACTGGTTGTGGAAATTATATGAGTTATGGGAAATGGATGAACTCACTTCAAGGTTAAATGATAGATCAAGAAAACAAATTATAGAAGAATGGAATCTAGTAAAACCCCTTTGGGAAAACCAATGGGGGAAGGATTAGTGTGAAGGTAGAAATTAGACTCGGAAGACAAATTGTAAGAAAGGCATAGATAGAGGAGTGTGATAGGTAGTGGTATTATTTATAACATAGAGGAATGATAATAGCTGGTCAAGGAAGGTTATGGAATATCCACTCAAAATACTGTAGGTGAAATAAGGGAAGGAGGGTAAGTAGATAAACTAGTGTTGATGATTGGTATATATATATGAATTAGAGTTAATAAATGATAAAGATTTTGTAACGAACATTTATATAATGGTGAGAAATAAGCATGTTTTATTTTATGTTTGATGTAATAAAAATTAAATAAGGAAACCAAAACATTAAAAGAAAAAACCCTAAAAAAAAAATCAATAAGATCTACTCACATATCAACTGTAGATTCAATATTTGATTGTGTGGGTCTCTCTAAATAAGATTAACAACTATGATTGGATTTTTAAAAAAACACAGGTTTATATTATTCACCATGATAATAGAGACTGTTTCTGTATCAAGCACAGAGGTGTACAGTTGAATTAGTATTCAAATAGTAAGCAGAATACTACCCCTGCTTCTCCTAGCCCCTGCTGTGCAAACCAAGATTCTCTCCTTGAATCACTTTGCAATGCAGGAGAAAGAGATGCAACACTCAAAGCACCAGCCTTAGCTGTACAAGCTGTGGCTCTGGGATAAGCCTGGAGTGCATTTTATGGCAAATGCACATTTACTGTGCATATTTAAAGGATAATTGAAAGGGCTGGCAGACTCCATTCTCATTCAAACTAGCTTTAATTATCATATGCTTTTTGTTAGCAAAATGCACAATAACAGCACTTCAGTGCAATGAAGGCAATAAGAGCACAGCAAGAGAATGCAAGATTACACACTGGAAAGAAAGGGGGTGGGGGAAAATTAGATGTGTTTTGCCTGCCATGCACCAATAAGAAACCTTGCAAGAGAAGGAAGTGGCTATAGGGAGGTAAAAAAGGCTATAGTCCTTGAAATTCATTTATCTGAAGACATTAGCAATTTGCTTCTTATGCAAACCCATTTCAGGCTATATATATATATATATATATATATATGCAGGAGAAATTAAACAAATGCAAGATCTCATATAAATGAGAAACAGCAAATTGAGCAAAAGGAGGATTAGAACTAAATCTTTTGTTCAAAGAGTGATTAAAAAGCATTATGTCGGATGAAGTCAATCGAGAGCTTAGCTGTATGAACTTCCTGCTCTGCCTTCCTTCCATTCCTTTTGTCACAAATGCAGAAAGAACTAGCAGAGGGCTTTAGTGTCTTGATTCTGATAAGGACGGCTCATTGCCAGAAGACGTGACAACATATTTTTGTTGTCTTTTCCCTGTAATCTTTCACTCATCCCATTCAATCCCTTGACTTTCTTACCCCTTAATTCTTCTCCTGCTCCTCTTCCCCAGCTGCTTCCAAGGAGTAGAAGCCATCCTGGAGCAAAAGCCACAGAAAACAATCCAAGGAACTAACCCAGGAAACTAACAAAACCAGTTATAGGCCATTTTCACATTACACTGCGATAGTACTATTATTCCACTTTCATCATCCTATGGAATTCTGGGATTTGTAGTTTACTGAGGGCAAAGAGCTCTCTGGCTGAGAATTCTAAAGGTCCCTCCATAAACTGCAAGCCTCAGGATTCCATAGGCTGTTGAAAGTGAAATAATAGCACTATAACAGTGTAGTGCAGAAATGGCCATAGTTAACAGTTATAGGCAGAATCCCACCTCTGTTTTGTCAAATGAACAAACTCACTGATATCCAGTTAGTTAGTCCCAGCTAGGGTAGACTCATTCAGATTAACTTTGCCAGATTGAAAACTTGAGACAGAATTCCAGTAGATGTTGCTTGTCACCTGGTTGTGTAACAAGTAACACCTGCTGAAATTTGTACTTCTCCACAATCATTACAAGTACTGGAGTTTTCATTCTGGCAACCCTAATTCTCATACTTGTCAAATAGGGAGTCAACATGTAGCTAAATTCCATTGATTCGATAGTCTCTTCTAGTCAGATTGCAGGTTCTGTTTTGCTATAGGGTTTTTTTTATAGGTTTATTGGTAAAAACAATTTATTGGTACAAAATATTCGGTTGTTATTTCAGAGGGTTGGACGTTGAGAGCATTGGCCTAAATCCCTTTGATACTTCAGTGGCCAAAGTAGACCATTTAACCACTTGAATTTACCTACATGTTGACTCACTATTATTTCTTTCTCAAGTTCAGATTGTTTTTAATTTGCCTTGAAGACTGCAGTGTTGACAAGCAGTTTAGAACAACTTGGAAGGAATACATTAAATAAAAAAAAATTAAACTACTAGATGGCAGTGTTTGCTCCATTTTAAAGGCCTTGACACTAGGAATGGGAAGATTATTCAAAAATATTGGAAAAAATGATTTTAAAAAACATTTTAAAAATATTTCTTCTCCAGTCTCAGGAAACCTGATGGAAAGAACTGATGAAGACTGATGAGAACCTTCACTGTTTGGAATTTAACCTAGGCAGAATATAAATTCTGCGCAAGAAATGCTATTTTCAGTGAAAACATTGCCACATAAGAATTTTACACATAATAGGTCCCAAACTGTGAATAGTCACTGAAACAGTGCAGTTTTTAAAGATTTTGGCACAGAAAGAAAAAAAATGCCAATATTACTTATTGCTTTCTTTAACAAGAAAATTAGGGAAGAAGTACATTCCTACTGGACATCACAGTTTTACCTTTGCTTTTTGTTTATTTCCACTAATCCTTAAGGGTTATGAAGGGACCAACTGGTAGAGGTGGAGGAAGGCCACACACACGGCAGATTGGGCTGCTAAGCTATAAAAAACTGGCCCTAAGGCTCAGATCCAGGATGAGCTAGAGAATGAGACATGAAAATGAGAATGACATGAAAAGGCAAGAACCAGACACAGTTGGATTGCAAGGTCTTGAATCCATCTTAGGAAAACAACAGTGGCAAAAGGCAGAGAAAGCACTATACAAGCACAACCTGGGCTCGCACTGTCCAGAGAACAAGATCTCAAACTGATCTTGCCAGACAATCTCAACTCAGATCCCGAACACCATCCAGCCTTGAATGTAAGTGGCAGAAGAATATGAAACAAAGGCTTTTGAAAAAGAAAATCAGTACCAGCCAAAAGAATGCTTACTAGCAAAGAATGGACAGCATGAGTCATTCCTTGTTTTTGTAATAAAGAGAGAGAGCAAGCTGCATTAATGCAAAACAAAAGCAGAAGTAAAACATCCAAAGTAAAATTGATTTGATTTAGGGGACCAGGAATTGACATTTTCTGGTGAGCCAGGGACCAGCGCTAAAATTGTGCCTGTTCAAAGCTTAGCAGGCATTCAGCAGAAGCATTCTCCAAGATGGGTGAGGGAGCTGTAACCAAGACTATCAGGCTGTTTCAGCATGGAAGTAGTCTGGGAAAACTAATAACCAGTGGTTTTCCCCTCTTCAATAATAATGTAGGTGTTTCCCCATTCCATATCTTCCTCTGTCCATTACGGTTCCAATGGATACTTTTATAGAAACTCCATTAGTACTTTAAGTGTTGAAAATAGTATTTAGGTGAGATTGTCCCTTTAACTTTTCTTTAAAAAAATGAAAAAGCTGCAGACTTTCTTTCAGTTACGGATGAACAAGACAGGCAAAAATCACTTAAGAATTGGACATTTCAAAAATATTAAATAAATTCCCTGCTTAAATGTACACAAGGAATTAAGGAAGGCAGATGCCAGGAACAAGCTTAGAGTGCATTTCCCTAGGGGCAGGGGAAATACTGAGGGAAATAATAATGATTCAGAACATGTGATTAAGAAATTAGATTTTAAAAAAAAAGCCTGAAGCAACCAGGGAGTTTATAAAATTCACCTGAAAAATCTGAAAGAAACAAAGATTGAGATAAAGCATTCTAGGCAATATATCTAAAGCACAGCTTAGCCTCATTTTCTGTGTGGTATTGTTACTGCAGTTTAGGCCTATTTGGCAATAGCACCCGATATCACTTTGATATCATAATTCGGCCTCACCATACCATCCCTCTCCACGTGTTTGTGAGGCCCCTGGACAAGCATGAAACTAGGCTCAGCACTTAACTGCTGAAATATTCTCAAACAACATAGGCAAGCCAGAAATAGCCAGATCGCAGCTTCAGGGACCTCCCCGGCAAACACCACATTATGTATGAGCGCTACCTACAAAAGGCTCCCTGCCCCGAGCAGGCAACTTGACAAAGGCTGAACCATCCACTCTCAAGCGTTGCGCATTTACATACTGGCTACACCATTGTTAATTCGACTCTGATTCTATCATGCTAAATTGTGACCTTTCAGAGACATTGTCTCGCACCCAAAACTCATTGTTGTCCCCAAGCAAGGCATAGCCTGCAGTCACACTTCTCCCTATAAAAACCCCTGATTCCGAGACCTTCCTCGGATCGCTCCCGAGTTCCAGACCGCCTTCCTGGCTCATTGCTTGGCGAGCTTCTCCTCAGCTCCACGTGCTGAGCCACACCAAACCCCAGCATCGCTCTCTATCTTCTCCCAGGCTTCAGGAATAGGTTTCATATCACCCGAATCAACTATCCCCCTGAAAATCCCGCTATCTTACTCACACCTTTATTTTCCTTAGTTATCTGTGTGCGTGTGTTGCTTACATTGTGTGCCTGTATTTAATAAAGATCATTCATTACTTTCAAACCGGTCTGCTTCTTGACTTGGCCTGACCCCATAAACACTGGGTTACAAGATCCTGCTAAGTTACCCTGCCTCCTGTAATGCTAAAGCAGTGCTCTGAGCTAATTTTCTCCACCTATATTTGAGCACATTTTGGTGTCCCTCACAGGACCCCCAGTAAACAGCATAACAGTATTTTTATTATGGGAAAAAACACAGTTAAAATAAAAGTCATTTGACTGTTCTGAATTTTGCATAAACTTGTTTTTCAAATAGAGCCACTTTCTTCCCTTTTTTGCAGCGCAATTGGCTCATTTTTACAAGCTAAAAACAACAAGTTTGTGTACTTTCCTATAGCCAACAGTGGCATTAACTCTTACAGATCTCCATAAAGAAATGTTCCATATAGGCTACCATCAGATAAATTTATTGCCCATTCATTAACTGTTTGCCAACAGGTTCAGTCAGATGTGGCTGGAACACCTAACTCAGTATCAAGTTGTGTTTGTCACAATGTTTTGGGATTTTTTTTTTTAAAAAAAATGCACAATGTGAAATTAATAGCTGTTGAGAAATCCCAGTCCTAAGAATTTCTACTGTATTGGTAATTAATGTTGTTGTCTCAAAAGCAGTCTCTAAAACCGTGGAATGTTGTTATTAACATTCACTTAAAACGTGGGTGGAAAATGTGGTCCAAAGGGAGTACAAAAATAGCAAAGATTAAAACCTACAGAAAATATTGTAATTCTCCTCAGCCAGCAGCAAAAAATCTCTAGCACTGGCCAAGGGGGATGACCTCTGTCCACTGCTGTAAATGAATGTATCATGGTGAGAATCAACACTGCTTCTTCAAACATGACCTCCTCAAATGGGAAATATCAGAGCTCCCCAAAACTTACAGGTGTGTCAGCTACTGGGGCCTATTATCAGAATCATATTTGTATTATGCACTTCGACACTCTTCAACCAAAGGATGCTTTAGTCTAGGACAGTGGTTCTCAACCTGTGGGTCCCCAGATGTTCGTGGACTTCAGCTCCCAGAAGCCCTGAGCATTGACCATAGTGGCTGGGGCTTCTGGGAGCTGAAGTCTACGAACATCTGGGGACCCACAGGTTAAGAACCACTGGTCTAGGAGAACGTGTCCAACTTGCAATGCTTTTTGAAGGTCGATATAGAAGACCAAGTAGCTACTGTGTATGTTTCAACCCACAGGACATCATTAATGGCCAGAGCAACAAATGAACTATAACACTAGAGCTGTCTAGCAGAGAATTCCACATACCTTACCAAGTTTCAAGGGTTCTGTAGGATGGGTCCATGACATCTAAGGTAGAATCTAATTGCTGTAACTATAGTGTATAGTATTCATACGCTCTTAGCCATACTTAAAGAAGACCCGTTGAAATCAATAGGGCTTACACGAGTCTTCTAACAAATAGTTCTTGCAGATGAGGTATTCACTGACCATTGTGAAGTTTTAACTGGTTAAGAAAGAAATTTCTGATTAGCAGCCATAACAAAATTTTCCTGTATTGCTTTAAAAGATTCCCAGTTGCCCAATCACTGAAAATGCTAATTGTGCCAACTGTAGAGGAACTCAGAGCATACAATTGGTACCATCTCTCCCTCCTCCTCCTTTTTCTTTAAAAAAAAAAAACTTTTGTTTTCAGACCGGACATCTGCAATTTCAGCCTTGGCTCCTTTCCTAATGACTGTATTATTAGCTCTATTTTCATCTGTTCTCAGCTGTTTAGCTTGTATGGACTTGTTTTGGCTGTTGTGCATATAGCAAATAAGGCAGCTGAAACAAGTTCACTGGGGCCAAAAGGAGAATACATCCAACAACAAATGGTCTGACTAGGATTTTAACCCCTTCACATCCATCCTGAGTTCCTTCACAAAGCCCCTGCCACTCACTTTGAAGCATCATATGTATCTACATATACAGTGATATAGGGTTGTAAAAACTGGACATATGGCTTAGAGCAGCTGGGCTATAAGAGAACCCCCATTAGCAAAATCTAGACACAGAAGGTGTTTACCAAGTCACGTATGGTCTATTCCAGTCTTAATTAGAGGGATAAAATGGCAACTGGATAGTTATTTTACCAAATAGCCCTGCCACCTGCAATCTTGTAACAAGGTGGACAGAAATGTCTACACTTTATTCAAGTATGTATGATAGAATATTACAGTGTTCCATGGACTGACTTTTCTCTCTCTTTCACATGAATATTTTAAATTACATGTTAATTTTTTTTTAAAAAAAAATGAACATCAATGGCATCATCAGCTAAAACAAAAGAAAAAACTTACGTACTGGCAGTATGGATATTTTAAATATTTAATATTTAAAGTTTAAAATATTTTAAATATTTTAAAACACTAGGGCAAATAAGAAATTTTCCCATCATCTAAACATTGTTGCTGGACAAGCTTCCTTGAATTACTTTCCACTGACAGATGCCATAGCCTAACAAAATGTCCCTTTCTTGGCCATCTTTGCTCATAGAATCCGCATGAGGCAAGCCCCAATAGATGACTTTAGTAAAATATAACAGTGTTCTACATCTGTGTAATCAAATAATATCTCTTGGCCTGACCCCACAACAGCTCAACTTAAGAGCCAGCAGGCAGATTGGATGAAAGGAGTCTGTTCAGTTTCAGATCAGGGCACAAGAAAGATGATGTTTCTGTCCTGCTCCTGCAGTGAGCAAGGTTGCAACAATCAGAAGCAGGACCAATCCGACATGCCTATGTTGCAGCCTTGCTTGCTCACTGGTGGGAGATGGATGGAAACATCATCTTACTTGTGCCCTGATCAGAAGCTGAATGGACCTCATTCCCCTGATCTGGCTGCTAGCTCTTAAGGTGGGCTGTGGGTAGGGTGTTGGGACAGAGAGTATTATTCAGTTGCACAGATGTAACTAAGTAGCCAGTGTAGAATATTGCAGTATGTTACTGGGGCTAGTTTCATGGGGATTCCACCAGCAAAGATCAGTGACTGATGGCCAACAAAGGACTGCTGGCTTGTAAGGTGGGCTGAGGTGGCACTTATGCAATTTTACGGTACGACAACATGGTGTTAGCAAATACGGAGCAGTTACAGGTCTGTAATTCTAGGTTATGAATCTATAACTACAATACTAAATGTTAGCCACAGTTACTAAGGTTTTTTTCCATTTTATTTTTCTATAAAATATAATCATATAAATAAAAATAGAAATAAAACAAATGGTGACTTTACGTATCATTTGTTCACAATAATTTCAAATATATATATACATATTTACAAATTCCCATTTGTTCTCGAAAGGATACTGATCTCTGCTGTCATGTGAAATAGAGATGTGAATAAATCTATGGCCATGTTGGTTGGTGATTTCTGGGATATATATGGAAGGAGAGGGAAGGAGAGAAGGTTTTGTAACTAGCCATCACTATTTTTATTTGCTAGTTCTGTTTCTTACTGGAGAGTTCCAGATATTTGGATATCTGCATCCAAAAAAAAACATATGTACAGAACAAGAGGAAGCTGACTTTCCCCTACCTTTATTCTCCCAGAAGTAGCTTTTCTAAGCTCCCCAAGTCTCCAATTCACAAAAGCATCCACTGCATGGTTTTGGAAAATCTTATCTCCCACAAGGGGTCACCCTCTTCAGCAGGGTCTCCTGACAAGTGGAAAGGCATTGTCACTGAGTGTTTCAAGGTTTAGGGACCGTTCAATGTACATGCTTAATATACCTGGAATTAGACTTTAGTTTTGATCCTAGTTGTCAAAAACAAAATATCAATGGGCTAATCAGTGCTCCTGATTGCTTTCTTCGCATATCTGTTGCCAACCGTATATTAAAGAAGCCCTGTCATCAAAACTAATTACAATTTTTCTAGTGACTCGTCTATTTTGAGCAAGAAGAAAGAGAAAACAAAGGACAGTGATATGATGAAAAGCATTTCCTTTCTCTGGGCAATGGTTTATAGTGGCCAAGAGCCCACATGGCATGGAAATCTCAAAAGGACTATGAAGCGATCCATATTTTTTTTTTAAAAAAAAAAACACAGGACAGCATCCAGCCCTGTAGAAGTGGAAGACAGTTTGCACAGTGGACCTGTCTCATAGTCTGTTCCACCTGCAGCCTCCTGTACCCCCAACCCTGTTACTGGGGCAACCTAGATAACATGCTAGTTTCATTCAATCTTTATGGTAGTGGAAGGGAGGGATTTACTGAAACAGGATAGAAGAATTTTACACTGCTTTTACAATATGCTGATTTCAGTGGATCCCTGTTTCAATTGCAGCCCCAGACACACAGTGCAACAGCTCCCCTCAGATTTTTTGAACAGGCTTCTGGGGAACATCGATATGGGGGAAAAGGAAAGGGTGATTATTTCTAGTGTAGCATTGGATATTACCCAAGAAACCATTCAAGAAGTTAAACATCTAGAAAAATCAGTCATGGTTTTTGGAGGCACTTTACAAAAAGTACTTATTACAAATTTAAGAAGGCAGAGCCAGCCCTACTATTAGGCAGAATGTGGCAATTGACTCAGGTGGCAGATATCAGAGGACAGAGTGGCTAAATCCTAAAATATTTCCATCTGAACCACCTGGACAGTCATCTTGGTTGAAGGTTAAAACTGTGTATACCATCCAGCCTGTCCTGGGGCCTCCTAAAATAGGCTGCTAAATCAGATGTGGAATACACAGTCTCATTGTCTATGGGGCCATTTCCGCACTATACTGTTATAGTGTTGTTATTCTACTTTCAACTTCCTATGGAATCCTGGACTTTGCAGGTTTAAGGAGGCGCCTTTGAGGCTAAACTTGATGAATTCAAGTCTCGATGGCCAGATGAATTACATCCAAGGATATTAAAAGAACTGACAGAAGTCATTTCAGAATGACTCACAATAATCTTTGAGAACTCTTGGAGAACAGGAAAAGTCCCAGCAGACTGGAGGAGGCAAACGTTGTCCCCATCTTCGAGAGAAAAAGAGGACCCAAATAATTATCGCCCAGTCAGTCTGACATCAATACCAGGAAAGATCCTAGAGCAGATCATTAAACAGTCAGTTTGTAATTACTTAGAAGGCAATACCATAATCACTAAAAGTCAACATGGATTTCTCAAAAATAAGTCATGCCAGATTAATCTTATCTCCTTTTACAATAGAGTTACAAGCTTGATAGATGCAGGGAATGCTGTGGACATAACATGTCTTGATTTCAGTAAGGCCTCTGACAAAATTCCCCAAGCAATTCTCGCAAAGAAGCTAGTAAAATGTGGACTGAACAGTACTAGTGTTAGGTAGATTTGTAATTGGTTGACCGATCGAACCTAAAGGGTGCTCACCAATGGCTGCTTTTCATCCTGGAGAGAAGTGACTAGTGGGGTGCCATGAGGTTCTATCCTGGGCCCAGTGCTATTCAACATCTTCATCACTGACTTGGATGAAGGACTAGAGGGCATGCGGATCAAATTTTCAGATGACATCAAATTGAGAGGGGTTGCTAATACCCCAGAGGACAGGATCAAATTTCAAAATGACCTTGACAGATTGGAGAGCGGGGCCAAAGCTAACAAAATGAGTTTCAACAGAGAGAAATGTAAGATCCTGCACTTAGGCAGAAAAAATGGAATGCACAATTATAGGATGGGGGACACGTGGCTGCATAACAGTACATGTGAAAAGGATCTAGGAGTCTTGGTAGATCACAAGCTGAACATGAATCAGCAGTGTGATGCAGCAGCCAAGAAAGCCAACGCAATTCTTGGTTGCATCAATAGGAATATGGTATCTAGATCAAGAGAGGTAATGGTACTACTCTATTCTGCATTGGTTAGACCTTATTTAGAATACTGTGTCCAGTTCTGGGCATCTTAATTCAAGAAGGATATCAACAAGCTGGAGCGGGTCCAGAGGAGGGTGACCAAAATGGTGAAAGGTCTGGAAGCCATGCCCTATGAGAAGCAGCTTAGGGAGCTGGATATGTTTAGTCTGCAAAAGAGAAGGTTAAAAGAGGACATGATACTGATGTTTAAATATTTGAAGGAATGTCATGTTGAGGAGGGAGCAAGCTTGTTTTCTGCTGCTCCATAGACTAGGACAAGGAGCAATGGATTCAAGCTGCAGGAAAAGAGATTCCAACTGTACCTCAGAAAGAACTTCCTGCTGGTCAGGGCTGTCCAGCAGTGGAATATGCTGCCTTAGAGTGTCGTAGAGTCTCTTTCTTTGAAAGCTTTTAAAAAGAGGCTGGATGGCGATTTTTTGGGAGTGCTTTCATGTGTGTTCCTCATGGCAGGAGGCTGGACTAGATGGTCCCTGTGGTCTCTTCCAACTCTATGATTCTATGATTTAAGACTCAACTGCTGGTCCAGCTTGTTTCTGTGCATGGAATGTGGAAGGCTCTAAAATATCTTGTGCCAACCCTACAAGTATGGGCTGGTCCCTATCACAGAACAATAAGCCTTAAATGGTACAATTTGGGTTTAAAGAATCTTCTTTTAGTCCACAAGCTAGGACTAGAAGTCTTAATACTTTTGAGGAATGATTTTGTTATTATTTTTGAAAAATTCTATGTTGGTGTAGACATTTGGTCCACAGACTGCACTTCATCCCAGGTTTATCCTAGACTGCTTCAAGACTTCCCTGGACAATGGCAAAGGATGGCCAGTTATCCGTCCTAGAGGCTTCCAGGAATGACAACTTTGCAGAATACCCTTGCACCAGAAAACAAAAGTCAAAACTGGAAGTTGACTTCTAGTCAATTCCAGTTTTGATTTTTTGGTAAGTTCCTCACATTTTGAGGTGGCTTGGCATGTGATGGTTTGGCTTGTGATTATTCTTCAGTGGTGAATTGGCCACCATATCCACTAAAGCGGTCCACTCCTGGTATGTACCTCCCAAGAGATGGACAATGGTTCATAGGTCTGCAGAAATCATGTGGTTTTATGGATGAACACAATCTATATAAATCTTACCAAGAGCTAGGTCTTGCCATCCAGCACTATCATGACAGAAATACAAGCCCTGAGTGTTTTATGTGATCAACCACATCTCCATGTCAGTGTCTTTTGTGAGCTGCTGCGGGATAATCTCAGGCCCATTGCTCCACTTGTGTGACAGGCACTGTCAACCATATCATTCCCACCACCCACTGATCTATACCAAATTAGCCGTATTTAAGCCTCAGGAGTACAACATCAATTTGCATACATAACCAAGAAGTCTGCAAGTTCATTGACAAAGATATTTAAGTTTGGAGTTCATGCGGGGTCACAGTGATTAACAGAACATCCTTTTTAGAGATGGTTTCTTGCATTGTTTTGCAACATTTTCTAGTGAACCATTTCAAAGCATACATATTTTAAAAATAAGTTCCAGAATTTCATGTTCCCATATAAGCATGTGAAGACACTCTTTGATTAGGTTGTATTGTCTAAGTACATCCATTTTACATTTATCATTCATTTCTGATGAGACCTTACAATCACCACTGAGAATGTTTTCTTGATATATTCATCTATAAGCAAAAAATTAAGTGTAAAAAATAAATTAAAACTTACTTATTTAAAGACAGGAAATGTTTACATATCATACACTGAATAACCAAGCTGTTCCTTTGGTAGAAAAATCCCAATAGAAGAATCATGGATCAGCTGCTCTATCGACAGTAAGGCCAAGATCCTCAGGAGGTCCATCATTGTAGATATTTCTGCCAACATCATTCCTCAAAGACGTACCTCTCAAGTCAGGCAGCCAGGCAGTGCCCCAACCGAATGATTTCCAAGGTGCTGTAAATTGGGGCAATCCTCTCATGATCATGATGGGTATTCAGACAGGCAGCTAGAGAAAACTTGCAGGGTCCTTCTACAGCTGCTTGTCTCAATGTGCCCTGTGATCAGTAAACTCTGGAATGATTTCCCCATACCTAATCTGTGGTGCCTTGGAAACTCTTCAGTTGGAGTACTGCCTGGCTAAAGAGATAGGTTTTTGGAGTCAAGTTTGATCATTAACAACCCTAAATGTGAATCCCAAAAGTTACAGGATTGCCAATCTGGCTTATGTTCTTACAAATATATGACAGGATGGCAGCCTAAATATTGAAATCAAATATAAATGTATATGTGTGTGTGTGTCTAAATGTATATTTGCATCAAGATGAAAAGGTTTTGATATGATGTAAAATTTCCTAAAATTGACCTTGAAATGATTATGTAGAAGACCATTGTGGACATTATTTCAGCTGTACTGAAATCTACAAGGACATCAGAGGAAAGGTTGACGTGCAGCATACTATACTCCTATCCAAAGCTATTGGCCATGTCAGTTATGTTGAACCATCATAATTAAAAGAAATATATCTCTGAAGTCCAGAAGCTGTAAACAGGCAAGGGAAATCTACGCCAATTGTGCCTTGCTGATGTGTTTTCAGAGGAGTCTACTTGGAAACTGTCTGTCTGGTAGACCTGAGCAGAGCTAGCAAAGCAATATTATGTTCTTATGCCACTAAAAAGCAAGTGTTCATAGAAGTTTACAAAAACCCTAAACACCACATAGATGTGCTTCCTTCACATCATTTCACAACCAGTGTAATAAGTGCAGGAGTATTTATTTTCTTTTGAAGAAAAACAAACAATAAACCTAGAAACACATTGATTCATTTTCAGGATATACTTCTACAAAATGAAGGTTGCTTCTAACTGCGATTATACTTACTTCTTAAGTTTATGTGTTTTGCTCCTCGCTTTCTTCAGGGCCTGGAATTGTATTTATCTAACACATTTTACTTTTAGAGTACATCAATGGATTCATAGATTTTTCAGAAATACTGTAACTGGCTCAATAATGCATGACAGGGTAATTAGCAAATGTTGGAAGGCTTGGAATGTACAGATGGGATCTCAATATATTGTAGTTGCTTTGATGTGAGCTTTTATACTAGTTAGCCTAGAAATCTAAAATGATCTATGATGAATGATCTCACACATCAATAAGCCATTTGAAAAGCATGCCATTGACATCTGCATTCCTTTGTTTTGTTACCACAGTATTTCACTATCTATCATACCGGCCAACAATATGTAGACCAATTTGTCTTGGAACTGTGGCATTTATGGAAGGAACATCTACTTCAGAAGTCACTGGAAGCACAGGAATATATACTGGGCACATGCTCAAAGGCCAATGTGATTAGTTTTGCCTTGTTGATATGTTACCTGAGTCCTTGATCATTCATATTATCCAGTGGTGTCTGTTGGCCAGAATAATGGACACCAGTGATGGAATGGATTCTGCTCCCACCTACAGTCACCATGCTTTCCCTCAATTGTCTCCAGGGGTATAGGGGACCCTCAAGAGCACATTGAAGAAGTGCAAAGGAGAAGTATAGCTGCACAAGGACAAATCTTTTCTAATAACATCAGATGTATGTAACCCATTATTCTTATGTAGAAACTTCAGAGAGACCAGTAATCTGAGTGGGGATACTAATATGAATAACCTCACACAACAGCATCCAAAATGGGGGATGGGAAGACATCCAATTCTTTAGATTTTGCCAGGCAGACTTAAAACAAATCCATCCAACCAAACTCAAATTTTAGAGTGTGACTGTGCTATGGATTTGAGTGAAACCCAAACCAAGGCAGGATGATTCTGAAGAAGTCCAACCAAATCAAAATGGGACTCTTCTGAACATCTCTGCAGGTTCATTAACAATATTGACTTGGAGGGACACAGAGACTCTGACAGTATATCTCTAAGGAGCAAAACATTTCTTCATAACTTCTCTGTATCAAGAGAACACCATGGTAGAAAGGGTGGGGGTGTTACTACCATGACTACAAGTCTAGATTTTAAACAACAGGTGATTTCACCAGGGCTCTCTAACAAATAATAGCTTGTAATTCAGAGATAGTGACTGTGCAGTCTGTGGGCTACTCAAAGCTCCTGAATCCTCCCTGGAGATCCTTGAAGGCCCAGATCCCTGTCAATTTCATTAATGGTTGAAAAACACCCAAATGTCCAAATTACAACAAAATGTGTCAGCTTGTGTACCCCTGCCATCCCTTAATCACATCCAAAATGGCAAAGATCAGCTGATGCCTGGAATTGAATGTGAGAGAACATCACTGCTGCTCACCTTGAGACTGACTATATGTCCGACAAGGAGGTTGTGGGGGAGAAGAGCCTTAGCTCTCTCTTCTGGTTCCCACAACTTCTGTAATTGGAGCAGCTGATGGGTCTCATGTCAGTGGGAATCTATTCTGTGGTTTAGTTTAAAAGCACCTTTAGTATATGTGATGCTGTAGGTTTCTTTCCAGTCTCTTAAGTTGACTACCACCATGCAAGACTGGAAATTCCCTCCCAGCGTTTTACTGGGGTTCTTGCCAGCCTCCCAAAGCTGACTCCCACGCTTGGAAAGACTGGCAATCTCCCCAGCTCTATCAAGTATGCTGCCACCCTCCCCCCGAATTATGAATCACTTGGACAGAACAGGACGGACTCTGCCCAATCTCTAAGCGTAAGGATCTTCCACCTCCCCTTCCCCTGAGTGAGAGGTCCTATGTAGCGTGTGCCAACCCTGGCGTGGAAATGGAGAGAAACGGAGGTTTATAGAAGTGTTTAATCAAGACATGCAAATAAACAAAACCATTTCACACTTGGGAGACTCCCCTCTCCCAGGTACACTTAGTTACAAGAATTTACAAAACAGATATAACAGCACAGATACATTCTTAAGATCAGCCAATTCCCAAAATAACAACATCTCTAACGTGACTAACTACTGATTTCTAGTTACTCACAATTAGGTTATAGGCGTAGATGGTCTAAAGGAGAAGAGGGGGGGTTTCCAGGAGACACGGCATGCCTGCCAGCTCGACTGGCCCAGCTCTCCTCTCTTTCTCTCTGTCTCTGTGTGTCTCTCTCTCTCCCTGGCCACATGGCCTCTCACAAGTTTTATATTTTCCTCCTTGGAAGGATCTGGAAGCATCTCCAAGATGCCCACCCCTTTTCCTTTTGGTTGGTCAATTCTCACCTTGTGACCTGTGATGCTGACCCTTTCCTTTTGGTTGGTCAACTCTCACCCTGTGACCCTTGATGTAATCCCAACACCTCATTAACCCTTGGTTTACCTGAAGAGGGAAGTATCTCCCTTTGATAAGCCTAGATAATGTGAAGCCTCATTATCACAGTATAAAGGCACTGAACTGATTTTGAGGATAGAATTCAGCACCTCAGATAGAGCTGAGATCAGCACCTTGGACAGAGCAGATTCATTACCCATTGATCTGGAAATCACCAGTCACCACTACCTTTGATATACAGATATATGTACCTTTAACTTTGATATAAAACATAATTTAATGTGCCAGAGAGGTCACCCGGGTGAGCACATAGGCAGCAACAGTCATACGATTAGAAAACCAAGTCAGGCCAGTAAACTCCCCCATCACATAGCCGCAGGAGACCTCAAGCTGTGCCAACCCATAGTGGACAAGAGGTCCTCAGCCTTTGAGGAGCCAACTTGAAGGGATTAAGGTGCTTTCCCACAAGTTGGGCACTGGTAGCAATAAAATCTTATCAGGCAAGGACCATTTACATAAACTCACACCGCAACTCAAAGTGGCAGAAGATCCTGGCACTTTGGTAACACCTTGTTATCTTCTTATATCAAAGAAGGTGCCGGTGTGGAGTTGTTTTTCCGTTGCCATCCCCTTTGTTCTCCTCGGGAGAGGATTTGCCCTCAAGGTACATTTTCCCTACAAATAGTCCCCGTTTTTGGCTGACTTTTTGGATAACTCCCGGTCATACCAACAGACCTTTCCTTATGGCAGTGAAATAATCACCTCAGCATCCTTTCGCTGAGCTTTACTTCTTTCACTGCTTTCTCAGACCAAGGACTTCAGGAAAAGGTGCAGTATCACCCAAACTACGAATCCTTTGATAGTCCCTCTATTTAATTTCCACTCTTTGCCTTTCTGTAGGGCTTGAATGCATGTGTGAGTGGATGAGTGGATGCATGAGACTTCCGTTCAATAAAGTCATCTATTGCATCTTTTTGTGTGGTTTTTGGCTTGGCCTGACTCCGTAAAAATTGGGTAAAAGATCTCGCTAGGTTACCCTGCCTCTCGTATTGCTATCATTTGTGCTCTGTTGAGTTTACCTTCCCCATCAAGAGGAGCACATTAAAACGTCCCTCTGGGATCCCCAAAATTTCCGGGTAACATGACTATGTTCATATCCAACAGTGTTGAACTTCAGTTGTCTCCCTTTTCAGAGTTATGTTTTCTTGCATGCATTTTTAGAGTCCAGGGGGCATGAGTAAACTTTGTTGTTTTTTTAAGTTTAATGTAGGATTCAAAAGCACACTCTTCACCAATGTGGTCATAAATAGTTTGAGATGTGGCTATTTGAAGAAGTTTTTCCTCCCAGATGAATGCATTCTTCCTTTCAGATTGGCTGCTGTGTCTTTTTTGCTTCTGCTGTCAAAGACAATACACAAGGCAGCTTTCTTGGTGGCAATGCCCTCTGTGTGGAATCTCCACCCTTTACAGGTTAAATCGACTTCATCTTTACTTCTATTCTGCTAGCAAATGAAGATATCTGACATTTAAGCATTGCTGGTGCTTCATTGGCTTTTTTTCACTGTTTGTTTTGGTTTACTGGTTTTTCCCTCTCCTTGTAGCTTCTTAATTTGTTTTAATGATTAGTTTTTTTAATCTTTTTATGTTTGTATAAGCCATTTTGAGCCCCCCCCCCCTTTTTTTGAGGAACTAAAAGTCTTTTCTATAACCAAGAAATAAGCATGCCCAGTTCATTTGTAAATAAATCTCATTTGAGATGGGAAAACTACAGTCCTCAATGCCATTTGGCTCACCAGATGCAGCAAGCCCACTCTTATATTCTGGCTATGAATATAGTTGCTGTGATCCACAATGCTGTTTTGTTTCTGTTTTGATATTATCAATTCATCTCACCAATGTGGAGGAAACCACTGCAGTCCCCTTCTTGTCCTCTGGAGCATTTTGTTTGCATGTGCATATGTGAAAGATAAACAGGTAGAGAAGGTTAAGGGGAGAAAGTGAAAGAGAAAGAGTTATGGAATGCTGCAGACTCTACCCACTATGGGCCCCAGTTCCAGATACCATTTGTTCTGGTTCTCTCTATCAGCAGCTTTGGACTCTGAATGCCTTTTCTGCTGGTTCAAAAGTGCTTCACAGAAACAAGATTCTCCATCTCTGTTTTATGTCTATAAATAAATGCAGTAGGAATGGGTGTATTTTTTTTTAATTCTCTAATTATGAACCAGAAGAGTGATGGGACAATGTAGTGATGGTATCAGTAAGTATGATAGAACAGGGTCATGATGTTCACAGTCCTATCAAATGTCAGTCTCCTCCTTTCTTCACCCAAATGCTCCAGCATGTTCTTCCAAGCCAATCTAATGTAGAGCACATTTCAAGAGGTGATCCTTGAAGTTACAAAACCATAAAAGATTTCTAGATCTGAATAAACAAGAGACGATTTCAATCTTTTTTACCAAGCAGAGTTGGTGAAAGGCACTTCTGGCTATGGTCCAACACTGAATGTGGTCATGAATCACTTGGCGTTTGCTTATTCATAGGCCATGTTCCAGAATATTCTAATGAGGAAGATGAGCTGAGATCAATTTGTTTCTTTTTATGGCCTACATAAACCATCATGGGCAAGGGATATACAGTTGTTTCTAAACTTAGCTGGAATCTCAGAGTAACAGTGAATGTCATTTCTAAATCTAGGGTTTCTAAATCAGAAAGTTGAAGTACAGAATAGTTTCCATCCATTTTTTAAAAAAATCTTGGAACAGTATATGTCTGAATGATATGTGAACGAATAGTGCCTTCCCACAAAACCTTCCAGTTAAAATCTTATGATTGACTTTTCTCTTAAGGGTGATCTTGTAGACATGCCAAGCTGATCGTATTTAATACATCGTAGCTGTTTAGTTTACTGTGTTATGTTCCAGGATGTTTTGCTAAAATCAAACATTCTTTCTCTCCCAAATGCTTCCTAGAAAGTGGAGATGTTTAGGTAGTGGAGCAGCACTCTCCACATATAGAATCATAGAATCATAGAATTGGAAGAGACCCCAGGGGCTATCCAGTCCAACCCCCTGCTATGCAGGAACATCCATCAAAGTGCTCTCAACAGATGGCTATCCAGCCTCTGCTTAAAAACCTCCAAAGAAGGAGACCCTACACACTCTGAGGCAGTGTATTCCACTGTCAGACAGCCCTGACCATCAAGAAGTTCTTCCTGAGGTTCAAGTGGAATCTCCTTTCCTGCAGCTTGAATCCATTGCTCCTTGTCCTAATCTCTGGAGCAGCAAAGAACAAGCCCACTCCCTCCTAACAAGCCCTCTCCCTCCTATGACCCATCATTTCCAGTTTGGCACTTACTGACTGACCCAACTGGTATACTACTGTTTGAACTTTTTTAAAAAAATGGTGGCAAGGGAAGGTGACAGACACTTCTACCACCCCCACCCTCAGTTCCCCTTGAGACTACTTGGTAGATTCCTATGGGCCATACTATTTCCATATTTAGTTTATTCTAACAAATAGGAAGCCTACTTGGGAAAGGGATGGGTGCAAAGTATATGAACAAGGTCAGAAGGGTCAGCCAAGTTTTCCAAAGCTGAGCTTAGAGGCAAACTGATGGACCATCTCAAGTGAGAGCTGCAGTTTAAAAAATGCTCTTCTCCAGGTTGGGTCAAATTTCCCTGCCTGCCATCTGTTATTATCCACAAAAGAAACCACACCCAGCTCCCAAAAGAGGCTTAAACATTCTCCCTAACAGGTTGTTGTGGGTTTTCTGGGCTTTGAGGCCGTGTTCTATTAGTATTTTCTCCTGACGTTTTACCTGCAACTGTGGCTGGCATCTTCAGAGGATCTGGTGGCATGGAAGAGAGACAGAGTATATATACTTGTGTAGTCCCCGGGTAGGAGGGAGCAATTTACATGTGTTACAGTTGGCCTGTGTGATGGCCTATTGTTAAATGAGATATCCCCCAGGGTGTATTGTCAGTCAGGGGATACACATAACAGTGCGTTAAGTACATTGGCAACCCATTGGATTGTTCCCTGTAGTTTGGGTGGTGTTCATTGGCATATTTTTGAGTCTTGATTTTAGTGTTCTTCAGTACTGGTTTCCAAATCTTGTTTACTTTCCAAGTTTCTCCTTTCCTGTTGAAATTGTCCATGTGTTTATGGATTTCTATGGCCTCTACTACAACATAGTAGTTGTCAGAATGGTCCAGAATTTCTGGGCTTTCAAAAAGCATTCTGTGTCCCGGTTGGTTTATAACATGTTCTGCTACTGCTGATTTTTCTGATTTTTCTGTGTGGATCAGTCCGCAGTGTCTTTCGTGTTCTTTGACTTGTGTTTGGACATTGTGTTTTGTAGTCCCTATGTAGGCCTGCCCACAGCTGCAAGGTATGTGGAACTCCCACAGAAGTTAATCCTGCAGAAGCTAATCTTTTGCTTCCTTTTATTTATAGAAGGAGGGTCTGTCTCTTAATTCACTCCCTGTCTCACTGACAATACTGTTGAGGTATGAAGCCAAAGGGAAGTAGTACCAGAAGCTGACTGGGATGAATTGTTGAAACTATTTCCAGAATCCACATTTTCCACTATCCCTGTTAGTATAAGACTGTTGGTGCACACATTTGATTCTGGTTTAGCCCTGCCACCTACTGGAAGCAGCATAAGCCAACACATGAACATTGATAGCTACACTAAAAGGGATAACCCTTTGTAGGTTTTCCGTCAATCAATGCCATTGGTATGTGCAAGTTTAATTAAGGTAATCACACTGAAACCAGCACTTGGGGAAATAAACTTTTTAGAATGCAACTCTGAGGATTTCCAGCCTGCAGGTTGCCACTGGGGGATTCTGGAAGATATAGTCCAACCAGCAATTTACTCAAGTTCTGTCAAAAACATAAAATTGCCCACGACATAATTATTATTGCTCAGTTCAGGCATTACTCTGATATAGCAGGGCTTTGGCACCGCACCTTTACTCCTGCAACAGAAAACCTTTTTGGCCTGGAAGCTTTTTCTGTATAATTTATATAGTCTGATTTTCCAGAGTCCTCCATTGTGTAGGGAACCTCTACAAATACAACAGCTCACTGCTGCAGAAGTTCTCCTTGAAAATATGAGGGAACAGGAGGAACTGCATGATATTAAGCTTAACATGTAGCTCTGTGGGATCCATGGGCTTCTGTCCATTAATATTACTAGTCACCTGTATATCTTGCCATTGCTCTGAAGAGCTCAAGCCCAAATGCATGGCTTTTCTCTTCACTATTTCCTTTTCATAAAATACCTACAAGGTTGGTCTGGCTAAGGTGGAGTGACTAACCCAAGGTGGCTCAGGAAGTTTGATAGCTGCAACTTGCATCTCCTAAATCTCAAGCCAGCACCCCAACTGCTATGCTACTGCGTCTCTGCTCAGGTGAGTAATACAGGACTTATTCATAATGCTGGCCTAAGATAATCTGCTGCTACCACACTCAAGATCAAGGTGCAAACAAAATATATAAGGGTGGTCATATTCTTTGCACACTTTAGGCAGAAAATCTCACAAGTACCTCTTCCCTTCCCTGGCAGTAACAGTGCAATAATAATTAAATAGATAATAATTTGGTATAGTACTCCAAAGCAGTTTTATGTAAACACTGACTGAACCTGCCCCAGAACTGCCAGAACAGAAAAATCCACATTCATCAGATTTCTTTTCCCACCCAGTAGAACTCTTAAAACCTAGAAAGTCTTGTCAGGGTTGGCAGGATTTGGCTCCTCTGAGCATGAGCAGAGTGCAATTTGTGAAGCAAGGCTTCGCCACAGCAGAGAGGCCCAGTGAAGCAGAAACAATTCCAGAGGCTCATTAAGTAAGACTTAGAGGCTGAATTTATTGCCGCACTCTAAGATAAGGCTTAGTGAAAACATGCTAGCATTCCAGCAATTAGACAAAGAGAAATAACAGAAGATAACAGAGAAAAATCGGTCAGCATCTCCCCTTACAAACAGTATACTGCCAATAGCATGGCAGGTCCAGCTAGGGTGTCTAACTGGCAGCTTGTCAAGCCAAACACCAGCCTTTTTATGCCACCTTGTCACCCTGGATTAGTGCTCTGGCATGTGGCTTTCTCTAATACACAAGACATAGCCATAACAATCCTACTGGCCTCGCACCTGGCTGTCTGGCTGTTACACCCCAAAGTAATCCCAAGAGAAGACCCCTAAAATTGGCTTGGCTCCCCCAGCCTGGATATTGGTTAGCAAAGGTCAGTTGCAGTTAAAAACAAAATTGGTTTTGAATTGGAAATCCCTAAAAACAATACTGTCCCTCTCTGCTGTATGGGAACGTAGACAACTGTTACCCTGTGAATTGGGGGTCCCGAGAGGGGTGCCCAAACAACAAACCAAACCTAGCAAGATGGGGAAAATTAGCTGGAGCACTCTCTTGGCTAACGGGAGGCAGGGCAACGCAGCAGGATCTTTTACTCTATGTCTACAGTGTCAGGTCAGTGAGGAGGTAAATAGTTCAAACAACAATTAGATTTATTAAACGGTTATTAAAGAAAAGCACAAACACACTCCTAACTAGAAAAGGAAAATAGAGTTTCAGGGGAATGGGTGATACGCCACCTGTCCTGCAGTCCTGGGGAAGCCAATTGCAGAGGAAGAAACCCGGCGTGGTGGCCAAGGGGAATCTGCTGAACCGAGCAGCAGCAAGGCAGAGTGAAGTTCGGGCCATCCAGCAAGAGTTCCAAAGAGCTCTCTGAGCGGTTATTTTTATAGGGGAAAGAACAACCGCAGGCTAGTCTGGTCTTGGGTGAAAACAATAAGTTTTGGGTTGGAGACAAAGCCTCTGAAAGGTCAGAATTTTCATGATTGAGTTAGAGTCTGAATTGACAATAGTATGGCCGATATGTAGATGCGGCTAGCTCGGCAGTTAAATACCTAGCTCACCAGGGTGTCCTCTCAGGGCAGAGGATCTCCTTGTGGTAACGTGCATCTGTAATGAAGGTGTTTGTTTTGGGAGGTCCCCAAAAGCAGATCTGGCAATATCTGGCTTGGTTTGGTGGGAGCAGCAAGTAGTAGCCATGCCTAGCTTCGCGCTTGTTTGGCGGGCCTCACAAACACTTGGCTGGTGGCAGAGTAGGGTCGAATTGCGATATCAAAATGATATCTTTGGTTCACCAAAGGCCAGGCCATGACAATGTGGTAACACAACGTCCTTTAGGCTAAAAGACTGACCTATTGTTCCGAGTCATGTATCTCTAGGCAGACACAATAGACTTGCTCCTGGACACTGTCACAGCCCCAAGCTACATTGATGAACTGTGCAAAGCCAGACAATCAAAGCCTATCAATTCAGAATTTTAAACTTATCACGCACCTGTACTTCCCAGTAAGAAACAATACCGAGGAGGGGTCGTGATATCTGCCTAACATTATATTCCACACTTATCGCCCATTAACGATAGCTGATACACGGCCTGAGGACAGAAATTGGCTATAAAACTCCCCATGTTTGGACCCTCATTGGAGAGCCTCCTAGACCGGACAGAAGGACCTGTTTTGCTGCTACCGAAGCCTCCCATACAAGCCTTTCAGACGCTGCTGAGAGCCAAACGCGACTTGCGTCCCCACTCCTCCACGCCGCCACTATCCGTCCAGCCCAGGATCCAGCCTCCCCTTGGTGCTTTACACCAAGCCTGCGCTAATCTTCTCCTTCTCCCAGGGCATCTAGGCTAAGGTCTGTATGCCCTCTCTCCCACTTGGTCACTTACTTCCAACTTTAATTCTGTAGCCCTTGTAATATTGCAATAATATTTGATAACGTGTGTATGTGACTCCCTCTTTTAAGTTTTTTCTAATAAAAATCATTTAGACCTTCCTCTGACTCTTGCGTGGTTCTGACCCTGTAGACTTAGGGTTAAAATTCCCCTGCCCTGACCTCACATAAGTTTTGCTGGGTAGTTCAGCTAATTCCTTAATTTGAAACCTAGTTTGGGTGTCCTCAAGATACCCCCAATTTTCAGAGTAACATGGCCACACAGCATCTTCTCTCTGCTGTCCACTCATAGGAAAACTTTGCCTGCCCGGCTTGTTGCTTGACAAGTCTGTGGTGTTAGAATCCTTCAGTACCATCTTAGCTGACAACAGAGTAACATCTGAGAAAGAATGTAGGCCTGTGACTCTAACATTGTCATTTTTTCTCTCCTGAATGATTTTTTAAAACATCTTTCATTGACTGAAGAAGCCAATAGAGTTTGAAAACTTGTATAATACATTTTATTCTTTGGAATTTGCCCAATTAAGATATTGTTGTTTTGCACATTTTGTGTTTCTTGTATTTTGTTGCATAGTTTACACGACTACCCCTGAATAGGTGTCATTTTGATCCTCTGTTCATGTCCATACAGATAATTCATACAAAAGACTGCATAGAATCTCCTTTTTGAGCTGTTGTTGATGACACCACACGAATTCCTATCTACCTACTTACCTATCAATTATCTCCATAGTGTTAGCTCCAAGCACCAACATTCAACTGTTTAACTAATCACAGTATCTCTCCCTAACTTTATTCAGTTTCAGCTACAGATTTCAGTTCTATTTCCCACCATAAATTGTTGGGTAATGGTGCCAGGGGCCATTAAACAGCTGTTAGATTTCACCCCAGAGATCATAGCACCTCATTGAAAGGTGTAGTAGTTTTCACATTTAAAGAGTGTGAGGCATTTGGGGACAATTGGAAATGAGGAATGTGACATATAATCAAGATGCTTATATGATGTGCTGCAAAAATAGATTATGCAACCAGTGAAAACATCTGCTGTATTTTAAGACTGAATGCACTTTATAGACATAAGCTGAAGAAATAGTTTAGTTACAGCAAGTAAGGAAACTTCTTCCATTTCTGGATAGGAGGTTATCTTGGATTTTTTCCCCTCATGATTGAAAATGGGTACATGGGAGGAAAATATATTTATCTGAGTCCTTGAATGGTTACCAACTAGCAAGCAAGATAATTCACTAATAGCAAAAGAAAATCAATGTCAGGAATAGCAATTATCTTCAGATCCAGAGACCAACAATGAACCTTCAGCGTCTGGAAAGCCAGATGACATCACAGGCTGCTGGTTCCCCACCTCAAATGTAAGATCCATCCCCACTAGCGGCTGAGCATGTTTATTTCTTTTTATTTGTTTCAAAGATTTTAACCAACTTTTCCCATCTGAAAAAGAGGTTGTTCAAAAGCAGTGTACAAGAATATCAAAACAAATGATCACCAAAATATAGTAAGAAACTAAAAGTAGCAGAAAACAAAAACAAACAAATAATAAGCAAAAGCATCTTCTTGTTGTACTCCTTCAAATCATTTCTGACTTATGGCAACCCTAAGGTGGACCTATCATGGTGTTTTCTGGAGCTGAGAGTGTGTGATGTACCCAAGGTGATCCAAGTGGGTTTCCATGGCTGATCAGGAAATTGAGCCTTGGTTTCCAAGGTCATATTCCAATGCTCAAGCCGCTATACTACGCTACCTCTCTAAAGGAAAAGCTACCAATAAAAAATCACGACCCAGTAAGGGGAGAGTCAAATAAAGAGCTGAAAAGAGTGACCCATTTTTGGACAGCAATGACTAAACCTGCCAGTATAGCTTGAGAAATAAGCTTCCTTGCCATGTTTGATTGAAAGCTGCTGTGCAAAATAAAACAAATAAATACATAAGTAAACATTTCAGTCATACTCTTCTGGCTTATTCTGGTCACATGTCCCATGTACATAATAATGTTTTCAGCATTTTCAGTGCCAATCATAATCAACAACAACAGCTGTACAGTGCTTTCTAGTGATTAGGTTGCTTCACATGCATTATGAATTTGCAAGCCTTACACTGTTTCTGTGAACAAAATCAAGTATTATTATCCTATGTGCTGCAGACAGAAAGACTGAAGGTGAGAGAAGAAAAGGCCAGGGAGTGAATTTATGGCTGATGCAAGTTTCTCTAGCCACTATATCACTATGGAAGGGTCAAGGCACTTCCTATTATTATCTCATGATTCCAACAGCAGGTTGGGTTCCCAGATCTCAAGGTTCAGACTCTCTTCTCCAGTCCTCAGAGGAAAAGAGAATAATTTCTGAGCTATACCTTGAAAAGTGTATACATTTACCTCATTTTTATAGACTGGGGCCTAAATTTTATTATTACATCCTGACTAAAGCAGAGCCATTGAATCAGTTGGCTTTATCTATGTGTTGACTCATCATTCAACCATTGACTTAAGGATCCAAGTTGGGAATGACCAAGAAGACATCAGCCTCTTGGAATGGCATACTCTGTGCAACTCTGAATGATGCCTTATGTACCATGGCTAATGATATCACCAGGGATTGCCCTTTGCAACCTCATCCTCATGACTTTATCAGGGCCTGTCCTCCATGACATTACAAGGGGTCCTCCATAGGTCTCAAGTTTTAGCCCTATAATCTCACAATCTAGGACAATCCTAACCCTTAACCCTAACCCTAAATTAGAGTAAAATTTTTACCCTGATACTGTAGACATGGCAGCAATGATGCTGAGTCTGATAAGTGGTAGCTTACAGAGAAATCCTAACTACCAGATCCAGTTTGCTGGTGAGGTTTATGACTAAGTAAAGGCACCCCTATGCCAGCATGATGGAGAGGAATAGCTATACCACTGGTGGGTTCCCATTGCAGTAGCTGGAACAAAGCCTTGGATTTGGGGGCTCAGAGTAAGGACAGGGGCAGGAGTGGTGAGACCTTGGATGTTCCAGATTCAGAACCCCTCCACTCCCACTCAGTTTTTTGTTTTCACCAAATTTGAGCTTGTGTAGGATTTTGTCCTCCCACTGCAAGCATCCCCAGAATTCTTCAGCTAGCCTGCCAATTATAATTACAGGTAATGGTTATGGTTGGACCAATCCTAACCATCAGCGGTACTCCCTAGGGTTCTGATCTTCTCCTGAGTTCATAGCTCTCAAGGAAGCACCAGGGAAAATCTGTGCTAAGGAACAGGAGGGAGAGTAGGAAGAGAAGCTGTCCAGTTTCATGGCTGACTGCCAGTCTCTTAACTAGCAAAAAGACCAGGAGCATTAATTACATGTGCACTGGACCCTGGCCACTATGTGATGGGAGTAGCGCTTTTGTACTCATTAAATACCATGTTTTAAAACAGAATGAATTAGGAGTTTACACAAATATAAACGGAACGGTTTCCCATTCAATTACTAGGCTTCTGCTTATATAATTTGTGTAAGTGGGAGTGAACCTAGAATTTCATTGATTAAAAAAAACCAACCCTCTTGGACAAAGACCTTGTAAGCCAAATTTTAACAGCCTGCAGATTTTTTTTTAATGGTTGAGTTATAACTCACTGAAAAACAGGGGCTTAAAATGGAAAGGCTGACAAAACTTTAAACTACAGGGTTGCAAATGGCACCACAATAATTTATAATCTACAGGCAGCTCTTGGGTTTATTATCACAATGACAAATGCACTGTCATTGTTAATAGGATATTTCCCAGCAAGGACTTCTTGTTATGCAAGCCAGGTTCAGTATGTCATGCAGCATGATAGCAATAAAGCCTACAAGAATTGGTAATGAACTTCAATTACTAATAGATTATGGTTAATGGGAAATATGTGCAGTAAAGATATGGGTTTTTATATGCGCCTTCTGCTACTCTACAAGGCAAAGATTTATGCTACAATTTATGTTAACATTCTCCACACTGGAGGGGGAAAAAAGAGAAAGCAGAAGCCTAAGTTGGTGGAAAGCGGTTTCATCCATAACAAATATTTAAGATAATTTTTGGCACATCATGCAAATGAAGATGTAAAATTAGATATTAATCCTTTTCATTTGAACATTTGTACTTTTATTAAAAATGAAGGCTCTGTCCTACAGCTTAATGATTTTAAAAGATACTATATATATTTTCTCATCCCAACCTGCCACCATAAAATGAATGCTACTATTACAAAAAAAGAAAGAAAGAAAGAAAGAAAGGGAAAGACAAAGTGATGATAGCATTTCAAATGTCAGTTAATTTGTTCAATTTGCTGCTTGTAATTATACAGCAGAAGAATAGATTTTATACATCAAAGTTTAGGATGATGAATTTAATGATTTCCCCATCAAAGAGAGCTAGTTTGGAGATAAAGAGACTTGGTACAGCTGGCGACTCTTAGTTTTGTTAAATGGTTGTAGAATCATGAATTTAGGTACAGGGATACCCCAAGACATTTCCTGCCTGAACAAAGGATAAGATGGTGCCATCTTCATATCATGTGGCAAAGCCAAATTTTCTAGCACTTGAATCTTTCTTTCAGCATTAGTGGTAGAACAATGTCCACCACCAAATGGAGCACGTGAGGGTAACAAGTAGTCAAAGGAATATGGAACAGACTCTGTAGGCTGCAGATCCGCACTATCCAAAGTAACGGTGTGGCTGAAGGGCAACCATTGCAGCCCAATATGAAGCCTTAAGCACTTGCCTCATTCTGCCTACAGGTAGGGCCGGGCCACTTACGTAGCCAAGAAACTGTTCATTGTGCATGAGCAGTTCCACACAGGACCTCATGGCTCATAAATCAGAGCCACAATTATACTTACAAATATAGAAAGAAAGACACCTACACACTGCATATATGGGACGTGACAGAGTTCAGAGAAGTAAAAAAACACAGCAGCTTGTATACATCTTCTGCCTTTTATTCTACCACTTTTCCCATCAGAATTAAGATTCTGCCTAATTCTCTGCTGCTCCTATATGTGGAGTTTTCCATAAATCTCACTGCTATCCTCAAGAGTGAGGGTTTTCTCTGTCTCCACCTCTGCCACCAATATAAGGACTTCTCCTGTCTCACTACTTGGCCACTAACTATGTGGACCTACTATATGAGATATTATGTGATTTCTATTCGCACTGGATGCCACCCCTCTTTATTATGCCTCCACAGGCACTGGGTCTGAACTCAATCTTTATATAGCTAGCATGCTCAGAGACCACAATCATATAACACAAAAACAATACTTTATTTACAGAAGCTGAACATAACAAAACAGATTAATAATTTAATACATTAAAAAAAATTGTACTCTCACACTCTTCTCATAGCTAACTCAGACCCTTAAACACTACTCTTTAATTCCTAAACCTGACTGACTCTTTCAGCTCTGATCCTCCATTCTCTCTCTCTCTCTCTCTCTCTCTCCATTTAGCTATGGTGTGTCATTCACCAAATGTCACTGAACAGGGCTATTCAAATTCCCTCAAACATTCCACCAATTGCTCTCACTTCCATCATTCTATTCTCTCACTTCCTCCACCAGCTCCTTACCTGATTACCATAATATCTAATACATAACACAACATTTTCCATAAAAAAATCCATGATATCACAGCTTGCAATTTTTTTAAAAAAAGAAAGTAGGAAATTGTGGGTTGTAATTGCAGGATTTCCTTCTGGGCATCTCACTGGAGTAACATATTTGCTGCTTTGTAAGAAGGTCTGGATTGCCTTCAGGTAAAGTCTGCTTACATAAAAGTATGAATGGTACATTTATTTGTTTTTTTGAGAATTTTTAGAAGTTCACATTTCTTCAGAATGCCCTATTAACAGTGACAGTACTTTTAATTGAAATAACTTGAGGTTTAAAAAAATCATAATGTGATAAAAAGTAGAACTGACACCTTCATCCATCCAGACAAAGAGTTTTGAGTGCTTGACTTGCAAAGTCTAGTTTTGAATCAGTCATGTTTATGGTGCTGAATTGGGGTTACCATCTTTTCTTTTTGTCTGGCAAGCTCCTCAACTTTAATAGCTATAAAGCATAGAGTTATAAGGTGATATTCTTGCTGAATATGACCATTGCAGATAGTTAAAATTTCATTTGGTCCATTTATTTAAATAACAAGTTGTCAAAATTTGCATATTTTTCCTTACATTTTGTGGAAAAAACTTGATAATTTTTTTAAACAAAAGTAAATAAATGTAGGAAACAAACAAAAATGACAGATTTGTCCATCTCTATTCACAGATTTGTAAATAAAGGACATATTACAATGATGCCTTAAATCTTTTCTGCTCTCATCCAAAACGGCAAAAAAACAATAGCACTGCTGGATAGTTAAATTACGGATTGAACCCAATCTTGCATTCAGTGCACACATCTACCATTATTCTATGAAAATTCTTTCAAGGTGTCTGTTACTTTTAGATAATCAGTGCAGCTAGGTATGTAAAACATTTTTCAAAAATTAATATGTCAATTTCTTATGTTAATGTACTTGAAAAAGATTTTAAGCAATGAACTGGCCAAGGACCACAACTCCATTCTGCATCTTTGAGCAGGCCTTACTAAATCCCATAGAGTTCATAACTTTCTGATACCTTTTTTAAATTCAGCATAGATAAATGTCTAGTTAAAGGTTAAGAGTTGGTCACATTCACTGTTGTGTAATGCAGCAGAAGGAACAGCAAAGGCTGTTGAAAAATGAGTAGTTTTTAGCATTTTGTGGATTATGTTTGTTAACAATACTACAATACAAAATGCAACACATTCAAGACAAAAATGTAGCCATGCCTTTTAAATCACACATTGTTCTGAAACACATATACATTAGCTCATACATTAATCCACTTCTTCCGACATTTGGAAAGCTGACAGGAAACGCTAATACCATTTTGCCTGTGCAAAAACTGTGAATGTCATTGCCAAGGGATCATCTTAAATCACATCCTTTTGCTATACACTGATCTGAACAACACATGTTTCATTTTGAGGAATGGAGTAGATGAGCCATAGCTTTAACTACCCTACATTAGTCAATCAAGTGACTATAAGGAAGCCATCATCCTGTCTTTTTCTCTTTTTTAAAAAAAGAAACTTTTTAGGAAAGATTTTAGGTCACGGGCAAAATAAAACATGCAAATCTTGATTATGCACACAACGAAACAAGGAGACGGTGAAACAGGAGGCGCATGTTTTTTCCCTGTCTCTACACTTCCCACTTGAGCAGAGGGTTAAGTCAGCAGGGGATAAAGATGAGAAATAGTAGTTTATAATATAGCTTAGTTTCATATTGTCTTAAATCCAATGTTGGCTCCAGTGTCAGCATAACAAAATAGCATTCTCAACCCCCCCCCACCGACAAAAGAGTTCTCAGTGCCACAGAAGATCTCACTCATGAGAGTTTCCAAGACCCCGAGAATAGATTTGTTGAGAGTTAATGGTGGGGGGCTTAAATGGGGAGAAAATATCACCTTTCTCCTCCTTATTCTGTTGATGAGTGAATCAGTGGTGTTTCCACATGGAATTTAGGCCATTAACAAGAGCTTGGAATGTTACTATTTAAAACCAATTTGTTAAATGATCACCATGAAACTCCTGCAAAGGAATTTATTACTATAATGATTTTAAAAAATTATTCCATTGCTATGTTACTTCTGAGCACTCATATTATCCCATGCTATGTCCTCATAGTATGCTCTTTTTCCTTCCTGTTACTCATTCCATAACTTACTCATTTTCCTTACTTTTCTATTGTTTAAAAGAAACACATCAAAGAGAATGGGATAATGTGAAAAGTGCCATTCCAAATGCTACTAATAATGCCTTTAAAAATACCATAAAACTTTATTGATTAAAACAGAAAAAAATTAGATGATATTCTCACTCACTTTGTTATTTTTCAAATGTGACATTGTGGCACCCTTGTTTAAAAAGCTTGTTACAGGAATCTACGTCACTAGCTTATTTCCAAGCTGTCATATTACCCAATGGTATGTCCTTATTTCCTTTTCCTTCCTGTTACTTTCCCACTTATGGGCATAAAACATGGAAGCATCAATGGGTGGGGAAATTTACAAGAAGTGACCAAAGGAATGGGTTAATCAGGTCCTCTACCATACTAGCATCAACTTGCTGTACTGCCGTTTATTATATTGCAGAACAATATCTTGCTACTTTCCTCCCATGAGTGTCTCTGGCTGTGAATTTCCAAGATAGAAAATGTCACCTCCGTAGGAAATGTCACCTACCACTGAAGGGCAGGGCATGCAAATTGGCACATAATTACAGTCTTCTGTTCAGGAGGAGGGAAAAAAGCTCTTTTTTTTCTAGTATAACCCTATTAGAAGGTTTTTCTTTATAAACAAGGAACCATTTTAAGGTTCTTCAACAGTGCAATGGTCTGTCATGCCATCTGGGTCTACTCCAACCCTGAAAGAAGAATTCCAAATATATAAATATAACTCTCCTCCATGCACGCACATGCACACATATGCGCATGCATGCACATGCGTGTACACACACACCAGTGAATTTAAACCCCATCTTTCGAAGCCCTTCTGCTGCCATGGTATGAGCAGAGCTTAGAAATCATAAGGACTACTAAAGCAGCTATAAAGGAATCTTCTTCTCAAGGTCGACACAGATCTTTTCCATCAATCAGAGATGTGTAGATCTGTGATTTTTCAAGTTTTGATTAATGATTTCCACATGCAATAACCAATTCAAGAGCCAGTACACAAGGATAAAGACAATGTGCAACCTAGCAAGTTATAGATTCCTCTTTTAGTAAATTATTAACCCAATACTATGAATATGTAACAGTGTTTTCAAACAGTTATAAGAACCCAGAAAAGGTTATATGCTGTGCACAGATATTTCCCCCATTAAGATATTTAACACATTATTAATACATTCACTCTGTGAAGTGGTTTTGCTGATGAAATCCAGATTAACCTATTTAGGATTCAATCACAATTGCACTCAGGTTGTTATTAAATAAATATTTGCCACCCTTCTTTTCACTATATTCAGGCTTTTTAAGATCATCAACAATTTCTTTTTTTAGGCTGAGAGAGGCATCTTTACTAAAATTGTAAGTTTCAGTCAAAAAATCAAGCAACAACTCCCCATTTTTGTTTCCCTCAATAAAGCAATCTGTGATGTCCATATGGGATGGAAGCTCATAGGACTGGTATCTCAGTCCAGCTTCATCAAGCATCTCTTCAATGTCAACAGAGGAAACATACAAGCAAAGATCATTTGTAGGTAAACGAGGACCATATTTCTTCCAAAACCTGGCCCAGCCACTGGTTCCTGCCAAATAAATCACAATACAAATATTTAGATAATAGCTTTCTTATCCTCCTTCTCTTTCTCTTTACCCTCTTCCTCCTCCTAGTATCACCACTGCCACCTGTATATATGATGTTTTAAAAACAGATGCTTTGTAAAGCCCTTCTCAACTATAAAACCAAACACTGATGTTGAATGGCCATCTCCTGGGAGTGCATTAGTTGTTGGCTCTTGCATGGCATAGTTGTTGGAGTAGACGGCCCCTTTGGTCCTTTAACTCATGAGACTTTAAAGGAGCAATAGACAAAAAGGAGAAGAATAGAGATGGAATAAATAGGGAAAGGTAATTCCAATACATTTTCTTCAGCTTAATTACTATATAGCAGCATTCCCCAATATGGCGTCCTCTAGGTATTTTGAATTTTAATGTTTTGGAGTTGCAGTCCATAATCTCTGGAGGCCAGTATGTTGGAGAAGACTGCAATAGAGTATACAAGACAGAGTATTTGGGGGCTGTGTACATTGTTGGAAAGGTTGATTTTGAGCAAGTGATGTGGCTTCAGCAGCAGATGAGGAAAGTGAATGATTTGGGCAAGAGAGCGTGTAGCAGACGTGAATAAATTATAGTGAGACAACAGATGTCCATAAAAAGGATTCAGTACTCAAATAATTTTTGACTATGGATGGAAAGAATATTTGAAAATATTAAAAAAAAATAAAAATAAACCAACAACCATGTTTTTTGAGTGTCAAATAACCTTGCAGTGAAAAATCCTGAATTAACAAAAATCTTCACAGTTCTGGACTTATTTTGCATAAAGTTTGCACATGGTTGTTTTCTGCAGGAAACAGCATTTTCTATGTAGGAAACAGCATTTTCTACATGGAAAAAAATGCTTCAATGTAGAAATATTAATTCCTGCAAAGAAAATGTTTTCTGTGCAGAAAAAAGGTCTGATCAGGGATTTATTCTGAACAAAATTTGCACATGGCTGATCTGCATAGAAAAAAAGAAGTTTTTATGCAGAAAACAGCATTTTCAGCAAGCAAAATAATATTTTAATGCTGAAATATTAATTCCTGTGCAGAAAATGCTGCTTTATGAACAGAAAAAAAAGCTATAATTGGGATTGGTTCTGTGTAAAATTTGCACATGGTTGATTTGCATAGAAAACAAGATTTTCTGCACAGAAGACAGCATTTTCTGTACAGGAGTTAATATTTCTGTGCATGGTGTAGTTGTTTGAGTGTTGGATTATGACTCTGGAGAACCAGAGGCAAATTCTCACTCAGCCATGGAAACCCATGGGTGACTTTGGGGTAAGTAAAATTCTCAGCCTCAGAGGAAGGAAAGGCAAATTCCACCTGAACAAATCTTGCCAAGAAAACCCTATGATAGGTTCATTTTAGAGTCTCCCTAAGTTGGAATTTACTTGAAAACACACAATAAAAGTTGAAACATTAAATTCCAGGCAGAATATTATATTAAATATTCCATGTCGAAAATGCTATCTCCTGCCACAGAAAGTGACATTTTCTGCATGATTTTTGAAGACTTTCTCAGTGAGAAGAAAATTGCTGAAATTATTCACTGCTCCTTTCAAGATGAAACATAGTGAAGAATTACTTCTCTATTATTAACAATGTTCAAGGTCAGAGCTGTCATCCAGAGGTTGGTGGGCTGCAACTTCCAAAATTTCTTACCATTGCCTGGGCTGGCCGAGGTTCAAGGAGTAGCAATCCAACATCATCTGGAGGGTTACTAATTCCCACCACTGTTTTAGACTTTGTACTTTACCAGCAGAAACCCCAAATCTTAACCATTTCCCTTAGCATTTCACAGAGTCAATGTGAGATTACCTCTCTTGAAGCAGTATCTGTGAGCAATACTCATAGGTAGAGAAGGGAGATCCAGGGAGAGTGAAGATCAAAAAATTACTCAGGTGTGGGCAACATTTGAGCTTGGGTCTACCTGTACTCTCAGACTTTTTCCCTGGTATTTGACCCCTCTAGATTCCTCAGACCACCCCTCATGTCAGAGACTGGCTGATCAACTAGATCCAAAGTTAGAAAAAGTTACTTTCTGGGGACTACTACTTTTAGAATCTCCCAGCCATCATGGCTGGTGACTGTGCAGCCCAAATGATTCTGCTGGTTTTAATCACAAGAAGTAACTTTTACAAGCTCTGATCTAGAGTGAGAAGCTGGCTGGTCCAAAGATGTGCAAAAACAGAACCACCATTTAACTGCCAAGGCAGGGCTGCATTCCTATCTTGTCATGTTGTATTCTGCAAGAGTAAGCAATATTTTCACAGCACACAAGAAGAAAAGAGAGTTCCCCCTATCAGAAAAGAGACAGCATGTTTCCCTGGAGTATGTGAGTGTGAAGAAAGCTTTTGCCAAAACTCCTCTTCTCCCCCTCCTTGGTTTAGTTGAGAGCATTTGATTTTACTAGAGATTATTGACTTTAGTTTAACTCTCTTCAGTTTTTGATTCCTCCTTTGAATCTGCAATCAAATCAAAAGGTGATATCAGGAGATGCTTTTCCAGGAGAAGTGATTATGCCAACAGGCTTTCAGATTTGTCTCCTCCCTAAGATCTCATCAAGATGTGGAGAGGGGATGTCTTACGAATGCCAGTCATCTATGGGTCAGGTATGAGGAGTGAGGGCACTGTTTGTGAGGGATGGTGGGAGACATTACATCCTCAAGGTGCAATTCAATGCCTCTGACTCCATGCCAGGGTCCAGTTTAATGCCAGAAGTAATCTCAGTTCATCATAGTGGGATTCACTTCACAGTACACACACGTACGACTGTGCTGCATGATTTAGAACTCCTGCCTTTGTAGATTTTGGGTTTTCTGCCAATGCCTGAGACAGTAGTTTTCAGAGACCCTTTCTTTTAACACTCTACTGGTATATGTCAACTGTGCACACATGCATATCTACAATGTTTTGTCTCAATCAATTCTGGAAAATTTAAGCTCTTTTTTTTAAAAAAAAGAGCTTAAAAATAATCCCATCTGGGTCTTAGGAAAAGAAGGCAGGGCAGATGTGAACACAGCCCAAAACAATAATGGAGGAAAGGATCCTGGTGCTTTATACTGAATCTGGACAATAGTGCCTCTAACCCAGCATTGACCACTCGGTGCTGACTAGCAGTGGCTCTGCAAAGTTGCAAACAGGAGGGGGTTTTTTTCTCCTCAGTTCTACCTGGAATTCCAGAGACTAGAAATGGAAGGAAATTTCATAATAGACTTAATACCAGTATCATTTCAAACCTCCAGAGGCTTGGCATCTAGCAATGAACATCAAGCCTTTACGAGGTTTGCAGGATGTCGGGTGAGGAATTGTTCTGAGAAATAAGTGTACACAAGGCACTTTGCACATTTTAAAATGAGAATGGCTTAATGCAGTGGTTCTCAACCTGTGGGTCCCCAGATGTTCGTGGACTTCAGCTCCCAGAAGCCCTGAGCATTGACCATAGTGGCTGGGGCTTCTGGGAACTGAAGTCCACGAACATCTGGGGACCCACAGGTTGAGAACCACTGGCTTAATGGGAAGAAATATACTTTACTCAATAGGAAGTTGTGTGAAACAGGTAGCCTGTGTAGAAAAATGCACAAATGAGGAGAAATGTGTTTTTGTGTTTTTAAACATTGCACAAATTTCACCTGAAGGTGTTTTTGAGTGTTTTTTTATTATTATTATTATGACTGGTGAATATATGGAGGGAGAGTACTGAACCACAAAACAGATATGTTATGCATACATAAACATTCTCATGTTAGAGCCCCCAAATTATTTATGGCTTAAGCTTGATATTGCAAGAGAATATGCTCTGTATATGTTCCTAAGAAGTAAGTTTCGTTTCTATGAGTATGCTCAGAATCTATCTATCTTTCTTTCTTTCTTTCTTTCTTTCTTTCTTTCTTTCTTTCTTTCTTTCTTTCTTTCTCAGAAATGCTCCTCCAAGTGGTGACAGACATCTTTTGTCATACCACATGATTTTCTTCACCTAAAGTTCTCATATTTAGCACATTTAGTTTTGTGTTAAGTCTGATGGTGAGGAACTCATATGCCTCTAGCAGATCCCAGAGGAAAATGGGCTAACTATATGTATTCCTCTTCACATCTAGTTTTACCTGCAGTCATCACTAATTAAAATTCCATTGACTGCTAAGGTTTAGTCAAGAGGTAACTTGCTGAAATACATTCAGAAGTGTCACTGCATAGCCATATGACTGAACCACAAGAAATGCCAGATGACTGACAAACAAGTATACTGATTTAAAGCAGGCAGGAGTGAAGCAAGCAGCCAAAGGTGTCACAGACCTTTGCTGTTTCTTCTGAGACATTCTCAGATATCTATTATGTTCCATGCCTCTGTGAAGTTTCCGGCTTAAGAGATGCCTCAAAGTATAAAGAACATGTGGCATCCTTAGGTTAGTCAGATTGCATCCCACATAACATGGGAGCTATCCTTGTAAAAATCTGCTAAAGGCTAGCGTAAGGTACACAGATAAGATCCTGCAGAGAGGCAAAGAAAATATTAACAGAAGCAGTGGGAAGTGAAACCAGGCTAATCCATTTATTCGATCCCCTTGGTGGCATGATTCAGCATTTCTGATGTGAATCATTTACAAAAGGCCAAAGCCACCTGTCCCAATGGGTAGCGAAGTAATACATTCAGGACTAACGAGGGCTTGCTGAGAGGTATGACTGCAAATCCCCATTGCTAATAAAGCCATTTTCTTGCCTTTTGGGGAGAAGCTGTATATTTTTAAGCAGTTTCTTTCTTTTTATTTTTTCTTCTGAAGCACAAACACTCCAGCAGTTTGGGGTTGACACCACGCAACAAATTTGTGGGGTCTTTTTTTTCCTCTCTCCACCTGCTGGAAAATGAATGCAAAGCACTAATTGCAGGAAATGTGCTGGTGTCAGTGTTCTGTGACTCAATGCCATTTCTGAACAGAGCAATTATGCACTACCTGACTGGCACATTATTATAATCATTCCCTGCAGATGCAACATATGGCACTACTTTTGTTTTCCAAGACTTTGTTGTGAGCTAGGGAGGAGCATATCTTAACAAGAACACTATAAAACTCACCACAGCTGACCCCAAGGCTCACGGAAAAACAAAATGTGGGAGGACCTGAGGCCTTCCTACAGTGCCCACTTTTCATATCTAGATTCCTCCTTTCAGCCTCTACTCCCATGTTCCCATCAATTCCTCCTTTTATTTTTGTACAAAAAATTACTTTGAATGCAGACCACTAGATAGACCCACTTGGACAAGTTCCCACCTACTAAAACAGGAGCTTTAGAAGAACAACAAAACTTTGCAGGTTTCTGGCATGGATTGAAGCAATATATAACCGACAAAGAGCTCGATTGGTTATCAATGGAGATAGAACAAGGCAGATTGAACTGAACAGAGGGACAAGACAGGGATGTCCTCTGTCCCCCTTGCTATTTATATTGACAATGGAGATATTAAATAATAATATAAGAGAAGACAATGCTATAAGAGGAGTTCAAATCAAGAAATATCAATATAAACTTAAAGCTTTCGCTGATGATTTGGTGCTGTTTCTTGAAGACCCTAAGAGAAGCATACAAAATCTCATTGGAATAATACAAGAATATGGAGAATTTTCAGGATTTAAGGTAAATAAAGAAAAAACAGTTTTGCTAATGAAAAATATGACAGACAAGGAGGAGAAGGAATCAGCATATGCAACTGGATTTAACAAAGAACAAAAAGCAAAATATCTAGGTGTCTGGATAGCAAAAAGAAATAATGAGTTATTCCAAAATAACTATAAGTAAAAATGGAAAGAGATAACTAAAGACTTGGAAAGGTGGACTTCCATGAAATTGTCAATGATGGGGAGAGTAGCGGCTATTAAAATGAATGTACTTCCAAAGATGAACCTTTTGTTTCAAAAACTCCCCATAGTAACAAACAGTAAACCTTTTACACAGTGGAAGAAAGATCTGACTAAATTTATATGGCAAGGGAAAAAAACAAGGATTAAATGGAATATTATGACGGATCAAATATCTCGAGGAGGAATTGGAGTACCAGATTTTCAACTATACTACAAAGCTGCAGCATTCACATGGATAAAAGATTGGATTGAATTACAAGATACAAGAATGCTTGCACTGGAAGGAGTGGATTTGAGGATGGGATGGCATGCCTACATGTTCTATGATAAAGCAAAAATCGATAAAGATTTTTCACATCACTATATCAGAAAATCACTTTTGAAAATATGGAATGAACATAAGAGTAAAAACATAAGGCAGCTACCCATGTGGGTATCCCCTCAAGAAGCTTTCTTTGGAAGATGGATGGAATCAGAGAAATGGCTGAGATATGAAGATATATTAGAGAAAACTACAACAAATGTTTATAAGATCAAATCAAGAGAAAAATTGGAATAGGAAGGATTATCATTAAGCTGGTTTCCATATAGGCAGTTAAATGAGAGATTTCAGATGGACTTGAAAACCTATGGAATAGAATCCAAAGAAAAGACAGGAGTGATTAAATGGATCTTTGACAATCCACCTCATTTATTAGCCCATATATATCAAGAAACTTTAATACAGGAGAGACAGGAGGAGACTGTGAAATCTGCAATGATCTGGACATTCAATTCAGTGAATGGGAACAGAGCTGGAGAAGGGCACAGAAATTTACAATGGCTCAGAATCTTAAAGAGAACCACTTCAAATTATTTCATAGATGGTACATGACACCAGATAAGTTAAAAAAGATTTACAATATGGGAATGTATTGGAAATGTCAGAAAGAGGTGGGAACAATATTTCATATGTGGTGGTCATGTCCCACGGCAAAGAAATATTGGAATGAAATACATAAAAAGATGTGTGAAATATTGAAGGTTCAATTTGTAAAAAAAACCCTGAATTTTATCTGTTAAACATGACAAATATTCTTGAAAATACTAGTATTAAGAGACATTGGAGATTAATACTGTATATGATAACCACAGCTCGAATAGAATATGCCAAAATGTGGAAATCTCAGCAAATACCCACAATTGAACAATGGTGGGGGATGCTTATTGAAAATAGAAATGCAAATATTGTCTGTCAGAGATTAAAGGGGAAATTAGATGAGCAGATAAAAGCAGAATGGCAAATTGTAATGGATAATTGCTGGGCACCGTCAAGTGAAAATGTCTGAATTATGGTTGAAATAAAAGAGGGATAACTGTAACACAACACGAGTGGATGAGGGAAATGCAAGACCAAACATGTAAGATGAACATAGAATTGTGCTGCATTAATTTCATATGTGAATAGAAATTCAGAAAATGAAAACTAGATCAGAATGGAAGGACAAAAATATTTCACGTAAAAGTACAATTTAAGATGATGTTTTTTATATGTGAAACCTAATAAAATTATATATATTTAAAAAAAGAAGAGCAACAGAACTTTGACCATGGATACTGCTGTCATTTATTACTTATGATGGAATGTTATATCTGAAATTGCTTCTTCTGTTTCTTTTCTATTTCATTTGGTTTAGTACTTTTATCCTCTCAGCTGTTCCTCCCCTTAACCCTCTTCCTGCTTTGATAGCTTTCCAGTTCTCTTTCCTGTGCACAGGTCTATCGCTGCTTTTCTGGATTATTACTAGTTGCAGTTCATACATTCTTCCTGCTGCATCCTTCATACCCTTCCTCAAGCTTCCTCAGGCAACGAATCAGTGGTGGACAGGGCTCACTGTCAGAACTCAAGCTGGGGAGGTCTCTAGTACCAATAGGCAGTGCCATAAACATGCACATGTTGGTGTTCAAGAAGAGGATTTATCTAGAGTGGAACAAGTAGGGTTTGTGCCCCAGGCGCCAATGCCAGGGGCACAAAAAAGCCATGGATATAGGGCTGGGGGGGTGAGGGTAGGTGTAAGAAGGTAGTGGTACAACTTCCATGCTCACCCTAGGCACTGTTTACCCTAGATACACCACCGTGTTCAAGCCTTCATCAGACTTGCAGTTTCCACTCTTAATGCTGTTGCATTTACAATATCAACTCACCCCCTGAAATTCTATGGGAAATGGCAGAATGGAAGGATAGAAAATGTCAGAAGCACAGCGGAGCCTGATTTGGAATGAAAGATAAACTGCAACTATGTATTCTAAGGTTTTGTTTTTGCTTGTTAATCACTGGTTTTGGCTGATACCATTTTAATCAGCCTGTAATAAGTTTGTCCATCACTGGTATTTTTGTTTGTTTCAGTGCACTCTGGAAGAATACAGGTGGGAAGTTCGAATCCATCTTGGGACTGCTTTTTACTCAAAGAGTTTGTGTCTGAATGCCTGTGTGCATGTGCTTTAAAGTCACCTGTTGACTTATGGTGACCCCAAGAATGTCACAGGGTTTTCTTAGGGAAGGAATACTTAGAGGTGGGCTTGCCAGTTCCTTCCTCTGAAATATAGCCTATAGCACCTGGTATTCACTGGTGGTGTCTCATCCAAGTACAAACCAGAACTGACCTTACTTAGCTTTCCAAGATCAGATGGGATCTGGTACCTGGATACCGGCCAATTGCTATCAAACATAAAAAAAATTAAACCTATTTTGACCTCATAGTTTGAAGAGTATGCTGGGTGCCTGCTTTCTAGTGCTTTCTTCTTCAGGACATGCTAATTTTCAGTCTATAAAAATGTAAGGGACAGGAATTTTAAAGATGGATCTTGCAGCTACAGCAGGAAGAAATGGAGTCCAATGACATTTTTACCATGACCAGTGTGAGCAGCTGTTTATCTAGAGTGTCTCATTTAGATTCATCCAGAAATGTGCCATTGAGAGGTTCATGATTCTTTGTTTTCTTTATGTGGTCCTCAGATAGCCATTTGTATAAATTGGGGTGAGGAACATGAAGCCCTCCAGATGGGGCAGGAAATTGTCAAAATGTTCAAAATAAATAAATGCACACATAAATACATACAAAAATAAGGCTTATTATATCCTTTTAGTGGCTGTGCTGTCTAGGACCATTTCTGCACTACACTGTTATAGTGTTATTATTGCACTTTCAACATCCTGTGGCATTCTGGGATTTGCAGTTTAGGGAGGGGCATTTAGAGTTCTCAGTCAGAGAGCTCCTTGGCCTCAGTAAATGGCAAACCCCAGAATTCCATAGGATGTTAAAAGTGGAATAATAGCACTATAACAGGGTAGGGCAGAAAAGCCCTAAGAGTGATGGGAGTTTTGGTCCTGGAAGGCCACAAATGGGTAATTCCATTTTTATGCTAGATCTGAATCTATAACTATTAAGCTTATCCCTTTCTTTGGTATCATCCCTGTGTAACTGCTCTTCCAATCCCAGTAAATATGTATCTGCTCTTCCGGTCCCAATAGAACAGATGCAAGCTGTGAAATTAATGAAACCTGAAAGTGTTAAACTTTGGCTGGTTGTACCCAGAAGACTTACATTATATGACATAAATTCTACTGCTTGTAGTGTGTTCAGCTTGCGCTGCCTTTTCAGTACTGTATCAAAATGAATGCATAAATACTACCTTCTCAGGAATGCCATTTTTTCAATTGACTTGATCACAACTTTCTTATTCAAGTGTCAAATATAAAGCAATCTAAAATGGCATTTTTATACAGTATCACAACATGAAGCAAAATGGGCAGTAAACATGGGAAATGAGCCAGACAAATAGCACAACAGAGTTTCATTGTAGCTGCTTGGGTAATGCCACATGCAATCAAGTGTTACAGTGTATGCCATTCCGAAAAAACTATTGCAGATTAATGAATTCATTAAGGGCGATTGGATTCCCTAAACAATTTCAGGTTGTGCACATCCTACAGACCTGCTTAATTCTGTGAGCCATTAAATCCACAAAAGAAGAGACCAGAAGGAGGAATTAAAAACCTGACTCTTTACCAGGGCCGTTCCTATTAACACCACCTCTGTTGTAAACCTCATCCCCACCCTTGAACGTAGCAAATGGTGAGGTATATATAGCCGTGTGGGAAAATCTGTCAGCTTTAGTGAATATATTTAGAATGTTTATTTATTAATTGGATTTATACTATGATTTTCTTCAACATAATGGCCCTCTGGGTAAGGGCCTGGGGGATGTGGTTCTTTTGACTTGGCTAAGGTAATTCTGAGGCTAAGATAAACCACATAGCTGGATGGCCAACACGGTATTTGATGCTGAAGGACCAAGGTCTTAGAGAAGTAATTCTTCGTTAGTTTTCTTCTCAATGAAAGCTACAAGTAATTTTAGCAATTTTTTCCCTGCTGCGAGAAAGTCTTCAAAAATCACAGTTTTCAAGGCCCATTCACAATTTGGAAAACATTATGTGCAAAAATTGCACATGATTGTTTTGCACATAAACAGCACAGAAAAAGTTTCTTGTATAGAAAACGCTGTTTTCTTTGCAAACCAACCACATGACAATTTTGCACAGATTAAATCCTCAATTACGGCATTTTCTGTTGAGGAATCAGCATTTTCTGTACAGAAAACAATATTTCTGTGTAGCAATAGCTGCTTCCTGCACAGAAAATGCTGTTTTATGCACAAAACAATCATGCGCATAATTTGAATTGTAAAGGTATTTATTCACCCAGGAATTGTTCTCATCAGGGTTTCTCAATAGTTAAAAAAACATGTTTTTTGATCATTTTTAATTTTTAAAAAATATTTGAATCATCAAATAAAAATATTTGAATCATTTTTACAAGGTTCAGATTCTACCCAACAAAGTATTCCCTATACATGTGCACATTAACTCAGTTTTGCAGCCAAAATGGAAACAAGTACTTGTGTCCAGACAACTACCATGAGAATGGAATTCTAAATCCACTTACTGAGCCCCATTGAACTCTGAGCTTTACATCTGAGATGTCTTCACTATGACACTATGCATGATAGTAATTTGTATGTTCCTTTGAGGACCCCTTTTAGACTGAAAATTAGTATTCAATTTTTAACAGATGACTAAAATTATTTTCTTCAGTTGTGTGATACAGATTTTGTAGAAGACTGGGAAAGGGGCGCATAAACAGTTAAGAGAATTATTATTATTATATCATCAACATCATCATCATCATCATCATCAATTAAGAGAATTATTAGAATGCTGGCCTCCAGTGAGAACAGACCTATTCACAGTGAAAAAGAAATTCATGTACGTCCAAACTCTCAGCCCTGTACAGCATAAAAATATATTCATTGTCTTTACCTGAAACAAGGATAATGAGGAGTTTTGCTCCAGGTTCTAAGAGGCTGTGAAAGAATTTAATTGTAGCTGGGATGTCTTTTACATAATACAGCATCTAGAAATAATGATAATATTTTTATTGTAAACTAGGTGCACAAAAATCTATGAGTTTTCTTATTTTTTGATCCAATATACAAACTGAAAAATCTATTTACCTACTCTCCATCCAGGTGCACCAAATAATGCAAATGACAGCTTTGCATTTAGCATTCTACAACAAAGTTTGCACACATTCATTTTTAATAGTATGAATGTTTTCTAATCTGTCAACCTACTCAAGTCAGCTAAGTCAATGTGGCAGAAACAAGTTTGAATCTAATTATTCATCCCAACTAGAATAGACCATTGTCTTGATGGGATTTACAAAAATGCTGATACACCATTCAAAAATTAGTTCAATGAGTATATTCTAGTGGCAATAGTATTCAGGTATGGATAGTTTTACCATTATAAGGAGCTTTTTCCATAAGAGTTTCTACCAAACACATAATGTAAAACGAAGCCCTTGATTCCTATCACTTTGATTTAAAGTTTCTCCAGATTTTAAGAGTTAGCACTTATCTTTGCTATTAGATCTGAACATTCACATGATTAGTGACTGGGAGAAACTTTGGCCATTTCCGCACTGTAATAGTGCTATTATTCTGCTTTCAACATCCTGGGGTTTGCAGTTTAGGGAAGGGAATTTAGAATTCTCAGTCAGAGAGCTCTTTGGCCCCAATAAGCTACAAACCCCAGAATTCCACAGGATGTTGAAAGTGGAATAATAGTACTATAACAGTGCAGGGTGGAAATGGCCCTTGTGATGAGAAGTGGGAGATCTCCAAGCAAGCCCCTCACTGAAATGCCACCCCTAGAAGGTAGCATGAGGGAAATCCACACTATCTCCAATATGTGGCCTGAGACAGAAGGGATTCCTTTCTTTGCTTCACTCCTCTTTGTATTTCTCTCTATAAGAAAAATGGAGGAAGAGGCTGGCTATGATCTTAACCAATGTAAGAAAAGGCGACAAGTAAAGTTGGATGCTTGACTAAAATTCCAGCTAGAAGAGCTCCACCCAATATTTGCCTGAATATCTGATAATGTCAGGATGTGGTTACAACCCTATAGGTTTTCCCATGGAAGACTGTTAGTGAGGGTAAGGAATCTGGCCTCCCACCTCATTTCTGTTTCTCACTCATAGTTTATGTAGGGTTTATCTGTATCAATAATTATATCAAGTTCATATGACTTTAACTGTGATGGCTCCATGCTCCGGAACTGTGGAATTTGTAGTTTAGTAGGATGTTGGAATTTCTCTGCATAGAAAGCTTTAGTGCTGTAGTTCAGAGGAATCCAACAGAAATTTCAGAGCAGATGCAGTTAACGCCTTTCAGAGTCATATACTTTGCAGAATTAAAAAAAAAGTCTCTTGGAGATAATTAGTAAAGTAAACAGAAATAACAGCAAAGGAATGTTTATACAGACTCTAAAAGAGTTTCTCCACAATTAGTCAACTGCTTGACATGATAGAATGAACTTGGGTAGCTGACCCAGGGACAGAAGTTTCATACAGAGTCTTGTGGTACTTTAAAAACAGTTGGAAAAAGTTATGCTTGCTAGAGTTCTTCTGGTGCTGGAAGAAGATAATGGGCCTGTAGCTTCCAAAGCTTCTTCCCCATCTAGACCTTTATGCCCCCCAAAAGCTGCTAGAAAGGGGAGAAAGACTCTCTGAATCATTCTGGCAGGTGCTGTGTGGTGTTCAGGGAGGAGGTAGGATCAGAAGGAGGGGATTTCCCCCACTACCTCTTTTTCCAGCAAGATGTTTCTTCCAAAAGTGGAACCTTTCCATTCATGGACAGAAGTCTGAATTAAACCTTTATTTAAACCTTTATTTACACTGGCATAGTTTTTTTAAAAAAACACTGAAACCCCACTTTGAGAAATTAATTTTTATTGAGCAGTTAGATACCCCTTGCATCTGCCTACCTTTTCATGTTGTATGCCTGGGTTTTATTATTTACCTCCTCACACACACACACACACACACACACAAAGTAAGCATCTACAGGTGGGTATACACAGAAAATTATTTTGCACATAGACATTATAAAATACATGGTTTAGGGTAGAGCTGTAACATTAAGGTATTACATAATACGTTAATGTAATGTGCCAACAACAGCTCAGTAGCAATACACTATTCACGCTTTTACCTGGATCATGTGGATGAAATTCCACTTCTTCATCTCTTTGCTTGCCTTCATTCGACCTTCATATTCCAGTGAGGTCTCCTTGTGCCAAGTAAACTTTATGTTCTCAAGGCTGGATGTCTTTGCAACACGGTCTAAAATATGATAGTTTCACAGTTTATCTCGACTGCAAATATGGAATAAATTTCCATATCAAATTTTGAAGTAGCTGACAGCCATATGTTTTAAAAATATGACATTGGTATCAGTGGTGAAACCAATCCTGAGCTGCTTCTTTCCATTCTCAACAGATTCACTCACTTTTATGAAGCAAAGCAAGATGTGAAAGAAGGAAGCACTTTTTACTGCACAAGTCCTGTGATGTTCAGAATCTCTCTCCCTTTCCACTTTACCCAATATCTTGATGAATCCAGCAAGGAAGAAAAAAATATTTATTTATTAATGTTTTAGCTCCAACCCTTGCATTCTGGATGCACATTTAAGATTTAAAATAAACAGAAGAAGGGCAGTATTTCATCAGTATAGTGCAGTAGAATAAATATCTTAAGATGGTTAAAGTGTATACTCAGCTAGATGATTAGCAGCTTGTTACCATTTATAATACTTAAACGATCTGTTGCTGCAATTTTCAAAGACAGTCTGGGAGGTCTATAGATTTACCTAGCGTCCGCCTTTCATCCCACTTGTCATGCACCAGGGCTCACCCTCTGCTCTGCTCTGCATCCACCTTCTGGCTAGAAGCAAGGAGGCTAGATTAAATGTCCCTTATCCCATCTCCCAAGGCAAGTGAGAAGGAATAACTATGTCATTTAACTTTGATGTGGCCACACCCCTTCGCTACTTTTGCTGTCTTGATTTTCAAACAGGAAAATGTATGTGTGTGTGTGTGTGTGCTTTAATGGCAAGCTGTGAGCAACAGTGATTGATATTTAATATATAACATTTAATGACATCACCAAGGGTTTCAGGTTTTGGCCCAGAAAACTCAGGGCTCCAGATGATGCTAAACTGGCAACCCTCTCCCTGTTTCTTAATCTCACTGTGCCCCATTTTGATGCCTTGTGAAGCCACTCCCAGTTTCAGTGCAGGTTTGGAATCTGAGGACTGAACCCTGAAGGTGAAGTTTGAGCACTGCACACCCCTTCTCCTTCATTCCAAAGTGGACAAACAACACTCACTGAACCCCTGAAGCTCCTTGCTGAATCTCGTCTTGAGTGATGTCACTGCCTTTTTGTGCAGCAAGCATGCAGACAGACAGAGAGAAGGAGGCCCCTCTATCACTGCTACTTTAATCCTATTTCAGCAATGACTTCACTGTCTGGGATGTGCTTGTATCCAGTCCTCCAGCAGCTCTTTGTATGCACAAAGCATTCAGAATCCTGTGCTTTGTTATAGCACTGACTTAACAGAATGAATCAAAGTGTTACTTTCCTCAGTGCTCCGATTAGGATACATCTGGGTGAAAAAGAGATGAGAAATGTTCCAACCGTGCTTATCTCCCTTCCTTTGCATTCCCTATTGGACACAGGCTACCACTTCTGAATGCTGCAGCTGTTACTCAGTCTCCTTCCATTTATCAGTCTCTAGCCTCCTCTCTGACCACGGTTCAAATCTAATTTGCTATTTTAAACTCAGACAACATTGAGCAGTAATCCATATCAGCATTGAAAATAATCTGGCTCAGTCTGCTTCTATTTAATCACTAGGCAGTCTGTGAGGAGACATCAGGAAAATGAAGAGTAGGAAAAGAAAGCTAATGCCTGTCAATGCGGCTTCTCTATGTCAAAAAGGCAGAAGTGAGCTAACTACTGAGGAGATTTTGAAAGTCTCCAAGACAGTATATCTCAAGCCCATCTCACACAGAAATACTTTCTCATATGGAAATGTATCTTCTTAGCCACCTGTAAACAGCCAATCACCCCATTGCATTATGAACACGTGTGCCAAACAGAGGTGTTCTTTTACCGGAATGGCTCCGTACGTACTAAGTTGTGAGTGCCTACACGTATTTATATCCATATAGGAAACTTGGTATTCATAAAGCTTTAAACTCGTATTACCATTAATATTTTGTAAATCATCTTGAGTCCCAGTATTGGGTAAAAGTGGGATATAAATGAAATAAAATAGTACCTCTCATTTTCCAAATGAGTTCAAATGGACGTTACAAAACATCTGCACACTGTTCCTCTTTAATTTCATCAGCTACTTCAGTTCTGTCCCATTTTCACTTGAACTGCCTTACTTTAGAAGCTACTGAACTCCTCTGGGTCACTTCTGTGATGAGAGCCATATGATAGCTATCATGCATTCCAGGGTTCAGCAAAGTTGCAGCCATGAGGCCTGTTTTTATGGCCCCGCAGATAGCCCAGGCTGCCCTTTTCCTGGTCCAAGAATGATGAACAGACTCTCCTGGAAGCCTCCCGGAGTAGCAATTCTCCTTTTAAATAGGTTGTAGGGAACCCCTATACCATTTATAACTTGGATGCATACCTGATTTTTTGTTTGTTTGTTTGTTTTTCAAACCAGATGTTGGCTTCTGGCCACTTCTAGTTTTGTTTGGCTAGCCTCTTTTGTTGGTATTTTTAATAAGACATGACGCCCAAAGAGGACCCCGGGGCATTGTCCATAGCACCGTAGTTGCCCACCCCTGCCATATTCCCTTTGGGATGGAATTATAGCAAATGAATGTTCCCTAGAATATAGTGTTACTGTATCTGTCTAGAAGACAACGTCTTGGTACAGTAATAAAGGTCCTTAAAACACTATAAACAATTAGGATATAAAGTTAGTCATACCTTGGTAGCACTTTATTTGTTCAGCACTTGGCTCTATGACATCGTTATGAATGACAGCTCCAGGATATTTAGCCTGTATCTTTGTAAGAATCTGAAGGTCAATTTCCCCTAGAACTCAAATAAGAGAAAGCACAAGTGAGACAGTTCATACATTACTTCACTTAGTGATATGATTTAGATGACCATGACTTATTCTTCCATGGCAATGACCTGACCTAGATGTCCCTTGTGGTCCCTTCCAACACTATGATGCTGTGATTTTACAATATGTGATATATGAATGAGGGAAAGGGAAAGCTACATAGCAACCATGTTACATCTCACTCTTGACTAGGAATTTGCCTAGGATATGTCACAGCTGACCAATGACAGCCCATTAATAAGTACATGTTATTAGGCACATGGAATATGTGGGGACCCTTACACAAGTAGAGGTGGGTACAAGAAATTATCAAATATGATTAATAATCAAGGAGAGTGGTTGCAGATGCACTTTTCTGCCAAGCAGCCATCACGATACAGGAGTGATGTGTACATTTCATTCCGTCAGGGAACTACATCTGGAAATATGCTCATTTTCTTTGATCTTACTCATATATTTTCATTTATTTATTTACACCCCACCTTTTTCCCAGAGCTGGAACTCAAAATACAAAATTACAAAATAAAAATAAATAAAAGTGTTTTTTAAAAAAATCTATATAGATAAATATATCCAAAATGTTGTTTTTAAAACTCAATATATCTTCAGAATTTGAAAAAAAAACATGCCAAGAAAAGCCCATTCCAAAAGTCCTTTCAAATTTGAAAAGTCTTCATTTAGCAACAAAGAGGCAGCAAGGCTAATAAATTTATTCTCCCTAAGAAAGGATTTCCAGAGGGCTCTCCCTTGCTTTCCCACAAACGTGCCTAAGAGAAGAGCCACAGACTCATATGGAATGGTGCAGTTCTTGAGATAGCCTGAAACTAAGATTTGTAGGTCTTTATAGATTATAACCGGAACTCTGAATTGTGTCTAGAACCAGATCGGCAGCCAGTGGAGCTGTTATAACAATGGAGATGTGTGCTTTCTGTAAAAAACAAAAACAAAAACACAGTTAAGAGTCTGGCTGCTACTCTTTGGACCAGCTGGAGCTTCCAGACATTCTTCAAAGGCAGACCAACACAGAGTGAATGGCAGTAAAGCAAATGTGATGTGACTAAGGCACCTGTCAGTATGGCCAGATCAGATGTATCAAGGACTGGATGCAGCTAGCACACCAGTTTTAACTCTGTAGAAGTACTCCTGGACACTGTCAGAGCCTAAGCATCCAGCATCAAGGCTAAATTTAACAGAACACCCAAACTGCCGATGTAAGCCCATGAATATTAGTTTGGCCTAGTGGATGGGGAAACCCTAAGGAGGGGACTGTACCAGCTGGCTGAGCTCAGAAGAAGAGGGAGAACTGGAGCTGGAGAGGAACAGTAGTTGCCAGGGCTCATGAGTAGGCTGTTTTCACTTTGAATTAGGTAGTAGTGCTTTCAGGTATGTATTAGGAGGGGGGGGAATTCTTTGTAGTGTGATTTCCGTATTGAATTTGCTTTTATTTTGTATTTTTTTTTTATTTAGGGCTTTAAGATTGCATCAAATGTTGCAGAAATACTGAGTCCTGTGATCAAGCCCTTCACTCATCGGACACATGGAACTTTTGGGACAGTGCATATGTGTCAAATTTAATGTATGATTTGTATTGTTGTTAGGAAATATATAGAGGGAGATACTCAAAGTGCATTTGTGTTTGTATTATTCAATTATAGTTAACATCATAGAACCCAGAAAAATGTACTCCAACCTGAGATTTCAGGAGGAATGTAAACTCATCTAAGGTATAGCTAGTATGTGAACATATCTTGTTATACTGAAGATCACTTAGGGAAACAGCATGGCTGCAGAAGGCATCCCTTTAAAAAAATCAAGTGATTTCTAATTGACAACTAGCTCAAGGGAAAGGACAATTATACAAAAAAAAATATGAAAGACAAAATGAACATGATACTGTATAAATTCATACAGCAGACATAAATATGGGGGAAATTACTTTGAAGACCATGTTGTTGTTGTGTGCCTTCAAGTTGTTTCTGAGTTCTGGCAACCCTAATATGAAACTATCACAGGGTATTCTGGGGATGAGGGTATGTGATACACCCAAGGTCTCACAGAGGGTTTCCATGGTCAAAGCAGGGAGTCAAACCCTGTCCCCAGGGTTTTAGTCCAACATTCAAACCACTACACCACACTGGTTCTCACGGCTAATATCTAAAGGAAGGGCAGGGAATCTGGGCTGTGGTTACATTCAGGGGTGGGGGACACAGAGAAAGAGCCTTCTATAAGAGATACAGTAAGATGAAGTTTAGGTTTAACTGTTAAGAAGTTTGGAGAAGGAAAAAGTTTTGCTGCAGTTTGACACTGGCACAGCACACCAGCCAGGAAAGCTGATCCCTCCTAACACTCATATCTGTACACTATAGAAAAGTGGGTAAAAATGGGAAGGCTATCATGTGTAAGAAAATGACTGTTGGAAGACAAAAGAATATCTGAAAGGTGCCTTTCTTGAATCCCTTTGGCTGCTGTTTCAGTGGCTTTAAAGCAGGACGACTTGGATGGAGAGGCAAAGGAGGGACCCCTCAGCTTTAGCATAAATGGGAACTTAGTTAAGTAGAATGAGTTGTTCTGGGGAAAGGACTCTCTGGGAAAGCCACCAAAGTCTGGAGTCAAGTAATTTCAGCTAACAACTTCACCAAAGTGAACAAAGTGATTTTCAGGAAGCAAAGCGATTCAGTAATCAAAGAGATTTGAGTGAACAAAATGATCTTCAGCGATGAAGTGATTTCAGTGAGAAAGCAAGCTGAAATGATAGGTAACGGAAGCCTTGGATTTTTTTTTTTAAATCCTATTTCTGAACAAAAGAGACAAAGTGAGTGAAAAGGATACAACTTGGTTAGGAAAGAAATCAATCTTAAAGCAGACAAAAGTGGAAGACAGAGTGAGCAATAGTTTCACCAGGGTTGCTTTCTTCTTCCTAAATCTAATCAAGCCGTGGCTCGCATATAGTACTTCTGTATCTGTGAGGTGTGAGACCTTTCCTAGCTGTGGAGGAATGCAGAGTACCCTAGGACATATGCAACACTTTAGCTGGGGGTATTCCTACCTCTTTACTGCTTTATGGTCCTTAAGTACATTCCCATTGGAAGGAACTATTTCTGATAGTGGTGGCTATATACTGCTATATTGCCAGACACCTAGTTCACATTATGTGACTCATTCTCTAGCAGGCTTGCACTTGCTACATTCCTTTCTTTCTTTCTTTTTTTGGGGGGGGGAGGTCCCATCTGTCTTGTGATATTACTGTCAGCTGTCAATGAACAAATAGCTCTTACACCTTTTGCTGTGAGGAGTGTAGTTTCAGTTATTTATTTATTTTTATCAGAATTCACCAACAGTTACAGAATTCTTCATATTCAGTTGAAATAACTTGAAACTAAAACAATAAAACACTGAATAAATAAAAAAATTAATGTAGAAGCAACTGAAACTGATTCCTTCATTCAGCTTACAGTTCTTAACTCCTTAAAATCTGGGTCTGGATCCACATCTTCTACCGTTTTAGAAATAAATTAGGGTTGGTACCATTTATTTTCTGAAAGGTTCAATACCTTTACTATTTGCATAGCAGACCTACATAACTTGGTTCTTTTTATGCTGGAAACAGATGTGCCTAAAGAATTTGGGTGGTAAAGAAGAAGGATAATTTTTCTTCAGATTTTAAAAAGAAAATAATTGCTCAAAGGTTCAAAATTCCATCATTTTTAAGATGAAAAGAACTTTGAGTTGTTGTTTTTTTTAAAAAAAAATCAAGACAAGGCAGAACTAACAGATGCCCATATCCTTTCTTACAACATCAGAGTACACCCACACACCTGCGGTGGGATGTCAGTCAGCGACTTGTGAGCACAGGAGGTGTCCCAAAACATCCATGTTGTGGTGTAATGTCAAGGTATAACATAACACTTTCTCACCAAGTTGGAAAAATATTGTATTCAGAGAAATGCGCTCGCCAAGGGAAGCTGAATGATAATGACCAGTTTGATTGAACAACCATCCTCAGAAGTCATTAGAAACCCACAGAATGAATTAACACAACTGCACCCAGAGAGACTGAGAGCCTTAGTCTTTTTGTGAGTCACAAGTAGAACTGTTGCTGTACTCGAACAGAATGACTACACCTTAACATCTGTTTAGCACTGCGAATGTGCTAAATGCGATTTGGAATGTGGACTCCTGCCAGTTCCAGTTGGCATGTGGGGAACAACCCAATTGTTGTGGACTGCTCCTCCATGCCATCCTGAGAATGAAATAAACCTACTACACAAGAAATTAAAATTCATATTAGGCAGACAAGAGAGGGAAAGAGAAAGAACAGCAGAGATTGGAGATAGGGTGGAAGGTGAGACTAGAAGGTTCTTGAAAGAAATAAGGACTTGAGGACAAATGGTTGACAGGTTGACAGATATGGGTTATAGTATACGAGAAGCAGTGTTTACCAGTGTGCCTTGTAGGAGGCAAATCAAATATCAGATGCAGCATAAATACCTTTTATTTTTGGTCTATTAAACAAAGGTATTTCTATCTTGATATACCACCATTTGTCCAACCTGGGGTAGAGCCAAATCAAGGCTTGTGAAATTGGCAATTAACATTTTAAATTGTATGTTGAATATATTGTAATATCATCTTTCTGTGCATGACTTCAAGAATTTTTTTTTTAAAAAAATCGTTTTTAAAATATAAACGCTTTCTTGGTCCTGCAGATTAAAACAAACAAACAGAAATTTCAAATTTCCACATCCTGAGCTGCATTTTTCACCCCTTCACAAATAAATAAATAGCCTAGCATCAACTCATTATTTTAAAACCACCCCTTCACGCAAACCCTATTGTTCTGCAGCTTAATCTGAAACCTTAATTGAGTTCACTTAGTTTTTTTTTAATAACACAAACATAGTGCTTTGGGGCATTTTAGAGCTGCAGATGGAGTAGCCTGAATTATCAACAACTTTCAGTTTAAAGTATAGAAATTATTTAAAGTCATCAATACAATTACCTTAAAAGGGCTATCACTATGTTCACCATTAAGTTTCCAATTAAACTTTTCAAGGAAACTGGTTGTTTATAGCACATTTGCTATTTTATAGCACAGTGAATGCCTTTTGTGATGGGATGGGGGATTGTCAGTATTAGCAAGGCAGGAGGTATGAACAAAGCTCACTTCCTTCATGGACATTCTCACACAGCCTGGGGAAGGTTTTTTTGGACTATTACCTCCAAAATCCACCAGCCACATGGCCACTGTCTGTGCTGTCAGGGGGATTCTAGGAGTTATAATCTTAAAAAGTAGCTATTCCAAGCTCCCAATTGTTATTAATATTTTGTTATACGTTATACATTAGTACTTTGTTATTCCTAGCTATAGTGAGACTGTCGGCACTCCTAACTACTGATTCTTTTCATCACAACAACAGCTCCCAGTTGATTTGAGGACTGAAGTCAGAGCAGATAGAATACTTGCCACCCATAACAGCCAAAGACAGCAGCTCAGTTGCTCCATTTTGAAACTGTGCCACTGTGGCTCAAATTCAGTTGCTGATCCCAACTAGAGTGGACCCATTAAAACAGCTGGTGAATTGTAAGTCAACACTTACAAAAATTCCATTCTGTCACTTGCTGTTATGTTATATGCCCTCAAGTCAACTCTGTCCTAAGGCTATTCTTCCTTAGAGTTTTCTTGGCAAGATTTGCCACTGCTTTCCTCTGAGAGAGTGTGACTTGCCCAAGGCCACCCTGTGGATTTGCATGGCTGAGCTGAGATTTGAACCCTGGTCTCCCACAGGCCTAGTCCAATACTCAAACCATAGGATTTAGATCCATGTCTTTTGGAAATCAGGCCAAGTGATATAATTCTTATACTTATGCCAACGTATTAGAAAATGATATTTGTGGACAAGAATGAGAAATACAAGATAAGAGATGGATTCTCCCCTTTTTAATAATACCCTAGTCCTATGAATAATTATATACCCCAACTTCATTAATTTAAGTGGATCTGAGAGTACCAAAGCCCATACAGGACTGCATTGGATTTAACTCTTCTTTTTTTTCGATAAGAGATAAATATTGCAAACAGTTTTGTTACTGGCTGGTTTATTTGCACTTTCTTCTTCATTTTTATTGAGAAAATAAGTGGTACATCCAATTAAATAGAAACTAATAATATACTCAAAGCATGCTCTAACAATGAAAAATGAATAGAATGCTTAAAGGCAAAGGCAGTTAGAGCTCCACATCAGTCAGTTACTGAGAGACTATCCACCGAGCCGCTGCACCTTTTATATGTTGATCTTTGTGGTCCATTCAGCCAAAGTCTGCAGGTGGAAACTCTTACTTTACGACCATTTTTGATGACTTCACCAAATATACATACACTTACCTTCTCAGAGAGAAAAGCCAAGCTTTTCAAAAATTCAAATAATATTTTAATCGTATCTCTAACAAATTTGGCTACAAGCCCAAGAGCCTGCACAACGGTAGCATACTGGGCCCATAACCCAGAAAAAAACTAATGGGAGGTGTGAGTTACCCAAGTGATTAGTTCTATGGGAATGCAGTATTAGCAGAGTTACAGAGAAAACATTTCCCAGTTTGAATGTGGTTTCTTAATATATGATGGCTGACTTGAAAGACTAGGTAGACTGCAGATTTCAAAATATAAAAGAAAATATTTACTAAAAATAATGTATAATAATAAAACATTCAGCTCCATTAAAACTCACAAAGTAATTCATTAGATTAGAGATATGCTTATCATATTTGAGAAGTTAAGAGCAGTTAAGATCAGTTGACAGTTAAGCAGCAGTATGTGTATTGTTAGTCAGAATCAAGGTCAGAGTATAGAATAAGTGCAGTTAAAGGAGAACAGTGTTCTCAGAACTGAGTGACAGCTGAGAATCCTATCCCAGACAAAGAGGTGGGGAAGAGACAATGCTGCTGTAATTTCCAACATATACATACTAATGAAATATAATTCAAATCATTAAACAAATGGTTTCATATATTTCTGCTCACCTGAACCACCTCCAACACTTAAAACATTTATTGTGGATTTTCCGTCACCTATACTAAGAGGAAAAGACATTACATCTGTTAGAACAGTTTGCTGGTAATCAAAAAGTACAACCTGACTTGCTACTTATACTTGCCAGGACCAATGGTCTGCCTTTCTTTAGTTTACTGCCAAAATAAACACAGATAGACCTGTGAAGATGAATAGCTATACAGATAGAAGCAAGCCTGAGTCTCAGTAGGTTGTGTCAGCAAGACAGGGAAGAAGTCCAAGGACACATTCTACTGGTATTCCGAACTGAACTCTTCCCCTCATATATGTGAACAGTTGCCATTCAGTCTTATATGGAACTATAAAACAGGGGTGAGAAGCATGTAGTCCTCCAGTTACTGCTGAATTGCAAGTCCTAGGACAGGTAGCCAATGATAATGAAGGCTGGAGGTTGATGTCCAACAACTAGACAGCTTTATGCTTCTCACCACTGCTCCTGACAAACAGCTTTGTCAAAGATATTCAGTCCATAAGTCAACATGCTACCAACAGGTTTCTTCAGTTTTCTCATGTTGACACATTAATTTTGGTGTGAGGAAAGAAACACCAACAGAGGAAACAAACAAACAAACAAACAAACAAACAAACAAACAAACAAACAAACAGGGAAACTAATTAAATTTTGTACAGAAGAGAAAACAAATGGATTCAATAACTACAGCATTTTAACATTATTTCTTATACAATCAAAGCAATGATGAATCACTTGATTTCTTGATCCTGATTATTTGCATGGGAATATGTGCCAAGCCTCACCATGGCAAAACCTTTCCACAATGGTGAGACTGCATGCTCCTGTGAGGCAAGAGGCTATGCCAGTGGTAGCAACACTGCTAGTGGGGTCTTCCATTTCAGACAGGCTTTTGCTGACAAGTCAAACTAAATGTGCCAAACAGCTACTAGGCAGCAGCAGCAGTCTGGGGAGAGGGGAACTGGTGGAAGATCTCTCACAGACAATGGCAGTGGCACCACAGGTAACACTTGTTAGTACTGTACAGAAGGAAGCACAGTAAACCCCTTTTGAAAGTCTTTCACCATGAAAACTCAATGATAAGACAATCAAAAATGAAACAGATATAGTACCAGAAGATGACACTCCCAAGTCAGGAGGCACTTAATGTAGCAGAAGGCAGCTACAAGGAGTGTTGTATCTAATGACAGAACTGGACTTAAACAAAAAGGGCATTCAGCTGTTGACATTCTCAGAGTTGAAAAGAAAGCCTGAATCTGGACAATGCATATTGTAGGAACGAGGAATATGAAAAGCGTGAGTCAGGGAAGCTAAACATAATAAAATAAGAAACAGAATACATAAACATTGAAATGCTTGGGTTAAGTGAGCTAAACTGGACAGGAATGGGACATTTTGAGTCAAAAATTACAGAGTGTTTACTCAGGAAATGAACATCTAAGAAGAAATTGGGTGGCACTGGGAGTGGGAAGAGGTATAGCAAAAGCAGTCAAAGGATATAATAAAAAGTTTCACCAGATAATATCAATAAGATTTCAAGGAAAACCTATCAGCATAAACATAATCCAAGTTTATGCTCCAACTACAGAGGTAGAAGAAGAAGAAACAGAGATCTATGCTGATCTCTAAGGGGAAATGGATCACAGACCAAAATAGGATTTGCTTTTAATCACAGATGTTTGGAATGCAAAAGAAAGAAACAGAGCAGAAACAAACACTTTAAGAAAATTTGGCCTAGGATCAAGAAATGAAGGAGACCAGCTGACTGCATTTTGAATACCAAAAAGTTGTTCATTGCAAACACATTTCAAGTAGCCAAATAGGTGACTATGTACATGTGCATCACCTGATGCCAATATAGAAATCAAATAGACCACTTAACTGGAAGCAGAAAAACTCAATTCTCTCTGCAAAAACCGGACCAGAAAGAGTCTGTGGCACAGACCATGAACTTCTAATATCACAAATTAGAGTAAAGCTAAAGAAGAACACTATACCAGCTACCGTACCAAAATGCAACCTGAAGAACATCCCTGGAGAATTAAAAATAATGTAAAAGTAGATTTTCCCCATTAAGCCTAATTGACCAAGAGACAGAAGAACTCTGGACTGAAGCCAAGGACATTGTCAGGGAGGAATGCAAAAATACACTATTGGCAGCCAAAAAAAGAAAGAAAGAAAGAAAGAAAGAAAGAAAGAAAGAAAGAAAGAAAGGAAGAAAGGAAGGAAGAAAGGAAGAAAGAAAGAAAGAAAGAAAGAGAAGCTTCAGAGGATGATAGATGAAACTGTGCAAGCAGTTAAGAACAGACAAGGAGCAAAAGAAAAAGGGGACAGAAGTAAAGTCAGAACCTTGAATGCAACTATTCAGCAACTTGCATGAAGGAACAAGTACTTCTGTTATGAACAATGCAAAGAAATAGAACATGACGGCAAAAAAGAAAGAACAAGAGATTTCTTCCACAAATTCCATAAGGGAATTTTAAACCAAGAGTGGGGGTGCTATATGACCAGCAGGGGAGCACATTACATGACCAAGTAGAAATAAAAAAGATGATGCAAACAATATACTGAAGAACTATATAAAAGAGATCAAAGGACAGTAGAATATTTCAAGGAAGAACCATTTGAAGATGAACCTACAACAGGGTACATGGAAGAAATAAATCACCAAGAATAACCAGCATACAAGTAGAGCTGCTTCAAGCTACAGAGACAGAATCTAGTTCTAACTAAATTCTGTCAACAAATATGGAGGTCAAAAGAATGACTCACAGATCAGAAATGCTCAATATACATTTAAATCGTCAAGAAGGGACACCAGGCACTGCAATAACCACAGGATCATTGCATTAATCTTCCATACAAGCAAAGTCATGCTCAAAATTCTACAACAAAGGCTTTTACAAAGACTTGAACTGAGAAATGCAAGATGTCCAACGTGGGTTCAGGAAAGGAAGAGATATTAGGAATTATATTGCTACTATATATTGGATAATGGAGCACACCAACTAATTTCAGAAGAAAATCAGCTTCTGCTTTATAGTTTATAGCAAACCCTTTGATTGTGTAAAAACTAATTAAAAACTTTGGATCATTCTTAAAGAAATGGGTGAGCCACAGCATCTGATTGTCCTGGTTTATAATCTGTACTCAGGACAAGAGGCAGAAAATGCAGAAATTGAATGGTTTCCAATTGACAAGGGGGGGGATCAGACAAGACTGCATTTTATTACGTTATCTGTTTAACTTGTATTCTGAACGTATCATACATAAAGCAGGCTTAGACTTGGAGGAGGTGTGAAAACTGGATGAAGAAACATCAGTAATTTAAGATATGCAGATGACACAATACTACTAAAAGGAAATAGCAAAGACTTGGAATGATTACTGAAGAAAGTCAAGGAAGAAATTGAAAAGGCAGGTCTACAGTTGATCATTAATAAAAATAATAACCCCAGCTGATTTATATAAGTTTAAAGCATATAATGAAGATATTGAGATAGTGAAGTTTTCCTATACCTTGGCTCAGTCATTAATCAGAATGGAGACTGCAGGTAAGAAATCAGAAACAGACCAGGATTTGGAAAGACAGCTATGAAGGAACTAGACAAGATTCAAGTAGACATTGAATACTAAAATTACAATTGTCCACGCCACAGTATTTCCAGTTTCTATGTATGATTGTGAAAGCTGAAGAGTGAAGAATGCTGATTGGAAGAGATTTAACTCATTGAATTGAGGTGCTGGAGAAGAGTTCTGCGAATATTGTGGACTGCTAAAAACGCAAACTAATAGGTTCTAGAATGAATCAAGTCTGAATTCTCCCAGAAGCCAAGATGACTAAACTGATACTGTCGTACTTTATCATGAGAAGTCATGACTCAATAAGACAATAATGTTTGGTAAGGTAGACAACAGTAGGAAAAGAGGAAGACCACATTATAGATGGAGAAACTCAATCAAGGAAGCCACAACCCTGAGTATTTGAGACCTGTGCAGGGCTGTTGATGATAGGATGACTTGAAGGTCTCATTCATAGGATCATCATAAGTCAAAGTTGACTTGACAGCAATTAACAACAAATCTACCAGGCATTTATTCTATCTGAGCTATATTTCCTTGTGAAGAAGCTTTGTTGCTTGATAAATCCATTCAAAGAGAAGTTGTCATTTTTTTCCTTCTGGCACCTGACTGTGTAATTATTCATATTTGCACTGAACAAGTACCAGGAAAGGAATACGGGGAAGGTGTTGAGAAAGAGGGCCTTGTAATTTTCTAGCAGTTTTTGCAAAATGAGTTCTGTTGCCCACAGATACCTGTCATATATGCAGAGTGGATCAAAAATTGGTCTTTCTGGTGCTTTTACCTGGATATTATGCCTGGCAGCTTCTTCTGAATGAATTCCAGCATGCATTCATGCTCTGTTGAATTCTCAAGGAACACACGAAAAGATTCAACATAGTGGCTGTGATCAGAGAGCAAGCTCCTCATAGTCATGGTTGCTTCTAAACCACTTTTTGGGTGGCAAGGGGAATCAAATAATAAAAATAATGTTATTTGGGTGTAATATGGGTGGGTTACAGAACAAAGAAGGGAAACTTCATAATACAGCACAGCATCAGTAGTTCTCTTAGGTCAATGAGAGCTGCTTAGGTATATACAACTGCCAAACAGTATTATGCAAGTAGATATAATGGGAAAGCATTCACCAAATCAGCCTTTTTATCAGACTTTGCACTGAGAACTTGACTAGAGAAAAAAGGCTGCATTTTTATCTTAATTCCCAGTCAGCACACAGCTTGAAGCACAGCCCCTTCCTAAATGTAGGCACTGTTTCAAATTAGAGCAATGTAAGTGATTACTATCAGGAATCATTGCAGCAGCTAATTTCACTGAACCTTCAAGGGTGATCTTATGATGGGTGAGGCTGGGAGTGCAGGGTTATTTTATTAAGCTACCATTCTGTTTGAGTTTAACTTGATCTTTCTCATCTTTGGAAACTTGTAAAAATGGCTTCCATTAAATAAAAATGGTGGTCTGCTTCCTAAAGACATTACTATATATTAAAAGATGTTTTAGAGAACCACTTATTCTGAATTTTAATTATACTTCCATATCCATTAAAAAATTGTTTGTAATAAACAGCTAGTTATTTTAACCGAATACTTGACTGGTTGATTAATTCAAGTTAATACAGAAAAATCACTTTGTATCACAACTCCTTCTTCAGCTTACCTTCAACCCTTGTCTTTCCACTCCCTGCCAACTGTATTCAGCTCCTTTTATCTCTGCGACTTTCTCAGTTTCCTTTCCAATTGTCTTCATCAAATCCATGCCCCTAACACCCATCAGCTCTCCGCCTTCTCCAGCCGTGATGATATACATTAAGATCTACTTCCTTGGCCATTTTTTTTCACTTTGCTTATCAGCTTATCCAGAGCTGTTGCTCCTTTGCTTTTCTTTCTGCTGACAGAATAAATGTGTTCAGAATAGACCTTTAGGCCCCCGAGTGAGTTTTACCCTCAGCTTTCCTTCCTCCTGGGCCCTTTTTCTCATCCAGTATCTCAGCCATCAGCTTCTCGGCTTGCCTAACACCTCCAATTGCTGTGCAAGATTTTCCTGAAACAGTACTCTCCTTGCCAGCACACTGGCTAGAATTTCAGTGAAAGCAGCAGATAACATTACAGCAGCTTTTATTATTAATTGGAAAGATCCCACCTTTCAATTTCTGTATTTCCATAGCCAAGATTTCCAACAAAAATTAAACAACACTCAATGAAACTACAGTGAAAAAGCACAAAATTAAATCCTATTCTGCAACCTCCCAATGTGTGCAGAAGCTTATCGACAACCTGGCAGCCAGCACTCATACAAATGGGCCAAGGGATAATTGGAAAACTGAGGTGATTGCTTTGTTTGGTGGAAGAGAGAAGCTACCAGAATTGACTTATCACCAACAATATAATTGACATTTACCTTTTATAGACACTAATGGTGTTTAGAATAGCTAAATGCACAGTTTGACTAAGTTCACATAGCTAATTCTTTCTCCTTGTTGAGTATGGATATTGGATCCCACAAAGCCAAATACAAAGTGCCACGTTTCTGACCTGTCACTGATAAACCTCATGTTTCTGTGGTCCCAGTTTTCAGCTTTACTGGTCCTGCTGTGGTTGCTATTCTCAGCTTAAGGTGCTGCAACAAGTTTAGTGTGTCACAAAGTGTATAGAATTTTCCTTGGATACATATATCACCTTGAAGTTTAATACGTGGAGTTGAGGCTATAGCAAAGAGGGTCCACATTTGCACTATTACTTTAAAACTATCCAGGAGACATTCAAATCTTAAATAATTTCCTTAAAATACTGGACTTTCTCTGTGAGATCAATGGTAGAGCAAAAACTCAGGTTAAAAACAGTGATAACAAACAGTAGAACCCAAGTGTGATAATGGTAACTGTAAACAGGGCTGAAATATTCAACACAGTTCTCAGCACAAGCACTGCCAAAGTTTACACATTCTTTGGCTCAATGTAGCCACCTTTGCCTCCTGGAGGAAATTGGGAAATTTGAACCACTTGACATTTGAGATGTTTTACATTTCTGAGTCATTAACATCTGAAAAAAAGAAACATTAAGCTTTTCCAATTTCAAATAGTGAAATATTAAGTCTCTAGTTCTAGCCACACTTTGGTACCAGTCTTGTGTATGGAATATAATAGAGCTTACTGCTGCAATATATGTTGCATTCTGTGTAATAATTTTATAAATGCAACTCAGTATCTTTCATTTCTCTGTTTTAGCTGGAATGTGTATCAGATATGTTTCCCATGGAAATGCAGATCAGTTCTTCATCAGCATTCCCTTATAACAAGAATGGCAATGTAATTGTTATTTGTTGCTGATCCAAATACATACAATGCAGGAGAGCATGGAAAGGTGTGTTTTTTTTCCACATTGTTTTGTTTTCTATACCTCCCGGCAAGTATAGTTTGGGGAGATGATGTTCAAAAATGTAATTTTCCCAAGCTCTCCACTATGGAATTTTGTGCAGTTTAGGGGTATGAATATTTGCATAGATGTAAGCCTCTCTGAGTTCAACGAGATTTATTCACAAGTATACAATTGCAGCACTTCTTACTTTTTCCCAGCACTCTTCTAAATCAAAGAACCAGTCCTGATTTAATTTTTGCGATAATATAAATGGAATTCCTTGAGTTTGTTCATACCAGAAGTAGACCTTCAATTAACCTCACCTCTCTCCCTCTCTCTTAACACACACACCACCCACACACACAGCCTTCTTTTATAGCTAAAATCTGATTTCAGAATAGCCTATTTGGCCTGCAATCCTCTCTCTGTGTGTTTGAGAGTAAGCTCGACGGAACACAGATGGACTTACTTCTGTGTAAACATGAATTGGATTGCTCTGTCAAGGAACTTTAGATCGAAATAGAACAGGGGGACAAATGGTCACAGAGTAAGACCTCTGATTTCAAAGACCCAAGGATGATTTGCATTTTTCCTTCCCAGGGCATAATTTGAAAACATTCATACTTACATGTAAATTTCTCTGCTTTGAGGAAGTGCCAGTTTCGATCTGTGAGAGTGTTGTAACAGGGTTCAGGAAATGGATTCTTAGTCAAACAAAGTACATTTTTACAGGCTAAATCTATCTCCACCCACCAAATCAGCGTCTTGGCAAGCAGTGTTGCTTTCCTGCTCCAGAAAGAAGGCAGAGAAATCCCTGGCAGATGGTTCAGTCTTGAATGGATTGAAAACTCAGAGCTGTCCTCTTGTCTTCATTTTCACTGTTTTAAATGCGAAATGGCTCACATTTATAGGCTCTCTGTATGGAGAGAATTCAACTGCAGACATGTAATTTAGAAACAAGAGTGCTTGCTTTCATAACAGCATACATTGTTGTTGTTGTTGTTGTTATTATTACACCTTGTAAAAAAAACTACTATCTAGGGCAATAAATAAAATGAGCACATTGCAATATTCAAGTGGTTACAGAAGTACTACAAAAACTCTTGAGATTAAAGGAGCTTCACTGAATAGATCCACAACAACAGTCTCACACATACACACACACACACACATACAACTGCATCTTTTGTCCCATGTGGACACCACATCATGCAATCTGTTCCTCAATGTAATACAGTTAAGGATCTCCATGGTTATCATGTCACTCAGGTCTAGTCTTCTCATGGGCACCATTTCAATGAGGAGAAACCCAGTGATAGTTCCTTTCACATTTCCTTTGACTATTGCAGAAAAGCTTGCAAATTCTGGGTTCTTTAGGGGAAAAAAAGTATTGCCATTCCCTTTTTTTTTCTTGTTAAAGTATTCATTATTATTGTTACACCAGGAATGGGTAGCCTGTAGCACTATATTCATGTAGACATGTACAATATTGCATTCTCAGGTTGCAATACTCTATCACTTTACCTGGGACAAAGGACCACTGGACTCATTAGGAGGTGTGGGGAAATTATTTGAAAATATTTTTAAAAATCCATTAAAATGTGTGTTCTTCAGTATTAAGAAATCCTAGAGAAGAGAATCCTGGACAAAAGATAATCTTTGCAATTTCAGATTTAATCTGTACAAAAATTCATCCAGGTTGTTTTGCACAGAAAATGTTTTTGTTCTGTGCCGAATATACAGCCTATTTCCATGCAGAAAAATGCAATGGTTCTGCACAGAATAAGTCTAGAATTACAAACTACAGTTTCTGAACTACAGTTTTTTAAAACTTTCTGGCAGGAAGAGGAAAATTGCTAAAATTACTTATTCCTTTGAGAAGAAAGTCAGTGAAGAATGACATCTCCACACATTGGAATTTACTTCTGAGTAGACATGGAAATTATTACATATGTCACTTATCCTGTTCTGTTGCACCATAAATTATTGTGTATTTCATTGTACATAACAAAAATGGCCAGTGAAATTGTTTTTGGTTATCCACCGATTTAGATCTAAAAACTGCTGTCTGTCATGCATGACCTTATTGACACCTATTTACAAAACAGATAGCCATGACCATTTCAAATGTGCATGCATGTGATCACATAAAATTTATTTGTAGATAGCATGCCATTTCAGGCCACAAAATATCTGTTTGCGTTGTTTGCAGGGGCACCAACATTCTGAGCCCTGGAGCCCTGAAGCAGCCTCTTTTCCATCTGCACTGTTCTTTTAATTTCTTTTTCTCCAAAATAACTAAGCAGCAGTAACTTTCACACAATGACTTTCGTAGGCCAAATGTCAAAGGAGTATTTTGGGGAAAAATATAATTCACATTTGAAATTTTAAAAAAGGTTTTATATCATCATAACTCCAATAAAATTATATTAGAGAACCTTTTTTAAAAAAAAATACACATAGTCATTAATGGATTCAGAAATGCACAAAACTCAGGGTGCCTGAAAAGAACTGGTTCTTATTAACACATGGACAAAACCTATAGTACCCATTCTTTATGAAATGAACTGTTAAATACTGTTACCTGAAACTGAAAGGTGGGGGACCATTTCAGGTAATTAAAAAAAGACTCTAGTGATCACACCATTTGGAAGAACTTTTGAGTTTTACTATGAGAATGTGGATCTTTCTAGCTCATTTTGATTTTTATTTTTAGACCAAGGTAGAGGAGGGCATCACTTCACACTGATGCCTGGGAGGATAGCAGTTTGATCAAGCCTGACCAAAAAGCCCAACTCTAACCAGTAACAGAACTTCTGAATTAGAAAGCATTTCCAGAAACAGCAGTTTAGGCAAATGCAAGCAGCCTCAGAAGGGGTTAATAGGGAACAGAAATATTTTGGAATTAAATATAATCTAGGAACAACCTTCCCCTTCTTGGGCTTCACTAGATGTGCCATCTGTATTGGGACTCTCCATCCCAGAAGACTATTGGATAGCACAGAGGTCAGAAAATGATCCATACAGTAAGTCTTCATGTATGTGGTAAGTCTTTGCTATCACTGGCCCTTTCCGCATGCGGATATTAAGGGGGCCAATGTGTCTTGCCACGGAAGTCTTCTGCACCTTGGAGCAGGCTAGGTTCGGTTTATTTACCTTCGTTCCGCATGTAATTCTGACTAAATGCGCCCCCATGTGGTGGTAAAGCGTGCTATTTGAAAACCAAAAGAAATCAGTTTTCCAGCTTTCCAGATCAATCCAATTCATACTTTCACAGTGGTGCAGACATGTACATTTGCACCAATGCAAATTGGTGGTCAGGGGAGGACTCATGGGAGGGGCCAGGGGTAGTATGGACTTATTCACATAAACACATATGCAATGACATACTAAACCATGCAAAAAGGGGGGGGCCAATCACAGCCAACAGGGCAGGGTGAGGGGAGTAGCGGGAGTGGCCACGGCGGAGGCAGTGTGGATTCATGAGCTCGCATTGCTCTGAATCAGAATGGAACATACGCAGTAGCTGTGCAGAAGGAAATGAGGGAAAGTCCGCCTTGTTTCAAGCCCAGAAAATCCGGTAAGAAACGGCATGAACCGATTCACCAGCCTCGTGTGGAAAGGGCCACTGTCTCTGCTGTTGTTGCTGTTTCGTCCTCTTTCCTTTATTTCAAGATTCCAAGAGGAAAAAGAAAATGGTCTGTTGTGGCCCTTTTGTACTACATAACAACAGCAACAAGAAAACAACAATACTTGCTTCTTACCTGCCTCTTCCTGTGGATCAAGGCAGAAAACAACAACAGATTAGAACACACCAACAAGATTGGACACATAACATCAATTGAAAACACATAACACCTTTTAAAGAATGTTATCAGACCAAGACATGTTAAAGCAGTATTGCGTACATTAAAACATATCTAGGTAGGCCTGCTAGATTGTGCACTATGGTTTCACTGTAACTGCCATGGCTGCATCCTATGGAATCCTGGGATTTATAGTTTTATGAGGCACTAGAATTTTCTGCTAAGAATTCTAAATAACCATCCCTAAACCATTCCTAAATCCTAGGTTTCCACAAAATAAAACACAGATGTTGTTGGAATCATAGTGCTATAATTATAAAGAGCAAAGATGCCCTTGGTAACAACATATCCACCCCATATATATGCACATTGTATAGACGGGGAGGGGCAAATGTAGTTGCAAAAAATATGTAACATCCTTTGAATGTTGCCATTCATGTCATCTATATAACAAATTACTTTAAACTTTGCTATGATTATTTACTGTATTTAAGTGCATACACTGCCTTTCGTCTGAGGCATTGTGCATAGTCATCCTTTCCATTTTTTATCTCCTCAACAGCCCTGTGAGGTGGGTTAGGCTGAGAGCCAGAGAGTTGCACAAGGTCACGCAAGGAGCTTCATGACCAAGGGGAAAGATGAACCCAGGCTTACCCAGTCTCAGGTCAATGCCCAGTACACCATGATTTGGGCATAATATAAGATGAAACTGCTTTGTGCAAATGAGACTTCATAGAAGATCTCAGGAATCCTCAATCTTTTAAATTGATCTTTCTACTTTTTCTTCTAGAAATGTGTCTCAACATTCTTCACCATCAGCGTTTAGGTCTCCTCTTGGACACTTCTCATCTCTATCAAATCTTGGTTTGCTGCCTGATATTTAGCTATACAAAATATATAATTGTTGCTTGAAATAAAGAACCAGACCTTATTTGAGACAAAAGATGCCCATTCTGTGTTGGAAATTCACAAATGCAACTAACAGGGTTTCTATTATAACCTTTCTGCTACTTATTTCAATCTACCTTTGTGCCGCTGTAGGCATTCTCCATGTGTCATTAATTTGCTCAAGTGCCACATCCTCCCCTAAGAAACTGCCTGAGCTATCTCATCCTGTTCAAGCACTCCTTTGGGCCGGCTCTGAATTGCAGCTAAAGAAACACAAACAAACAACTATTCGTTCCTTATTAAATAAACCACAAACCAGTAACACCCAAATTATACCTGTTCAGCCTTCTTTGCCTATTCAGCCTCAGTCTTAATGGAAAGACGATCAGTCTCTGTGCGTTCTTCAGGTTGTAGCCATCTTCACCATTCTTCCATTTGTATAAAACTGTCTTATTGACTGTGGGCTTGCATGAGAAACCAACAGGAATGTCATGGAGCAGAAATCCTGTAAACATTTTGTAAAATAAACAACAGAGTTGTTGATGCAAGAAATTTGCTTTGGGGAATGCAGAGAGAGAGGGGGCTCGATTTTCTCTCAGGATCATTGAAATCGCTTTAGTCTATATCAATTCTGTACAGCACCCAGCTGGCAGAAGAGACTCATTGTAATACTCTTGTTTTTCACTATCTACTAATTACTGAGATAAATAATGCATCTGCCATTGAGAAAGATTTATGTTTCCTTGACTACAAGTTACAAGATTGCTCCTTAGACTGGAGAAATCTTGGGATGTTAGGGATATTAGACTACTGTATCCTCCAACATTTCATGGATGAAAACTAGGGCAAGCAATATCAGAGTATAGTCAAGATGGAACAAACTATAAATGAGGAAGAATACACAATCTAGGAGAGGCTGCAATAGTTTGCTTTTGTCAGAGTTTACTGGGAAGAGCAAGATTCCACTCCTGATAATCAGAACTCAGCCTGTGAAATCAGGAGAACTAAAGGGTATATCCAAACAGTTGCTTTAACCAAACACTTGGTGATACTTACTTAAGAGGCCAATTTTTTTCTACTCAGCAGTTGAATATTCATTGCCTTCTGTTGCCCCAAGCAAATCATACAGATATTGGATAAGAAAATCCACACAGAGCTAATTGGAACTTCAGAGTAGGCCTGAGGTTTCTACTGCATAGTAAGTTTATGCCCAAAGCCCTAGCTACAACATGTTAAGGTGCTGATTTTATAACACTGTGACTGTAATGGTTCCATACTTTGGGAACCTTTGATGACAATTTTCTACCACAGTGCATCAGATCTGCTCCAAGAACTACAGTCCTCAGCTGAGTGCCTCTGAAAACAGGAAACCAAAGATAAGCCTAGTAGCATAGCTTGACACAAGTCTGTTGTGTGGACCTGCATTAATACTTTCTTGTGGAGATATTTATGTTAGTTTTTGGCCATTTCCTCATGGAGTTTTTAAAACGGTGCAGTCCATCCTCCAAGGAGGAGGTCTGCACCTGGGAGCAGACTGGGTCAGACCTACTTAACGTAGATCTGCACCTCAGCCTGCTCTGGAATGACTCCAAGTGGTCGTCTAGCGTGCTTTTGAAAGACTGCTAAAAACAGGTCTTTCAAAAGCATAGAGCGCACCACTGCAAGCCTGCTCACTTATGCAGATTCGCAGCCTCGCCTCAATGCGAGGCTGCGATCTGCCGGGGGCGGGCTTTAGGTTGGCGAGCTTCAGCGGTTGGTCAAGACCCTCGACCAACCAGAAGCCGCCATTTGGGACACGAGAGCAGTGTGCATTGATGAGCACACACTGCTCCAGAGCATTGTGGACCGGACTGGGGAGCCGAAAAGTCCAGTAAGTAGCAGCGTGGGGCGATTCCCTCGCCCCATGCGGAAATCGCCTTTATTTAAGCTTTTCTTGAGATCCCTCCTTTCTCCCAAGAAGCTGTAAGGAAATAAACTTGCTTCATTGTTTTGTCTTCTTCTTCCCCCCAATAAATATATAAAAACCCAGCACTGGACATAGAAATAATTGACCCAAGATCAGCCAATGAGTTTCTTTTATGGTTCAGTGAGGATTTGAACCAAGTTTCACAAGTCCTCTAACCACTACACAATAGGATTTCCTTGCTATACTCAGTAGAATTTGAGGGAGGGAGGGAGCATCAATTTCCCTGCCTATGGTGTTTAAGAGTAGAAGGTTAAATGTTAATTAAGTATACCAAGAAAGGATATGATTTCCAGTTAGAAAATATTGAGGAAGGTCTGGTAAATCCATGTTGGTATGTAATATAATATCAGCACAAGAGATAAGGTGGAAAATCTATGACACTATCCTGGGGCAGCTGGTAGACTTACCACCGTGAGAGTAACAAATTGACTATGGATTTCACTGTAGTTTGTCATGGAGGTGGTCCAAAACAAATAAAAGTGCTGCCAGTACTGAGCTAAGGTCTCCCAGTGGCGAAGATCCCATTCACCTTAGAACAGCTGTGGGAGGAACAGTGGTAAAATCAGAGTGCATTTGCCACCCTATCATGGCGGGTCCACCAGGCACCCCTTGGCACAGCTGTGGCACAGCTGTGGAAATTGGCTTCAGAAGACCCTGACATCCCAAAACGCTCAGGAAGTCCAATATCTGGCACGGGAGACAAATGCCATGTATTCCCAGGAGTTTAGCATACTATAATCTGGAACACTGCAAAGAATCACAGAGCTGGAAGAGACTACAAAGGCCATCTAGAACAACCTCTTGCTGTATGTAATACAGCACTCTCAAAAGATGGCCATCCAAACTTTGTTTAAATAACCATTTCTCAGGAATGCTTGTTATGTATTTGTGTATAACAGCCCTTGCAGTCTCATCCAACTCCATGTTTCTACAGTTTCTAAGGGTTTTTTTTCCCTTTTTTGTTGACCCAAGTTTTCTCTCTTCACACAGACAACTTGGACAAACAGCATGAAATAATCTGATGGCACATCTTGCACAAACAAACAAACAAACAAACAAATAAATAAATTGTACTTGTTTCTGCTGAGATTCTCCAGGGACCCATAGAAAAGCAGATAAGTAATCTAACTAAAGAGTATGGTTCATTTGAACACGAGTAGAAGTTCAGCCTGCTGGTGAATATAGGTGATTGTGTATTACGCACTTTCTGTATAAGCATTTCTGTGCACTTATGTAAGTCATAAGTGAAAGAGTAGCCCTGCCCAAAGGAAAATGATTTAAATAATCTGTCTCTACTCCAGTGCAGACATATCAGATACCAGTCTTAGGCATTCTTCCACTTGATACAACATGCTAATAATCCAGAGACACCTTTTTACCTGCCCCATAGTGTTTAAATGTTCAATAGTGCCCACCAGAGGCTTTGAATAGCCATCTGCTTTTATACTGAGATAAAACATGGTTTTCATATGAGAAGCTGTCTTGTTTTTGAAAAATGGCCAGGTGAAGCCCACTGAGATCTAGGGTAGCGCAAAAATGCTCCTCTCATCCATCCACCCAAGTTGCCCTTCTGAGGTAGAGCTATCAAATATACATCTAGAGGGAATCACTTCACACTGTTCTCTGTTTCTGTGATTCTATAACACCTCTTTGTTTTGCCCCAACTTTTTTGATGGTCTGGAGAAGTTGAATGGGCACGTTAAATAACCTGAATGATCTGAAGCTAACATCATGTATAACATGTGGGTTCCAGTTAGCTCTTCACATCACCTCCAAGCATTCCTGCCTTCTTGGAACCAACAGCCATGACAGTAGCAGTAAGACTGCAACAAAATCTTTTGTCACTGTCACCTGTACTGCATAAATCCATTGTGAGATCTGTTGACCATTACTTTAAACAAAGAAGGCCAAGGACGTGGGGGGGGGGGAGATGAGCTTTTCAGGAAGGCTAGTTGCATTATTTTAAAACCAATTAGTATATCTACAAAAGGATATAAGCTAAATTTAAGTAAGGTTGATTAATTACAGTGGTTGTAGTTGTTGTTGCTGAAGGATTTTAAAAATTAATCTTTGCACAAATTCCAGGACTGAATCAAAGATCAGATTAAGTTCAGAATATTTCATTCAATATGCATCTATTCATGTGCCTTGTACACCACTTAATATTTATTTTGACTTTGCCTCTAATATTTTATTCCTAAAGGGCTGTGACTAAATAAAGAAAACATAGTGTTTTCATTGTCTTCATCTGTTTTAAAATAGGAAGGATATGTATTAAGATGTTTATATTCCTGTTCCTGTATAAAAAGGGAACAAACAGAATGGAAAATATTACTGTAGGATTCCACTGTTGAGATTCTGAAAGTAATTTTTTTTCATTCAAAATAGTCACTTACACATGCACAGGAGGGATTTTAGACAGACACAGAATTTTAGAAAATTCTTTTTAAAAGGCTCATTTTTACAGTGTTTCATTTTGATCATGGAACGAAAACAAAGTGGGTCCATAGAGAACTCAGATAACTCATTAGTATCCTCTTCTCCCAATTCCCTTTATGATATATTGCCTGTTGTCAATTATATTTTATTCCTCACCTGTGACAAATGCCTCCGTCTGTTTTACTTTCATCTGCATTAAAGGTGTGCTCACCATCTGTAGTTCTGAGAAAATGATCTGGGGAAAAAAACCTAGAGAATTTGGTTCCTAGTTTTTATTTGTCTAACAGCATTGCCAAACAAAGGGCCTTCGAAATTCCATCTATAGCAGAATCTCTCTTTAGCAGCTGTCAACCAGCTGCCCTTGGGAAACTCACAAATAGGGTATTTTGGGGAGAAAGGGCTCCCACTTTTTGCTAGTGGTGTCTGCTACTCAAAGGTATGCAGCTTTATTTCTTTGAACTATATATAGGCTGCCTTTTAGGGATAAAAACCTCTCTGAGCAAGCTTCTAACATATAAATATAAAATGAAGAAAAAATAATTTCCAAATGCATAAAAACCTGTGTGTGTGTGTGTGTGTGTGTGTGTGTTCAAGTTGCCTGTTGATTTATGTCAATCCCATGGATTTCATAGGGTTTTCTTAGGCAAGGAATATCTGGGGGTGATTTTGCCAATTCCTTTCTTTGAAATGTAGCCTACAGCAGCTGGTAGTCACTGGTGGCCTCCCATCCAAATACTAATCAGTACTAACGCTGCTTAGCTTCCAAGATCAGACAAGATCTGGTAACTTTGGGAATTCACGCCCTAAAAGCCATTATGCTAACCTTAATGAATCACTAATTACTCAAAACCAGGAGCAACATAAAACAACAAGGCCAGTAAAAATGTTAAAATCTGATAAATCATTACAAATAGAGACAAAGAATGCATTCAACACCTCAGTAAAGTACTAGAGAAATACAGAGGAAAGAATTTCTTTAAGTTTTTTTAAAAGTCCAAAGAGATAGTGCCTAATATACCTCCTTGGGAGACCATGGCACTCTGCAAAGGTTGGGCTACTAACAAAAATGCCCTCTGCTATGATAGCCAAGCTAGCTGTTCTTATGGGCAGCATGAAAGCAGGGCTCAAGATGCAAATCTTAAGTATGGCCAGGCCAATATGAGGGAAGAGAGTCCTACATCAAGGACATCCATCATCATCCAAAGAAAGCTCAGCTGCAATAATGGCAGTGAAATGTCCTTCCACTTATTACTGAATAGGATGATAGACTATTAGCTATGTTTGATTGCATTTGTTGCAAGACTTCTGCTTTTCTCGTTCTAATAACCCATCCTGCTGTTTATTTTCTTCAGCTCTTCAGAATAGCAGACAGATGACTTGGTTCTACAATTGATTCAAGGGACTTTAGGAGCAATTGTATCAAAGGGCCACATTGTTCCCTTATTTCAAGCAGACAGTAGTCGACCTTGCAGAAAGATCCCCAGCAGACTTCAGAAAACCACTCAAATTTATCATTTTTGGGAGCAGATTCTCAAATTTTATTGTCCACCCTGAAAGTTAAATCCAACCAGGTGAAATCCTAAATCATTCCTGAGAAAGTAGCCTTGACTAGGTGAAAACTTCGAAAGTTTGGGTTCTGGGTGGCAGACACAAGCATGTGTTGAGTGACTGTTGGGCAAAGAATTACATGGTACATAACTCAATCTTACCTTGAGTCTGCAACATTAGCTGCAATGTAAGCTCTCAAAATTTTCTGTCTGCACCTGACCTTGGAGATATCATGGCCAGGGAGATGTAATTCTTGTAAAACAAATTGTTGCCACCCTGTCTATCCCAGCTGAGCTTGATGTTCTACAAGGTACAATGGGGGGCACATCTCTTCTGTTTCACATGGTCTCAGCAACACAGGATAGTTTGCAATGATTTTCTATATTAAATTAGAGATGATACCTCATTTTCAATTAGTTAACCTGTCATTCATTAGTAGTAACAACAGGTTTGAGGGGACTGCAGATAGTCTGTGTCCTCATGGAGGCGGGCAGGTTGTGCTCTCAGGCCTGGCAGAGGCCCTTGGATCCTGCCTGGGCTGAAGTCTCCCAATCATAACAAAAATAAGGTGAATGTGAGACTTTGCTGTGAGATCTATGCTCAGATTTCACACAGACTCTGATGAGACCCCAAGTCTCATGAGGTTTCCCAGCATTTCAGCAAGCCTGTACATAGTCCTGCTGACTTTTTAGCCAGCTATTTTCAGCCAGACCACCAGAGCATCAAGCATCCCACCCTCCCATCTGTTGCATCATCTTGCCTCCAATGCAATTAGGCTTAAGCTATTTGCCTTCATGGGACATGAAAGATTTTTTCCATATTATTGCAAAATAGTGTGTTATTGTTGTCGGTAGTGGTGTTTTGTTTGTTTGTTTGTTTTTTGCCTTCTCTGGGGTTTTCATCCACTTTTCTCCAAACTAGGACCAAATAGATGTGCATTTTCTTCATGTTGTTAGGATCTCTTGTGTACATAGCTGGTACATCCTAATTGGCAGATATGGAAAAGGAGCAGGAGCACAGGATACTATTTAAATTGGGAGGAGGTAAGCCTTGGGGCATCAGAATGACTGGTGTGTATGTGTAGGAGGGAGTTAACCTGCATGTTTGATCATCTGTAGGTTGGTTCATCTTTAGCAGACTCTTCAGTTCACCCCACAGATTTGACTATTTTGGCCAGATGTTTATTTACCCCAGTTGTCTCCTACCCTTCTTGAGCAGATATTGGCCAGGAATCTGCAGAGCTCTGCACTCCCCTCCCTTCTTTTTTCTGGTATTAGTTGCCAAAATTCTTAGGATGTGATTTGGATTTCATGTAATAAAGCAGTGGACGTCACACTTAACCCATAATTCGATGTCTGGCCTCTTTGCCTTGGTACAAAACAACTAATACTGCTGAAGGTAGAGGTGATGGTTGGACTGGAAAGGGCAAACAACATAGAAGCCTGAATTATTTATACTCCATCTTTTTCCTCAGCACCAGAACTCAAGGTCACTTATAAAAGTTAAAATAAATACCACTTAAGATGTATCTGAGAGGAATTGCTTTCCCCTCAAGTGATGTCATTCCTTGCCTCATATCCATTCCCATGTAGTGATTCATCCTCCCTCCTAAATACATAAGAAGGAAAGGCTGCCCTTCAACCCTTCTCTGAGTCCTAATGCAAGTGGTACTTAATTTCTATAGTTGGGTAACTAAACTGCACAAAGATGATGATGATAATCATCATCCTAAGAAGATAGAGACAGAGAGCTTTGATCCTGGGATTTGCAGCTTAGGTATTTAGAATTCTCAACCAGAGAGCTCAAGTGCTTCACCAAACTATACATCCCAGGATTCCACGGGATGTTACCATGGCAGTTAAAATAGAATGTTGCACTCAAGTTGCATAGTGTGAAAGGGCCCTGGAAGGAGTGATCTGTCAGCAAAACACTGAGCTTGCTGCATCTCATGATTTTTCTAATGAGACAAAGGACCAACATGTACAAATGTACATCTCAGAGATTCTGATGAAAATATTTTAAAACTGGACAGAGGAGTTCATTGAGAGTTTGTCAAAGGCAACCAGTCTGTAAAGACATGACAGCCAGCATAGTGTAGTGTAGTATAGTGTACAGCATAGTGTAGTAGTGACTACAATCCTGGAGACCAGGATTTGATTCCCTGCGTGGCCATGGAAACCCACCAGGTGACCTTGGGTGTGTCACACACTCTCAGCCCTAGAAAACTCACTGATTAGGGTCACTTTAGGGTCACCATAAGTTAAAAATGACTTGAAGGCACATACCACACATAGAGATAGAGCACTGAGAATCAGAATGGTGTTGTGATGTGAGTGTCAGACTAGGACTCTGGGAGCCCAGCATCCAGATCCCTACTCATTCCTGGAAACCGACCGGGTGACCTGGGGCAGTGACTAACCTCTTATGAACAAAACTTGTCAGAAAACTGCCCCGCCCTCCATGATAAAGTTGTCATAATTTGGAGTTGACTTTAAGGTACATAACTAGAAATGTAGAGCATCATAGGTATGAAATAAAAAATATGGTGGACAGCATATAGACATCAAATTCTTTTTGATGCTTTTTTCCTTGTGGATTCTCATGTCCTTTTATGTTGGATCAATATTAATAGTGAAACACAAGGAAAGCCTTGTGCTTTTACTGTGTTAGAAAACTGCTGTGGAAGGAATCCATTCCCAGCCTATAGGTTTTTGGACTGCTATCAGAGAATTTGTTACAAATTCTTTTTCTCCGTGTGGACTATCCTCTGTGCCTCTGTCTACAACAGCACTGCATAATTTTTTTGTTTTGTTTTATTCTTTTTCATTTTTTTGAGATGGTTCTCACAAGTTGCATTTAGTGACCTCTCCTCCAGCCCAAGCTATGACAATGATGTTGAAGAGGAAACAAAAATTATAAGGTAAATATTCCCAATGGAGAAGTGAAATGTAAAGATACAGAATAATCAAGCTCCCTGGTTACGACCCTGATTACAAGTAATGGGTTTTTTAACTCCTGTCTTCAATAGGATGCACACTGCATTGTTAGGTTTATTGGGACAGTGAACGTAGCTGTTAAAAGATCTGGAGAAACTGCCTCTTCTCTGCCTCCCTCTGATCTTTGCCTTAGTCTGTATTTGTGTAGGATGTGCCAGTACCTTTGAAAGAAGCAGCCTGTCAAGTGTCATAATGTTAGATGTTTAATTTTCCTAAAAATGAACCTTGAAAACATCTATAATTACACGTCTCCTCCTTTAGCCATCTAGCTTTCATGATGAAGTGAGAGATGGCAGCCTGGTACTTATGGGTATTGATTATTTAAAGTAATGGGCTGAGACTGATTTAATCTAGCTGTGCAACGATAGGGCTCCTAAATGGTCTCTCTCTTCTGTGGAAAAGAAAAAAAAAGCAGATAGATCTCTGAGGTGCAGTGTGTGCTGCTTTGCACCGACAATGTCACACAGTTCCTGAGATACCTGTAACTCATTACACACTGAATACCATCCTTGCTTTGAACACATATTTTCATTATTCCTGTACTGTCCTGGTACAGAGCCATTTAAGGCAACATATTTGCTGTGGCTTAAACAGCTCCAGTACCTGAAATGATAATCATGCTAATCCCCCCTGAAAACAGTGAGGTGTAACTCACTGCTCTAATGTGCACTAATGATCTTTAAAGGGACAGTAATCAACATCAATTTTGACTGGATTCACTTGAACAATTTTGGGCTATAGTAGCTGGTGGCTTCCATGTCAGTGAGGAGAGGAATCCACTCCAGGATTTATTTTGAACTTCAAAGAAACTGCCCAAAGTGCTGGACCCTATCATCCACAAAGTTTTAGACTGTAAATAACCAAAGTGGATACACCACTCCCCTGACATGCTATCATGGCAACTCCTAGCTGCTATGGCAGCCACAAGAGCAAGAATGGCAGCAGGCATGTATACTCTGTGTATATCCCCCCTGTTCTGTTCAGCGTCCTCCTGATAAATATTTGACCATGTAGTCCTAAGAAGGGTTGTGAGCAATCAGATTCACTTCCAAAGGCCTTCTGGTGTACTGATGGAATGGAAAGTATGAGGGAGAATTTTATCATCTTGTGGTATTTTCCTTTTCTATCTCCTACTTTGTTCTACTGGGCAGAAGAAATTAGTTACACCAGCTCCAGGCTGATAGAGAAGAGTCCTGGAGCCTTTTGGACAAATAAAGGGGCTTTGGAGTCAGTAGATCCAAAGAGAGTGGCAGTTGGCAGTTTCTACACCAGTAAAGTGGTGAATCTCCCCCATGGGCTTTGATGAAATTATGAAAGCATTAAATCCAATTTGCTAAGTAAGTTTGGCACCTGGGATAATTCCTTTAACATTCAAACTAAAATCCAGAGCAGATTTACTGCCCCCAAATGCCCCAGTTTAGGGCCTTCCCGTAGCTGGAACTCTGCCAGCCTTACCATTATGCCCTGGAATGTCAATGGCAGCAAGTGGGGCAGAAGCACCTTCCTCCCTGGGATATCGTATCTTCTCTCCCCATGAAGAAAGGTACCTCTAGCTCATCCTAACTCCTTTTAGACAGCTGTTCAAAGGGGTTAAGAGTGCTCTGAAAGATGCTCATCCAAAGCAGCAAGACAATCATATTTTTTAACAATGCAACTAACATAAGCCAATCCTGAAAAGATATGTAGCTGACGAAGTATATATGAGGGTGTTATAACAATGTTTGGGGGAGGATGCATGGCTGACAACTTTTTTGTTATGTACATCATCATAAACTGGCTTACAATCATATAAATGTAAATTGTGATGTTATACAACACTCAGAAAGCGAGCAAAGATGTAGCTACATCTTTGGGAGTGTTGTGGCAAACATCACCAGTAGTATGACCAACACACAACAGTCCTAATGCACAACATGTCTTGAAATACAACAACATGCATGGGACATGTTGCACAGGGGGGCATGTGTCACATTGGGAGATATTGCACATTGGGACATGTTGTCCAGTGGGAGTCCCCAATGAACAACAGGACATCTTGCACAGTGGTGAATTGTGCGTCATGGCATTTCACTAGTGTATCATGTCAGCGATGTCACTCTGACATACTAAAGTTACACATCATAGACTGGTGCAGGATCCTGGCCCATATTTTTAATTTACATTTTTAAAAATTATATTGTCAACAACTACTGGTTAGTTTTATAGGCTTCACCCCTTCATGAGTTACTTCTTATTGCATGTTTGCTGTTGTGTGCCTTCAAGTCATTTCTGACTTATTGCACTCTTAAGGCAAATCTATCACGGAGTTTTCTCGGCAAGATTAGCTCAGAGCAGGTTTGCTGTTGCCTTCCTCTGAGGCTGAGAGAGAGAGAGTGGCTTGCCGTAGGTCACTCAGCGGGTTTCACTCAGTTGAGCAGGCATTTCAATCTTGGTCTCCAGAGTCATAGCGTAATGCCCAAACCCCTACACCAGTGGTTCTCAACCTGTGGGTCCCCCGATGTTTTTGGACTTCAGCTCCCAGAAGCCCTGAGCATTGACCATAGTGGCTGGGGCTTCTGGGAGCTGAAGTCCACAAACATCTGGGGACCCACAGGTTGAGAACCACTGCCCTACACCATGCTGGAGCTCTTATATATGGGCATTATAAAGGGTTGGGATGGTTTATACACCCGATTTAAATTTAATTGCTTAGACCATTAATTTGGCAATGAAATAATGAGTATGCTGGATTACTTCAAGAAACATGCTTATGATATTATCAAGCTCCTTGGAAGAGGAATTTTCAAAGCTGGGGAGGAGCTATCCAAACTGCTTTAATATTCTTTCCATTTGTGTCAGAAATATGCAGAGCTCTAATAAGTGCTGCGCTGGGAAACAGAATCATTCAATTACAAGATGGGGCAGAATATATTCTGTATATGTGTTTGTACATCTCCAGGTGATTTTCAGTAGATCAGCAAGTATCTCTGGCCCCTGTCTGTTTGACAATATCAGTACCAAATGAAGAAAAACTAAAGTGACTGCGTTTTCAGTGCAACTGATCAGTGAGCAAATTGTGTTTTTCTGAGTCTGTCTCTTTGCCCAGTGGTTATGTTTATGAATGCTGCCAAAACTTACTGTTCCATAAAACTGAAAGCTTTCTCTCTCTCTCTCTCTTTTTTTTCTTCATATATTTCTATCCTACTTGTTTATTAAATGGTTGCCTTTGGTAAGGTCTCAAGGAACTCTTCTGGCCAGTTTTTAATTTTTGCATAAGAATTCCTGAGATGTAATTACTTGAATATAGATTTGTACTTGTAGGGAGCACATGTTGGTCCCCCCTAACTATGAAGTGCAGCAGGCTCAATGCTTTAAGCCACCTTATGACAGATGACCCATTCCAGGGTGCTTTCACACTACATAATTAGAATGCTATAACCTATTTTAATCCTGAGATTTGTAGTTTGGTTAATGTCTAGAACCCTCTGGCTGAGAATTCTCAAAGTTGTTGTAGTGTGCCATCAAAATTTATGGCAAGTCTAAGGTAAACTTATTGTGGGGGTTTCTGGGGCTGAATGTGTCCAAGTGGGTATCCATGGCCAAGCGGGGACTCAAACCCTGATCTCCAGCGTACATTGTCCAGTGTTCAAACCACTACACCATGCTGGCTCTCTAAATGCTAATTTTAATTACCCTGCCTAAACTGCAAACCCCAAGATCAAAACCCTCAACCAAATGACATTCAGGTAGACAATAAAATAATGCAAGCAAAGATTGCTACTGGACTGCACACCCCCCAGATCTGATGTGGTCTAATTGGCAAAATATGATTTAATTAGAAAAATACATTAATTGACATTGGTATAAAAATAGACCCCGATATGACCGTAAGGCCAAGCTGAGGAAAGGAAAAATACTGACTGAACACATGTGCTGCATAGTAGGTCAGAGATCCCCTCTAGGCATAGCCAAGGTCCTCGTCAGGATGATCACCAGGTAACTCCAGAGATAATAGGCTTAAGCTGAAGCTGTAATGTCTCTGCTATTACACAATAGTGACAGGAAGTTTTCACCAAAAACATTGATTGTTTCAGCCTAGCACCTGGATGTTTCCCTTCATTGTTTCTTTATCTGCCCACTATTTCAGAGCTATTATGACAGCCATTAACTCTTTGTCACTTAACACTAAGACAACTCCATCTAGACCCCATTCTCCATGTTGCAACTTCCATTGTTTACTCAGTCAGACAGCCATTTACACCTGTTACTGCAGTTTAGGCCTATTTGGAGATAGCACCCGATATCACTTTGATATCATAATTAGACCTTATTCTACCACCCTTCTCCACGTGTTTGTGAGGCCCCTGGACAAGCACGAAACTAGGCTGCTGAAATATTCTCAAACAATACAGCCATGCCAGAAATAGCCAGATTGCAGCTTCAGGAGACCTCCCGGCAAACACCACATTATGTACACGCGCTACCTACAAAAGGCTCCCTGCCCCAAGCAGGCAACTTGACAAAGGCTGAACCATCCACTGTCAAACGTTCCACATTTACATACTGGCTACACCATTGTTAATTTGGCTCTGATTCCATCATGCTAAATTGTGACCTTTCGGAGACATTGTCTCGCACCCAAAACTCATTGTTGTCCCCGAATAAGGCATAGCCTGCAGTCACACTTCTCCCTATAAAAACCCCTGATTCCGAGACCTTCCTCAGATCACTCTCGAGTTCCAGACCGCCTTACTGCCACATTGCTTGGAGAGCTTCCCCTCAGCTCCACATGCTGGGATACATCAAACCCCAGCATTGCTCCCTATCTTCTTCCAGGCATCAGGAACAGGTTTAGTATCACCCGAATTAACTATCCCTCTGAAAATCCCACTATCTTACTCACACCTTTATTTTCCTTAGTTATCTGTGTGCATCTGTTGCTTACATTGTGTGCCTGTATTTAATAAAGGTCACTCATTACTTTCAAACTGGTCTGCTTCTTGACTTTGCCTGACCCCGTAAACACTGGGTTACAAGATTCCGCTGCGTTATCCTGGCTCTCATTTTGCCGACCAGTGCTCTTGACTAATTTCCTCAAATTTACGTAATTGCAAGGTTATTTAGGTGTCCCTCCCGGGACCCCCAGAAAACAGGATAACACACCCTTGTCAGGGATTCCAGACAGGGGACCCTGGGAGAAATGATCAGCCCACTGCAAAGATGTTGCATCGTGCCCCAGCTGTGGGTGATTGCAAGGTTGCATAAGAAACTGGGGTCGTGTGCAGAAGGTAGAGGGTGGTGTGCAAACCCTTACCTGATTGGTTGTAGATAGGTTGTAGATATGTATATAAGAAAGCAATCCCCTGTCTGTATTGTCGTTTGACCAAACCTCGTGCTTGGTGCAAGCCTCTGTTCTATGTTTTGTATATAATGGAACTTTGATGCAAGATAAATTGCCTCCTGTTTTGGAAGAAACTCCTCTGTGTGAGAGTATCCTTATTGGGGAACAAGGTTGCTGCTGTTGGCTCGCTGCACTCTGGCTTTTCCGCTGCATTTCTGTGGGGCTGAAACTCCTATCATCCCCAACAGTGGTTATGGGCCCAGTCCCAGAAGTCACAGCATCCACAGCACACCTGTAGTTGTTTTTCCCCGGATATTGGACTGTGGTTTTGGCTGTCTGTCTGATTCCAGTGCTTGAGAAATCTGTTTTTGGGCAGTGAGACAGTTAATCTACAGTCCGGAGCTTGTCAAGGTCACTTTGGAGGCTGGCCAGCTGCATTCCTGTGTTTTGTTTTTACAAAGGCAGCAGAATGGCTGAAGGAGGTTATCTGCGTTTTGATAAGCTTACTGACGCTAATAATCAAAGCTGGCAAATTTATGTTAGACCCGCTTTGACGAAGGAAAACTTGTGGCACGTTTTGCAAAATGAGAGACAGCCCCCAGAAGGAGTGTCTGCTGCTCAAATAAATGCTTTCCGTCTGGCTGACGAAAGAGCAAAAGCAGTTATTTTGCTTACTTTAAGCCCTTCCCAGTTGATCCATGCTGCTACTGCAGATACAGCGTATGGCCTCTGGGAGGTTCTGAAGTGAGTTCATCAATCTTCCTCTTGTTTGCCCAAGATGATATGGACAAAAAGACTGTATAACACAAAGTTACATCCTGGAAATTGTGTGAAGGAGCACCTCATGCTGATGAAACAGTTGTTCCAAGAGACAGCCAACAGAGGGGTAAATATTCCAGAAATCCAGAAAAGCTTTATTCTGCTGGGAAGCCTGGGACTATTTGATGTACAGCCTGCAGGGTGTGCGTGAGGAAATGCTGACTGTAGACTTGGTAGCTGGGAAGATTTTGGAGGAAGTCCAAAGGAAGCAGTTCGACTCCAGATTGCAGAGGGAGGGAGAAACAGGCAGCCAAGAGGGAGAGGCAACTCGAGAGGAGGCGTCTGACCTGGAGGAAGGAGTGTGCAGCTTTGCCAGATGCTGCTATAGATGCAAGAGAGTGGGCCATCTCCAGAGAGACCGCAGGATACCAGCACCCAGCAGAGGGAAGAAGACAGCCCAGAAGCGGAAGGGCGTGTCATCTCAGGCTGAATGCCATGTGTTTGTGGCAAAAGAACAGTCTGAAAGTGGTGTGTGGTTGCTAAACAGTGGTGCAACTCACCACACGGTGAACAATTTAAAGCTATTGAGTAATGTTACAAATGCAAATATAACAGCAATTTCCCTTGCAGATGGGGCACCAAGCAAGGTGCAGAAGATGGGTACTGCGTATGTGCCATGTTTTGGGAAATCGTTTGATAATGTATTGTGTGTGATAAATTTGCAGAACTGTATTTTGAGTGTCTCCCAACTGGCCAGTGAGGGTTACAAAGTGGTGTTTGAAGGGGAGAAATGTATAATTACTGCAAATGGTGTTTTTTGTGCAAAAGGGGTGAAAAAGCAGGGTTTGTACCACATGTTACCCAAGGGAGAAGTGACAAACGTTAACCCTTTGTGTAACAAGCCCCCACATGAAAAATGCATCCATTACCTACACAGAGTAATGGGCCATGTCAACTACAATGGTTTGCAAAAGCTGGCAAAGGTATGCCCTGGGTTAGAGGTCAGAAATTGTCCTAAGTTCCTAGAGTGCTCTGTGAGTAAAAAGGTAAAGGTGAAGGTGTTCCCCATTGCCAAAAAGAGCAAGTGTGTCACCCAAAGGCCATTTGAGGTTGTTCATGCATATTTGGCAGGTCCATTTAAGCCAATTGCTGGACAAAATAGGTTTTTCCTGGTAATTGTAGACAGGCACACCAGGTTTTCCTATGTCTATCTGCTGAAAGAGAAGAGCCAAGCAGCAGATAAGTTCCAAGAGTGGGTGAATACTGTTGAGAGGGAATTTCCTTACAAGTAGCTAGTCTTGTGTCAGACAGAGGGGGAGTATTCCGGTCCAATAGCCTGCAAGCCTGGATGCGTAAGAAAGGCATAAGGCATAAAACCACCAACCCTGCATCTCCCAGGGAGGATGGTTTGGCAGAAAGAAGAATTAGGCTGTTAAAACAAATGAAGGACTGTATGATGGAGGATGCCCAAGCCCCAGCAGGACTTTGGGGAGAAGCAATTGCAACAGCAAACTACCACTTAAATAGTGATGTGGAGTTCCAGTGTGAACCAGACTCCATATTACCTATTGTATGGTAGAATGACAAACTTGAAGCACCTACGTGTTTCAGGGCCAGTTTGCAACTGTGTATGTTCCCCCAAGTAGAAAGTCTGGAGAGGAGAAATCTAGATGGTTACGTTTCATGGGCTATGAAGGTAACAAATATAGATTTCTACATCATGCTAACAGAATTGTGTATTCTAGGAGTGCAAAGTTTGAAGTCTATTCAGGTTGGGATAGACTGCACTGTAATCAAGAGGTCTTGATTCCTCTGGGTAAAAGTGTGAAAAGTGTTCCCGAGAATGGAGGGGCGGTGATGTCTGATGAGGAAAAGGACAGTGTTCCTGATACACAAGAAAGCTCTGGAAATAGAGGGGTGTTGATGTCTGATGATGAAGAGGAAAGTACTGAGGAGGAGAAGCCAAAAGTCTCACTCGACGTCACACCAAAGAGCACAACACCGCCACCTAGCCTTAAACCTGCATTTATGGTCAAGAGAGAGCCTCACTCTGAGATCAGCAGTAGTTCTAGCAGTGGTTCCAATGAAAGTAGGTCAGGAAGTACTGGAAGTACTCAACTTATTGAGTCAGGAAGTAAAGTTATGCTGGTCCCTAAAAGGGGCCCAGGGGGAGGGTATTTTGTTGTCCCGTGTGACTGAGGCAGAAAATTAAAGTGTAGGACTAAATACATTGTGGTATTGTACCAAAATGTGAGGCAAATGATCCAAGATGGGATTTTGTGTTTGCGGTATTGTCCATCTGAACACGCTGCGGATTTGCTCACAAAGGCCCTTCCAGTAGCAAGCCATGAAAAGTTGGCAGGTAAACTGGGCCTTGCCGCCAGAGTGTAAGGTGGAAGATGAATTGTACCCATGACTGTATATACTGTGTGTATTACGTAACATGTTTTGTATAACATGTGTATATTGAGAAATGTCCTATACAGTGGCCTGACCATTTTGGAGGGGATTGTCAGGGATTCCAGGCAAGGAACCCTGGGAAAAATGATCAGCCCACTGCAAAGATGTTGTATCATGCCCCAGCTGTGGGTGATTGCAAGGTTGCGTAAGAAACTGGAGTTGCGTGCAGAAGGTAGAGGGTGGTGTGCAAACCCTTACCTGATTGGTTGTAGATAGGTTGTAGATATGTGTATAAGAAAGCAATCCCCTGTCTGTATTGTCATTTGATCAAACCTTGTGCCTGGCGCAAGCCTCTGTTCTATGTTTTGTATATAACGGAACTTTGATGCAAGATAAACTGCCTCCTGTTTTGGAAGAAACTCCTCTGTGTGTGAGTATCCTTATTGGGGAACAAGGTTGCTGCTGTTGGCTCGCTGCACTCTGGCTTTTCCTCTGCGTTTCCGTGGGGCCAAACTCCTATCATCCCCAACAACCCTTGCCTTCCAGGCGGATTTTGAGTATAAAAACCCTCCATTTTGGGCAGCCTGATCCAGTACCTCACTTGCTGCAACACCACACTATCACTCTGATTCCCAAACAAGTACTATCCTTAGGCACAAGTCTAAGTCACATGGCTGTTTTCATTGCTGCTCTTTGGACTGGTAATTATCCCCCATTCCCTAAAAACTTTGCTATCAACAACTTTCTTCCCTTTATCCTCAGTTAGCTCTTGTGCAAATGTATGAGTGCTTGAATCTTTTGCATGTGTGAGGGAACTCTTTAATAAAACACATTTTTGTTTATTTTGGACTCTCTGGCTGGGTTCTTTTCTGCATGAATCCTATAAACATTGGTGGAAGATCTCACTGAGTTACTCCCCTCTCACAGGCCTCATAACTGAGATAATTAATGTCCCACTATCACATGGATGTACTGGCATCGAAGTGGGACCCCTGAGTCATCCACATTTTGGGGCAATGCAATGACAACATAAGATTTATTGAATAACATGTTGTTGAAAACAGCAAACATGTAATCTCACTCTCCACTTATTACAATGTATGAGACTGCTTCTGCTTTAAATTTTCCCTGTGGTATCCCCTCAGATAACTCACTCCTACCTCTTTCCTCCTGTACCAGACACACACAACTCCTGTCTAACCAGTTGTACTTCTGGTTTACAGCCTCCTTCTCCTTCAAAGGCTCTTGTTTTATTTTATTATTTTTTTAAAAAAAACTCTCCATTGCTTCTAAGACATAAAGTTGCTTCTAAGGCATAAAGATTAATCTTTAATCTTTTGTTAGTCAATGTCATACTCATTTGGTGCATGGGACCACTGCTTCAATATATTACCTCCATTCCCAGGTCCCTTTCACACTAAACAATCATAGCACCATTATTCCACTTTAACTGCCATGGCAATGTACTATGGGATTCTGGGGCTTGTAGTTTGGTAAGGCACTAGAACTCTGCATAGAATTTTTAATATCCTTCTGCTAAACTGCCAGTCCCAGGATTCCATAGATATGTTGCCATGGTAGTTAAAGTAGAATATAGTGCTATAAATACATAGTGTGAAATGCTTCCCACTCATGAAGCTGCCATGGATTTCTCCCATTTTCTGGTAGTAGTGGTGATTTTTTTTAATATATATATATATGTATATGTATATGTATATGTATATGTATGTGTGTGTGTGTGTGTGTGTGTATATATATAATTGTACGCTGAAATGTTGGTATGTAGTTTAATTATATATATATATATATTATTAAACTACATACCAAGATTTCAACGTACAGTCTACACATAACCACTTACAAAGATACTACTACAATATATACAAATAGTACAATTACTACATACTAAGTACATGATTTAGACAAAAACACTGAGTGAGAAACAGCCTTATTATATTCTTAAGAGTATCATGAAATATACCTCCCTGTATAAGAAAGGGAGAAACTAATGTTCTGAATATTGCAGATCTGCATCAACCTCTGATTACACACACACACACACACACACACACACACAATAACAATATCATTTTTCATAATAAATTCTTATTGTCTCACATATAATATTAATGGTATTCCTTCCCATCCCTGTTCTGCCAAAGAAAAATCAGTCACATCAAAACTTCTCCTCCTTCTTCCACCTCCCTCCACAATATTACCTGGGGATTATTGCCCATAATTTATAATTACAAATATTAACAATAAATTACATTGTTCCTACTTATTCTTTGAGAATATACTGTATTTTAAAGTATAGCATATTCACCCATAAAACTAGAGATAAGACTTTAATTAAATGAAGTCCAAAAAGGAATCCCCTAATCACTCCAAATACTCAGCACTGAAGACCATTGGTTGGAATTTTCTTATTTTGAAGAAATACTGTAAAGAACTCCCAGGCCTTATAGAACTTACTATCCATCTTGTTCTCCAATCTGTAAGTCATTTTGTCCATCTGTGCAATTTCTGTAACTTTTTCTAACCATTCATCGACCATGGGGATGTAAGTCGATTTCCAGTATTTAGCATAGACAAGTCTGACTGCCACAATCAAATGCCAAATTAGTCTTTTTTTTAATATTTTTATTAAGTATTTCAATTACATTATTAAAAGAGAAAGGAGAGCCAAAAAAGGAAAAAACCAGAAAGAAAAAACGAAACACATAATAACGTATCGTAGATATTATCTTCCTCATTTCCCTAATTAAATCATCATATTTTCCTTAATGTCCAGAATTTACCCTTATTTCTTATTTTCATAATTATCCTAATATTCTAATAGCTTCTCCTTTACTCCCCCCATTTCCCCTCCCCCACTTCAAGAAGTGAGTGCTAACATATATCTATTTCATCCTCTATATTTCTATTCTTATTAATTTTGCGAGACCATTATTTTCCCTAATTTCTACTATAACTTTTCAGGTCTATTTTACAATACATATATAATATGTATAACCTACATATAAACAAACATAACATACATAACATCTTCATATGAGTATCGCTTCTTAAATATTTTTCTGCTTCAATATAAACATTCTAATTCTTTATATATTACATGTAATGTCTTTAAGTTTAACTTTTCTATTAACCATATCAAAACTCTATCTCATTACCGATTTCCTACTTATCCTATTCGTTCTATTTCCATTATATTATTACTTGCTGCCAATAGGTAACCCCCAACATTAAACATACCATTATAAAATAGTCCAAAATTCGTAATTATCTTGAATTTATACTTCAACCCCCCTAATAGCCTTTTACCCCCATAGTCGTTCCCATAGAGGTGTAACCAAATTCCATCTGTCTTCATTCTGATTCATAGGTCTCTCTGATGTCCATACCCTGATCCTATCATATTCTACCATTTCATATAGCTTCATTGACCAATCCTCTATCTTTGGGGGTTCACTTTGTTTCCACCTTTGTGCATAGCTCAGTCTAGCAGCTGTGATCATATACAATAAAATCCTTTGTTGTGCTTTGTCTAGCATAGGTACTGAATCCAATATTTTTAATAGGTACAATTCTGGGTTTAATAAAAAGTTAATATTAAATATATCCTTAGTTATCCCATGTATTTCTTCCTAAAACTCCTTAGCTCTCATGTACGTCCACCATATATGATAGAATGTGCCTCTGGCTGCACATTTCCAGCACTTCTCTTTCTCTCCTCTACGAATCTTTGCTAATTGCACCAGTGTTAAGTGCCACCTATATATCATTTTATAGAGATTTTCTTTCAAACTTGTGGATTGTAACAACTTCCATGTCCTTACCCAAGATCTAGACCAGGTCTCCAATGAAGGTATGACCTATATTCCTGGCCCATTTTATCATGCTTTCTTTGACTATCTCTTGCTCCCTTTCTATCTCTAACAGTATCTTATAAATCTTCCCCACTTTATGCTCCACATCTTTAATAAGTACTTCATCTAATTTAGTCTCCTTCATTTCAAATCCATCTTGTTTCCCATCAATTTTAAATCTCTTTTTTAACTGTCTTATCAATAACCAATGGGTATTTAATCCTTTCTCTTTTAACTCCTCTCTAGATTTAAATTGTATATCTCCATCCTGATTTTTTATAAGATCTTTGTAGGTAAGTCAATTGTCTATCTTGGGTTTTTCCCTTTTATAAAAAGCTTCACGGGCCAAAATCCAAAGTGGGGTTTTTAAATAGAATCTCCTGTTATATTTTGTCCAGACCCTTAGCAACCCTTTTCTTATGAGGTGGTTTGTAAAAATTTTATCTATGTTAGCCTTCCCATACCATAAATAGGCATGCCAACCAAAATAAATGTCTTCTCCCTCTATTTGTAGTATTCTCTGATTTCTTAAATTGACCCATTCCGATAGCCAATCTAGGCAGTTCGCTTCGTAATATAACTTTACATTTGGTAATCCCCACCCTGCCCTTTCTTTTATATCCATTAATATTTTTTGTTTGATTCTTGGTTTTTTCTTTCTCCATATGAATTTCATTAAATCTTTATTCCACTTCTTAAATGGGCTATCATTTGATAAAAGTGGTAAATTTTGAATTAAAAAATTCATTTTTGGTAATATATTCATCTTAACAGCAGCTATTCTGCCTAATAAAGATAAATTTAATTTATCCTATTTCTCTAATTCTATCTTTATCTCTTTCCACTTTTCCCCATAATTGTTATCAAAAAGTTTATTATTCTTAGAAATTACTATTCCCAAATATTTAGCTTTTTTTGTTAAGCTAAAATTAGTTTTTTCTTGTGTTTCTTGCTCTTCTATCTTTGACATATTCTTAGTTGTTATATATGTCTTCTCCTTGTTAACCTTAAATCCTGATAGTTCTCCATACTGATTTAATATATCATTTAAAATACTTATATCTTGCAATGGGTCCTCTAATGTTATTGCCAAATTGTCCGCAAAGGCTCTGATTTTGTATGTTTGTTTTCTAACTTTAACCCTTTGGATTTGTTTCTCTTCTCAAATTTTTTCTATTTAATACCTCTAATACCATAATAAATAATAAAGGGGATAAAGGACATCCTTGTCTAGTTCCTTTTCTTATAGCTATGGCTTCCATTCTCTCTTGTTTATTATTATCTGTGCTGTTTGATTTTTAGATATTAAGTTGATCCAATTTAAGAAGTTATTACCTATATTAATCTTTGCCAATATTTCTTTCATAAAAGTCCAATTAATGTTGTCAAATGCTTTTTCCACGCCTAACAGAATTAGTGCTAATTTCTTTTCATTATGTTTATGGAAGTGCTCCAAAATATTTATTATAGTTCTAATATTATTTTTAGGAATGAATCCATTCTGATCATCATGAATCCACTCCTGTAGAACTTTCTTTAATCTCTCTGCTAGTATCGATGCAAAGATTTTATAGTCTACATTTAGAAGAGATATTGGTCTATAATTCTTCATCTCCAAATAGTCTCTCCCCTCTTTGGGTAGCAAGGTGATATTTGCTTCTCTCCATGTTTGGGATAGATCTTCTTTTTCCAAATTTTGGATTAGTTTATATAATGGATCTACTAGTTGTTCAGTGAATGTTTTATAATATAGAGCAGTGAATCCATCCGGACCTGGAGCTTTTTGAGACTTTAACCTTTTTATAGCTTCTACGATTTCTTCTTTAGATATTGGATTATTCATTACCATTCTTTGCATCTCAGTGAACTCTGAAATATCATTTTCTCTTAAATATTGTTTCATTTTATTTAACCTTTCTTGTGTCAAACTAGTCTTTTGGTACAGCGATCCATACTGTTATCTGCACCAGAAATTCCTAATAAAAAAATTTCAGGAATTAATTCAATTTTTGTTTTCAAAATGTTTTGCATGCTGGCTCGTATGGCGTACCAGAATCTCTTTGCTTTATCACATCCCCACCACATGTGATAAAAGGAACCCACTTGGTCTTCACATTTCCAACAGTGATTGTTCATATTCTTATTCATTTTGGCTAGTCTGTTGCGTGTCAAATGCCATCGATACACCATCTTCAACACATTTTCTTGAAGGGCATAATTCTAGAGTATACCATATTATTTTTCCAAATTTTTTCTCATTTTTCCAGAAGGATGTTATGGTTGAGATCTCTGGCCCAATTTATCATACAGTCGTTAACTAACCCTCCCTCTAAATTATAAGTTAATAACCTCTTATACAACCTCAAAAGTAGCTGTTTTTCTCCTTTGAACATAAGATCTTCCAATTCAGTTTGTCTTAATTCCACCCCTTCAGTTTGTAAGTCCTTCTTAAATCTTTCTCTTATTTGCATACAGGGAAACCATTGTATTTCAAATCCTTCCTCTTTTAACTGTGGTTGATCTTTCAATAAAGCAACTTCTCCATTTTGTTTTAACAGATCGTAGTAGTGGTACTTTCTGATGTTTTAGTTTTGTCCTTCTCCTCTTCCTCCTCAACCATCCATATTAGCATTAAATCACTAAGCGACAATGATAAAACAGGAAAGACAAGGCAAGGAAAGTGAGGAGAAGACTCCATAACAGAAATCTCAGTGGAGTTGGAATGCAGGGGGTGGGAAGAGCTGAAGCGGTGATTCTCTCCCAGACTATTTCCCTGTTTAGCCTTAGTGAGCTCATACTAATTAAGAGATTTATTTTTTAAATGAGCCATGGAGGTGGGAGTTCTGTAGGATCTGAGGTTTTTAAAAAAGCCCATAGGAAAGTGTAGCAACAGTTAGAAAAACAAACAAGAACCAACATTAAATACCAGAGAATATTTTGACTCAAATTGCTCCAAATAAGCCTGCCTGAATGAGCCCATGAATAATAATACACTGGTGCTAAATAACTGGTTAGCATGCAGTCTTTAGAAGACTCTGTTAATTTTCTGAAATATCTTCTTGTTCATACAACAGCATCAGCTCATAGACCACGCAGGGAATGGTGGTGGGGACCTCATCTTTAAATGGCTGGGAGAGATGAAAGGTGTAGCTATGGTGAGGCTGGAAAGTGAAGACATTCAGACAAGAGTTCTGCTCATCCCCCATGAAATGTTTTCTCAGTTCCCAAATTTCTAGCATTGCAAAAAATTAAAACTCCAGTGGACTACTGAGTGTTGGCACCAAAAGAAAAGGGGCAGGAAAAGAGACCATGAGAATGCAAATAAAGCAACTATAAGAGTTGTAGGTGTGAACAATTTTAAAGTTCTCACTCTCTGCAGTCCTGGAAACCAGGAACTAAAGAAAAATTATTTGGAGGGGCAGAATTCTTATTTGTAGGACCAATACCCCCATTCACCCTATAGCTACACCCCTAGAAAGCCTCTCCCAGTTGATCCACATGCTAACCTTGTTACACACTAATTATTTTTCTAGTTACTTAACATAGACAGCAGACACAGCAGTTAAGATACTGTCTCCACTGAGGGATTTCTTATCCAGCTACCTGTTGGCTAGGAAAGCATATATTCTTGCAAATGAGTTTCTTCCGTCAGTTCCTCTGTCAGAAATCATCCAGGCACCTGAGGGTCCTGGGAAGACAAAAGGGGTTTGCTGCTCCCAAGAAGTTAATCTATAACACTGTTGACAACTGAAAAGGCAGAAAGAAGACTTAGGTGGAGGACCGCTGTTCCCCCTTAAAGGAACAAGCAAATATGTCACAAATTAGCGAACTTTTGCTACATTATAACCTGAAAGTTATTCAGATAATACTGGTTCAAAGTTTCATGAAATATAAGCCTGACTACATAGTGGTGCCTACACACACAAAAATTTAACCTCAGGAAAAAAAAAGAATCATGGTCTAATTACTCCTGCCTGTCAGAAATGGTTACGCAGACTCATCCAAATTACTCCTCTTTCTCTTAATCTTCCCCCATGCAGTGAAGCAAGCAGCTTCTGTATGGGAAATGCCTGATCTTTCCTGTCTTCATCCTTTATCATATCTGTATACAGTCCTTCACATAGTGCAGTGGTTCTCAATCTGTGGGTCCCCAGATGTTTTTGGACTTCAGCTCCCAGAAGCCCTGAGCATTGACCATAGTGGCTGGGGCTTCTGGGAGCTGAAGTCCACCAACATCTGGGGACCCACAGGTTGAGAACCACTGACATAGTGGCACTAGATTTTTGTTTTATTTAGGGACTGTGTATGAGGTCCTTTCTGAGGCCACAGTTAATGTGTTCTATCAAGCCAGGTTCAGCTTATGTTTATCGTTTGTCTCTGACCAGATGGACTTTTAACAGTTGCCAACCATGCACACTCAATTTCTGTGCTAATTAAGCAAAGTAGCTCATTTGTTTGCTTTCCTTACATTAATATTCCCCACAAAAGCACCCTTCTCCATAACACAGGGTGTTTTAGTCTATCTGAACAGTCATACCATCCTAGAACATTTTAAAAAATAACCAGAAATTGCTTCTCTTCTGCACTTTGTAATTTAGAATTAATTGGGAACTCTTCCAAAGCTCATCTATAGCTAAACTGTTTGGTTTTTCCCCAAGCACTCTCTATAAGAAAAGGCTACAGCAGGACACGAACAGCTATGACCTGGATGTTTTTGTTTTATTTTGTTTTTAGAACAAGATAGTAATTGTTGCATTGTTTTGTTTTTAGATTTTATTGATTTATATGTTGGGAAGTCAGTATAGGGTGAACCTGTCCCAAAAGAAATTAAAGAACTACAATTTAAAAATGTAGAAGGTAAACAGTATTTTTGTCAGAAGAGATACTGTAATTCCATGCTGGCAGATCTACGTATCCAAAGTATGAATGCAGTTTGTCTTCCTCAACCCCAAAAAAAGGACAGTAGAAGGAACTTTTTATATAGAAATTCTAATTTATAATTGTGCGATATTTATTTATCCAACTCTTGGGTGGGAATCAAGTGGCCTTTCAGACATGTTCAATTGCAGCTCCCAGCATTCCTCACCACTCGCGAGGCTGCCTAGGGCTACTAAGAATTGCAACCCAAAACAATTGATCTGCCACCTAGCCTGAGGCATCTCTATATAGCTAATTGTCAAGGTAGCCTTCAAAAACTAGTTACATAAGAGTAAAAATAGATAGATAGATAGATAGATAGATAGATAGATAGATAGATAGATAGATAGATAGATAGATATTCAAGCATAGTAAAATTATTGCTACATTGAGACATCCCCCACCAGAGAAGAAATTATGAACTTTTTCCAACACATTCCTACTGGGATATAATCCTCATTCATTTCAGTAAGGTTTATTTCCAAGTAAGGGTTTTCTGAGATCTCACCTTGGCAATCCTAAAAGCAGAATTTAAAAAGCTCATGGTGTTTTAGCTAGCCTAGGGAAGGGGTTTTATTGAAGCAACGGCTTGTCAGGATTTAAAACAAGAAACTTCTTGGTGCATCATGTCCCAGTAATGGAAATGTTGAGCAAGAGAAGAATGCTTTTCTTTTGGCTCCAGGTAACTGTAACAGATGTTTTGCGGGAACCAGAGAGAATAATTTGGGGATCATATAAGTAACACTAACAAGATAATGACTCAAAGTAATGACAGGCATCAACTTTTTCCTTCAAGAACACAAGTATACTCAACTGCTACATTCTTCTCCCTCACACAGGGACAGCCTGTACCACATTCAAGGTCATGAGTTACACTGAGGCAAATGATTTGCCTCGGATGTGTCATGAAAGGGTTAAAAATAAATATTAATTTGACTTATTATTCCAGTATTACTGTAAAAGAGTGGGAGAGGAGCTGGTATGTTTTTCTCCCTCAGATGTCAGAATAAGACTATAGCCTTGGGCAGCTGTACCACCAACCTTACCCAAGATAGGGCAGGGTTGTCACTGTTCTCTGATAAACCTCAAGCATCAAAATGACTTAGGTCAGCTATGGCCCCTCATCAGCATTTCAAGAAACACCTCCATGAAATTCTAGTTGAAACACAGGCATTCAAAATTCCAGATCCCCAAAGATCAAAGCCCTGTAAAGACAAGGGAAAACAACAATCCAGAAATATTAAAAACCATACAGTTCTTATTTTTCTGAGCCTATATTGTGCTTGCTCATCCTTGAGGTCTAACCTAGGGGCTTCTCCCAACACCTATGATGCTTACAGGAGATATGATGAAAATAGAATCCCTGTAAGAAACACAATGACAAAGAGGACATGACCTCCTTTATCTGCAGCTACTTTTATCTAGATTTAGCTGTGCCTACTTTAATTTTCGTGTAAGCTGCTTTGATCCTCACTATTGAGCGAATGGTGGGATATACAGCAAATAGATACCTTTAATAGTTCTGTGGAAGAGAGCATTTCAAACTGGTGATTCTTGTTGCCTGATAAAATTCCTTCTACTACACAACTACTAAAAGTACAAGAGCCCATTCCTTTCTGTATGCATAGCCTCCAACTGCCTTCATTTTGCCAGAATCTCCTGGGAGTTTTCTACCTGGTCCACCATGTGGTCAGTTTGTCCCAGCAGATCCTCAGTGCCATATCCTCACACACAGAGAAACAGATCATTTTTTTCCTTCAAATTTCAAGCTGCACTTTTGCTCATGATCCTCTTAAGACAGGAAACAGCCAAGTTGTGGCAGCAGCTTACTTCTTCATATTCTAACACCCCTGCCCCACTTTTTCCTGGACTTGGCCACTCAGTGGAAATATTACGGCAGTGGTTCACAAACTTTGGTCCACCAAATGTTTTGGACTTCAGCTCCCAGAATTCGTGACTGTTGGCCAAGCTATCGAGAGCTTCTGCAGGTTGAAGTCCAAAACACCTGGAGGACATGCATGGTCACTGTCAGGGTCATTGCTACATGCTGCTGCTTTGAGGGAGAGGGTAATGGAAGAGGAAAGAAGGTAGACAGGCAGGCAGGAAAAATTATTATAATTTTCTGCTTTATATAAGCTAACTTGGGAAAAAGGTGGGATATAAATAAAGTAGTGATGATGCTAATGTTGATGGAAAAGAAGTTGAAAGAGGTTGAAAGGTGCATCTGATGTACCTATTGCTTTGGAGTAAAAGAGGTGAAATGAGGAATTGGCCGCATTTTGATCTTTATTGCCATACATTTTATTTCCTGAACAGGCTAGCTGTGCCTCCAACAAGTAAGGTACAATGATTTAAGGAAATGGAAGATGCTGCTCCATGTCTAAAGTTGTGGGGTCAGCAAGCAAGGGTCACCTGCTTAATGTATGCCAACTGAGACACTTTTAAAACAAATACAGATAGGAGGTTGTTATTCAAGGACTGAAACACCTATGATCAATAGCATTAAGGATTTAAGTAAATACAAAATTACAACAGCCATTTATAAAACACTGCAGTATGATATGACATAAGATAAGATATGATATGTCAATATTGAGAGCCTATGTGATAAAGTGATTTGAGTGACAGAGGAGAACTCCAAGAGATCAAAGTTCAAATTCTTGCTAAGCCATGAAAACCCACTGGGAGACCTTGGGAAAGTCACACTCTCTCAGCTGTACAGGAAGGCAATGGAAAGCCTTCTCTAAAAAAATGCTGCTGAGAAGACCTTATTATAGGGCTGTCACAATTTGGGGTCCACTTGAAGGCACACAATAAATATCTATAGGGCATTTGAAAATTATCTTTATAATTTCAATTCTATATGCAATTGAAATTGTAAAGATAACATTCATACACCCTGTATATTACATCATAATATAAAAAAATCATATCATATCACATCATATAGTAATTCTGGCAAACTTTGTATAACGTTAACACTACTGCTGTTGTTCCTACTCTTGTTGATGTGAACAGGAGGACAGTTCAGACCAATACAGCACAAATATCCCTCAGAGACATGATATTCCTTCATACAAATGACCATCAGTTTCATATGACAAGTTCTGCTGATAGCCAGTGGTACAAAAGATTTTAAAACATAAAGCTTTAGTGGTTAGGACTAAAACAGGATATATGAATTCAAGTACAGGACACATGAATTGTGGAAGGGTGCAATATTTATTAACTCCTAACTGCGTTTTTTTTTTCAAAACAAATGAAGGTGGAAATGTGCATGCACACACATAGAATCATAGAATCATAGAAATGTAGAGTTGGAAGAGACCACACGGGCCATCCTGTCCAACCCCCTGCTATGCAGGATCACCCTCAAAGCACTCCCAACAGATGGCCATCTAGCCTCTGCTTAAAAACCTCCAAGGAAGGAGACTCCACTACACTCTGAGGCAGCAGTTTCCACTGCCGGACAGCCCTGACTGTCAGGAAGTTCTTCCTGAGGCTCAGGTGGAATCTCCTTTCCTGCAGCTTGAATCCATTGCTCCTTGTCCTGGTCTCTGGAGCAGCAGAAAACAAGCCCTCTCCTTCCTCTACATGGCATCCCTTCAAATATTTAAACATGGCTATCATGTCCCCTCTTAACCTTCTCTTCTGCAGACTAAACATCCCCAGCTCTCTAAGTCTATCGTCATAGGGCATGGCTTCCAGGCCTCTCATCATTTTGGTCGCCATCCTTGTCTCAGGTTTCCCTGAAGGCAATATATAAATTCATTTATTACTGTGTTTAAAACACCACGGCTCTCTGTACTCTTCCTTAGTAGCAACTTTTGAACTTGACCATGCCTTTGAGTCACCTGGCTACACCTTTAACCACACCCTTCAAGTTACCTAGTCACACTCTTTCATGTGAGATCACCCTCTCATGTTCACACAGGTTTTCTTTTATGCATATGTCTACCCTAACAGCCACTGAATAAAGCTTCTAGGCCACAGACATATAAGCAGGGACTTCAACATGATTTCTGGCTGCAAAGGCACCATACATTTCCTTGCTATGGTTTAAGAGAGGCCACCAATTGGAAAGAAACAACATGACTGGTGAATGGAGAGACTGTATTTTGTACTTCCTGTTGAAGACCGAAAGAGAAGCAGTACAACACTAGGAAAGTCAGGCCTTCTGACTAATTCTTAAATGCAATTCCCCTGTTCACTTTGTTGTTACCTGAAGTGCTCCAAAATAAGTAATGCATTGTGTGAGATTGTTAAAAAAAGAATGACTGTCATATGTGCCAGGACATCCACAGTCATTCATTAGAATGTTCTTGTAATATATTTATTTAATCTGTGAACTTGAAATTAAACCCAAAAACTGGGGGATGGGAGTATAATCTCGCAGTCTTTTCATTGTGATCTTTTAGCCTTATACCTTCCTTACTGGATGGCAGACTCACTGTCTTCTTGGTCATTCTCTCACCTCAAATGTATCTGAAAAACTCCTTTTTGTTGCTTGCCTAACCAGTCTCAGCTCATTCTGAGCTTCAGCCTTCTTTATACTGTTCCTGCAAACTTGGACAACACTTTGGTAATCTTCCTTAGTGATTTGTCTTTCTTTTCATTCTTTATATATACTGTTTTTTCTTTTCACTTCCTCCTTGAGTTTGCTCTGCAACCACATCAGTTTTTTCAGATGTTTCCCATTTTTCTTCTTCCATGAGACTGTTTGTGGCTTTGCTTTCTGGAACTCCTTCTTCAGGAATTCCCAACCTTGCTGGATGTCTTTTTCTTTAACATGTCTAGTCATGGGGTTCCATCCAGTGTTATCAGGCCATACAACCCACTGCATGATATCGTTTAATTGGCAAATAGTAATTGGCATGAAATATAAATTATATCCTGCTATGGCTGGTAAGACTGGTGGCTAAGAGGATTTGGCTGCACATGTGCTTTGCAAAACTAGGTTCAGATGGGACCTCAGGGCATGGCTCGGTCAAAGTCAGGGAACTCTAGTGACAATGTACTTGCAAATGTCCCCCAATGACTCGATCTTTAGAAACAATAGCACTTGAAACTACTTCCACGGAACAACTGGTTGTCTTCAACAGGATGGAAAGATGAAGAAAAGTGGGTGAAAATGAACTGAAAATACTATATAGCAGACTGTATGCTGTTTGATTACATATTGGAGAAGACAAGGTTATATCTATGTCAGCTGTGAAAAGAGAACTGCTCCAGGAGGTGGGAGAAATTGATTGAGTTTGTAAAGGAGAGAGAGGGCTATGAGGATGTGGATGATAGAATTAAAACGATATATCACATAAAGGGAAAAATAAATTAATTATGTTATACCATTCCAGGGTTGAGTGAGGGGAGTGAGGAAGGGATGAAATATAAATGTAGTACATAATTTTTATGTATAATTAATAATTCAAATTAAAAAAATAAAAAATGTAATAAAAACTGATTGTATTCGACTCTTTTTCTCTGTCCACCGAAACTCTCCTTTTGTCCCCGCACCCGTGCTGCCTTAAGGAGCTATCATGATTCCCATCAGTCCTTTGTCAAATGCTAAGGCCATTAGCTTGTCCAAACCCCATTATCTACTCTGCCAGAGCCATTAACACCTTCCTCCACAGGGCAGAAAAAGAGTACTTGAACTCTGGCTTTGAGCCAGACAATTTGTAGTACCGTAATATTCTGGATATAGGCCATCACTCTGCCCCTCTGATTCTCCTTCTGGTTCTTCCCTTAGAGTCTTTTTCTAGCCCACATTGCTTTGTCTCTTCTCTCCAGATAGGTAAATATCACCTACTACTCCCTAACTCATTATCCAAACTTTTCCACCCTTCCTTCATCTAGCCTTCTGTGATTACAAGACTGGTTTGCGTGGCTTTAGGGTACCAGGGAGGCTTCAAGAGCCACAAAAGTGAGGTTCAAGGGCCATATGCAATCTGTGGTATGTATTCTGCCCACTCTTGCTCCAATTCCAAGGTTGAGGTATAAGCGACAGGCCCTTTCTGCACCTTACCTTTTTTTCCGGTGCTGAGGTGTGGGGATCGCGCGAGCAGTCTCCGGCGAGAGGCTCTCATGTCCCTGCTGCTTCAGCTCCACACGAGCGGCCTGCTTGCACGAGAGCCCCACCTCTTCCTTCTGCAGTGCAGCCTGGGAGTTTCCCAGGCTGCTCTGGGGCAGGAAGCGTGACTGGCGCGGTTCTCGAGACTCCGCATGCCAGGTAAGTGCGTGCAGGGCCTGGGAGCAATGCGCGATCATACACCATTTTTGGCTTCCAGCCAAAAATGAAAAGGTACATGACTGGCGCCTGCCAGCCCCTGGAGCATCGAGCAATTGTGAGTGCATTGTGCAGATCACTCCTCGCAATCGTGCAATGCGCCAGGTGCCCTTTCGCATGACAAATGCCATGCGGAAAGGGCCACAGTCCATATATAATAAAAATAGCACTACTTGCATGCAAGAGAATGTCATCAGCAAGTTTAGGAATATTCAGCTTGGTGGATGAACTATATCTTTATCACCCCTTCTCCTCATTTCCTTCGTTTCCACCCTCTAGAACCAATCTGGAGTATTCCTAGCTGTGCCAGCCCAGAGTCTAAGATACAGAGATGTGACAATCTCTCAGTCTTATTTTCCATAAGATGGAACCATGGCAATTATAGCAGTATCAAACTGCTGTAGTTCTGCAGTGTAGATACAAGGAATGAGCTTCAAGAGATGTAAAATGAATGAGTTTGTTGAGAATCTCAAGCCTGACAGAATTATTTTTCATACCTACGTCTTTCTTATTTTTCCCCCTATGTAATCAGAATCCTTTAGATGATGTAAAAATTGTGCCCTTGGTATGTGAGCATAAAACAGTGCACAGGAATTGGCTGTTTATCAGATGAAATACACATGCATGTATTTGTGTTGTTTGAAAACAGAGTTTGTTAGCTGTTTGTCTTTTTCCCTGATCTCCAACATTGGCCTGCACAGTGCTTTTGTTTTAATAACAATGTCTAAAGTAAACAGGCTATGGACTGAGGCCTAATCAATCAGTTCAAAAAGGTATTACTGTATACTAGGATAGGTGTTTCTATCCACCACCACTGCAATAGTTGATTGGAATAAGTGAGAATCAAAATTAATACATAGATCATTTAGTGATTGGGATAGTTTCTTTCATGTGATATCACGATCCAGAGACTCAAACAGAATGCCTACAACAGTGCCTTCAGCAAACATCCTTCCCTAGTAGGCATCATTGATTAAAAATCCACATTTATAATCTGCATTTTAAGAAGTAATCCATTAATCGCATTAGTTAATCTTACAGCTTTCAGCTCAGAGTCTTTGTGGCTTGTTTTTCTTCTTATGGCAGTAAACATAAATATGCATTGTTGGCCAGAATGTAACTTTTACTGCTAATAATATTATGGGCTTAAAGCTGAGGGCATCACAACAGCTTGGTGAAGCTGAACAGGATAATGTCTTAGTTTAGCTCCTTTCGCATATACTCCTTTGCCATTTGGGTTCACACCACAGGAGACAAACTTTCATACTGCCATGCGACTAGGCACCAGAATCTTCCCAGCCCACTCCCTGGACTGAATTCTATCACAAAGGAAATAGCAGTGCATCATTTTCTGCTCCCATTGTGCCAATAATATATTGGGGCTTTGCAGACAATATCCATCCACATAGTTTCCAGCAAATTAAGTTCCAATAAACTAAGTTTCCCAAATGAACTAGATATCATCAGAGAAAACCTTAACCCAATACATTTCCCCTTTTTCCTTGAAGCTCATAAGGAAAGGGGAAATACTTGAAGATAAGGTTTTTGATACTTTCTGTCAGTATAATTGAGACAATGAACAATATCAGCTATCTTTAACCTGGTGCTCTCCAGATGTCTTGGACTATATTCCCAGTGTTTCCATACTGGCCAGGGTTGATAGGAATTATGTATGCCCATTCTGGTAGGGAATTATGAGTTTTAACCCATTATTGTGAAATCTTTGTGTGTATGTGTTGAGTTTTCACTGCTGGTTTGAATAATCTGATCTTATTTTTCTTAATATAGGGTGTGATCCCTTACTGACTTATGAGGGACTTAGCTTCATAATGCGTTTTTTTTAAAAAAGATTTCCATTCATTTATTTTTTCATTTTTTCATTTTGTTGAGAAATATCTCTGAATTGTGTGTATTTGGGCCTTCAAGTTGCTCGTCAACCTATGGCGACTCCATGAATTTCAAAGGGTTTTCTTAGGTAAGGAATACTCAGAAGTGATTTTGCCAGTTCTTTCCTCTGAAATATAGCTTACAGCAACTGGTATTCATTGGCAGTCTCCCATAACTAACCAGAACTGACCCTGCTTCGCTTCCAAGATCAGATAGGATTCTTGTGCCTTTGGGGTATTCAGGCTCTGTGTCTCTGAATTACCTCAGGTTAAGGCAAAACATTTCATTACTTACATTGCTTTCAAGGAATGCTTAACACTGCTGTCTTGGAGATAAAAGCACAGTTCTGATACTGGTGGTGATATTGATGATGTCATGCCTAATTCTTAAATTACTTTTCTTCAAGTGGCTTGAGACATGCATTTCTTTGGGAACTGTGGCTGAAATTTTGGATTCTTGACAAAATAATTCAGGGACTGACTGAGTAGCTTTGAGCTACAAAAGGACATCTGCCTCTTTACAAACACTATATGGGGCTTTAGAGGCAGGCCTCCTCAGAAAGTGCACCATCCTCTTTACTTATTTGTGATAGGCTTGTAATTCTTCATGAAATTTCTTCTCAAAGGAAGCAATGAATATATTAGCAATTTTCTTTCTATTGCAAGAAACTCTGAAAACTATGCAGTTTACAAAGCCCATTTGAAATTCAGGAAAAATTTTGCACAAAATTTGTAGGCAGTTGTTTTGCATAGAAAACAACAGAAAACAGTTTTTTTTTCCCATGGGAAATAATATTTCTGCATGGAAGTATGATTTCCTGTGCAGAAAAGGCTGTGTTCTCCACAAAATAACCATGTGCGAATTTTGCATAGAATTAGTCTGAAACTGTGAAAGACTCTTGCCAGTCCAAGAATCTTCTCATAAGTGAAATATTCTTTCCATCCATATTTATGCTGCACAGTCCACAGAACCTGCTCGTAGCCAGTGTTGTGACTTGTCAAGATAGTTCCCCCAGCTGTTGGCAAAATTCAGAAATAAAGATCTTGAGTAAAGAGGAAAAGACCACGACCTTTTTCTTCTCGGCATCTAACTATTGTTAAAAGGGTTCTCTATTGAATCTCAAGCAGATTATACTAATTTTTACTGGTTGCCAAATAATCTTAAAATTTCATATTGCAAAGAATCCAACTTACCAGGTTGTAGTCAATTTTTACTACTTAAATGAACAGGACAACACTGACCTCTGGTGTCTAATAAGGGAATTGCTATACGGTCCACAATTTATACATTTTGGGAAGTTCTCTTTCAGACATTCCAAATTTCCAAAAGCAAGCAAAACAGTGCCCAAACTGTGGGGAGGAAGAGAAAGGGGCCCACTATGCATTGCCCAAGATCCATTCCCCTACTAGTTTTAACTGAACCACAGTCTTCCTATAAATAACCACATAAAAATAGTAACTAAGTAGGTCATCCCAAAAGGTAGAGAGCTTGCCTCAATCCTGGCATTGAAGCATGGGAGCAAAGTTAAGAGATGAGCAAATCATACTCTCCAACATTTCCTCAGATGAAAACTAGGACACATATAGACAGCAACATTAGTGTGTGCTCAGGATTTATTTTATTGATTTATTTATTGAATTTATACCCTGACTTTGTCACATTTGTACTCCAGCTTTCTCCCAGGATGGGATCCCAAGTGCCAAAGTGATAAATGTTATTAATGAGGAAGAACACAGCAACTTGTAGAGGCTGCAGCAGGTTGTTTTTGCCCATGATTTTGCCCCTCCTTTTCTCTCCTCCTCTCTGCCCCTACTGCTGAGTTGGCTGAGTATAAGCTACTTTTGCACTTTGAAATCAGTTTAAAACAACTTGAAGTAAGTCAAGGACGAATGTGGAAGAATGAGAAAGAAACTTGGACATTTTAAAAGCAGCTGAAAACGTAGGAGTAACAGAGGATTAATCCAGACTGTTCCTGCTAAATTGAGACTGTTGGCAGATATAAGAAGGAGAGCATTCTAAAATGAGAAATAAGGTATGAAGATTCCTCATCACTGTTCTAGGCTTCAGGATTACAGATGTACTTGAAAGGGTGAGTACGGCAATAAGCACTAAAGGCTCAAATTATTTTCTGTGACAAGGAATGATATAATCCTAAACACATGTGGTAGGAAAAGTATTCCTTTGAGCTGACTTGGACTGATTTCTGAATAAACAGGCTCACCATGCACTAAACCAGTGGTTCTCAACCTGTGGGTCCCCAGATGTTCATGGACTTCAGCTCCCAGAAGCCCTGAGCATTGACCATAGTGGCTGAGGCTTCTGGGAGCTGAAGTCCATGAACATCTGGGGACCCACAGGTTGAGAACCACTGCACTAAACGGATTGAACCAAATGCAGGTTATACAGTAGGCAAGTTATACATACTGGCTATATAACCTGTATATAAGTAATATAGTACCTGCATGTTAAATCAAAATGTCATCTCCTTCTTTCTGAAGTTTATTTTACTTATCCTGCCTTGGATGAAGAGTTAACTTGTACTTGGTGATGAGAGGCAACATTGTGTCTGTCTGTGATCAAAGCAGTCTGTGTGGAATATTTCTGTCTTACTGTCAGGGCAACTAATTTATTTGTCATAATTGGTCTGTGGTCTTCAGAGCAGTAAGGCATAAATGAAGACTTAAGACTGACCTATAGCAGTGCTTCCCATCGTTTTCTTTCTTTAAAGAGTCTCTAACTTTGGTTGCTTTTACTTACATCAGGGCCTATAACTTTTGAGGGATTTGTTCAGTCTTCAAACCCATTTCAAACTAATTATTTCAAAGGAGAAAGAACACAGAGTTTCTAAATAGAGATCAAGGGAGGAAGTCTCTGACCTGCTGCTGATTTCAAAGAAAAAGAAAAGACTTCTAAACTTTTCTCCAGTAGGATTTCTACCCCAGATTGGGCAAACATACTTATCCTTTCTGCTACCTTCCTGATTTTTGTGGCCCTTATTTTCAACACTTCACTGGTACTTTCTCCACATCCCCATTGCTATGTTATCATTCAGTTGTCCTTAAGAGTCAACCAATATACTTTTGTCTCAAAATTAATTACTTTTCTTTTGGATGCATTCAGTTGATGGTGGCAACAGTTGGTGGCATACCCTATCCCCGGGACTATAAATTTGATATCCGATATGCCTGCCATGCCAGAGAGGTTGCCCAGATGGGCACATAGTCAAAGAGGTCAAAAAACCGGAAACAGGTCAAGACCAGAAAAATCCTCAGTCACATAGCCCAAGGAGACCTCAGGCTATACATATTCACATAAACAAAGGATCCTCAGCCAAGAATAGCCAACTTGGAGGGGAGGATCAGTGTGTTTTCCCCAGGTTGAGCAACTTTGACTCTGGAAAATCCTACAAGGTGAGGTCCATCTACATAAACCAATACTTCAACCCTACATAAACCAGTACCCTACATAAACCAATACTGCAACCCAGCATAAATCAATCATGCAAACTACCAAGTTGCTATTGTATGGCATTCCTTCCTTTGTTGTGGCCATTGTTCTTCCCGGAAGAGGCCCTGCCTTCAAGGTACATTCTGCCCTAGACCCTTTTTGCATGGCCTTTTCCATGCAAAAGAGGGCCTGGAGCATCACGTGATTATGAGGAATGATCTGCACAACGCACGCACAATCATGTGACGCTCCAGGGGCTGGCAGGCGCCAATGGTGCACCTTTTCATTTTCGGCTAGAAGCTGAAAATGCTGCGCAATCACGTATTGCTCCCGCGCCCCGCGTGCACTTATCTGGCATGCGGAGCCTCCGGAGCCACGCCAGTCGCGCTTCCTGCCCCAGCACAGCCTGGGAAGGACCAGGGCTGCACTGTGGAAGGAAGGCAGGGCTCTCGAGTGAGCAGGCAACTCATGTGGAGCCAAAGGACCCCGGACATGAGAGCCTCTCACCAGAGGCTGCTCACCCAATTCCTGCACCCCAGTGCCAGAAGATGGTAAGGTGCAGAAAGGACCCTAGTTTTTGAGGGTCTCTTCGGAGAACTCCCCACCACGCTAGCAAACTGGCACTCTGTTAGTTGAGTGATCCCCTTAGCCATCTCTTTGCTGATCTCCATTCTTCTCACCGCTTCTCAGACCAAAGACTTCAGGATAGGTGCAGTATCACCACCTCTACATTCCCTTTGCTATATCCCCTATCCATTTTTCACCTCTTTTCCTTTTCCTTTTCCTTCCTTCCTTGTGTGCGTGAGTGAATGAGTGTGTTGGTTTCTGATAATAGATCCATTTAATAAAATTCATTTATTTGGTACATTTGTCTGGCTTTTTGCTTGGCCTGACCCTGTAAAGTTGGGTAAAAGATCCTGCTGGCTACCCTGCCCCTCGTTTTGCTAATGCCAGTGCTCCGCTAATTTCCTCAAACTTTATAACTTGGAGTGAATCAAGGTGTCCCCATGGGATCCCCAGAAGTCAGGGTAACAATGGCACTTTGGAGATGGCTGAGGTGATGTGTGTTGGTAAGCTGTCCAACAGAAGAGGTGGCTGCATTGATCATAAGACAAATACTGAAAGTCCATATTGTGGTAATTCCTGTATCCGGACACCCAAATAGCCTCACCGTTTTTCTGAAATGACACTTTTCTTCATCAGGCAAAGAGGGTGTTAAAGAAAATATACAAAGGAAAAAAACAAAACAAAACATTTCCCTCTTTGTAATAAAAATGTATTCATTTATAACCACAAAACAGTTTGCTTTTTTTTAACCTGCTACAGATCTTAGGAAAGTAATGCCAGGATTCTTCTGGAAAGATAATCAAATTATGTACAAGTGGTATGTGGGGGAAAGGGGAAGATATTTCAGCTAATTTTAAGTATTCTCCATATGTGTGTGTGAGAGATATAACATGGTACTATGTCATATCTGCAGGGGTCAAGAGAAGATTACAATTCATCAGACTCCTCACTTTCAGCTGCTGGAAAGTTCCTGAAACTAACTTTTTCCCTAAGCTCATTTTTAAGTTTAGATGTGAATTTAAGCAGCATTCCTGTTTCTAAGAGTTATGGATATAATAGCCACTTCCCATCAAGGTGCGTCTTGCATACCTGCAACAGCAAAAAGTGATTTTGATTTGGCTGAATTGTAAGAGCTGCTGCAAATCAAGCCACAGGTAAGCACAGGCCACTTCATCAAGCTCAAAGACGCATATTTATTTTCCAGGGGAGTCTTTTTTCTACAAGGAGGCTTAAAGCTCAAAGACACATGTTTACTTTCAGGAGGAGTTTTTTTTTTTCACAAGGGGGTTTAAAGAAGTGGATGAAGCATAAGCTGTCAGTGTCTACCAGCCATATTGTCTTCAGGATTAGTGATAGGATCTTGCTGTAAATTTCTGTTCCTGGGAAACAACAGTGGGGAAAGATTATAGATCTCATGTCCTGCTTGCGGGCTATCCAGTGAAATCTTGTTCATTTCTTTTGTAACATATATATTGCTTGATACAATAAAATATTAAAGAAGTTTGCTCAAAACTGCATATGCAATGCGGTGTACAAATCAACATAAAGCAATGGGAATCACCACTGAGAAGATCCATTTTCCACGATGTCATTTTGATGAAATTGTATTGTTCATGGACGGTGGATTAAATGGGGCTTTGTTCTGATCCACTTGTCATCAGCATATGTTTTTATGGCAGATATACATAGAAGTGAATAACGCAGATGACTACTTTGTAATGAGCTGGGCGTTGGGGATGACAGTTTTAAGTACCTCCAAAAATGTTGTTTCTACAAGTTTAAACATACTGCCTGCGTACCCTCCAACATGTCACAGATGGAAATTGGGACATGTATGACCAAACAACATCAGTGTGTAGTCAAGATGCTAAAAGTTATTAGTGAGAAAGGAGACACAAATCAAGAGAAATTGCAGTAGTTTGCTTTTGCCTGAGTCTAGTGGGAAGGGCAAGATTCTGCCTTTTTCTCTCCTCTCACCCTGGCTGAATTAATTGCACTTTTTGAACTGAATTTATGGCAATTAATGTAAGCTGATGGAAGGGGAAAGGAAATTAGGAGGAGGAGGGAGCAACTAGGACATTTGATAGAAAATGTTTATCTGCACAGGATTTGTGATGCCACAGTAACACAGAAGAAAATGAACAAGGACTGACTGGCAGCAGATTGTTACAAAGGAGTGAATTTATTTATTTATTTTTTGTATACTTTTTATTGAAAGTTTGTCTCGAAAATAAACCCCGTCCCTCACACTTCCATGCTTAAATCTTCCAGCTGAAATTGCTTATTTCCATTCCATTACAAACATAATTTCCATCTTACAGAGAGAAGAACAGTTACATTATTTCTCCTTTGATTTCTTAAAGGGGTGCATTTATAATGGTTAAGAAAGCCTCAAAGCTGCCCTGCAGTTCAACAGCTTCCAAGTTCATGATTTTAATAATGTACTTAAGACTGAGCACAATCCATATGAAAAAAAGTTAAAAAATCTCTGTCCAAGCAATCTAAATCCTGTTTCAGAAAATGTGGATTTCTGTGAATTCTGCAGAGAAAAACCTTCCAAGATAGATGAATGAGTATCACTCAGTTCAATGGAAAACTATTTTTTTTAAAAAAAAAAAAAGGGGGGGTGCAGCAATTAAACAGAAAACTGAAATATTATCGAAACAATGAATTTGAAATAAAATGCAAAGTTCATATTACTAGGTCTGAGTTGATTTTACTCTGGTATTCCTATACATTTTTTCTTCTATATTGCAGGATGTTGAATGTGTGTCTGTGTGTATATTCAATATATCCAAATAGTTTAAAAATATAGTGACAAAATCAGAGCTGTCTCATTTAATGATGACATCTGAATACCTGGATCAAAGCATTTTTCACAGTCTCAGAACACAATGGTACATAGAAATCTGAAAGATATAACTCACCACCATTGAGGGCTCTATGGGATGTACTACAAGGGGATACACACACCCAATATTCTTCATCCTTTCACAATGTGATTACACAATGATTTCTGCTTAAAAGATGGCTGAGGCTTCTTTTCCTTACTCTAAAGAGATAAAAGGTAGGATATAAGAAAAAGGTGGTAGGAATAAAAGAACTTTACCACTGATAAGGCATAATAATGACCACAGTTGGGTGTGTACACATGAATATATTTCTTCTTTCTTTCAAATCAAAGGTAAACTGCTTTAAGAAATCAAAATTCTGTCACCTTATCCCTGTCTAGAATAACAGATTGATTTTTAAAAAGTATATGTGTGTGTGTATAGAAGCATAGACATATTGTATGAGGTTTTAACTCATTAAAATTTCTTTTCTTCTCTTTGTTCCCTGGTTCCCACCCACTCATGATTGATATAAATTGCGAACGTAGAGAGTCATTATTAGGCAAAGACATTGCCCATTTTAATGTCATGGGTTATCTTTGCCAAGAAATAAAATCCCAATGGGAAACAATGTTTCTGTCATAAATTACTAATTGCAGATTTTTTTTCATCTCTGTGACTGAGGTTTTTGATATGCCCTTTATCAATAACAATAAAGAGTTCCAACTCTTCATGTTAACATCTAACTAATAATACATTGCTAGAGTTGTATGCCCACTAATGGCACTACCTTTCTGCAGTGGTGGGATTGCATGCTCCTTTGAGGCAAGAGGCTGTGCTGACAGCTTTTTCTAAGGAGCCAGACTAAATGTGGCAAACAGCTACTGGGCAGTATGTGTGCACATGTATCCACTCTGAGAGATCCACTGGCAGAGGATCTCTCAGAGACAACAGCAGTAGCACCATAGCTAATGCTTGTTAGTAATGCACAGGAATAGTCACAGTAAAACCCTTTTGAAGGTCTTTTGCCATGAAAACCCTATGATGAGACAATCCAAAATAAAACAAAGGATAGTGCCAGAATATGAAACTCAACTCAGATGGCACTCTGCAAGCAACAGGGGTAGAGCTGAAGAAAAACTATGAGTAGTGCTGTGGCTGATGATGTAACTAGACTCAAGCAAAAAGGACATTCAGCTGTTGATGTACTCAGAAGTAAAAGGAAGTCTGAAGCTGCACAACACATACTATATGAATGTGGAATGTAAGAAGCATCAGTCAAGGTAAGCTAGGCATTGTGCTGTTGGAGAATTGAGAGATTTTGGTAATGGGTCTCTCAATCACACAGTATCTAGTAATTGCACAAAAATGGAAGTTGAACAGATTACTAGTCCCACTTCTATCACTCCACCCCTAACACACTTAATCTAACTCAAAATAAACACAAACAGTTTGGTTAAAAATATAAAAGAGTTTACTCACAAAATCTTCTGCATAGTTTACACAGGTTCAATTCTCGAAGAAAGGTAAGAAATTAAACACTCACATGCTTGCTGAAAATAATCCCTGTTAGGAGATCTCAGAGCATGCTTTCAGGACAAAAGGCGAAGAGAAAAGAGAGATATAAATGGCAAGAGAGCCTTTTTAAGAACAAAGAATGTGTACGTGCTGGAGGAAGAGGTGTTGGCCAAAACAAACAGGAAGTTTTTTTCTAGGCTATCTCTCTATGCCTACCATAAACATGCAAATTAACTAGCCAGTTAATTAAGCATGCAAAGGTTGCCGCTCCCAACATATACAAGAAAAAGAATATGTGAGATGGTGAAAGGTTTCTTATACCTTGGCTCAGTCATTAGTCAGAACGAAGACTGCAGTCAAGAAATCAGAAGAAAACTAGGACTTGGAAGGGCAGCTATGAAGGAACTAGAAAAGATCCCAAAGTGCAAAGACATAATTGAATCGGACTGTCCATGCCATCATATTTCCAGTTTCTATGTATATTATGAAAGATGGAGAGTGAAGAAAGTTGTTAGGAACAGATCTAACTCATTTGAAATGTGGTACTGGAGAACAGTTCTACAGATACAGTGGACCGCTAAAAAGATAAATAAATGGTCCTAGAGCAAATCAAGCCTGAACTCTCCTCTAGAAGCCAAGATGCCTAAATGAAGCAGTCATACTTTGGACATTGCATAAGAAAACATGACTCACTAGAAAAGACAATAATGCTTGGTAAAGTAGAAGGCAGTAGGAAAAGAAGAAGGCCACATTACAATTGCATAAACTCAATCAAAGAAGCCACAGCCCTGAGTCTGCAAGATGTGAGCAGGTCTGTTGATGACGGGGTAAGTTTGAGGTCTCTCATTTATAGGGTTCCCATGAATTGAAGTCAGCTTGATGGTAGGTAACAAGAGTTGTATAACTATATTAATGTTACAATAATTTTTGTGATGAATTTTCTGTTTGGGCGTATTGTATTTTCTTCTTGGTTCAAACCAGATAACACACTTAGCATGGTTTTTAAAGGAGGTTTTTTTGTTTTTGTTTTTTAATAAGAGATAAAGGACTTCTGTGTCACAACATGTGTTTTTCCTCAACTACATACCTTGAATTTGCATTTTTTTTCCCCTTTGTGATTGGCTTTTTGAAGGCAAGCACAAGTTGAATTTGCAAGTCCTAATAATGTCTGCCATAAATTCCCCTACTTGGCACGGTTCTCAAGAGAATGGCTGAACTGGCCTTAACATGTCGAACCAAATGACCATACTTCTAGAGAAACTACAAGAATTTTATTTTACAACAAAGATACTAACTTCTCAAACTATAGGTCATAAACAGGAAGAGGGCTTTTTACACTGTGTGCTTCACTGTCTTTTAACTTTTATCTTTTATGGTCTTGTTTTCATTAGTTTTAGTTCTATGGATAGTTTAACTGCATTTTAACATACTGCAAGTTTTTACTTAAGCCTATGTGAGTGCTTTCACATCTTTTTTAAAATTTTTGTAAGTCACTTTGAATTTGAGGAGAGAAGGGGATAAAAACGAACAACAATAGAAATAATGACAACAACATTTTTCCTGGATTCAAGCAGAACTACATGCACTAGATAGAAAAACTCAGAAAAGCATGACAGCAAACTATGTATTGCTTCCTCAAAGTGATATTGATGTGCTATATTTACTGTGTAATATTGTTGTCTTGGGGTTAACAATCTAAAGTTCTGGATCTTCACAGTCTTCACAACATATGCCATTTTTGAAAATAATCATCATATCTCTTAGTACAGTCTCGGCGTGTCATTCTTTTAAATAACAGTTTAAGTTAATTCCAGTCAATTGGCGTTAACTTTTTTTTTTTACAAAAAACCTGTGCTTTTTTATTTTTAGTACTCCACTTCTGGCATTTAAATGAAACTTAAAATGCATTTGAATGCCAAGAGAGTGAAGTTTGCGGCCCTCCTATTGTTTTGGACTACAACCGCTAGCTGGCTTTCCCACTAGTGACAAATGCTGTTGAAATCCAACAACAATTGGAGAGCCATGTGATTCCCAACCCTGATTTTGTGTTGTCTTAATTTGCTTTTGTTTAAGAGGACATTGTTGTCACTTTCAGTTACATTGGCTTCAGTTACTTTCACTTGTCCCCATGGATTTCTCCATGTTCACAAAACTGATTGGTTATATAGCTCCAGCTCAATATCAGCAACAGAGACCAGGACTGGCTCCCGAGGTTCCAAGCAGCTGTGTTTCCAGGCATGGTGCCAGTTTTGTCCTACAACTGTGATATCATGCTATGTAGGAAATACTGGTCCTGTTCAGGAGTTTGGCAAATACATGTGCCAAATACACAGGAAGCAGCCTTATAGTGAGTAAGCCCGTTTGTCAACTTTGAATGGTAGTGACTCACTGTGGTTTCAGACAGGATTTTTTTGTAGCCCTACCTGGAACTCTCTGAGATTCCACAATGTTGTCCCATCCAAGCTAAACCTTACAAATCTTACAAAATCAGACAAGATTTTTACATGGTGCTATAGGATTGATAAATATTTTTTTCTGTTGCTGGTTAGAGTTTCCCAGAGTGTCAGCCCTTGGGGAACTCTTTTAGCAGAATTGGAGAACAAGCATGTCCCAATCTCTGTACTGTCTTCCCTGAACTGGAGGCTGACTTGAAAGCAAAAACAAGGCAGGCAGCTTCAGGTTCCAAATTTAAAAGATTTACTAATAAACTTTATAATTGCATATCCATTACAGAAGCTGGATTCTAACTAATTAACAAAGGGATTTAGGAAAACAGTATCTTCTTTTTAAACTCACCAACTTCTTGGTGAAGTGGCTAGCATAGCAGAGAGAAGGTGCTAGAAGCAAGGAATGGAGCAGGGGGGATAGAGAGACTGGCCTTCTAAGTATGACCAGTATGATAGCAGAATATATCCTGGGTCACATGGTCTGGATACCATAGCCAATCATTTTAAAACAACACAGACCAACAGTTAACCCTATACTTGCTAAGCTTCCTTTGTCCTAGAACAAGGGGGGTGGGAGAATATTCGAATTTTCCAACATTTCCCATTCTAGCTGTGCAGAATTTCTTCCCTGTAATTTCCCAATAATTTAAACATTTGGATTTAAGAGCTTTTCCAATCTAGTTTATCTTGTCAACCAGAAACAGAGAATTGAAAGTGATCAGTTTTGCATCTCACTTGGTTTCAGAGCTTTGAAATGTTATTCGTTTGGACTAGTACTGCCTGGGTAAATTCCAGGACCTGTAGTCCAAAGCAGTAACTTTTCTAACATTGTTTCAATAAGGATTCCAAGAGACCCCAGGAGCATTTCCCAGACAAAAGGACTCCAAAATTGGAACAATGCATTATATCTCAAAAGATCCAGAAAAAGAAAAATAGGCAAAACTCAACTTGACAGAGGAAATTTGCCAGTGAGCTAACAGTTTACTGGGGAGTCAAACAAGACTTCAGTTAAGGTGTTTACATCAATATATTTATAGATATTTTCCAAATGCAGTGCTGGGCTGCTTATTCTATTCTACACTGAATGACACCAACTGAAGCAGCTTCTAAAGAATTCTCAATCCGCTCATAAAATTAAAATGTAAATTAGAATACAAACTCTATAAATAACAGTTCTGCAATGGCAGATAAAACAAACAAACAGATTTGCCAGATGTTAGCAGAAAACATTTTCAATGTCAAATTGAAGAGATTGGTTTTGCCTTCCCTAAAGAATTAAAAATTTCCAGTCAACTGAACTCTTGATGACTTTTCCCTAGCTTTGTACATATTCCCTAAGCAGCATAAACTCAAAGCCTATGTGGAAAAAGAATGGTGATTAATCTAGTGTTCTTCATTCTGCATTAACTGTTACACAGAACCATATTTGACGTGCTCTGAAATCATTCTCTTCCAGAGGCAGAAATCTAGCAAGAATTGGGAGACAAGATTAAATGAAAGAAAAGAATGTTATCACAAGCCTATTCACAGACCACTGCCTGGGTCTTCCCCTTCCCTAGAATGCAGATCTCTCAGCAGACCCAGTGGAGTAAACAGCCTCTCCCATCAAAAACCAACTCACTTGAGACCTTTTATGCTTCTCTGGTTTCATCATCCTTTTCTGTTCCACTTTACTCATAAGTAGTGCAGTCTTCAAGAAGCAGTCAAAATCCATTGACTTTCCATAGGTCAAAGGTCCTTGGAAATCTGTGGTGTTCTGCCATAGGCCCCACGTGCTCATCTGTACACTTGGGGTACATCCAAAAGTTGGATTTGGGACGGCTGAGACACTGTCCCAGCAAATATTTGCAGTTTTAGCATTTGATATGTTTTAATGGTATTACTAGTTACTTTGTTTTGAGTTGTATTGGGCAGGGGAGAAAGAGGGGGGAGTGAGCAAGAGAGAGAAAGAAGTAGGATAGAAATGTAATAAATGTAAAGAAATGCACAGTTATGTCCACAGTCAAGATGCTTCTACCACTAATATGTCCCCATTCCCCACTCAAAGAGCTCAACTAGATTGCTGGAAGAGAGATGATAGCGGAAGAACTGTGTTGCTGTGATGTGTACGCTGATGATATTCATGAAGGGTGTCCTTTTACTTAGAAGCGGTATCCCCAGCTCAAAAAGAAAAGAGGGGGGACTGTTGATCATGGGCAGGACTCAAAGGGATTCTTCCTCATTAAAAAAAAAAGAAAGAAACAAAACCAATTTGGGTTTATGCCAATGTTGCATTAAAGCAGCCTTCCTCAACCTGGCTTCCTCCTTATATTTCCAGCCAGAAGTCCCATCAGTCCCCTTGTGACTGGTGAGTGCCCATACTGGATAGGTATGGTGGGCAAGAGGCTACGAAGACTACGTGAAAGATTGGCCAAAGTGAAGAGAGAAGAGACAGTCTATGTGTCCTTTACCCCTGCCTCCAGTTTGTTCTTTCTTTGCTACTTCCGTGTTGAAAATATATATAAAAAAACATTGGAAACAGAAAAGCCTCTTTAAAAGAGAAAGAGGGATAATGCTATAAAAATAAAAGAGAACGTCTGTGTGTCTGTGATGGCTGTAATGCATCAGAACAAAATGCTAGATACCTCTAATTTTTGGTAGTTGTCCACCCACTGGCCACCCAGTGCCAATTTTCATGTGAAAATTCCAAAGGGGGATTGCTAGAAGCAAAAGAGAGGGCTGGCATAGAAATCATGTTAGATACCTCAACATACAGTGATTTTGGTTGTTGTTTAACTTTCAGTGGCCTGTTTCAAGAAGGAAGTAAAAATGGATTGCTTCCTAGAAGCACAAATGCACAAGAAGTGGACAGGGTATCTGAGACACTGGCCATTTCTGCCCTATACTGTCATAGTGCTATTATTTCACTTTTAACATCCTATGGAATATTGGGGTTTACAGTTTAAGAAGGGGCATTTAGAATTCTCAGCCGGAGAGTTCTTTGACCTCAGTAAAAAACATACCCACATACAAACTACATACATACCACAGGATTTTGAAAGTGGAATAATAACACTATAACAGTGTAGGGTGGAAATGGCCACTGCTGCTGAGATGCCTAAGGTGGAGAAACAGTGGGAATATAGGAAAGGTTTCAGACAGTACTGGTAATGATTTTCTTTTCTTTTCTTTCTAATTTATATCTGTGCTTTTTTCCCAGTATAGGACTCAAGGTGGCATACCTTAAAAAGCACAATACATTTTTTTAAAAAAAATTGTACTACAAAAGTTAAAATACAATTAAACTATTTTTCATTTAAAAGCACAAGTTCAAACAGCATTAATGAGACATATTAAGGTAAACAGTAAGGTAGATTATTTGTCTCTTCCATGTGTCTTTCATTTTCCTTAGTAAATATTTCTTTTATTTCCCTCCCAAAAGTAATATATGTATTTCACATTTTATTTATATTTATATCCTGGTATGGGAACTGTTTTAAAACAGTTTTTTTAAAAAAGTCAATATTTATGCTTCTATTCTATGGATTCATTTAATTTCATGTTTTGAAGTAGGGTAGTTGAGAATAACTTATCCTGTTCAATCCAAAGGGTCTTAAATGTGATTAGAAATGGAGTGCTAACTAAACTTGAAGAAATCTGCAGGGAAAACTGCAGTTTATGCTAATAGTTTTTGCTAATAGTTTTTAATAGAAACTCTTTACAAAAGATGACAAAAGATTTCTCCTGAGTCATACTGAAGTTTTTATCAGTTTTTATCAGACCATCAAGAACAAAGGAGCTGTTCTCTCTGTGATATATTCTGTCACTGTTTTAAAATTACTACAATATTACTCCCATTTTTTTCTGTAAACATTTAGCTTCAGGTATCAAGCATTTTTTAAAAAATATTTCATCTTCTCCAAATGAATTTGTTGCAATGGTTTGTGCTGCCTGCTTAGCTGAATGGGGAATGTTTACCAGATTGGGATATCAAAACTGAATTGTGCTGCCTTATATAAGGCAGTGACCTTAGCTAATGAATGGGGGCAAAGATGACTTGGTCTTTCCTCATGGAATTGCTATTATATAACAGAGTGTTTGTTAACCCCGATTCCCATACAGAGTTCCATAAATACATGTGCTACAGCAAGTGAGCTCGTCTCTGAATCAATTTTATATTGCTCAGTGTATTAAGGGCCATGTGGAAAGTCATTGAAGCAAACAAACAGATTGATTTGGTAACCTTTAGAAAACAGGCACTTAATGTGGCCAGTGTGGAAGGGAGGAAAAGGAGAAAGTTTGCCTTGGCTTTCAGGCTGGAAACTACTGAGAATTAGCTGTCTTAGATGAAAAGCAAAACCATATCTCCTTTATGCCAGTTAATTCGTTTACAACACAGTTCTAAATGTGTCTGTTCTTGGAAGATAAGTGTGTCTAGGATTGAAGACAGCAGTTTGAGGAGACAAGTAAAGAATTGTTTTGTAAAGTTACAATTCAATACACTTAACTGAATGAGATTTACTTCTGAGCAGATACATTTTGAACTTCAGAGCTGGTGATATCAGAGAGCTTGCTTCTCCATGTGCCGTTTCAAATATCACCTTCATCTGAGAACCTGCCTATCAGTCTACAAGAACAAAAGTCATAGATAACAGCAGCATTCATAGGTTGCAGTTGTAAACATACAAGATAGGAAGCCTCACCGAACCCAATGAGGGCTTGCATTTCAGTTCAATTGCATTACACTGCAGTATTGTTGCTGTTGTCTATTGCCATCAAGTCAGTCTTGACTTATGGCGACCCTATGGATGAGAGACCACCAAACCACTCTGTCATTGACCGCCCTGTACAGGTCTTGCAAGCACAGGGACGTGCCTTCCTTGATTCTATCTATTTGTAATGTCGGCCATTTCCTCACTAGCCTGTTATACTGCTATTATTCCACTTTCAATGTCCTATGGAATCCTGGGGTTTGCAGTTTAGGGAGGGGCCTCGAGAGTATCCATAGAACTCTTTTCCCACACCCCATTTCAAATGATTTGATTTTCTTCCTATCAGCTTTCTTCACTGTCCAGCTTATGCATAGAAACTTGAAAACGTGATGGCATGGATGGTGTTAACTTCGGTATTCAATGATATATCTTTGAACTTCAGGATGTTGTCTAGTTCCTTTATAGCTACCCTTTGAAGTCCTCATTGTCTTCTGATTTCTTGACTTCATTCTACATTCTGATTAATGACTGAGCCAACATAAGGAAAATCCTGAACTATTTAAATGTCTTCATTGCCTACGTTAAGGTTATGTAAATCATCTGTGGTCATTATTTTTGATTTATTAATGTGCAACTGTAAACCTTCCTTTTCACTTTCTGCCCTGACTTCCGTCAGAAATTATTCCAAATCTTTGCTGTAGTATGGTGTTATCCGCATATCTTAAATTATTGATGTTCCTTCCTCCAATTTTTACGCCTCCTTCCTTTGAGTCTAATCCTGCTTTGCATATTATATGTTCACCATACAACTTAAACAGATAGGATGATAAAATTCAGCCCTGCTTGACCCCCTTTCTGCTTGGAAACCATTCTGTTTCTCCATATTCTGTCCTAATAGTAGCTTCCTGTCTTGTGTACGTCAGAACAATCATAAGTTGTGGCACACCCGAAGCTTTAAGAGCAATCCAGTAGTTCTTAATGATCTAAACAATAAGGGCTTTGCTATAATCTATGAAGCACAGGATGATTTTCTTTTCAAATTCTTTGATATACTCCATTATCCAACATATGTTTGCAATGTGATCCCTAGTAACTCTTCCTTTCTTGAATCCAGCTTGGAAATCTGCCATTTCTCAATCCATGTATGGTAGAAGTCTTTGCTGTAGAATTTTAAGCATGAATTTATTTACACAGGAAATTAATGCAATGGTCCTATGGTTACTATAATCCCTGATATCCCCTTCCTTGAGAACTGGAATATATATTGAGTGTTTCCAATTTGTGGACCATGGTTATTAGGGATGGGACAAATCCAGAATTTTCCAGATCCAAATCTGGATCCGAATCCCTGGAAGGTTCTGGGAATCCACAAATCTCACAGATCTCAAATCTTTCAAATCCTTTTTTTAAAAAAGGTTTTAAAAGCAAGGGAAAGAAGGATAATCTTGGGCAAGACATGCTCTCAGCCTTAGCAAAAGCCTAGGCAAAGGCAAACCTCCCTCTGAAGAAATCTGGCCAGGACAATTGTCATAGTTTTGCTTCAGGATCTCCCCAGACTGAAAATGTCATGAAGGCCCTTTGCACACAGGCAGGAAAATGTGGATTAATCCCACATTTTCCTGCCTGTGTAAAGAGGACCACTACAGTACAGAAATAATCCAGGTCAAAACTGGATTTTCTTTGCATAGCAACTTCTGGCATCCTGGCATTTGTAGTCTGATGATGCACCAGCACACTTTGGCAGAGAAGGCTATGACACCTTGTAAAACTAGGAACCCCAGAATTGTGTGTGAAAGAGGTTTGCAAGTGAGCTATGCAAAGGAATGTTTCAGCTGTCCTTGAAATCTCAAGTCTGTAGCTTCCAGTCAAGTACTGATCTTAAATATGAAATGTTCAATTTAAATATCTTAGAATACAGCCCTAGATGCAATTTGTGAAATTGTTAGCAAAGGCCATTATTACTCCAAGGGAAAAATTCACCTACTTACCATCTCCTCTCATGTGTCTAGTCTCCCAAATGTTCAGGCGTCCTGGTCTCCAAAGTTTTCAGGCATCCTGGTCTCCCAAGTTTTCAGGTATCCTGGTCTCCCAGATTTTCAGGTGTCCTGGTTTCCAACAAACTGTTTGGGTGGCGGATTCAAAAGATTCGGTTTGCCTATTTTGGCACAGGGATTCGGATTTCCGAATCTCGAATCCCTGCCAAGGATTTGAGGATTTGAAGATTCGGTTGGCCCATCCCTAATTGTTATGTTTTCCATATTTGTTGACAGATTTTAGTTAGAACTAGGTAGACTCTGTCTCTGTAGACTGAAGCAGCTGTATTGGCATATCATCTGTTCTGGGGATTTCTTTCTTCCAAGTGCTCTGAGTACAGCTTTGACTTCACTTTCTAAAATTGGCAGTTCATCTTCACATGGTTCTTCCTTGAATGAATCTGTCAACCATTCCTCTCTTTTAAATAGTTCTTCCATGTAGTGTTTCCATTATTATTTTATTTCTATTTGGTCATGTAATGTGTTCCCCCACTGGTCGTATAGCATTCCCACTCTTGGTTTAAATTTTCCTTTGGTTTCTTGGATTTTGTGGAACAGATCTCTTGTTCTTTCTTTTTTGTTGTCATTTTCTATTCTTCTGAATTGATAATTATTGTAGTTCTCCTTGTCCCTGTGCACAAATCACTGAACAATTGCTTTCAGTGTTCTAACTCTATTTCTGACACATTGTTTTCTTTTGCTTCTTGTCTGTCCTTCACTACTTAAAGAGATTCATCTGTTATCCATTGAGGCTTCTCCTACTTTTTGGCTACAGACAGTGTTTTTTTGTATTCCTCCCTGTCAATGTCCCTGGCTTCACTCCAGAGTTCCCCTTCTCCCAGTCAGTTAGGATTAATAGTGCAAAAAATTTTCACATTTTCTTTAAAGTGTATGGTGATGCTATTTAGGTCCAGTGGTTACTTCAGTGCTATTCTTTAACTTTTCTCTAACTTTGGTATAAGTAGCTCATGGTCTGTGTCACAATCTGATCCTTGGCTTGTTTTTGGAGAGACAATATAATCTATTTGCTTTCTATATTGGCCATGACATAATATCTATGTATACAGTTGCTTCTTGGGTTGCCTGAAGCATATGTTTGCAATGAAATTTGCCTTGCCAAATTCAGTCAGCCAGTTTCCTGTTTCATTTCTTGATCCTTGCCCAACTTTCCCTACAATCTTTGATTCTGCTTGGTTTTTCCTACTTTTTCATTCCAATCACCTATTATTAACAAGAAGTACTGCTTTGGTGTGTAACCAATTTCCTCCTGGACCCCTGCATAGAATTGTTTGGTTTCTTCTTCCTCTGTCTCTGTAATTAACGCATAAACTTTGATTATGGTTATATTGATGGGTTTTCTCTAATGTCTTATTGTCAGGAGTTGGTCAGACTTCACCTTGCATCCTTTGATTGCTTGTGTCTCCTTGCTATAAACACCACCCCTTTCTCCTTGGATTTTAATTTCCTGGGTAGAACACTGTGTAATTATCTGACTCAAAATATCCAATTCCTGTCCACTTTAGCTTGTCTACCCTCAATATTGCAATGTTTGTACATTTCATTTCCTGTTTTATTATGTCTAACTTCCTCTGACCCCATGCTTCTTATGTTCCATGTTCCTTAATATATGTTGTTCTGCTTCAGACTTTCCTTTCACCTCTGAACACACCAACAGCTGAATGTCCCTTCAGCTTGAGTCCAGCTGCATCATTAGCCACATCTCAACTTATAATTGTCCTCTGCTCTTCCCCATTGAATGCCATTCAACCTAGGAGGTTCATCTTAAGGTACTATCTCTTATTTCATTTTGGATTGTCTCATCATAGTGTTTTCAAGGTAAAGAACCTTCAAAAGGGGTTTACAGTGCCTCCCTCTGTGGAGTACTAACAAGCGTTAGCCATGGTGTTACCCTATGCCAGCTTCTCATTGGAATTTGGGAAAATTATAACTCAAAGGCAGCCTGCAAGAAGTGGGTTATGGAAGGATACTTTCACCTATGTTTACTGGTATTAATGCAGAGAGAGGATCTCATTTAAAAATAAACAATTTGTTTTTGTTTTTTGAAAGGACAAATACATACACATACACAAGAAAACATACACTCTCAAAAGTCAGAAAAGACTATCAGAAAATAAGGAGTGGAAGGCTGGATAGAGAGAGACTAAGGATGAGAAGAGTAACAGTTACCATTCCTGAAGAAACTGGAGGAGGGGAGGGGCTCAGACAGGCATTCGAGGGTAACATGGACTGGCAATCAGGATCCCCAACATGCTACAATTTGCTGGGGCAAAAAGTCAGGGTTTAAATAGCTTTTTCCACACTTTGAAGGGGTGTTCTGGCAAAGCTTTCTCATCAGACTGACTGACCAAAGGTTTCCAGAATAGGAGACAGCTTTGACACCAGAATGACAGAATTTATGGGAATCATGATAGTATCTTGAAGTTTAGACTGATGTTTGTTGGAGGAAAGTTATCTGTAGTTGGAGTTCAAAGAGATGGTCTCTGATATCCAATGATATCAAAAGGGATTGTTTCTGATTCTCTTATCTGGTTCTGTGTGTAAATGCAAAAACTCTGTGATCAGGGAAGATATTAGCTTGAACCTCTTGATGCCAGAGTCTTGTACCTATTCTCCTTTTAAGTTGATGGCCTGGCCATGTTCTAAACAAGCTTGACCTGGCAGCACACTTTTCCAGCCAGTGCAGATCCAACCATGTATTTCCAGCCATAAATATGTTTAGATATGAAAAACTACATTTCTCAGGATGGGGGCAGCAGGTGGTAACAATGGTACCACCACCTTTATCTCTGAGAAATCCTTCACCATGTCATCCCTGCTTCCCCCCACCCCGCCCAAGTAACTGCCCAGGAACTGTTTGGCACATTTAGTCTGAAAAAGCATGTCTGACATGGAAGACCCTACCAGCTGCATGGCTGCTGTCAACCTTGCCTCTTGCCTTACAGGAGCACTTAATCCCACCACCATGGAAAGAAAGTGCCATTGGTGGGACACTGCAGTAGTAGTAAAACCTTATTCAGACATCCTGTAATAGAGGCTTAGGTTATTTCCACATCACACTGTTATAGTGCTATTATTCCACTTTCAACATCCTATGGAATCCTGGGGTTTGCAGTTTAGGGAGGGGCATTTAAGACTTCTCAGCCAGAGAGCTCTTTGGCCTCAGTAAACTACAAACCCCAGAATTCCAGAGGATGTTGAAAGTGGAATAATAGCATTATAGCAGTGTAGGGTGGAAATGGCCTAACTAAACAAGGAAGGTAATGTCCTAAGACTGCTGCTTTCTGTTGGCCTTGTGCATATGTGAATAATGATCATCTGAAGAGGAGAGCCTTTGCTATGCATGAAAACTCTCCACATTATTAGGAACCCTAATTTTTTCTGGCCATGTGAGGAGCCTCCACACAGAGACTGCTTAAGACTGTCATAGCTCTATCTTTTTTAAAACTAAGCTGTTTACTTGAGATGTGTAACAGACCAGCTGAAGAAGGCTATAGAATTTGCTTTCAAAATTCATTTATATTTATGTCTCAGGTACATTTAAAAATCCCAAATTCATACTGAAATAATAAAAATTCAGCTATATCTACCTTCATACACTTCCACAGCCTTCCTAATTCAGTTTATGCCTCTTCTCTGCAACTGAAAGCTGTAGCTGTACCTGAAGTGATCTGCCCCACTCACTCTCATCTCTCCACTTGCTACCAGTCCTTTGCATACAGCACACTCATTTTCTCTTTATCTAACACAGAGGCAAGAAACTCCGTGGGGTGAGGCTGGATACAATTTTCACTTTGTGATGGTTCCATGGGTCACACATTCCAAGGGTACTGTTCAGCTCATTCAGCTCATTACTCCTATAGCATATTGTTTGGTCTCCTCAAAGTCTTCAAAGATCAAAGTCCATATGGAAACCCAGGTGTGGAGTAGCTTGCTCATTCTATAACGCATATGGTGCCAATTATTTCCCATGCAAGCACCCATCCTGAAGACACAGGAGGCCACATCAAGCATTATGCTCACCCTACCATATGTTTAACCAGACTTCCAGAGTTCATTTCTCTTTGGCATGCTGTGAATCAAAGATCCTCCCCATAATCTGCACAACATTAAAGTCTTGGAGATAATCTGTTATCATGAAGAAACCTAGTTCACTATAGGTAACAGATTCAGGTTATCTCTCCAACTTCTCAATGGCAATATGGACGAAAGAAAACATTCCAGGTGCAGTTACTGGTATGTGGGCTATTATGAACATAACGCTGTAAACCTCTTGCAGCTCAGGAAAGACAAAACAATTCTCCTTCTCTCTCTCTCCCTCTCTTTCCTTCTTCTCTACTTTCCATAACTTGAAATATCAAATATTAAGCACATGTACAGCATCTACATTGGAATGATATTCTGGGTTCACGTAGGTGGGTATTGAGGAGAGGGTGAATTAGATTAGGAAAGATGTGCAGTGACAGCTGTTAAGGCAAAAATAGATTTTAGCTACAGCTACAAACCTATCTATAACTACTACAGTGTACGTATCACTTTAAAGTATATGCAGCATGCTTAGAAGTAAATGCATTGGAATTTTCATGCTAAGAGTTAACTATGGCTATTACCAGCAGGTCTAGTTCAATGAAGGCACAGGAATATACTATTCATTATATACATTTTCATTGTTAATGTTCCTTGCAAGCTGGTTTGAACATTTTAATTGCAGAGTAGAACAAAACTTTTCATAGGTAACAATTGAAAAGTTATTATTTACTATAGTCAGGACAATCATTTTTTGTGGGACTAGAGCAGGGGTGAGCAGAGGTCAGGTCTCAATAATTGGAAAAAGAGGGTGGTACCTCCTGGAGGCTTATAGAAGTGGTGGTTTGTAAAAATACTGTTTTACCTATCTTGAACACTTCTGATTTTCAGTAAAAAATGGGGTGCTACAGCTTACCCACAGGTGGAAATTGGCTTCCTACACAGTTGCCCAGTTCTTGGCTGGATAAATTCTTCCAAAGTATTTCCTGAATTCTTCCATAGGGTTTGAGGTTTTGCTCAGGATTGTTCTACTTTACCTTCCTCTTTCCAGTTGATACAACAACCAACATTTATGTGGCAATATAAAATTTGCAGGCTAGACTAAAATCTTCGGTGATGAGAGAATGGCTAGCCAGTCCAGAAATCCATAGGAGAATCAGGATTTAATTAAAGGTATTTCAAAATTCAATTCAATTCAAAAATAAGTCTTGTTATCTTGCAAACTATTGCTTTATGCCCCCCAAAATTATGTGTTAATTATGCTGCTTAAATTAAAGCTCAGCAAAAGACTTCTGGGTGAAAACCCTCCTCCGTGTGATTTGCTGAAATCCAAAGATTCCTGATTTCATTTCAATTCAACCCCTCCTCCCCACAATACATGTCAGTTAAACAAAAGAGACATTGGAAGAGTGGTCTGGCAGCCTGCACAAAGAAATTATCAAGGCCACAACTGTACTTGGCCACAGGTCAGATTTTTCTTTAGAGCAGCTGATGCCTTGAGTGCTCTGATCCGGCAACATGAAGCCTGAAGCAAAGCCGGTGACAGACGTTGTGTTTCAGTGAAAACGTAACACAGCTTTGAAATTGAGCTGATCCAAAGTGCTGAGTTACATAGCCCTCTAGTGGCAAAACTAATTCCGCTGCACTTGAGCTGTGTTCATTATTGATTTGCTGTTGGAAGAAAGGTCGCTATATTAAGCCTCAACAACACAGGAACACAGTTTATGTTACAGGCAAAGGCACCCCATGCAGTCAGGAAATAAAGAGACTCTTTCACTATAGACAAACCTTCTCATTCGTCAAAAAGTATTTTTTTTAAAAAAAAAAAAAAAGGAAGGCATTTTACAAGAGGAGAGAAAGGACAGTATTAATATTTTGTGCTTCACCTTAAATTTCCCTGACCTGTTTTAATTGCTTTGACATGTTGGAGTACTGCCTTTCATTAATGGCAGATATGTATTTTCTGTTTGAGTACCATTGTTTGGTACCATCTTATTCATCCGAGGAAAAGAAAGAAAAACATACCACTCAGAAAAATGAACTACCATGTCTGCGAAAATGTCATGTACACATACACAGACAGAACCTCCCTAGAAACGTTGCCATAAGCTGCCACCTCTTCTGGAACCGTGCTTTGAACTGGAGACTCTCCCAGAGAAGTGTTTTGGGTGTTTTGCTGAGGGAGAGGCCAAGCGTGTCTCAAGAACAGCCCTAGATGTAAGTCCAGTAGCTCAAGGAGCATGGGACTGGGAAACACTAGAAAGCAGTAAGAATCTCATCCAGGGGAAGGAGAGGAGTTAACCCCCTCAAGTTTTGTACACCTATCAAAAACAAACAAACAAACAAACCAAAACAGACTTGTTAAGACTAAGGAAGAGAATAAAGTGTGGGCAGCAGCAAAGCACATGGAGGAGGAGAGTCACTTTGTGGTATCCTGGTAATCACCTTTTCTGGGTCACTACCTCCAGAGTGATGCAAGGAAATGCAATTTGAAATTTATATAAGGTTTACAATTCTTGCTTCCCACAGTAGATTAACATCAGGCACCATATAGGTATTGTTGTGGCATCATGGAAGATGACAATGGCTTGGCATGAGCAGCTGATGGCTTGATGTCACTGCTATCCAAGGTGCTGACCTACCCTCAAAATATCTTCACTTTGGATAGTTCTTTTTGAGTTCAGTTTAAAACTTGGATGGATTCACTGCCCCATTGACACTGCAGTCACCAGCCACCTCTATCACCTAGTATATGTGAGGTTCTGAATCCTTCCTTCCTTTGCCTTTATGCTTTATCTTTACTGTGAGAGTTATATTTTATGAACTCCAGCTCCATTCTAGCACCTGAAAAGTGAAGTCTATGAAACAGTGACAGAAGAAGCATTAACTCTCACTGTGAAACTGTGAAATTTATTTTTTTTAAAAAAAAAAAAAGGAGGAACACAGTATGAAAATACAAAAATGAACATGAGAATCTTACAATATTGCATTGGGGCCTAATACATATACATCTTTATTATCCCATGCTGAGTAATCTTTTTTTCTTCCCAGACTGGCATAGTGTTTGCAACATCCACTGACTCTTCCAAATCCACTGCATGTAGGGGAAAGGATTAAGCAATCTGCACATTAGTAGTATGCAACAAACAACAAGTACAGCAACAATAACAGAAGAGGCCCCTTGCTAAGAGAAAGTGAAGCTCTAAGATTTCTAAATCTAATTCCTTGGATGGCTGCATAGATGCTACCTGATGTAATTTCACCCATCCTTGCTGTGGAACTGAGCAGGGAAATGGTACAAATTCTCTTTCATGTAAAATTTTAAGGCCTGATAGTCTCCAAGATCTATACATGGCAATCCCAACAAATTCTTCTTATCCAAAATCCATGGCTTGGTGCAATATGGCAAACTTAATAGGAGGAATATAATAAAGATCTAACTGTATTAATTATCCTACAGAAAACATAATCTAAAGATGCTTGTACACCCAATGCAGTCTTACTTTCTTAACATTAGACATCAAATTAAAAATTAGTCCCTGTACTATCTTCTTCTACATTAACATAATTTAAAGTTTGCTTCTGCTCCCCCACATATACTTTCTTACAATCTGAACATGTTCATGATTCCTCATTTTATAGAGATCTACAAAGCAAATTACTAGACTGTATGCTCTGACTCTTTCTCATGATTGAGAGGCAATCAGTGTAAAACAATGTTAATTTTGTAATATGATTAACAAGATATGTATTCTTTTTTAAAAAAATAGAGTATCTATTAATAAATTTCATTTAAGTTCTTAATGCCTATGAAGCTTCATGTTCAATTCTTAATCTTCTTCCCCTGCTGCTGCCTGCTCAACTTCTTTCTACAGCACTAAACAATTTCCTTTCACAACAGAGAACTGTTTCTGTGGTACCCTTCAGAAAGTAAGCAGTACAGCCTTCATTATTTCTACCAGTGGTAGGAATTCACCACAATCATACTCAAATCATTTCTGAACATGATCCTTCCATCCTTCTTGGTGCTGCACTCTGGCTGGCCCAAAGCTTGCAGGAGACTCTGCTTAAGGTCATGGGGTGCAGTCTTCATAAAGTCTTTAGTCCCTGTCAGGAAGTCCAACGTATGGCCTCCAGTGGTATCTCCATCAGTAAAACATTCAGTGATGTCCCAATCTGAAGGGAACTCATATATCTGGTATTCCAGTCCCATTCCCTCCAAAATAACTTTGACATCATCCGCTGTGACGTAATGACCACTGTCAGTTGGGGGAAGGCAGTGTCTGTACTTCTTCCACATGGTAGCCCACCCACTGTTACCTATGTGAATGATACATGAAATTTTTAGTTTCACTATCTTTCATAGTTAAGTCAATTTCACAAAGGATAATAACTGAGGACAAACTTAATTCCCTGAGATCATGGGATTTGTTTAATTCCACATTTATATGGATAGGATTGAATTGTAAGGTTTTGTTCTGGATGAGAAAACAGGCAAGGACTAATATAGGATAACCAAATAGTGTAAAAAAATTGAAAAATATTCACTGCCATGGATTTCCTGGGAAAAAGTATGGAGTGTGTGTGTGTTGGGCATCTGGAAAACCCACTGGGGAAGAATAACATAGTGGCAAGAACATTACATAAGTTTTTGCCTGGTATTTACACATCCTGAAATGTTTCAGGAAATTATACAGCACAGAAATACATTTTTACATGAAAATTGTGTTTTTCATGTAAAACAAAACAAAACAAAACAAAACAAAAAACTACATTTTCTATTAAAACCCCAATGTTTCCAGATAGCTATCATTTTCTAACACACACACACACACACACACACACACAAGCTTGCTCAGGGAAAGGTGTTGTATAAAGCAACACTCTTGCATCTAAAAAAAATAGCCATTTTTTATGCAAAGTTGTTGTATTTTTACAAAAAAAAAACCCTCAGCAATGTGGGTTTTTTCACACACAAAAAGAGAAGGAAGGAAGGAAGGGAAGGGAAGGAAGAAACCAGTATGGACTCATGCACATGCACACACACACACACAACCTCTATATGACTATCTAGAAATAGAGGTTTTTGTGCACCATGATTTTCACACAAAAAATTCACATGCATGTTTGAGCAGAATAATTTCCCAGCATTTTAGGATGTGGAAACAGTGGGCAAGAACTACACAGAAATATTTTTATTTGTCTTTACTTACAAAGATGAAATGGTTGAATATTTATATCACTAGAAAACAAGAAGCTTGAGTCTATTATGTGTTCCTCCCAAAAACATTAATTCTAAAGTTCTTCTTCATCTGTTGATTCAGATTAAGCAAGCCATGCTTAAAGGCTCAACAGAGCAATAGTAAGAGGTGAAGAGTAATAATTTACTTATGAACAAGTACACTAGCTTTTCACTTTAGATGGTAAGCTCAGAATTTACTCACAGGTATATTTACTCAGTGTAGGTTCAAAGTCCCAGTGCTTCTCCCATGTAAAGTTTGCTCATGTGTTGTGAAATGGAAATTACACCTCAAGTGGTTCCTGGAACAATCATACGCCCACACTGGAACCTCAACAAGAGATACCACAAACCTGTTCAGAAGGGTTTTAAACTGAGTTGAGTCAAGGAAGGAGACAGTATTCTTGAGGGCAGGACTTTATCAAATGCTGGAGATAACAGCCCAAATGTTATGGGGAGAACTGGGTGAATAGTACAAGAACCAAAGAGTGAGAGACAGAAAAAACTTAAATAAATAGATGGGGGAATGGTCCATGGTCTTAGATGTATCTACAGTAATGCACAGAGAATGGAAAATAATAGGCATCATTGAAACCTATTGGGATGAGTCTCATGACTAGTTTGTGCCAGTAGAGGTGTATAACCTATTTCAGGGAATTAGACCAAAGAGGGAAGGAGGAAAAGGAGTAGCACTAAATGCCAAGGATGTTTACACCTATGAAGAGATTCATGACTCAAATCCTGGAGGCCAAATTGAGAGTAATGGGTAAACATTAAGGGGGATAGAACAGCACTGATATTGTGTGGGTCTGCTACAGACCCCAAAGCCAGAATGAGAACTTGGATGTCTTCCTGGAACAGATGATCAAACATTCAGAAAGGAAAGAGATCATAGTAATGAGAGATTTCAACTGTCCTGCTATTTGTTGAAAGTCAAACTCTGCCAAGAATATAAGAACCAACGAATTCCTCAGTTGCCTTACAGACAATTTCATTGTCCAGAAGGTAGAAGCAGCAACAAGGGCATCAGTTGTTTCATATCTGATCTTAACCACCAGTGATGACTTTTTTAATGGGTTGGGGGTGGTGGGATCCTTAGGTGGAAGTGACCATGTTCTTCTGGAGTTTGTAATGCAACAGGAAGGGGAAGCCAAGCAGAGTCAGATAGGCATTTTAGACTTTAAGAAACCTGATTTCATTAAACTTAGGGAAACACCGTGAGTAATCAAATGGTCAGAGATACTTAAAGGGGATGGGAAATTATTGAAAGTGAGATATTGAAGGCAGAATTTTAAACAATTCAAATGAGAAGGAAAAATGGGAGGTCTCTAAAGAATCTGTGATGGATATCTAAAAAACGTTCAACTGAGCTAAGATCTGAAAGGGACATGTACAAGAAAAGGAAAAGGGGGGAAATCACCAAAGAGTAATTCAAAGGAATAGTCAGTATGAGTAGGGAGAAAGTCAGAAAAGCTAAACTGAAGAAAAAGTGCAGGCTTGCTGGAGAGATTTAAAACAATAAAAATTTTGTGTGTGTGAGAGAGAGAGAGAGAGTGTGTGTGTGTTTTATGGCCATAGTCAAAGAAAGAACAAGGAAAAGGTAGGGTCACCATGTTGTTACCCTGTTTGCTGGGGGTCCCGGGAGGGGTGCCCAAATAACCAAAACACAATAACGCAAAGATGGGGAAATTAACTGGAGCAATCGCTTAAGCTAATGAGAGGCAGGGTAACTTAGAGGGGATCTTGTAACCCAATGTCTATGGGGTCAGGCCAAGCCAAGAAGCACATGAAATGAGAAATAATAACAGTGATTTTATTAAATACAGGCAAACAGTGTATGCAACACACTCACACAAGTAACTATAGAAAATAAAGGTGTTAGCTGTATAGAGGGTTGAGAGGGATTGTTGAATTTGGAGATACTACACCTGTCTGAAGCCCGGGATAGATCAATGAAGAGGTCCGTAGATACAAAGTCTCAGATGGAGACTGAGGGGAAAGCTTGGAGGATGAAATGGCAGCAAGGCGGGGTGGAAGTTCAGAGCAATCCGAGGAAGCTCTTGGAACTGGGGGGTTTTATAGGGAAAATATGACCGTAGGCTAGTCTGTACTTTGGGAAGAAAAATGAGGTTTGGGCACAAGACAATGTCTCCAAAAGGTCAGAATTTAGCATGATTGAATCAAGTCCGAATCAATAATGGAATGGCCAGTACGCAGATGCAGCGTGCTTGACAGTTAAGCTTCTAGCTCATCAAATTACCTGCTCGGGGCAGGGAGTTCTTTGTATTAGCGGGCATCCTTAATGAGGTGTTTGTCTAGGGAGGTCTCCTAAAGCGAAGATCTGGCTGAGTCCAGCCTGCCTAGGTGGAGAATGGAATGTTCAGCAGTTAATGGCCATGCCTAGCTCTGTGCTTGTTCGGGGACATCACAAACACTTGGTCGAGGGTGGCAAAATGAGACCGAATTGTGATATCAAAATGATATCTAATATCTTCCAAAGTAAGCCAAGTAAACGCTGATAACAATGTGGAGAAAATGGCAATATGCTAATGGGGGCAGAGAAAACTACTCAACACATTCTTTGCCTTGGTCTTCTCCCAAAAGGAAAACAATGCTTGAGCTGGGTAAAATGGATCAGATGATGCAGCAGGGGGAATACAGCACAGTATAGGTAAGGAGGCAGGAACACTTGGCTACTCTAAATGAATTCAGGTCTCCAGGGCCAGATGAGATACATCCAAGAGTATTAAAAGAACTGGCAGAAGTAATTTCAGAACCACTGACAATCATCCTTGTAAGCTCCTGGAGAAAAGGAGAAGTCCCAGCAGACTGAAGGAGGGTAAATGTTGCCCCCCATCTTCAAAAAGGACCCAAACAAGTACCACCCAGTCATCTTGACATCAATACCAGAAAAGATTCTAGAGCAGATCATTAAACAGACAGTCTATAAGTACTTAGAAAAGAATGCCATGATCAACGAACCATGCCAGATTTATCTTATTTCTCTTTTTTGATAGAGATGGTAGATGAAGAGAGTACTGTGGATGTACTGTATTTTGATTTAAATAATGTTTTTAACAAAGTCCCCCATGACATCCTTGCAAACAAGCTAGCAAAATGTATGCTATACCATGCTACTGCTAGGTGGATTTGTAATTTGTGATCACCAATGGTTCTTCTTCATCCTGGAAAGAAGTAATGGGGGGGGGGCACAAGGTTCTGTTCTGGACCCAGTACGGTTCAAAATCTTTATCAATGACTTGGATGAGAGAAGAGGGGATATGTTATCAAATTTGCAAATGACACCAAATTAGGACAGGTAGCTGATATTCCAGAGGACAGGGCCAGAATTCACAATTATTTTAACAGATTAGAGAGCTGGACCAAAACTAACAACATGAATTTCAACAGGGAGAATTGTAAGGTACTATACCTAGGTAGAAAAAATGAAATGCACAGATATAGGATGAGTGCCACCTGGCTTGACCACATTACAAGATGTAGGATTCTTAGTAGACCATAAGCTGAACATGAGTCAACAGTGTGATGAGGCAGCTGAAAAAGCCAATGTGGTTCTAGGCTACATCAGTAGGAGTACAGCCTCAAGGTTGAGAGAAGTAATAGTATCACTCTATTCTGCTCTGGTTAGATCTCAGCTGGAATGCTGTGTCCAGTCTGGGTACCACAATTCAAGAGGGAGATTTACAAGCTAGAACACATCCAGAAGAGGGCGACCAAAATGGTGAAAGATCTGGAAACCATGCCCTATGAGGAGTGGCTTGGGGAGCTGGGTAAGTTTAGCCTAGAGAAGAGAAGGTTAAGAGACAACATGACAGCCATGTTTAAATATTTGAAGGGATGTCATATGTGGATGGAACAAGCTTGTTTTTTGCTGATCCAGAGACTACGATTTGGCTTCAAACTTCAGGAAAAGAGATTCCACCTAAACATTAGGAAGAACTTCCTGATAGTAAAGTCAGTTCAACAGTGGAATACACTGCCTCAGGTTGTGGTGGAATCTCTTGCTTTGGAGCTTTTTTAAACAGAGTCTAGATGACCATCTGTTGTCTGTGTATGCATGCATGGCGGGGGTTGGGCTCAATGGCCCTTGTGGTCTCTTTCAGCTCTGTGATTCTATATCACTTGACAAAAGATGCAATCTGCATTAGCTGTTTTCTGGTATGTCAGAACATATCACTGGATGACTAACTGGATGAACAGCAGGATACAGACACAAGAAAGTTAAGCTTAAAAGGCTTGTCAAATCATGCCACTCTGATCCATTCTACAACTTCTAGAGTTAATTACCACAATGATTCTACATGAAAGCTTCAGTCACTGTAGAATTCTTCTGTCTTCCTTCTTATTGGTACAATGAAGCATTATCATGTTCAGTCAGTTATACTACTTGAAAACTTTTTCCCCCAGGCTTAGCCCAAGCATCTGAGACCCTCTTATTTTAAAGAGCATTTTCCACATATGAGCCCATTCATTTGCTGAGGTCCAGTCAGCAGGCCTTCTCATTTGTGCTTCTTTTTGGCAGACATAAAGAATAACAGCTTGGAGGAAGGCTCTGCTCTGAAGCTGTGGAGTTTCTTCCCTTGGGACAGCTTCAGCCTTCCTCTTCATCTGAAAGAACTACAAATGTTATCTTTATAATAAAGACCAGAGTCATGTTTCTGTAGCCTTTTTTTCATTACAGAATGTTGGGTATTGTTGACCCTTTCTCCCATTAAACTACTAGAGGTACAAATCTATGATGTGACCATGCATAGTATACAGTTCTTGCTACTGTGGTTCAAAAAGAATATTCTAAAAGTGGAAAGGTACAGGAAAGGGCAAACAAATTGAAGAAGGGTCTTTAAAAAAACCCTTCCTTACAGGAAAAGTCTGCAACATTTGGTTCTTTAGCTTACAGGAGAAATAATAGAGGGAATGTGGCAGAGATGTATAAAATTACACAGAGTATAGGAAGTGGATAGAGTGAGGTTGTTTAGGGTGACATATATTCCCCTGCTTCCACTGAGAGACCAGGGCTTGAATCTCTGCTCTGCCATGGAAACCCACTGGGTGGCCTTGGCAAGACACTCTCTCACAGCTTCTGAGGAAGATAAACTCCTCTGAAATCTTACTAAGAAAAACCCTTGATATAATTGGCTTTGGGCTGTTGTAAGTCAGAAATGACTTGAAGGCACACAACAGCAACAACAACACTATGAATGGATAATCATGGTACCATCATCCTATCTCCAGATTCAGAGGGCATATGACTCCCAGTACCACGTGCCAGAAAATAGCAGGAAAGGGCTACTATCCCAAACAGCTAGCACTGGGGATTTCTTATGGACACGTGCTAGGTTGCTTTGTGACAGAGAATCCTAGAATAGAAAGACTTTTGGTCTGATTTTACATTTTTGTGTTGTTAAAACACTCTGGACAATGGAAAACCGGTGTAAAATATTAGATTGAATGAATAGATTGATGGATTAATATAAAATCAGTAGAAGGAACATAACAATCACAGATGACTTAGGTCATTTCCACACTGGAGGCCATTAATGCATTAAACATTTATAATGGCAGTATCATCATTTCTGTAATGCAGTTGGGTTATGGACACTCTTTTCCACACCCTTCCCCCTTAAGCGAATGGGTAGTGGTATTGCCACCAGCGTTCCTTCCACATTCCAGTGTCCTCAGCCACTCCTGTGCCCCACCTTCACCCAGCCCTACTGCCCCTGATTGGTCAATGGTTTTTTTGGGGGGGGCAGATTGGAAGCTGTACTAACACAGCACAGCAATGTTGTAACAGCATCACATGCCAATACACTTTTGCACGTTTGCCCTACACTGTTTAAAAATGTAATTAAAAAATACAAAGTTTTGACTCAAAGGAGACATTTAAAATAAATAGAGAGAGGTGATAGGAAGTCGCCATGCCATGGGAGTCACTGAGGGAGGGATGAACTGGGCACATCCTCAGCCCTCCCATTGCTGGATCCACCATAACAGGAAGCGCTATCAAGTGCCAAATGGTACTGCACTACAACAGCTGATGGGATTGAAGTACTATAGGAGGCTCTTAACAGATTTTTTCTCAAAATAGAATATGGTGATTTGGTGGTGCTGGGAGATAGGATAGCAGCTGGATAGCAACACCATCATGCGGAAGCATGGCTCCTAGACTGGTAACAACCCACTGATATAGTGTTAGAGTGACGTCTTGTGGAAATGGCCAGAGTCTTGGCAGTATTCTAAAATGTGGAATATGCAGCAAAACATTTTCTGCTACAATACATTCAAGGGAAATATCAGATCCATATCATATCATTCAGGGATGGAAAACAAGATGGGGGGGCACTCATTGTCCTCATAACAGACCAAACTACCCAGTTTTCAGCCATAGGAAAATTGCAGGGAGTCAATCAGAACCAGACATGATTTCCAGCTGCAACTGGTCAAATGCAAATGGTGAAGGGTGGGTGTGGGGGAGTTCCCATTTAATTGATTACAAAGAATTTGAATCTCTGGGGAGTCATTTTTGAGGGTATTTTTTTTCACCCCAATATTTTTTGGAGGATATGTGTATATAGTGTAGGTTTGGGAAGGATTTGGGGGCACAAAAAGGACATTGGCAGCCTCATGCAGCCTAGAAGCCAGAGCTTGTGTCCCTCCCGTGCACCCAATTTAACCATTCTTCAGTTGAAGATATCTGGATATCACTTTAAAACAGGACTGTAGTTGTCATTTTCTGTATTTTGTACTTGAATTCTAATTTGTAGTTGTGTGTCTGTGACACATGGGGTTAGGGGGGACCCATCTCACCTGATAAAATTATAATCAGAAGTTTAGCATAACTATCTAGGCAGCTATGGAAAAACTTGATAGTGCTTGCAATATTCTCCACACGGTACAGCATCTAAAAGACACATTGCCACAAAGAAAATGTATTGTTAATATTTCACAATGAACTACTCTAAACACCATTGCATATAAAAACCACCCTGTGCCTCATCTCAAGCAGAAACCACTTGTATTTCCTGCTTCACAAATCAGAAAACTTAGAGGAAATAATATTGTTATGTAAATGCAAGGTTATGCCTGCTGGTATCCTCCCATTCACATTGTCCTCTGTAGTCCCTGCATCTATCCTAGAGAGCTGGGGAATCCTCTGGAACAGTGTGGGAGCTTCAGCAAAAGGGAGGAGTTTCCTCAGACTGTATCTCCCCACCCTTTTTCATCCATGGTATGGGTCCACTGGGTCAAAGAGTTTTCCATAAATGGAAGAACATAGGCTGCCTGAACCCTACTGGTTGCTCTAACTAGATCCATCAAAAGAGTAGACCTATCAAAGCAATTGCTGACCGCTTTGTTAACACATGGCTAAATTCTATCAATTTAGGCCTCATTTCACTGAGGAGCAGAGGATATTCCAAATCTCCACAGTTTAAACTCCTTATGGGAAATCCTAGATTTTTGATGGAATAGATGCTAAAAAATTTACAGAGAACACAGGTGCCCAAATATCAGAATGGTCTGCACCACAGAATGGATAGTGATATCCTTTCCCCATCTTGGACATGCATGGCTGCCCAAATTTATTCAAGGGGAAAAAATTGTCTCAATCTCTTTTCAGTGCATGCTGATGTTAAGACAGGGCCAATATTCATCAGTCAGAGGAATGATGGGAGGAGGGATTTTCCAAGGCTCTGATGAATGCATTTGGTATGTCCTATCATGCCAAAGGGCACATAAGAGTCAGACGTGTATAATGATTATAGTGTGTTCTCATACTTGGAAATAGACCTATTCTCCTCTGCTGCATCCACAGATTCATGTGGATATTTAGGACTTACAACTTCCCAAATATTTCCATTTAGAGACAGCATGGTGCAGTGAGTAGAGTAATGAACTAGGATTTGGGGAAGTCAGGTCCCAAGCTCCACCAAGAGACAAAACTCACTGTCTCATCTTGGGCCAATTTCATTCTCTGTTAGTTTTCCCTACCTAAAATACAGGCCCTACTGAGCCTTTCTTAATACACATCTAAATCTGGAGGAATCAGCAGCAAGTTCTGAGATCTATACAGCTGCTTAACTCTGGTAGAAAAGAATAGCCCAGCTGTTAGCAGTACAGTGGATTTCAGCACACAGTAGTTGCCACACATCTGGTTTGCAATAAAATGTCAAACATGACCACTAATTACTGTTGTGTGTACATATATATTAATACCACCAGTGACCTGCTCTGAGATGTGTGCGTTGGGAGCAATGACCTATGAGATTTCACACTGCAAAGACATGGGAGGATGTAAAGCAAGCTGAGCCTTTCTTTTCATAACTAAAGCCATTTCCACATGGGCATATTGCCCACGCTAGAGCGACCTCTCCAGGAGGTCTTCTTCACTGGGGTCTGCGCTAGAGCAGTTAAAAAAAGTGAGGTTCTAGACCTCAAACTGCTCTAGTGCAGCCCCGGGGTGGCGCTGTGAGTTTTATAAAAACCACCTTCAAAGTGGTTTTTATAAAACTTACCTGCGCTGTACCGTAGCAGCCCCCGGTCAAGAACTTCAGAGACGCGGTAGCGCGTCCCTGCAGATCTGCCTGGGGGTGGGCTTCCGGCTGGCGCACTGTCCTAATTGGCAGAGCGCCGCCGTAAGCCGCTGGCTGCCATTTTGGGCGCCGCCGGTCACCACTGGGCGCCGCCGAAATTCGGCAGCGTTTGGAAAAGCGGATCCACGCTCTTCGGAGGGACGGAGCAACCCGCTCGCGGGTAAGCTCCGCCCCTGCATGCGCAGCCCCGTTTCGCCCCCTCCATGAGGAAAGGACATAAGTTGCCAAATAACTGTTTTAAAATCAATTTTTTTTGAAATGGGCTATAAGGAAGCTAGCACTGGAAACAGTATGTAGCATCCAATAAGACAATATCGTGCTATATTTTTCGTCAAGCCAGAAGTGTCATGTGACCAGTCTTTAATATACCTGGATCAGATGTATGAAGTCATATTTCTTTCGGAGATTTTGCTCCTTTGCCTGCTTTTCATATTCCATGGATGTCAACTGGTGCCAAGTAAATGAAACATTCTCAAAGTCAGAATTCCTAACTGCATCTGTTTAGGAAAGAACAATATAGAACAAATTACTTATAGATAAATATTTTGGATAAGTATAAATACAAAGTATTTTATTGCATTCAGCCATATGCAAAAATAACAGAGTATGGTACAATGTCTGTTTGGAAACGTGACTAAAATACTAAAATGAAAGAAAAATCTATATACATTCTGAAAAAAACCAAGATTTAAAACAAACCTTAAAGCTTAATAATAATCAAATTACTCACAAACTTGGGTAAGTACCTTGATGTAGAAGCAATGTAATGCTGTACCTTTATATGCCAAAATGTGTTGTGGGTTGGGCTCTATGATTTCATTTCTGATCAAAGCTCCTGGGTGCCTGGTTTGAATGATTCTAATCATTTTCAAGTCCTGTTCACCTACAAAACAGCCACAACATGATTTTAAAAAGAAAACAAAAAACAAGGATGTTACTTCTGATCATATATGAACTACAACTCACCAAATCATGTTTAAAATTAGAAAAGTCCACCCAGACACACCTTGACCTCTGCTCAACTCAGTGGGAACAACTTTCATGAAACTAAGTTCTGTTTATCTGATACAGACCTTGAAATGTTACTTTAAAGAAGAATGAATGTGCTAAAGTCTTTGACAACCAGTGAGCTGGGACCAAGAGCATCGCTCTACCACTGTTAAGTATGGCTTCAGCAGAACATCATATTCATTCTTCCTATATACACATCAATATTACATCTTCTGGAAATATCCTACAAAACCAACCCCAGATGATATATGCACCACCAGTCATAAAGGGAAGAGTATTTACAGCCAATGTATGCCTCTGTCAGAGAACAATTGGATGTTGGTATTTGTAATATCCAATAACTGGCTCTGTTTTGGCTAAGCTGGACAAGCTGTGATCCTGTTTTTTTCTTGCAGAAGTAATTAGACAATCATATAGCACTTCATACAGTTCAGCTTTATTCATATCAATGCAGTAAAGGACACTGAACAGTGAGTGAAAGATCACAAAGGAACTCACAGCTAGTACCTTTTCCTTCTGGACAATTAAATTTAATTTGAAATAGGTATTTCTCTACTAGAGATAGAAATAATATTTTATTCACCGTTATTCTTCTCCCAGCCGAAAAATTGGTTTTCTGACACTTGAGAAACAGGACATCAGAATTTTGTGCAGTTTTCATCTGGCATTCACACATCCTGAAGTATTTAGTATCATGGTAAATTGTGAAGTACCAAGGCTTGTTGTGATCTTCCCCATAGCCACACCATCAAGAAGAGTACAAAAACACAAGGAGGTTTGCTGAACCAAATCAACAAACGAGTTCTAACAGTTTTCTTCTCTACTAGGAACAAGTCTTCTCTAAAGCTAAAATGTCTTAATTGTCCATTCCAAGTGAAGGCACCCAAATATGCTTTGCATTATAACAAGAACAGTAGACAACATAAAGTGGATGGTAGGGAAGTCTACTTTGAGGAATGAAATAAAGCCCAAAGGAACATGGAAGCCTGAAGAATGAGGGAGGAGCTGGACGGACGAAGTATTCATCTTTACTAATCAACTGTTGCCAGTGCTTCACCCCTACGGACCCTGGCTCCACTCTAGCACTGGTACCAAGAAAAATAAAAGTAATCATGATGCTTTCAAGCATCAGAGGGGACCAACATGATTTCTGTGATAAAAATAATAATACTGAGATACATGTGTTGCACTCCTATACTGTTAGGAGAGGCCTGAGAGTGACGGAACTTAGAATCATTTCAAAGGAGCAAACTAACCAGGTCGCTTCAAGATTTATCCCAGTTCCCTGTCTCAGTGGTTAACAACTATTTATAAAACATACTCTCTAGCTTTGATATCTGGTGCCTGAGAGTCTGGGTTTGAAAACCTTGAGAGGGAACATTTAGTCCTGGGAAAGTGTAGACCAAAAGGAAACAGAATGTTTAGCACCAACAACAAAAGAAACACTGCTTCCAGGCTCAAGAAGAGAAATGTAAGCATTCCCACTTGAAGGTGGTTAACAGAGGGGTGCTAATTGAATGAGATATTATGGGATGCTGGGTATGTGACAAGGCCAATACTCATACTCCAATACCTGATGCCCACTAGATTTTTGTAGAAGTGATATAACTTTGCATTTTTACCTATTATCACATAGAAATGTGCTTTTGGGGAGGAGGGAACACCCACTTTGTGGAAATCGTCCCTGAATGCTTTTCTTTGTTGCTTCAGCTAATAAAATATATCCTTCTGAGTCTCCCACTAGGTGTGTGGCTTTATTTGCTGGTCATGCACTAGGATTTACCCACTTGTTGATATCAATGCCATCTTATCTAGGAATAGGTACCATTGGACTCAGTGAGTCTCACTCTAGTTAGACATGAAGAGGACTGGACTGTTCTGCCTGCACATGAGCCATATATATAGAGATGATAATTTATTAGACTAGGCTGATTTTTTTTTATCATTATTGTGTCCATCATACGACATGCCTGAAACTCTGTTATGCAACATGGGCCAACAATGACAGTAACATTGTCAGATTAACAGACTGTTTTAGGGAGTCCATCAGCCAGCTGATAAAGCCTCCCCTTCAATTCTTTTGCAACATAAATTTGAATTAAGCAAAGAGTATGCATAGTTAAAAAGACTTTATATTATATGTGTGTTTAGACCATGGATATCTTAGCCTGAAAGTAAAACTAGAGTAGATGACTACATTAGAAGCAAGAACACAGCCTTGTGACAAAATCTGATCAATACACTAAATGATGAGTTGCAGCTCTTCTAGAGTCACACAAGGAAGACAGACAAAATCCACTGATTTCAAGCATGCTTTTCTTCCAATACTTCCTTTGCAGTTGTGTGCATGTAATTTTTTCCTCACATCACCACCATCTATGCATCTATCAAAGATTCTGGCTTTCATTTTCAAAGGGTCAACATCTGCATCCATGAGTTTCTCCTTCAAAGCAAAGTCATGCATCAGCTATTGAATATTTTCTCTTCAAAACTTATATTCCTTACCTGTGCCACTTCCCACACCTAGAACGTTGATAGTTGATTTTCCATTTCCAAGGCTGAAATAATAATAATTAATTATTTAGGATCAAATAATGTTCATTTTTGCTCAGTTGTTCACTACTATCAATCATGTACCACTGAAGTGTCTAGAACTTTGAGAAGAACAGCTCAGGGTGTTCCACCGAAACAAAAACGCAACATGAGTACTTCCCAAACCAAGTGGTAAGATATATTTCAAAATACAGCAAGATAAATGCTTCTGTGCATCCTTCTAGAAGATGTGGTTTGAATTTATTTCTCTTCAATCAGTTTATTCTGTGATATGCTCATGCCAAATGAAGTTATGGACTAAGCCTAGAATTTTAATGATATTAAATATCACAGGCTTCTGATCAAATATATTAAATGAAAATAAACCTCATGGGCTGTAGGTTCTCTTCTAGCTCTGAATTAAGGAACATGGCCTATGTTCTACAGAGCTTTGACATATTTAAGATAATATGCCCTAAAATGAGAGCTATGGGTTCCAATAGACAAATATATTTTTCACAAGACGTGGGACTCGAGAGGTCGCTATAGCCAAAGTCAATGATAAGACCAAAGAATAGAAAAAGTATACAACACTAGTCATCTATCAAGATGGTAGGAACGAGCAATTTTGTAAAACTCAGGTTCTCTTATTTCAAAGGTTAAATCCCTTCTGCTGCAGTTATAACGAGCTGCAATTTTTTAAAGAAAACTCTACAAAAAATGCATGCATATCTTCAGCATATTTTCATCTTTTTTTTTAAAGTATTTTTCCACAATGCATTTTTTTCATATAGATACTTTTTCCCCTAATGAGTATGCACATTTTGTCCCAAATTGCAATTTTTGGGAGTTTTTATAAATATACGTATAGATACATAAACAGATGTCTGCTTATTTTTGGGAAATTAGTTGCAAATTTTGTACATGTATGGATTTTGACAGCAAATTCAGTCCTGGTTCATGCTTATGTTGAGGAAATGCAAACTGAGTTCACAGTGTTAGATGAACCAAATGAACTGCACACATATCTCTGAAAGAAACCATGTGTCCTTCAGCCACAAATGGTGGACCATTATAAGCCACATTGATATTAGTAACACAGATTTAAATAGGTGTTTAATTTTCAGATGAAATGAGTGCTTGAAAATATATCACATGGATGCATACATGGAGATAGTTTCTGTTTGTTTGTTTGTTTGCAAGTGCTGTTTTGAAAATGAAATTAAGAAAGCAGTCTGATACCAAATCATTCCTATGCTTCTCAGGGTTTCAGACAAAAGTCTGTCTAGGCTGTACTTAGAAATGCCATGAACTGACCCAGAGACCCTTTCCTTGCAAAGAATGTACTCTGAGTTCCATTCAAGACTTTCCTAAAGAGTCTGCATACAATCAATAAATCTCACTGAACTGTTAAGTAGATATAGCCCCTTTTTGCAGAATGTCGTCATCCCGCAATTGGGACAGGAGAAGGATGGGACCGCGATGACGCTTACACATGATGTTGTCATACTCCCATCCTTCTTCCATCCCCAGGCAGTGCAATCTTGGAGCAAATCATCAACGAGTTTTCTCCGTCAATGACCCGTGATCATGCCACCATCCTGCACTTACCTGGTCTGTGAAGGATCCAGAAAAGCAACAGCTGCACTTCCTGCCCCAGCGCAGCCTGGGACAGTATCCAGCTGCACAGCGGCAGGAAGAGGTGGGGCCATCACGTTTCCTGGATCTCAGAGCAGCCAGTGTGGAGAAGAGCACTCCCGTTGCACTCCCCTCCTGGCAGAACCACTGCTGGCATCCCCACAGGACTCCACTGTGAACAGATAGGTTGCAGAAATTGCCATACATAGGGTAGCTACTAATTGTTCCGTGAGATCTATGTTCATCTGGGATGATACTAAAACTTTTAAAAAATGGTGGGATAGAAATGTTTTCTTCCCTTATAGTGACATCAGGGGGGAAAAGGCTCTGAGATGAAATAGTATATAGATGTTACACTTTAGAAAACGAGAGGGGATTTGGCAGCAGAAAGCCACAGCAGTTTGGCTGTCTCTCAAAGGGTAACTTTTCAAGCATTCTGAAATCTTGTCTTACCTGGCTACTATATTTGGCAGCTCCTCCTTGTTGAATTGTTCCATGCATTGGTGCTCAGTGGAACATTCTAAGAATGACTTAAAGGCCTTTGCATATTCTTCTACAGTAAGGCTTCTCATAGGCTGGGATACACAGGGCTCTTTGGGAAATAAAGGCAAATGAGGATTTGATACAGATCAGCATATGTTCCTTTTGTCCTCCTCTGGTACCACACCTTGATAAACCATTATGTTACAATTTGAAATTAGTTTAGGAAATTGGCTTGTTCTCAATCATAGGTTCCTGATTCAGACAAAACTGGAAAGTATGGTTAGTTGGAGACTTCTTGCTTATTAAATCATATCATGAAAGGAGAATGAAAGAGTTTGTGTATACACATATAAAGAAAAGACTAGTGAATATTCTTGCCTAAACTAAGATTGAACATTGACATAATTACAAAGGAAATGGCTATAATTATGTATTCTTTTTATTTATTGTCCTCCTCCACTACCCCATTTTAAAACTGTGAATGTGCATATTTGCATGCTAAGATCCTTTTTGTTTTTTTCTACCTAGCACACCAAATATTTATAAACATGCCACCGGTGAACTTTGGGATGACAATGCGGCGGGGGGTGCATTTGAAAGAAAACACAAAGAAAGCACACTAATTAAAAAACTGTCTTTCCATCAGAACTTGGAAGGTTGTTTTTGAGAAGAATGAGTGTAATTTTGTGCACATTGATAACTGAGCAATGGGATGCACTGTAATGATGCCCTAAGACCTGGAGCATCATCCTACTATTGGTTAGTTATGGAGGGCTACATTATATCATTTCACTAATTCTTGCTAAAAGTAGCATTCAGAGCTCCTTTTTCCATATGCCATTTGTAAAACACACCAGCCAAATTCAGCGCACTAAGCACACTCTGACAGACAGACATATACCACAATCACTTTACTGGGGACAGCAGATTGGGATACACAAAGAAAAGCTCGTATCAACTTCTGCCTCCACTGGAGTACTTGGAGCAACAATAGGTGGGAGAGAATAAATACATTGCTACATCACATCATTAGCTTTTGGCAAACTGCTAACTCTCTGCCTACTCTACCTTGCAATGGCTGGAGACATTACAGGCTACTTCTACTAGATCAAGACCTGAATGTCTTTCCATATTTACAACAGACAGTAAATGTATAAATAGCTGGCCTTATGAAGACCATATAGCTTTACTTAGCAACTTACACGTTTGGAATGCTTTTCTTGGAAGTGCAACTTCATTCTTAAGTTAACCACACTGGATGAGGATAGAATTGCTCCTAATTCCCCTACCCTGGCATAATTATGATTTACATCCACATCAGACAGTTACAGTGATGTAATTACATACTTGTGCCAGCAGCAGTTTAAACTGCTGGCTGTATATGCTGGCAGTGACCTTGGAAGATTAACTGATGGGACTACAACTCTCAGAATCCACACCTGGGAGATGGTGATACTGTGCATAAGTGACAGAGAAGTGATCAATTCATCCTTACTGGACAAAATAAAGTTTCAGTAGCCAAAGAGTCAGTGTTAAGCAATACACATCTACTGTAAAAGTCCAGTTGTTTGGCAACCTCTTCTCTCAGCTAGCTCCCCCAAGTATTTGTAAGATAAGATCCTCGTTAACTCTGTGCCCAATTATGACGAACCATCAGAGCTATACAATCCAGCACACTCTAACAGGTATGTGTCTTTTATATATGCTATCCCCATGCATCTTCTAAACCAGTGGTTCTCAACCTGTGGGTCCCCAGATGTTTTTGGACTTCAGCTCCCAGAAACCCCAGCCACTATGGTCAAAGCTCAGGGCATCTGGGAGCTGAAGTCCAAAAACATCTGGGGACCCACAGGTTGAGAACCACTGTTCTAAACTATAGTTGTCTACAGGTGGCCAGGTACTTTTGTGACAACCCCAGAAACAAGTATGGTTCCCCCGCTGAGTGCCTTTCAGTCCAGAGCATGGACTATAGCTGCAAAGGCTATCAACTGTTGCCAAACATATTTGCTGCACTGTGTTGGCACACAACACCTGTGGCACTGAAAGCTTCTCTGTAGACAAAAGTGTGACGAGTGCAGATTTACAGTAAAAAGACAGATGGGACCTGAAAGAATGCAAAACAGACTGAGCTCTCCTGATCTTGAAAATAGCCCCAAAGGAAATGATGGGGGCAAGGCAGCCTCGGAGTTTCAGTATCAAGAAAAGCTCCAAGCTCCAATATGCACCAGTTCACAAATGGCCCTTTATCTTTCCTGGCTTAAATAAATCTTTCCAGACTCTGTCCTTTCTTGTGGGGGTGGGGAGGCCTCACAGGCTTGGAGGTTAGCATTCCTTATTGTTTCTAACTGTTCCCCCAACTATAATATCTCCACTGATAGGCTGACATTGAGATAGAATCATAGAATCATACAGCTGGAAGAGACCACAAGGGCCATCAAATTCAACATGTACCATTCAGGAATACACAATCAAGCCATTCCCGGCATATAGGTGTTCAGCCTTTGTTTAAAAACCTCCAAAGAAGTAAACTCTGTCACGCTCCAAGGCAACATATTCCACTGTCAAACTGCTCTTACAGTCAGGAAGTTCCTCATAATATTTAGATGGAATTTCTTTTCCTGAAGCTTGAAGCCATTGCTTCACGTCCTAGTCTCTGGAGCAGCAGAAAATAATCTTGCTCTGTCTTCCATATGACATCCCTTCACCTCTTAACCTGCTTTTCTCTAGGTTAAACATACCCTGCTCCCTAAGCTACTCTTCATAGGGCAGGGTTTCCAGGGGGTTTTTTTACATTTTTTTAGCCCACCTCTGGACACATTCCACCTTGTCAATATCCTTCTTGAACTGAGGTGTCCAAAACAGGACACAGTGGCCCTTTCCTCATGGGGGGGGCGAAACGGGGCCACGCATGCAGGGGCAGAGCTTACCCATGAGCGGGTTGCTCCGTCCCTCCGGAGAGCGCAGATCCGCCGTTCCAAATGCCGCCGAATTTCGGCGGCATTCAGCGGCGCTCGGCGGTGCTCGGCGGTGCCCAAAATGGCGGCCAGCAGCTTCCGGTGGCGCCCCGCCAATTAGGACAGCGTGCCAGCCGGAAGCCCGCCCCCAGGCAGATCTGCAGGGATGCACTACCGTGTCTCTGCAGTTCTTCACCGGGGGCTGCTACGGGGCAGCGTGGGTAAGTTTTATAAAAACCACTTTTGAAGATGTTTTTTATAAAACTCACAGCGCCACCCCCGGGGCTGCACTAGAGCAGTTTGAGGTCTAGAACCTCACTTTTTTTAACTGCTCTAGCGCAGACCCCGGTGAAGAAGACCTCCAGGAGAGGTCGCTCTAGCGTGGGCAATATGCCCGTGTGGAAATGGCCAGTATTTCAGATAGGGTCTGACCAAAGCAGAATACAGTGGTACTATTCCTTCCCTTGACCTAGATATTGCAAATTTGATAAGAATATCCTTTATTCCCTCATGCAAATCATTGGACGAGATGTAGGTCTCTGGTAACAATGGAGTTGTTCCCTTAGTGGAAACAGGCTTGGAGAATATGAACTCTAGAAATCATAATTCTGAGATCCTGATTCAAAAGTCTTAGATCAAGTGGCTTCAAGCTATTGGTCGAGGATGGTCATAATGATGTGGTCTGGATTGGTTCCTACTCCTCCTGCTGGACCTGATTGGCTACTCCAAGTCACAATCACAGCACAGGCCATCCTGAGCAGAAGTCTGGGCTCTGACTCCAACATGGAGTTCTGCACCCTGTGATGCTGTCCTAACTGTCACAAACTGATAGCATTCACTCAAGGCTGTTGTTTCAACTGTTTCACTGTTGTTTCACTGTTTCAATTGTGGGACTACTCTGGTGATTTCTCAGCAAAAAGAACCCTCCCTTTCTGTCAGGAATTCACAGTGGATCAAGTAGTGGGAGAATAAGGGTTCCTCCATCACAACTTCCTCCCAGAGCTAAGGTTCTTTGTAACATTGGTCTCTGAGCACCAGATAGTGTGGGCTTAAGAACTCAGTGCCCTCTGGACACGCTAGTTGGGGAAGTCATGGAGTTTCAGCCTCAGCTCGACTCTGTACACTACATTATGGCTGCCATGGAATGAGCAAACCTGCACAGCTGCCATGGAATGAGGTGTGGGTGAGGAAGGAGGGAATAGGTAATAAGTAAGTCTGCTGTGAAACCAGCCAGCAATAGCAAACGATGGGGGAGAACATAACAAGATGGAAAAGAAAAGGCTGAGCAACTGAAACACATCCTTCACTCGACTTGTTCACTGAAGCAGCAGTGGATCCCAGCTGGTTTCAGCTGGTAAATTCTAATGTAGTTGTGGCTACCTTAACTGGGGACTAGGAGGTCCTGACTCATTAGGTAACAACAACAACAACAAAAGTACCTGAATTATTTGAAGGCGTCAGCTGTGTTTCTTGCCCAAAACATGTATCTTTTACTTTCCTGCAGGAAAAAAAAACATATTTTTTCAGCAATCTGAACAATCTCACCCCTGTTCCTCAGTTGCCAGTGCAATAATTTTGCAATTACCCACTCCTAACGGGTAGTGGTACTGTCCTACCTGCTACTATGTTCGTCACCTTCATTGGTCCCTCTAGCCAGAGGCAGCCTGGAACCATTCATGGGGCAAAATCCTTTGGGAAATGCACCAGCCCTGAGGTGCCCATCTGCAATTTTGCTCTGCTGTGGTTTGAAGACCCTGCTGTGATATGATAAAATATTGTTTTAACTGAATTATACCACTATGTCCTATCCACTATATAAAGATGGATGTTTAGGTATCATTCTATATGCTATTCGCCCCTCACATGAATGGTGGTGTTTGAAAGAGATACAAGTACCTGAGATACAGATCTCTGAAAATAAACATCCATCTTCGGTCTCTTTTGTTTTGCCCTAGAAGCTCCTGGAATGATTAAACAAGTATTTTTTTTGTTTTTAAAAAGACAATCCTTGGCTTTAGGTGTAGAATATAAAAAGAGTGTCACAAAAGGAAAACAAGGAATGGGAGGGAAGAGGAAAACATTATTATGATCATTTACTTGTACAGTGCCATATTTGGATAGATGGAAGCATGGAAATGAACTATCAAGTCCAAAGAGTCAACACAATGCCCAATAAATAGTAATGCAGTATTGTGTGTGTATGTGTGTTAACTTGCTAATTGAGCTATCTCATGCTTTGAAAATTTCTATTCCCTACTATCAATCACCAACATTATTTGCTGAATTTTTACTTTTGACTGTTTCCTACAGATGAATCCTATACTTGGGAAAGGACAAGGAGAACAATGGAATTGTTCTAGGTTCAATGAACCACAAGGAGGTTTTCCTTTTCTCTTCTATGAATAAGATGCACCAGCAATTCTAAGACGTGGAAAGGAAATATGTCTCCTTCCATATGCTGTTGGGCTGCAGCTCCTATCCATCCCAACCAGTAATGCCAAGTGAAAGAAGATGAGAGCTGTGGTTCAACAACATCAAGAGGACTACATATTCTCCAGCTCTGTCCTTGGAAGGAGTGTGTCCACTATAGCAACACATAAATTAAAACACAAACAGAATGCCACTATACATAAATATTGAGCATAAACATTTAAATCCAGTGAGCATATAGTTTTATCATTGTCTTAAAATATAGCGCTGGTGTTCAATATTGCAGTTATGGATTTGTAACCGAGAGTTAGATTACATAAATGCTACCCCAGTCCGTCATAAGAGCCAGCACCCAGACTGAGTGAAGGAAGCCCATTCATCTTCCAGTCAGTGTGCAGGATGATGTTTCTACCTCCCTCCCAGCAAACAATGAAGCTGTAGCCTTCAGAAGCAGGACCCCTATTGCAAGTCCTGGAAGGAGAGTTGAAAGGTCATCCTTCTTGTTCCACAATCAGAAACTGAGTAGACCTCCTTCATCTGATAAAGTAGTCTGTAGGGCCAGGAGGTGTTACTTAGGTACGTATATATAAGAGCCCTGGTGGTACAGTGGTTAAATGCTGGTACTGCAGCCACAACGCTGTGAATTCAATTCCACAAGGCTCTAGGTTGACTCAGCCTTCTATCCTTCTGTAGTAGGTAAAATGAGTACCCAGCTTATTGGGGGCAATTAGCTAACACATTGTAAACCACTTAGGGAGTGCTTAGCACTGATATGCAGCATAGAAATGTAAACGCTATTGCTACATTACATATATAACTGAGTAACTTTTGTAGAATGTTGGTATGCATCTGTTAAATAATCATATTGATGGCCTGGTTCAAAGGCATGTTTCAAGAATGAGAGAGGGCGAGAGAGAGAGACTTTTCATGACTTATATGATAACCCTGTGAATAAGCCCCATCACTTGAAATCATCACCACCACTATCATTTGCTCAGCAGAGTGATGCTATGAAATAACAAATATCTTGGTTTTCCTATCCCTTCAGCCCACATAAAATTAGTAGGCTATATTAATACTAAGCAGGCTATAATAATACTCAAGAAACTGATGTTCTGATATCACCTTTTCCTCCCATCTCTCTTACCTTTTCACCTCTGGTTTGGGCTCCATGTCATCTGTGGTCCTTCTGTGATGGCTCTGGCTCTTTTTGCTCTTGCTCTTCTTTATATACTCCACCTAGATTCCAGGCAATGAAGTACAGGATTCAGGCATAGCTTGTATTCAGTATCTACTGGTACTTTTATATGAATCTCTCATTCATTTTAAATTGATATGTGTTTTTGCTCAGCAGTGCTAAAGGTTAGAGACAGATTTGACTCTAAGTTGATATTTCCATCTGTTACAGGCCACTGTACGCCAGTCTTCTGGCACAGTGTGAGGCACTTTCTATGACCTCTAGTATCTCCAAGTGTCCTTCCTCACAGCTGTTATCACACCTCAAGATATACGATCTTGACAACCATAGATAAAATATGCAACCATAATTCTATACCCCTGTATGAAGTATCTAGGAAACCAGGCATCAGAAATATATAGGGAAATCGGCAGCATTTAAACAGGGCAAAGGGCATGCTGCTTCTCCGTTACAGATTGCAGCTAACACATGGTAGCCATGAAATATACACAGAGCAGTATTACAATATGCTAAATCTTAATTAATGAGCCTACTTAAGGCCAGTTCAAGACATTTTGCTAGATGAGGTGTAGCAGTAAATGATGACCCCTGCACACCCAAGTCAGAGTGTATAGAACCTCAAAACAGCCAACTTATTATGGTTCATATAAGGGAGACAATACTACGGTGGTCCCCCTATCCCTGACAGTAAAAAACTCAGGAACAACAAGTTAAATAGCTAAAAATGTGTTGCCCTTTCATGATACCCAGGCCATTTCCACACTACAGTGTTATCGTGCTATTATTCATCTTTCAACCTCCTGTGGAATTCTGGGGTTTGTAGTTCAGGGAGGGACATTTAGAATTCTCAGCCAGAGAACTCTTTGGCCTCAGTAAACTACAAACCCCAGAATTCCACAGGATGTTTATTTTGTTGTATTTCTTTTTTAAAAAATTTTTATTAAAGAAAAAAATAATACAATACATACCGGAATAACACAAAAACACCATGTGAATAACATAAATGTGAAAAAGAGAAAAATTACCCCACAAATGGCTTACATTACTATTACTCTCCAGATCCTTTATCATCATATACTTATTCCACATATTTTATATCACATTAATTATATATTTTTATTTCATGTATCTAAGTCTCTTTCTCCTTGTACTCATTATTGCTATAATAATTTCATTCTTAAATCTATTCTTTTCAACTATATTTTTTTTAAAAAATTTATTATTTTTATTATGAAAAAAAATTAACAATACAAATACAAATAAACAAAGACCCACATAATTAACAAACAAACAAAAATGAATAAACCCACCCCTCAGAGCCAACTTTTTGTTTACTCCACTTTCCAAAATTGCCATTCTTCTTGTGAAAGGGTAGCTTTACCATCTCTTATCAAAGCTTTTTCCAAGAATATTTTCCAAATTTCTTCAAAATCATTCCCTTTTACAAGACCTTTCATAAATCTGAGTCTACAAGTTAACTTATCATTAATTGCAATTTTCCACACTTCTTTATACCATTCCTCTATTTGAATTTCTTCATTTATTTCCATTTTTTTGCTATTATTAACCTTGCTGCAGTTAACAAATTTGTTATTAATTATTTTGTTGTATTTCTAAGTCACCTTTCTCCCAAAATTGGGACCCAAGGCGGCTTCCAATAATAAATATACTTTAAAAACTTTAAAAACATTAGATAGATACACTGAAATATTAAAAACAATGTAAAACCTTAAACAAATAAAAAAATCATAAAAACACCTAACAGGAATATTCTGGGATGTTGAAAGTGGAATAATAGCACTATAACAGTGTAGTGCAGAAATGGCCCCAAAATGTGTTGCTTAAGGCAGCCACCCGAGTCCTAAGCCAATCCCATGCATACAATAGCTTGTTGCTTATTTTAGGCTGTGGTGTCTGTAACTTATAACTATTGGTATTATTAAGTTTTCTAAATCCATGTTATACTGTTTGATGCTTTAGGCTACATGGTTTGGGTTTCATGTCCACTTGAAACAGCAAAAAATATTGACCAAGAACTCTGTTCCAACTATCATCTCAAGCCAAGAGGCCATTTTTTCCAGCCAGCTGAACCATAGCAGTTCACCTCTTCTGCCCTGCTTAATAGGGTCTGTTAATTGGTTCTCCAAGGAGCTAACTATGCATGACACAAAAACATGTGTGAGCATGTCTATACTTTTGAAAAAGAGACGAAAAGCAATTTTGGGAGCTGGGTAGCAGCTGATCTAGATGTAGTGTTCAAAGTGTATGCTTGCCCTCATAGTGGTGGGTTTTCAGAAACAGACAATTTTTTTCAGAAATTTAAATACATACGTTTTATAGACTTACAGCCATTCACTTATCCATAAATCCCCTTGATCTGATTTAGAATTATTCTGAGAAGATATTGATGGTTATGGCTGATAGTGTGATTACTTTTACTTATCTTTCTCAATGATTTTATCCTGTATTGGTACATTTTGATCCTGTGCAGTCTTGATTTTATTTTAAAGAACGAGAGAAAGTGGAGCTTTTAAATTAATGGAAAGGGTACTGAGAAGCTGAAAGTGCTCATATGTTTTCAACTCTGTGTGTTTCCAGGGTTTGTATACAATAAATGCACACAAAGAATGAGGAGGAAATATACATCTCCCAGCACTGATGAACTGAGGTTTCCAAACAGTTGTCCCTATGTGTATTTCAACATTGTTTTGTAGAAGACATTCTTCTCCTTTAGGGCTGGGCTAAGGTTGACTATGAGGTCCTCAACCCCAGTTGATTCTTCCTCTTTTAGCATAGAAATGCCAGGTTTAACAGTGCATAGTGCTCAAATGCAGCATTAACATGGATGTGATGGTATGCCTGTCCATAGTGAACACTGGACTCTGGGCTTTGTATCTTACTCCATTCCTCTTCTTCCTACCATTTAAGATGCTGATTTAGCAGCTTGTTTCACTTACTGCATGGCAGGAACACACTGAGTATGAATTTTTTATACAATATAAGTAGAAATGACATACAAAAACACACCATTGCTACAAGTCTGCCACATTTTGTATCTCTTCAGCAACAGTCCCTGCCTGAAACCATACTCTTTAGTATTTATGACTTAAAGAAACCTTTAAAAAAAAGTTCCTTTTCAACTACAGTTTCCAAAATCTCTTAGTCAATATGACTGCTGCATGGCAAAGTACTTCCTTTTGTCTGCCCTAAATTGCCCATCATTCTGCTTCAGTGGACAACCCTGGGTTATAATATTATGGAAAAGCAAAGAAAACTCCCTATCTTTTTTTTTCAGCATTAATAATTTTATACATCTCTTCTATGTCCCAATCTTCCTTCCCTTAACTTTGTAATCTATCTTTTCCTGGGAGTTACTCCAGCTCTCCAATCAGTTTGATCATTCATTTCTGCCCATTTTTTTAGCTGTATGATATTCTTTTTACCAAGCAGCAACCAGACTCATACACACTACATCAAATGTGTTTGCACCATACTTTTTTTTTGGTAAAGGTCAGCAGTTTCTTCTTTTCATCCTCCTCTAATTTTAACTAGCATGAAATTTTCACAGTTGCTGAGTCCTGTGTCAGGATCTCCATTGAGTCACCAAGCACACTTCTAAAAAATTAACCTTTAAGACTGTGAGAGTTGACTAATAGATCTATTTACAATACACCATTTTATAAGGATTTCCTGGTGGTGGGTGCACAAAAGCTAACTTCTCCATGTATGGGAATTGATGCATGGAGCCACCTTTTTGCCTGAAGCATTTGGTCAGTGAAAATATTTACAGCAAGGGATGCATCAGTCATTTTCTTCTCGCTTTCCCTTAGCATTTTATATTTTCTAAGAAGGTCTGTTGTTCCCTCTGCTGGCCAAATGTACAGCAACAATCTGCACAATTCTAGCTGAAGATGAGAGGTTAGCCTGAAATATCAAGCCATAGTCCTACCCATACCTTAATAAATACAGTCAGATTTTATTCCAAAATTTGCATTGTAGGGTGTATAGGACTGGGCTGTAAGGGGTGCATAGTCCATGAACAGGCAATCCACGGCAGAGAAACTGCTGAATCCAATGCCTTATTGGGTCAGAATGAGGAGAGGGCTGTTTTTCATTTCTCATTTTGCCATTCCCTTGCTCCTCTTTCATTTGTTTTTGTTTCCTATGCTGTTTTTCTATTGTTTTCTCCTCCTGTTCACCAAATCTAAGGCAAGGTTAAATGAGTACAGCTTCAGAACATAGGAAGTTACTTTTAAGATGAATGAACAGAATGATGCAGATAAGCTATCCACAGCTGAGCAGAGGTTATGGGATAAAGATGGATCTCAGAGCACCATCATATTACTGCTCACTTAGGCATGTAATTATGCTCATTCTTCTTTAAAGTAATTTTCCAAGCTTTGAACTAATTTGAGAGCTAAGTTAGCTTCTTCTTTGTTTCAGTAACATGCTTTAGACACCAGCGCTTCTTTGATTCTCCCTCCCCCCATGACCTCTTTTTACCTTCTCCAGCTGATGATGGAGAAGAAACAGTGTTGGATTTTCTGTACATCTGCTACAGACGGAGTATAGGGAAGTCAGAATTACAGATATGTAAATCTCTTATCACAAATCACTATAAAACACACAAATAGAAATACGTCGCTTGTCTTTTTAAAAGAAAGAAAGAAAGAAAGAAAGAAAGAAAGAAAGAAAGAAAGAAAGAAAGAAAGACTTCCCTTTTGAATATTTGAACAGGTCAAGCTGTTATGACAAAGGAATTGTATTAACCCAGTAAACAGTTACAGCCAAGGGTCTAGTCCAGCCCACATTTCTCAACATTTTTCACAGGGAGACTCCTGTAACAAGTATTATGGTAATCCAAATAGTATGTAACTTAGCCATGCATTCCTCCAGCTTTCTGTTCTTTAGTGTATTCCTCTCTCACCCTCCATAACATCTCAGAGGTGGCAGACAGTATATCTGGAACCACTTTGCAAGTCTCTTGCAAGTCTCTGGGTCTGATGTAGTAGATTCCTCCTGCCCCAATCTGATGTTTTCCAGATATTTTGGGCTATAGCTTCTATCATCTCTGAACTTTAACCATACTGGATGATACTGACAGGAACTGTAATTCAAAACTCTGAAGGGAACTATATTTGGAAAGAGTCCAATAGGTTAACTAGCGTTTCCTACTCTGAACCATTGAACAAGAAAGAGAACAAAACTCATTTGCCTCATCGTCCAACTTGAAGCTGCTGAAACCAGTAAAGCTTTGCTGGATGGGGCTGGAGAGCAGAAGTAATGTATGTGGATAGATGTGTGTGTGAGTTCCTGCTCTGGAACTGAAAACCCATTCTTAAGCTGAAAATACATTCAGGAGCATCTTTGTTCTTCAGTTCTATACTTGCCTTTCTGAACCACCACTAATTTACAGTTTGTTCCATCTGGTGGAACCTGTGGTTTTGCAGAAAGGAAAGCAGATTCTGCAGAGCTGAAGTTTTCCTGCCTCTGGATTGCATTACCAGTGTGGATCTGGGCTTTAACAAATTAGAGCAAAATTATCCCAGTTAAACTGGAAATTGGGAGAAGTCAAATGCAAGATAGGATAAAATTAAAAAAAAAAAAAACAGTAAAGGAACTGAGTGGCAGAAATCTCTCCATCCAATATCAATCCTGCTAAATGCACCCATCCAAAGCTTGAAACTGAGAACAACTTCCAGAATCCCCAACCAGTGCAGCCAGTGTCTAAATAGGTTATAGGAGATTACTCCAAAAAACTATTGCTAGATGTAAAGCCATACATGTAGATACTCTTCTATCTCACCTGCCCCTGTGCCTTTTAATAGGAGGCATTACCCTCACACAGTAAACTAGCAGTACTATTAAGTAGGCATTCCTGCCCAAAAGAGCAATATAATGAGGTCCTGCTTAGATTTCTGTTCAAAATAACTTGGCCTAGGAGGCCTGTGTCAGCAGAAGACAGCAATAGGTACCAGCAGCTTTTCTGAATGGAAGTAAGGAAGGAAGGAACCAAACCGTCATCCTTCTGTTGTGAGGACAGCCGCCACTGAGAGGAGCTGACCTGGGAAGAATTTTTCATCTGGGAAAACCTGGCAGAGAGCATGTAAGTGGAATATTTTCTGTGCTGTCTGGAGTGCAAGTGTATCAGTGACCCTGTGGGATGAGAACAACTCTTGAAAGTATACAGACAAGTTGCCAACTTTCAGCAAGCAGACACATTTGATCAATTTTGTTGGTTAGTCAAATTCTTCTTAGAGGAGGATGAAGGCAACATTCATATCCTATGCTGACAGTACAATCCTACCTAGGATTAATCAGATGTTCATGCTTGACCTCAAGAAAGTGTGTTGAGGATTACAGCCTTCCTTAGGTAAGACTCACCATTGGGGCAGGTGCATCCTTCTAAATACATACATGCGGCAGATCAGGTTGCAAAAATGCAATCCTATCCATCCTTGCGTAGAAGGACACCCTTAGAGTCCAGTGAGACTCCAGGTAGATATTTATGAGATTACAGTCTGCATCTTCCAAGGCCAGCATTCCTGCATGCCAGCATTGGTACTGAAACATATTAAAGTTTAAATTTAAATGAAAAGATATAATGGAGAATTAAAAACAGAAAAAAAATCTAAGCTCAGAAGAATAACAAAACTCATAATTCATGTCATGTTTGTGTAAAAATATGGACCAGGAATAGAAAATCTGATTAGTAGAAAGACCACTTGATCAAAATCTGTGTCTGGACTGTTTTAACTTCAGATTGCAGGTGAAGGTCACGTGTTTCTCCATGCATGCAAAAAAAAGAAAAAGAGTGAGAAAGAGAAAATAACTGAGCCTCAGTCTATTAATGCATTTTATCTATTTTAAAGAAAATATGCAGAAGCATTTCATCAAGATACATCTCCAGCTGAAAATCTGAAGCTATATAGCTCAAAGAGAAGTTTGCCACCTCAGTGAGACCTAGGCTATAGCTAACTACGTGCTTATAATTACAGACTGACTGATGCTGTACTGATATCTTATGAAGCAGTATCCAATTTGTCTAATTCAAGATTGTCTTTTTTTTTAAAAAAAAAAAAATACCCATCTACAATTGCTTAAATGGGACTCTACTATAGCCAGCAGCAGAAACAAGAGGATGTTTGTGTGTGTACGTGAGTATATTTGGCAAACAGCTTACCTCCTTTATTTTAAGATCTCTCATTCGACTCTCCATCAGGTGAAAGTTAAGTGGTTCACTTGGTCTGCTCAGATGAAAGAAAGTGGCAAACAATCAGGCAGAAGCACCAGCCCTTTTACCTGAGAGGCAAACAGTTCCCCTTATCCAGGCACTAAGAGTTTAGAGAGCTATGAGTAAGTTCCAAAATGCCACTTTCTGTGCAAAGTGAGAGTCCAAGCAAATCTGTTTGGCCTCCTGTGGGAGGTGAACTGTCTCTTTAATGAGCTCAGTTATTGGACCGCTTGTTGCATTCCCTCCCTGCCTACAAAGAGAGCAATGATGCATGAGTCACATTCGTGACAGTTTTATCCTGTTTATAACAACAGCTGACTGTTTATTGGACTCACACACAAAGCTGCTTCTACCAAAGTTGCTGGACTCATGGCATCAACCCCATTGTGATGAATTCACCACTTACGTTCACACACACACACACACACTTGTATTTGGTTCCTTTGATGAAACAAGTGTTCTAACATAAGAATAGGTTCAGGTGCATGAGACATGAATGGATGAAAACCAGTCTGCTCAAGAGAAGCTAAGTTCATTGCCAGGAAGTGTTACCTAATGTTTCCAAAATGTAAGTTGGCTTCATATCTTAGTCAACCAGCCACTTTCCCACTGTTTCCCATTTTTCCGGGAAAAAAAACTTCTTTGAATTATCTTTTTTAACTCTCTTCTTCTCCTCCTGTTTTTCTACTGCTGATTATTTAGAGTCCTATTTAAGCTGTCTGAAATCTCATGTTGATATTCATTGATGAGCCTGTTTTCACCTTGTCTATAGTACAGTATTTCTATTTTGATAGGTATTACTAAGAGCTAGCATGGTATTCAATGCAACCATTGTTGTTTCTTACCCAGATCTCCCTACATGTTGGATTTCTGTCCTGACTTAATTATGAAGAACACTGGATATCCTTAGCAAGCCCCGAGGCCTTCTCATCAGTCAATAGAAATCTCTCACCCTGCAATTACCTTGATATAAAAAAATTATCCAGACATACTGTGGAGCCAAAAATGCCTAGTACAAAACTAAAGAGTACTAAGAACTATTTCTGCTAGTAGACTGGGGGTGCAAGGGAACTGATAAAGCCTTTAGTTCTTGTTATTTGTCATGAAGTCAATTTTGCGTTATGGCAATGTTAGGAATGAAAGTTCTCCATGACCCTCAGCCATCAACAACTCAGCTCAGATCTTTCAAACCCAAATCAAATGCTTGATTTGAACAACCTGTGTAAACTATGGCCATTTCCGCACTACACTCTTATAATGTGATTATTCCACTTCCAACATCCTATGGAATCCTAGAGTTTGCAGTTTAGGGAGGGTCCGGCCGGCCCCTCCCTAAACTGCAAACCCCAGGATTCCATAGGATGTTGAAAGTGGAACAATCACACTATAAGAGTGTAATGTGGAAATGGCCTATCAGTTTGGACCTTTGAATCTCCTATACTTCCTCTCTCGCCCATCTCCTTGCTTGGCTGTGAAGCTGCATCAAAAGAGGGTTTGTGACGCTGCAAAATTTGACTACAACCATCTTTAGCTGGCCAGGGAGCAGCAGGTGAAAGCTGAGGAGGACCAGGATGGGTTTTTAAATGGTTTTGTGACCTCATGAGAGCTGCCAAGAGAAAAGTTCCCCCAGAAAAGGACCACCTGAGGTGGGGGAAGGGGGCAGGGATTGGAGAAACTATCTCAAATACTCAAATCCATGAAAGTGAAACCCGCAAATCTGGAGGGCCGACTGTAATCTGAGGACCCAAGGGAAAATTTTGGTGAGAGGAGAGAAACTTCGACATTTTGAAAGCAACTGAAAAAATGAGAGGACAAGGATTTAATCAGGACTATGCATCTCAGATCAGGATAGTTGGAGTATATGTAGTCTGGCCACTACATTTTGTACTAACTGTAGCTTCTAAACACTTTTAATGGGCAGTCCTAGACAGAGTGCATTACATAGTTGAATGCACACAATTTTCAAAAATCTATTTGCAAGTCAAGTCTTAATCTGCACAAAATTACCATGTGATTGTTCTGTAGAAAATAATATTCGGTTTAATATTTCTATGCAGAAATAGAATTTTACTTCCAAAAATATTATTTCCTGCAGAGAAAAAGTTGTAGTTGGGTGCTTATTCTCCACAAAATTGGCACATGCTTTTTTTAAACAAATAATCAGTCTCCCACCGCCCGCGTGACCACAAGTGGAGGGGGGAGACAACTTTGCTGCCCTCCTACGAAGAAGAGCCAGGTAATCACCGTGCAAAGGGGAGGGGGCGGGGGCTGCAGACACCTTTTAAGGCTGCCCCGCCCCTCCCTCAGCCTTTTGATCTGCTGGCAAGGCTGACTGTGGGTACTGTTGCTGGTCCGGAAAGCCAGCCACGTGGTGCGGCTGAGAGGTCGCTGTTACCAGCAACAAAAGGAAACAGCTGACGGTCACTTCCGCAGCAGCCCAGGTTCAAGGATTTTGTTTTGTTTTTGTTGGTTTCCCTTTCTTTGTTTTCTCTTCCCCCACCTCTGCTCACATCTCACTCGTCTGCACCTCTCTTCCCCTCCCTGGGCTGAGACTCGATCTCTGTCAGGGGATGGGGTTCTCTGTGGGCCCCCCAGGCTCTGGGAGGGTCGCTGTCACTGCGGCCGCGGTGGCAGCGGCGGACTTGCCTCGTCAGAGGGGGAGGGCTTTTGTCCAGCATTGGCAGCTGTCTTCCGCTCGTTCTTTCCACCGCTCGCTGGGACCCTCCCCTCCCTGGGTTGATCCTTTGCAGCAATGGATTTACTGTGGGGCCTCTAGCTCCTGGGGAGGGCCGTGGTGGTGGTGGCGGCGGCAGCAGCAGAAGTTGGAGGCAGCCCATTGGGCAGTCCCTAGGACATCAGGGACCTATTTGGGGAGGGCAGCTGTTGGGGCTCCCCCCAAAAAAATCATTTCTCCGACTCCATGCTTGTTTGCTAGCAGAGGGGCTTCAGAGAGAGGTAAAGGGACTCTAGGTTTTCTTCCTCCCTATCACTCTTTCCTCTCTTTAGAGTCAGACTGAAGATTTAAGTTCTCAAATCGTTCCACCCTCCCCATTTCTGATATTGGGGGGTGGGGGCTTTGGGGAGGGCCCCTCCCTTTCCCCCTCCATCTGAGTTACTGAAGACTTGGGTCTTCAAACCCTCAAGAAGTCAGGGTGGCTCAGTGGGGAAAGATTTTGAACAAAGACCGAATGTACTGGGGATCCCAGCCTTGAGCTCTCCCTCCCCTTTTCATTTGGTGGGGTTGCTAGTTACAGCCAACTTGGTCAAGCATGTGTTAGTGGGGGGAGGGGCTACCTTTGTTGCTTTGTTCCACCTTCCCATTTCTGGTGTTGGGTATGGGGCTTTGGGGAGGGTGAGACTTTTGTGCTCCCCTCCTCTTTTGCCCTTCATCAAGTTACTGAAGACTTAGGTCTTCAAACCCTCAAGCAGTCAAAGTGGCTCAGTGGAAAGGAGCGAATGTACCAGGGTTTCTAGTTACAGCCAACTTGGCCAAGCATGTGTTAGCGGGGGAGAGGGGGGCTACCTTTATTGCTTTGTTCCACCTTCCCATTTCTGGTGTTGGGGGCAGGGGTTTTGGGGAACGGTGCGAGACTTTTGGCTCCCCCCTCCTTTTCCCCCTCCATCAGTTTCTGAAGACTTAGGTCTTCCAACCCTCAAGCAGTCAAAGTGGCTCAGTGGAAAAATCTTGGAACAAAGAGCAAATGTACTGGGTTGATCCCAGCTTTGGGCTTTTCTTTGGGGGGGTTTCTGGCTACAGCCAACTTGGTCAAGCATGTGTTGGTGGGGAGGAGGGGCTAGCTCCCTGTTTTTCTGTTCTATTATTGTTTGGGGACTTTATCTTAATTTTATTTTATTTATTTATTTTCTTCCCTTTCCTTTCTCCTTCTCATTGTTTGTTGTCAGTTACTTGCCATGTGGTTTAAGAGTATTTTGGGAAAAAACAAGCAATACATAAATGTTCAAATAATCTGTATAGTAGAATGAAATGCTGGTATACTTAGAGGGAGAAATTAACACGAAGGTATACATTATAATCGGCTAGTAGCAGGAAATGAAGGAAGGGGAGACAGTATGCATGCACGGGCACACACAACACATACACATGTGACAAACAAATAAATAGGTAAAGTAAGACCCTAGACCTAAGGGATACAGGTGAAGTGCGGCTGGCATCAAAATATTGGCAGTCTGATGCATAATTAAGTTCTAACTTACACTGACAAACTGGCTTAGGGGCAGCAAGGATGCACGTGCTACACAGAAGGTTACTGGTTCAAGCCTTACCACTCCTGTTTAAAACCAAATGCTAAATTGCCACATAGCTTTGGAGAGTTTCTCAAATTTAATTTAATCATGATGAAAACAAGCTAGTTATTCAATGTCAACTATTTAGTGCCTAGCTGGCATAGGAGTCCTGAACCTTCTAAAGGCTTTCTGTAAGGAATCCAAATAAAGCTTTTTCGAGTGCCTCTAGGTGACTATAGTTGAAATAGCACCAGTTATTGAGACTACTTCAAAGAACAGTAGTAGTGACATCATTAGCAGTGCACCAAAGAGAACATAAGGCACATTAATTTAACCACATAGCCTCATGGACATCTTAATTATTGGGGTACTCAGGAATTCTGGTTTAATTTGTAGATTAGAAAGGAAAGTTACAAAATACATTTATTTATGTGAAAACAGCTCTGTATTGGCTCAACACAGGAGCATACCAGCACTGATCATGTGCTATGTATAATCCCTGATCATGCTGCACTGTTAGATAGATGGTAAGGTTCCCACCACCACCTTGGCTGGTATATTCTGCCCTATTTGCATTAGCTCGGGTTAAGAAGTAGGTTTAAAGCTAATCAGCATTTCAATACACAAAACTGGAGGAAATGGATGCTTCCAGATAATATTTGTCATCACCCAAACTAAAGTTTAAGGCTGTCATTCAGGACAGTCAGTTTCTGAATTAGGATTTCAGCTTAAATGGGCAAGAATACTACAGGTGAGAATGCAGAACAGTGGGAAGGAGCACATACTATCAAATCTTGACACCTTATATCCATAGAAGGTCAATCCAATATTGAGAAGCATTTTAAAGTATAGGCACAGTGCACAAGGAAATACCTTGATTCCACTTTTACCACCACACTTCTAGTCTTTAGACTCCTGGGTGTGGTAATTACAATTTTTCCCCCACAAAAACGAACAAACAAACAAAAAAAGTTCAGGATCTCAGGTCAAGGGTGGCTTATTTCATGGGTAGGCGCTAGGCTACCCTTAAGGAATTTCAGGAGCTCACGGGCACCCGAATTTTGCTGGCCGGGTGGTGGCACCTGGCAGGGCGTTCCTTCGGAGCCTGTGCGACCCCATGAAGGGCATCACCAAGATGCATCACAAAATTAGGATTACCAGAGGGATTAAATTGGATTTAGGAGTGGAGCAGGAGTTCCTGGCTGACTTCAATGGAAATCAAGGTCAGGGATGTGCTGAAAAAATCAGAGATGGCCTGAGAGTCGGGCAGAGGCAGGCTCCACAGTTGGCACATGGGTTAGCAAAGGCCTCAGTCCACTTTTGGCATGACAACTTTGCCACAATCAGAGCGTTTAGCTCTCTCTCCTCTAGGTCACAGTGTGTCATGCGCTTGGTGTGGGCTTCCATGCTTCAATTTTTCCGTTTTAACATAGTCTTCACAGCTGTACACGTTGCTGGTGTGGATAATTCCCCGGCTATTTTCTCTCGCATGCAGATGGAACGTTTCAGAGAGTTGGCACCAGATGCTGCCATCCTCCCAGAACCGATGCCCTTCACTGTGGAAGCTTGGCAGGGTGAGGTAGCACAGATCATTGGTGGGTCAATTGCGCCTAGCACCAGAAAGAGCTACAATAAGGCCTCTAGGGATCTCACTGGCTTTTGGAAATCTAAAGGGTTACAGGTCACATGGCCACTCCCGGTGGACCGCATTTGCAGTTCTGCTTGTCCCTTAAGGAAGCAAGCCTCTCCCCTTAATCTAGTAGATCCCGCATGTCTGCCTTGGCCTTTTGGTTCAAGGCACGAGGCTTCCATGTTCCCACCAGCAATTTTAGTATGTGTAAATTCATCGAAGGGTGGGTCAGGCAAAAAGGGATGGCCCAAAATGACAGGCATCCACTTTCTCCTAGCATTCTGAAGGGTTTGGGCGACATGGGGAGTCTTGTGCTCTTCTGCATAGGAGGTTCTTCTACCTCACTCAGCAGCTCTCACTGTGATTTTTGGTGCACCGAGGGTAAGTGAGTTGGTTGTGCAGAGCAAGGGAGACAGGTCTGGCAGGGCCCTACAGTTTCAGGACCTGACCTGGGGCGAGCGGCATTTATGTCTTCACATAAAGAGATTGGAAACTGATCAGGCCAGGCGGGGCATGGGGGTTTACTTGGCATGAATATTCTGATGCCGCTTTATGCTCCGTCGGGGCACTGAGGGCTTATGTAGCCAGCTGGGGGATACATTCGAGGCCTCTGTTTTGTCATGCTGATACAACCCTGCTCACTAGGTACCAATTCTGAGCCATCACACCAAAAAAAAAAGAGGGGGGGCTTCGACCTTTCTAGTCCTACAAGGTACTAAATTTGATACACATTCATTTGCACAGGCAGAGCTTCCACTGCAGCTTTGATGGCATGAATACTGACAACATTGGGAGTGGAAGTCCACGGAGTACTGGTGCTATGTCAGGCCGACTTACCAGTTACAATATGTTTAACCAAACATATTGTAACTGGTGAGTCGGCCTGACATAGCACCAGTATGCCATGGACTTCCATCTCTCAATGTTGTCAGTATTCATGCCATCGTTTCAGATCATTCTGTTCTGGCTGGGAGGAGGCGAGTGCTGATCTGTGGTCACAGTTTCATCTTTTGGGCAGAGCGGCAGGCTCATGATGGCCATTTTGGCATGCATTTGGGATTCGGTGACCAAGCCTCGCTCTAATGGATTGGCAAGAGAGGCCTTCGCTGGCATGGCTTGTTGCCTACACTGTTTGAGGAGTGCTGTGGGCCTCCACCATGTGTTGGTCATTCACCTGGGTGGTAATGACCTTGGTCACAGTTTCATCTTTTGGGCGAGTAGCAGGCTCGTGATGGCCATTTTGGCACGCATTTGGGATTCGGTGACCGAGCCTCGTTCCAATGGATTGGCAAGAGAGGCCTTTGCTGGCATGGCTGTTTGGGGAGTGCCATGGGCCTACGCTGTTTGGGGAGTACCGTGGGCCTCTGCTGATGTGTTGGTCATTCACCTAGGTGGTAATGACCTTGAGCTTTTAAAGGAAAGGCCTTGATCATATAGGCCATTCATGATATGCGGCTTATTCTCAATACTTGGCCTGGCATCTGCATTGCTTGGTCTGCAATGGTTTAAAATAAAATAAAGAAAGAAATAAAATAAAAATAAAGAAATAAAGAAATAAAAATTAAAGGAATTTAAAAAAAAAAAATTAAAAAATGTGGGGTGGGGGAGGGATCTTTGACCCTTGGAGTTCTCTCGTAGGTGAGCGAACAGGGAAATTTCCAATGCTTTAGACAGGGCTTGGGTCACTATTTTCCTCACTGTGACAGTGTCTTTGATAAACCTGAGCTGTATAGGCCTGATGAGGTACACTTGTCATCTGAGGGCAATGAAATCCTTCTGCGGGATTTGTAATGGGGCGTGAAGCCATCCTGAGTAGGAGTTGGGGATAAGGACTAGCAGACACTTGCCCTTATCCATGGCTGGTAGGGGGGTCTAAGGGTTTTGGTGAGTACCTAGGCATCTTTTGGTGTAGGATAAATGCTATCCTTGAGGTGGGGCCGGGACTCGCCCCTACCGTCTGAGACGGCAGGGTTAGGTTTGTGGGCTCACCTTCCAGAAAAGGGCCAGCCAAAGTTTTGATCCACCCTCATGGGTTGGCTTTGGGGCCCAGTATCTCACTCAAGGAGGGCTAGGGAAGAGGTCTGGAGCTGACCCTTGCCTTAGCCTACCCATGCTGTTGACCCCCCCTTTTTGGTCATAAATTCAAGTTCAAGGTCATGTTCACTCCCAATTTTATGTTAATTAGGCATATATTAATAAATTGCCCTGGTTCAACCCAAGCCCTGTGTGTGGTCTCTTCATTTCATGGGTTGGGCAGCAAAATGGCAATTTCTGCACAGGAGATTGTATCTTTAAATGTGCAGAAAATGTTATTGCCAAAGCAAATCAACTATATGTGAATTTTGTGGAGAATTACTCCCCAATTACAGCATTTTCTGTACTGTTATCACCATTGTCTTCTCCAGTACTGTCAACACTTATGTGTCTTTTTCCATCTCTAGTGCTTTACTTCTTCTAGCCTCCTTTCTAGTGTCTCTTGTCTGTTTTGTTGACAACACATCCTTTTTCATGTCCCATTCATCTAATTTGTTGCCACTTCCCCACTTTCCAAATGTGTCTCTCATCCTCTGCTCCTCTCAACTTTCTCTTCTATCATCACATTTATTTACATGTATTCGTTATTTTTTTCATTCCCCCTTTCCTCCAGTAGGCTTAAGATGGCATCAGGATTGTATGTGTGTGGGAGGGGGATGCCCTGCAATAAGAATTCTGCCCCCCACCCCCCAAAAAACTTTGGAGATTAAAGAAAAATTTTATTTGGAGAACTAGAATTTTTATTGGAGGCAACCCTGTTAAAGGAGGGCAGGGAGAGTGGCTGTCCATTGGCTCTGCTAAGTTCTAATCATACTGAATTATTCTAACCATACTGGTTCTATTCTGAGTCCAGATTGGCATACCTCTGATATGCTACATCAGCATATCAGTATGTTGGTTGGACAATTCTGAGTACTGCAGTCCAAAAAAGTAACTTTTCTAAGCTCTGGAATTGGGAATTGTTTAGATGCATTAGTAAGGACTGGGCCAATTAATATAGCCCTTATTTGTCAGTAATAAATATAATGCTGCATTGACAAATATCAAGGAGATTTATGAATACCTGTATCTCATAATTTGGGGAATTTGAGGCTTTCACCAACTGAGATTGTTAGACTCTGTCAGAATAAACTACCTTAAATAAAGGTAGCTGTGAAATCTGACAAAACCTGTATTAGCTGAAACAAACAGCTAAAAATCTTTCTTTGGAAGGCGGAGCTTCTCATCTTTCTTCTTTACTATTTTGCTTTTAACTTCAATGTGAGAGATGGGGTGAAAATCTGCCCTCTGCTTTACACAGAGCCCTCTTACTACCTGTGGTGGAGAGGTTTATGGCTCATCCTCAATAGTCAGGCAATCTCAGACACAATTAAAAATCTCATTGTTCCTCATTATCTTCCCAATTACACAAGCACATTAAGGAAGAAAATGAAGGAAAAGAAGAAAATACTTTCTGTGATTCGGCCTGGTGCCCTTGGCTTCATCATGGCTTCAGTTCCATTCAGCCAGAGACTATTTGACAGTACAACAACTGCCCCCAAAGGGCACATTAAGATCAGCCAAACTACATAATTAGTACCTGTGCGAGTTCCAGCCCTAGTCATGTGGACGTATCTCTTGAACAGCCACCGTGTTGCCAAATAGCAAAGCCATTGGGCATTAGTCTGTCACCTAGAGGGATTTCAGCTGCTCCTGATATTATATCTGTAAATGATTATGTGAACCATCTGTTCCATTCAAATCCCTAACAAACCTAATAGAAATCCTTGCAGACTGTGTTTATATACTCCTTCATGAAAAAATAAAATTATGGTTACAAATTGAAAATCATTCTGGAATCAAAAGAGCAACCTTTGAAAAAGCAGAAAGTCAAGGAGTAAACCTTACCTGAATGGGAAGAGAAGAACCAGACAAAAGGCAGTAATAATTCTAACAAAAGGAAAGTTGAAAATGGAAATTTGGCATGAGATAAGGAAGTAAGAAAGGCTCAGAATAATTACATGAAGAGTTAGTTAAAGCAAAAACAATACAAAGGCAAGCAAAGAGATTCCACCCACGTAGAAAGGGTGAAATGTGTAAGATGAAATTAGTTGATCCTGACTACTTTGTTTGCTTATAAGGCATATTTTAATATATGAAAAAAAGAAACATGTATATATGGATATGTACGTAGGCGTGTGTGTGTGTGTGTATTTGTACTTCTTTGTTTGCTTTGGATATGATAATAAAAATATATAAAAAAATAAAAAGCAGGTAACAATCTTTTCATACTATTGGCCATGAAATGGCACTCCTCAGATGGGGGTTATGAGAGTGCACGGCATAGGCTGGAGTTTGAGGTAATTCTTATGCTCTCCTTGGTCTCTGAGCAGGGAGACAAATCTCAGGTCAAGAAGTGCTGAAGGAGAAAAAGAAAGCTTGATTTTTGTGTGTGAGATGGCTTGAAAGACTGGGTACCCATTTGTCCCCATTCCTACCCAGCTAGCACCAGGGCACACTAGCTTGAGACAAATGTTCTGTGTGTGTGTTTATGCCTGCACACACATTGATGCAACAAAAAACAGAGGTATGAGGAAGGAATTAGGAACTTGTGGTTGCAGGTACTTGGGCCTTTCATGACATTTGGACCAAGAGAGGGTACCCAACTCATGGGCATTCTTATTATATAAGCCATGCAAGGAATGGTTCAGGGTCTGGCAAAATTCCACACGGGCTGGCAGTTTACCTTTCACAAGCTCCAGCAGCAGCTAGATCCCATATTTCAGGTGTTGAAAGTTAAGCTGTGGGAAATACAAGTCTTAGTACGAGTGGCAGTAACCCATAGAATCCTGGCTCTGGGCTGACTATTATCCAGTTTTATTGTTGTTGTGTTTTCCAGATTCTGATCAATTTTATCTTCATTACCTTCTTTTCTATTTCCATGATCAGCTAGAAGTAGTTGTGAACCCCCCTGTTGTCTCCCATCCTTCCTCACCTCTGTGACATTGCAAGGACCCATCCTCTGCTCTCACGTTTTGATCCTTCAGTCTAAAGGGGTGTGATGACTTTATTTCACAGAGTTTCCATACCTGACTTCTCATACAGGTGTTTTGGTCTTCCTTCCTTCCTTCCTTCCTTCCTTCCTTCCTTCCTTCCTTCCTTGTCACTGCTCTTCTGTATGACTATGTTCTGGGTTTTGCTGAAGTTCAGGTCTGTTTCATTACTGACATTTACTGTGTTATAGAAGGGAACCACAGTTGGTATGTCTTCCTTATTAAATGGTCTGAAGGTGAAAAGGGACACTCTGGCAGGGTCCCTCTAGGAGAGTGAGTTTGGATGATATCCCATTTACATTTGGATAAGGTTATGAAGAAACAGCTGTGTAGGCCATTTGCCCATCACATTTTCGCAGACAGATCAGTAAGCAAGCATGATCATTTCTTTCCTGCCCTTGTCCAACTGCCAGCACTTCACTTAAATGTACTATTAACATAACATGAATTGCAAACCTGGCTTTCTGTTGGCATATGGCCAAAGTATGAAGCTACCCAGACACTGGCTGGACAGCTCATGTGCTGATTGGCCTAGACGTGGGGGGGTGTGGGTCTTAGCAAGTTTAATGCAATGCCTAGAGTAATTCTTTGGATGAATGGAAGCTGATGTAGTAGTGGAAGTAATCATTGGCCCTGTCACACCTGAAGTACAATCTTTATGCCTTAGAAGTGGGACCAAAAAAATAAAAATTTCTCTTTCCTCCCTGACTTCTAAGTATGGCAAGAGAGTATTTGCCTAAGCTTCCATTGTCCCTAATTGCTCAAATTGCCAGCCAATTCCCCAACAGTCTCTGGTCACTAAGCATTTCATAAGCTCTAAATTTTGTCTTAACTCTCTCTCCTCCTTTTGCTGTAGATTAGCATTTTTCCCCCATTTGGAAGTCTACTTGAATTATATTTCATATTCACTTTCAAAGGAGCACAGCCTCCAGAGTTTGAAATGGTTCACTGTGAGGTAAAAGGGTTAGAACAAGACAGGATTTCAATAGTGAGATGAGAAGCTCAGAGCAATAATTACAGCAAAGTGATCAAGTTAAGTAATGTACACAGGGATGGCTGACTGAGATTTAGGAAGAAGGGGAAGGATTGCAGACTAACAACTCTGTATAATATGTGAGGATACGTAAGTTAGTTTGAATGTATTTTTGAGGTAGCCATCTGCTATATACTTGTGGATTCTTTCTGGTTATAATCAGCATACTGTAAGTCAGTGTTCTTGCTAAGCAATAAAAATGTTTGCTGTTTGACTGAAGGTGCAATATATTCTTTTTTTACAAAAACCTAACCATATTCAAGTACTAGCTGTTACCATATCATTCATCAACACTCTGTAGGATGTACTGTTCTCATAATTGGATATATATCATGGCTGAAACATATATTTGAAAGTGTATACTTATGCCAGGTCAGGATGACATGAGACATGGTCAAGTCATAAGTTTAGAGATGATTAGGTGAGAAAACCCAACACTAATGGATTTGTGATACTCCTTTCAACACTTCAAGCCACGTGCACACCAAAATACAGTAAAAGGCAAAACCGCCCAGGTAAAGCAATCAGGGACCCTACTGTGATCCTGCCTTAAGGAAATCCTCTCTAGACCCCCTGCCCAATCAGTCATTAAGAGATTGTCATGACTCCCATCAATGTTTTGTCACCTAGAGTTAAGACAATCAGCCCATCCTGGACTCCTTTGTCAACACCGTGAGGTAGCAATTATCACTTTGTCCATAGACCCTCCATCAGAGTACGAAAAAGGGTATATAAACCCCAACTTTGGCCCCAGCAAATTGTAGTACTTGGACATAATACGTGGTGCCCAGACCTCTGTTAGTTCATGCTCAGATGCTGTCTGAGCAACTTTGCTTTGACCTTCTCCTTCAGGACTGATAACCATCACCCTTTCCACATAATCTCTCTCTATCCACTCTTTCTTGCCTCATTTTCTGATAGCCTTCTATGGCTCTTGAGGGAGTCTGATTTCTTGTGTATTTGCAAATTTCCCAATAAAATACTTTTAAACTTTTAACTGGAGTCCTCTCTACAATTAGCACTGTATTCATAGGTGAAAAGATCTTGCTGTTATCCTCCTCTCACACACTTCCTTTGAGCTATAGTTCCCCAGATTCTTGTGAGATTGTGGGTGGACCTCAAAGTCTCTCACTTCTTAGGGTAACACAGTGATTTCAGAGACAGATATGAGTGGAGAGGGAGAGAGAGCATTAGCAACATAATGGGACTGGAGTTGTACAAGATTTTACATCATATCACTTTGACAAATATTTTGAAACAAACTTGCCTTTCTTTTTATGCAAGCAAAACTATCTCTCCATCAAATAGGGGCAATTAGTGTCCTCCCTCCATATTCATGGGTTTGACCTTCATGAATTTGATTATTCATGAGGCATGTGCTTGCCTTCCCCACCCCCATTTTCCTCCTCCCATCCCTTGCATATCTCACCTCAGGCTTGCAAGGCTTGTGTTTAAAATGGAGCTTTTTCCCCCCTTTTGGGTGAGCAAAGCCCCATCCCATTGCTAAAGGCATGGCCTCTCTGCTATGTGGTTACACATTCTGCTGTGTATTGGTTGCTGATTGGTCAAGTGCTCCTTTCTCAAGATGACCACCATAAGTAATTAGAACTCCAGAACTCCCCTCTTCTCTGTCTGTGTCAGGAATCTCTCTATCCCAGGCTGCAGCCAGCAAGGGAGGAGAGAGGTTGGAACTCTTGGGAGTCTGAATATACCAAACATCAGGAAAACACAAGCCGAGCCAGGTCACAGTCCAGTCCAAAGGTTCAGGAGGCAGAGATCCATCCGGAGGGTTTCAGGGAGCAGGAGACACAAAGGTTGTGAGGGCTTGCTAATAATTTGCTGCGAGCAAGGAGCAGCCATGCTGGCAGACTTAAATAGCCCCTGTGAGCAAGTGCTGCTCATCATTGTTTCCTCAGCCTAGTCCAAGCAGCCTCCTTCTCAGCAGCCCGTTTCAGCCTTCTGCGTGATTAAGGGCTGATAGGCACAGCTGGCTGCAACTCCTCTGCTTCACTGCTGGTTCCCTCTCCGTCATGAGCTGGCTGGGGCAACTCAGTCTCTGTTTGACCTTCCAGTGCAGAGGATGTTTGCAGGTTGACTTGCTCAGTCACTGGCTCAGCCCCCTGCAAAATCAGTTGCTCCTCAATCAAAGCATCATTATCTATCACAGTCTGAGGGGAAAGTACCGGTAAGCCTTTTAGGTTGTCTTTCCCCCCATGCCAGGACCAGATACTAAAGAATGGGACAGGAGACGCTCCAGAGGAGAATGGGAGAGGAATTGTGGGGAGTGGAGAGTTATTCATGTTTTCCACTTTCACAAAGGTTCTATGCCTCTAGCCCTCACAAATGTGGAGGGGCCACTGTACATACTATTTGCAACTTTTGTATACTGTATAGTAGTAGCAGTACCTTTCCAGGTGGGAATGAGAACTAGTGTCACCTAATAAGAATTGTCATCATCATCTGCTGTCAACAGACTATCAAAACTTCTTCATAAAACACACATTTTAATAAAAACAAAGATATAATATGTATTTATATATCTAAGATTCAATAGTTATAGAAATAATTGAATAGTTATAAGTGCTCTTGTGAGACTAGCCAAAAGTCAAAAACTTGGTCCCTTGCTCAATGAGTGACTGGTTAGAGCTCTGGAAAAAAAGATGATCAAAAGAGTTTCAAATCAGCACCCTGGGAAAAGTCATATAATCTTTATCAGCTGCCTGAGAATAACAGCAAATGAACAGTAAGAAAATGGGGGCAGGTAGTCTAAGACTATATGTCATCACTGAACTTCTTTCTCACTGCCATGTGAGAATAAAAATAGGGAGCCACATCCAGCTAAGAAAAATTGTACACTTAAATTCTGCCATAGAACATGGTCCACCCAAAACAACCCCAAAATTGCTAAATAGATTAGCTAACTCTGTTTCTTAGAATTTTTTTTTAATCAAGATTAAATCTGGGTTTCATGACTACTGTTGCATAAAATCTGGTAAGCCACACCAGCAGACCTTTTAAGACTGACGTTGATTTATTCAGTCCACTTTTGTTCTGTGATGAAACATGGGCTTCTTATGTAATTTCCCATCCAAAAACTGGCCACCCTCAACAAAATGGTTGTTATCATGGGCCCTTAGACCATGCCCTGAAGATTTCACATTCTTTGTAAAGCCATAAACATTTTACTTCTGCCAGTTAAAATTAGACCTGACATGAAGAGCAGCCTGTATGTACTTAGGAAACTGCCAATGCCTTTGACACAAACTAATTCACATAATAGAGTCTTAATTAAATTGTTAGTATTCATTTTATACTAGCATTTTCCCATCAAATTCTAATACACTTGATGAGACTTACTCCTTGGTAGATATATATAGGGTTATAGCGATACTATCCCTTGCAGTGTTGTTTTCAGTCCAGAAAAGGGTACAGTGTTCTTCATAAAAGATTTGCTCAGACTGGGAAGCCACACTGCTGAAGGTGACTATCAATAAAATTCAATTAAAAAAAACACAAAAGAACAGCTTAAGGAAAAACAACATTAGTCAATTCAAAATCAGTAAACCAAACCAGGAGCCCTAAACACAGATGTCCTAAAAGGTAAATCAAGCACCTTTAAAGTAGGAAACAGGACAAATTAGTAATGAAGGCATGCATATTTTGGCAGGGAATTGCAAAATGTGAACATCATCACTGTAAAACCCTCTTACACACCCTTTGCCAAACTCTGAATATCAAGACACTTGATACTGAGCATATTCATGTGGGGAAAGATAATGCTTGTTAAGGTACTTTTGTACTACCCTAGTATATCTTGAAGATCAGTGCCTTAAATTTTGCAGGAACAAGCTGAACGTCGGTGTATCAGTTTCAATTCTGGCATAATATTGGCACAATGTCTAGTCCCCAGTTATAGTCTGGTTTTCTCAGGCAATTTTTTCAGAGCAACCCCATGTATAATAATCCAGCCTGGTCTAGAGTATGGATGACTGTAACCAGGTCATTCCTCTCTCGGCCAAAGCTATTAAACATGCTAGGTCTACAGCAACAATGCTTCTGCAAGCAGTATAACCAGACTGTACACTAGGTGCTTACTGAGGTTATGACCTGTCCACAACAGGCTGGATTTCCTTGCTTGGACTAATAAACCAACAATACTTCTGTGTCTTCTCAGTATTGAGCTTTGGTGTTTTAGCTTCCACCCATTCCAATTCTGCTTCTAGTTTGGGGGTCTCTAGACTACCTGCTGTAAAAGATACCAACTTGCAACCATCTTTTAAGAAACCTAGGCAATTTCCGCACTTCACTGTTATAGCGCTATTATTCCACTTTCAATATCCTATGGAATCCTGGAGTCTGCAGTTTAGGGAGGAGTATTTAGAATTCTCATACAGAGTGCTCTTTGGCCTTTGTAAACTACAAACCCCAGAATTCCACAGGATGTTGAAAGTGGAATAATAGCACTATCACAGTGTAGTATGGAAATGAGCCTAGAGCTAATATGATTTTACTACTTAGCTTTGCTTCCTTCTGTGCAAAGAAGAGGGGTTGGAACTGCACAGTGAAAAACAGTTCTTAGGAAGACTGGTCTTTCCATAGAAAACTTCTTTCATAGAAGTCCTTGAAATGCCTCCCTCTCTGAGAAATATTCATGAGAATTCAGCTCAGAAGCACAAAAAGCTGATGGTTCTACTACTGCAGGGTGGAGAAGCCACCAGCACCTCTATTGCTGCCCTGGGCTATAAGGGAACTATCAAGGTGCTGAACGCTCTTCTCAATCAAGAGCTGACATTAAAACCAAAGCTACATTCCCCACCCTGCAGTAACAAAGCCAATGGCTCTTTAGTCAGCACCCTGGTTTTGTTTTTGTTTCTTTCAGGATGGTATCCTTTCTAGTCAATAATAAATAACCACCATCCTGGCTTAATTAGTATGCCTAAATCTCACTATTGACAATTGCCTTTTTTTTTTTTTTTTAAGACAGAAATGATAGGCTTTAATTTTGACTTGGGTTTTCCAGTCTAAGTGGTGAAACTTTTCATTTAAAGTGTGACAAATTTATCTTTTTCTTATAATAGCATCATTAGTGTCTCCTGACCAGTTCTTCCTGGAAGTTGTTATACAGTGAGTTGCAAATGTTTTTCCCCACTCATCCAGAAATATGGGAGACCAAAGGATCATATTCACCGAGTCTTTACAAAGGTCCTTATAATAAATGAGTTTGTCTTTGTGATCAGGAGTCTCTTAAGGACACCTAACATAGTTGCCATCTAATTTGGCATGAGGCCATACATTCCAAGAAATTTTAATAAAGACCTTCTGGATTTCCTTTTATTAGAGTCTGAATTATTAATTCTTGGTCAAGTTTATAATGTGGTGGTGTTCTTTTACTGTTTTCATATATTGTTTTAATATATGATATTAGGGTAAGTGGATGTGATGCATTTTAACCTACTATAGAAATTTTATTGTATTTTATAGTATTGCAGTTTTTGTTCACTATAGCTTTGTGCTACAGCAATAAAAATGTTTGCTTTTGTTGTTGCATGATTGGTAGTCAGAACTAGATTAGAAAATTCAATCAATGGTTTTGCCTATGTGTTGAGTAATCATTCAACAGTGGATTGAAAATGTCTCCACTAGTTTGGACTGCAAATAAGATTCAGGTCTCTGACATCATCAGAAATTTATAAAGAAATACTTTCTTTCTGATGTTGTGTACCTTCAACTCCTTGCCAACTTATAGCAACCCTAAGTGAATCTATCATGGGGTTCTCTTGGGGAGATCTGTTCAGAGGGCCCTTGCCTTCCTCAGAAGCTAACAGAACGTGATTTGCCCAAAGTCACTCAGTGGGTTTCCGTGGCCAAATGGGGATTCAAACCTGGTCTCCAGAGTCTTAGGCTATTTCCTCACTAGGTTGTTATAGTGCTATTATTCCACTTTCACTGTCCTATGGAATCCTGGGTTTTGCAGTTTAGGGAGGGGCCTTTGAGGACAGTGAAAGTGGAATAATAGCACTATAACAGTCTAGTATGGAAATGGCTTTAGTCCAACACCCAAACCACTACACTACACTGGTTCTTCCTTCTGATATACTAAGTGTTAATAGAAAAACAATGGGCATGTTTTGAGCAAAAAAAAGGAATCACTGGAAGCAGCAGTGCCCAGTGAATAGGATGTGGTTGCATTTCCAGCTTCTCTGCTTCTCTGAGAAGCCACCCCCATGTTCCATGTAATTCAACCGTGACGTCTGTGCAACAAAAGAAAGAGCAATGTGATGCCCTGGCCCTAAGGAATGAAATGTCTTTGGCTGCTTAATACTAGGGATTAACTTCCTTCAGTAGCTGAATTGCTTCTAAACTGATTGTGGCTTTGTGATTTTGTTTGTAATCCTCTTGCACTAAATTACTCTCCCCCACCCAAGCAGATAGATCTGAGTGCAGAGATACAGGGAATGGCTTTGCCACCCAACCCACGAAATGAGGAGACCACATGCAGGACTTGGGTTGAACTAAGGGCAA